>CM054136.1:18082859-18107859 GCA_028751875.1 Rapana venosa | reverse complement strand
TAATAATATGATAATGACAATAATAATGATGATAATAATGATGATAATAATAATAATTTTAGTGATGATGATGATGATGATGTTTTTTGTTGATGATTATTATGATAATAATATGATCATAAATGGTATTAATTTGTATATTTTGCTGAATCTTGTAAAGCAAACAAATCGAAGCGTTTATTGCATCCTGCTAGACATTACATCATTCATGGTTTAAATCTCGACAACAGCTAAACTTGTTTTGCTACAGCTGCTGTTACAGTGAGGGTCAAAATAAAATATTTCAGTTGAAGCAATAAACTGAGATACCGTATTGCTATAGGCGATAGGTACACGTAAAAAACAGTTCATAAGAAGAAAAAGGTATAGTGCCTGAAAAAAGTTTTATAGGAAACATTGAATATTATTGTTATAAACAACAAAATGCTTATGTAGGGATGTGAAAAGGGAAGAAAAACTGTGTGGCATCCTATTTTGCCAGTTACTCTCTCTCTAAGAAGAGAAGCTAATTATGAAATGTGTACCACGCCATACCAAACCAGACCAGACCACAGCATAATTATCATACCCCAAACCATACCTGAGATAAGGTGGCAAAGATCCACGAAAAGGTGGAATGCTAGATCACCTATTTTAAATTATATTCGAGACATAATCGGAAGCCAGTGAATTCTGATAAAAACAAAGGGAGTGAAATGACCATTCTTTGACTTGAAACAAAATTAAGCAGCAACGTCATTGCGATCTCGTTCCACCTTCACCTTCACTTATCTCGTAGTCTGGTCAACCGTTCATCATCATCATCAGACCCGTGACCTTGGCGGTCGTGGGGGAGACATGAAAGACGATGCCGTGGTAAGCCTCCTCCATCCATCTCGGTCCTCGGCTCTGCGCAGTAGTGCCGAGTCATTCATCCCGGTCCATTCTCTGATGTTGTCCATCCATGACTTGTTCTGTCTTCCCCTCCTTCTGCCACCTTCGAGTGTTCCCTGCAGTACTGTTTTGGGCAGAGTGTTGTGGCGGGTGACGTGGCGAACCATGTCAGCTTTTTCTTCTTGACGATGGTGAGAAGGGGTTCCTGTGGACCTGCCAGCCGTGTTATTTGACTCTTGACAAATTCATTGGTCTTTCGTTCTCTCCAGGATATGCCCAGTAGTTTTCTATGGCATTTTGTTTCGAATGACTGGATTCGCTTTGCTGTTTCAGCAGTCAATGTCCAGGTTTCACTTCCGTACAGCAGGATCGACTGAATGAGGGCTTTGTAGAGCTTTAGTTTGATTGGGAAACTGATCTCTTTACTTTTCCATATGGTGGTGAGTTTTGTCATGGAAGATGTTGCCATGGCTATTCTGACTTTGATTTCTGTCGTCGATCGCCCGTCCTTTGTGAGTGTAGCGCCGAGGTATTTAAAAGCGTCTACCTCCTCCAGTTGTTGGCCGTTCATGTAAATTTTAGCGGTGGCATTGCTCGTGCTGTTCACAAGTACTTTACTTTTTCCCCGAGCTCACCTCCATCCCATATGCTCCAGCTCTGTTCTCAAGTCTGGTCGTAAGATCTTGCAGCTCTGTGTTACTTCCGCCCATGAGGTCAATGTCATCGGCAAACCGTAAGTTGTTGAGGGGTCTGCCGCCAATGGAGATGGTAGGGTGGAAGTCATGGAGGGTCTCTCTCATGATGTTTTCCAAGAACAGATTGAACAGGACTGGAGATAACAGGCATCCTTGTCGGACCCAACTGTGGTTTTGAAGTAGTCTCCGACCTGATTGTTCAGAAGGACTGCACTGCTTGCAAGTGTTGTATAGTGCTTGAATGGTTTGCACTAGTCCTTCTTCAAATGCCAAACATTCTGAGGACTGCCACAGGCCTTCGTGCCATACTCTGTCAAAAGCCTTCTTGAAGTCGATGAAGTTGTGGAACAGGTCTCTCTGATGTTGAAGATGTTTTTCCATCATGATGTGGCAGTTAAAAATCTGTTCGATTGTGCTCCTGCCTTCCCTGAACCCAGCTTGTTCCTCTGCAAGGTGTTCTTCTGCCTCCTTCTTGAGTCGATTCAAAATAACTTTGAGCATGATCTTGCTGGCGTGGCTGATGAGGCTGATTGTTCTATAGTTTTGGCATTGGCGTAAATTCCCCTTCTTGGGCAGGGGTATGATGAGTGATTGTGTCCATTCTGTTGGCCACTGTTTTGTCTCCCAAATCTTCTGACAGATAGCTGTAACATATGTGATGACTGTTTCGCCACCATGCTTGAGCAGCTCTGCTGGTATATTGTCTGCTCCTGGGGACTTTCCTACTGGTAAGCTGCGGATGGCTTCTTCCACTTCTTCCCTCAGTATAGGTAATGGCGAGGGTGCTCTTGATGTTGCTGCTTTCTCTTCTATTATGCTCTTGTCAGGTTGTATTGGGTAGTTGTACAGTTCTTGACAATATTCAGACCACCTGTTCAATGCAGCTGAGCTTTCTGTGAGGAGGTTTCCGGAGCTGTCTTCAATGACTGATGATTTGGTTTGAAGTGGTTTTGTGAGTTTCTTCAGGGTGTCGTATGCCTTTTTACTGTTGCCCACTTTCATGTTTTTTTCGATCTCATCACATTGATCACTGATCCACTTCTCTCTGGCCTTTAACATTGACTTCTTCACGAGATTGTTGGCCTCCCGGTATTCTTTAGGGTTGGAAGACCTGGTTGGTTTCAGTGCTCTTCTTGTATCGCAGAGGTCCAAGATGTCATTGGTAGTCCATCCCTCTGACGACCGAGTACCTCCTCTGCTGTTTATCGGACTGCCTCATTGAAGTTGTTGGTGAGGTCATTGATGTCATTGTCCAGGAGGGTTAATGCCGCAAAACTCACTCAAATTTGACGTGGACAAACTGAAAGATCCAGATGTCGAGGAGATCTTCCAAGCTAAGCTTGGCGGACGTTTTGCGGTCAACCGTTAGGGCACAACAAAAGATTTTACGACCAGCTTCCTCCACTCCTCGCGGTCCGAAGCTTGTTTAAAGGTAAAGAAAATGGGACAGGAGAAAGGAAGAGGGGGAAATAAAGTCAGATCACGATATCTGACTGTTTGTTCTACGGTCACTCTCCTCATTATCTTCTTGTTTTATAGGTCCAACGATCCAGTGAGATTCATATGTCGGCCTGAGAGAAAATCTATCGACCTAAATCAAACACATCGGAGCTAATCCAGCGGTATGCTTCGATCATTTGTCACAATCTGTTGAAATATTCATCAACATTTCAGAAACGTGTCTAAAACAAATTATTGGTCCACTTACGCTTGACATGTATGGAAAAAGGCTGAACAGATGATTGATTACAGGACTCAGAAGAAAAGAGAGAGATATGATTAAGCTAAAAGACATTAACAAGTTCGTCTTACGCGTTTTATTGGATATCCTCAAACATGTTGCATGCTTTATTACAGTGATCTTTGAGGGGAAAAAGAAGCATTGAACTACGAAATCACCAGGACTGGGTTGGATGGGGTGGAGATGGGAATAAAGAAAGAAGAGGTGGTGGTGGTGGTGGTGGTGGTGGTGGTGGTGGTGGTGGTGGTGGTGTGGGTGTGTGTGTGTGTGTCTGTGTGTGTGTCTGTGAGTCTGTGAGTGCCTGTGTGTGTCTGTGTGTGTCTGTGAGTGTGTGTGTCTGCCAGTCTGTCTCTATGTATGTGTGTCTTTATGTATGTGTTTCTGTTTGTCTATCTGTCTGATACACTGCCTGCCTACCTGTCTGTCTGTCTGTCTGTTTACCTACCTGTCTGTCTACCTGTCTGTCTGTCTATCTGTCTACCTGTCTGTCTGTCTGTCTACCTACCTGTCTGTCTGTCTGTCTGGTAACCTACCTGTCTGTCTGTCTGGCTGTCTACCTACCTACCTGTCTGTCTGTCTGTCTACATATCTGTGTGTCTGTCTGTCTATTTGTCTACCTACCTGTCTGTCTGTCTGTCTATCTGTCTACCTACCTGTCTGTCTGTCTGTCTGGGAGAGAGGGTGCGCATGTGGAAACATGTGTGTGTGTGTTTGCGCGCGCGCCAGAGCGTCCAAGTGTATGTATATGTGTGTGCTAGTACATGTGTATGTATGTGTGTGTGTGCGTGTGTGCTCACGCGCTCGTGCGTGCATGTATGTGACGATGCATATGACCCACCCTGGTATCTTCATCTACATATAAATCACAAATAACTTTGATTCTATATATTTGTTTTTTTCCACGTTGATTTTATTTTTAGCTTGATGAATATAAGTTGGCTACTAGGACAGAAATAAACAGATATCTATGAAAGCCTTAAGTGGCTATCACGGCAGATTGCTGGCTAAAATTGTGCCATGAGGTCCATCAATAATTCAGGAAATCGTGCAGAACGGTTCTGTTTTCTTCTGCTGTTGTCACATCCATTTGATGGTGTGGGAAAACGTCGATGATTGAGATGATAAAATCAATCTGTATGGACCGGATGTCATTACGCACAGGCAATTGAAATGACGTGCAAAAGCTGAGGGGAATAATGAAATGAATTAATAATGAATGAATGAATCTTTATTTTTCAAGGGTAACAGAATAAGCATGCGCATGCTTTTTTTCATCCGGCCCTTGCCCTATTAGGGATGAGAGAGGAGAGAGAGAGAAGAGAGAGAGAGAGAAGAGAGAGAGAGAGAGAGAGAGAGAGAGAGAGAGAGAGAGAGAGAGAGAGAGAGAGAAAGCGAGAGAGAGAGAGAGAGAGAGAGAGAAAGCGAGAGAGAGAAAGACAGACAGACAGACACAGACAGAAAACAGACGGCAGACAGACAGAGAAAGAGAGAGAGATGGAGAGTGAGAGAGAGAGGCACACACACATACAGATAGGAGAGAGATCTGTCTTTAATTTAACGTCTCGGTGATATTAGAGAGCGAGGGAGAGGAGACACACACCCAAATATAACGAGATCGAAAAACAAGAGCTAAAGAAGGCAGAGCGGACTGGAGACAAAACAGACAAACAAGGTTATGTAGGAAGAAAACAGCAATATAAATATCATCGCGACACAGATGCAAAACTCCAGCAAAACACCAACAACAACAATATGTCAACGGTGTCAATCATGTCCGGATTGAATCACACACTGCACTACCCCAGTACCAGTGTGAAAAATCCTGTAAAAGTTGGCGGAGTTGTCTCCGCAGCTTCTACACTCCTCCACCCTCACCCCTCTTCTCATTCTGATTTTTTTTTCCTATCATCATCTTCCCTGCTCCTGTCCACCTGGCTGCTTCTCTGCTCACGATCTCTTGACATACACAACATACTCTCTCTATCTCTCTGTCTCTCTCTGTCTCGTCTCTGTCTCTCTCTGTCTCTCTCTGTCTCTCTCTCTGTCTCTCTCTCTTTCTCTCTCTCTCTCTCTCTCTCTCTCTCTCTCTCTCTCTCTCTCTCTCTCTCTCTCCTCTCTCTCTCTCTCTCTCTCTCTCTCTCTCTCTCTCTCTCTCTCTCTCTCTCTCTCTCTCTCTCTCTCTCTCTTGCTCTTGGGGACGGGATAGCCTAGTGGTTAGAAAATTTCGCTTGCAGTCTGACGACCCGGGTTCAATTCCCGTACAAGGGGATATTTTCCCCTGGAGTTAACATCAGTGCAGACTCCACTCTCCCCAAAAGTCCTTCGGATGAGCTATAAACCGAGGCCCCGTGTGCGAACGCCCGCAGAATATCTTGCGCACACGATAAATCCTGTTCCGCTTTTCGTAAGAGTAGGCCATTGTGTGCCGTTGGAAACAGATGACAGAATTGACAAAAACCGCATACTCACGAGGACTGGATGTAAAAAAGCACATAAGTGCTTATTCCATTATCCTCGATATAAAAGATTTTTTTTAATTTAAAAGCTCTGTCTCTCTCTCTCTTCTCTCTCTCTCTCTCTCTCTCTCTCTCTCTCTCTCTCTCTCTCTCTCTCTCTCTCTCCTCTCTCTCTCTCTCTCTCTCTCTCTCTCTGTCTGTCTGTCTGTCTTTTCCTACTCATCTACGTGGCTTGTAGATCGTTTTATTAAAACTTTCTCAGGAATAATGCCACTAGCCCTGTATGCAGGGATCCAGAAAGGTCAGACTAGACAGACTACTGTGGCGGTTTCATTACTGAACTAAACCGATTACTGTGGTTTTATGTGCTTGCTATAAATTGGATGATTTTTTCAATGATTGTGTTAATGGTCTGATAAAATTCTTAGCGTGTGTGTGTGTGTGTGTGTGTGTGTGTGTGTGTGTGTGTGTGTGTGTGTGTGTGTGTGTGTGTGTGTGTGTGTGTGTGTGTGTGTGTGTGTGAGGGGTGGGGTGGGGAGGGAGTGTGTGTGTGTGTTTGATGGGGTGTGGTGTGGTGTGTGTGTGTCAAAGTCAAAGTCAAACTTTTATTTTCAGATGGTACATTGAATAAACAGTGCATTTGCTTTTTTTCATCAAGCCATCTATCTAAAGGAAAAAAAGGAGAGAGAAAAGATAATATATATGCAGACAAAGAATAGAAACCTAATCAATGATAAACCATACAAATCAAACAATGTGTTGTGTGTATGTGTGTTGTGTATGTGCGCGTGTGTATGTATTTCTTTAGTTTAACGTCCTTTCACTTCAAATGAGTGTGTGTGAGTGTGTGTATGTGTGTGTATTGTGTGTGTATGTGTGTGCGTGTGTATGAGTGTGTGTGCGTGTGTGTGCGTGTGTATGAGTGTCTGAGTGAGTGTGTGTGAGTGTGTGTGTGTGCGTGCGCGCGAATGTGTGTGTGTGTGTGTGTGTCGTGCACGTCCTTTCACTTCAAATAAGTATGTGTGTGAGAGTGTGTATGTGTGTTGCGTGTGTATGAGTGTGTGAGTATGTGTATGTGTGCGTGTGTATGAGTGTGCGTGCGCGCGCATGTGTGTGTGTGTGCGTGTGTGTGCGCGCGCGCGTGTGCGTATGTAAGTGTGTGTCACAGAGACTATAACTACACACTGAAAGAGAAGTGTTCATAATTATGTAGGTGTTTTCAAGAGCCTTTCCATGTAGGCAGCCACATTGCGACTTCTGGGGATCTTTCTCTTCTCCTGTAACTCACAGTTACATTTTGCGCCAAAAGCTTGTCATGGATGAAGACAATGAGGACACAGCATTTGAAAGTCCTTCGAATGAGACTATAAACCGAGGCCCCGTGTGCGAACGCATGCAGAACATCTTGCGCACACGTTAAATCCTGTTCCGTTTTTCGAAAGAGTAGGCCATTGTGTGCCGGTGGGAACAGATGACAAAATTTGCAAAACCGCATACACACGGGGATTGGATGTAAAAAAGCACATGAGTGCTTATTCCATTATCCTCGATATAAAACAATAAATAAATATATAAAACAATAAATAAATAAAATAAAAATAAAAAATAAAAAAATGAATATAAACATTAAAATACAGGCCTCGACTCTCTGCTGACACCAATAACTGACAAACGCGATAGCAGTCCATCGTTTTTTCTGCTGGAATTTTCCGAGTATTTGACAAACAGACAAAACCGACACAAACTTCTTTTTTTTCTTTTTCATAACTCATGTCAACCCTCAACCTTTTACTGCGGCCCTATATACAATGGCCTTCACATTCATCGGGTAACCTTTGAAAGCGAAAGTTGGCCGGCAATTGCGATCACCTACGTCAACCAGGAATATTCCGGGGATCCGCCGATTGGCTTTGCAAGATCGTCCCGGAATGTTCCGTCTGTGAACAACGCTGATAGGGTTTTGACATCCTTGAAGTCGGAATGCGGCTACGTTAGTGAGGAGTTAAAAATTAATGGTCGCATGCGCATCTGGAGTTCCTCCCGAGGAAGAAAATGAAAGATAAAATTTAAGTGCTGAGGAAGAGTACGAGGAAGGGAAAAGTAAATGAGGAGGCGGTACAGGGAAGAGGAAAAAAGGAAAAAGAAGAAGAGGAGGAAGATATTGATGACGGCATAGAGGAGGAAGAAAAAGAGAGGAGTGGAGGAGGAGCAGGAAGAAACAGGAGGGAGAGAAAGGTTGAGGAGGAGTAAGAGGAGGAAAAGGAGGAGTAAGAAGAAGAACAGGAAGAAGATGATAGGACAAACAAACAAACAAACAAACTACGGAATCGAAAGAAGAAAAAGAAGAAGAACAAGAAGAACATGAACAAGAAGAACATGAACAAGAAGAACATGAACAACATGAACAAGAACAAGAAGAACAAGAACAAGAATATTAACAAGAATAATAAGAACAAGAAGAACAAGAGCAAGAAGAACAAGAAGAACAAGAACAAGAAGAACAAGAACAAGAAGAACAAGAAGAACAAGAACAAGAAGAACAAGAACAAGAAGAACAAGAACAAGAAGATTAACAAGAACAAGGAGAACAAGAACAAGAAGAACAAGAAGAACATGAACAAGAAGAACATGAACAAGAAGAACAAGAAGAACATGAACAAGAACAACAAGAAGAACATGAACAAGAAGAACAAGAACAAGAAGAGCAAGAACAATAAGAACAAGAAGAACAAGAACAAGAAGAACAAGAACAAGATGAACAAGAAAAAGAACAAGAATATTAACAAGAAGAACAAGAAGAAGAACAAGCAGAACGAGGAGGAGGATGAAGAGGCGGAAGCTGATGAGGAAAACAAGAAGAGAAAGAAGGAATCTGTAATGAATACACGAAGCAATGGTGAGAGTGAGGGATGACGCAGACTTACGCCATTGTCATCTTTGTTTCATGTGGGCTGGTTGCAACATTGATGCTGGGAATACGTTGAGGGGGCATGAGGTGTTAATGAGACCCCTGTGTCACTGACAGCACTACACTACACTACACTACACTGCGCTACACTACACTGCGCTACACTACACTGCACTACACTATACTGCCATACTGATCAAGGCCCATCTCACCTTTTCCCCTTTTCTTAATCATTCCAATCTCCTTCTTTTTTTCTGTCTCTGTCTCTGTATCGGTGTGTTTGTCTGGCTGGATGGCTGGCTGGCTGGCTGGCTGGATGAATGGATGGCTGTTTTGTCTGTCTGTCTGTGCTGTTTTCATCCCTATGTATAACTGTATGTCAGTGTTCATCTATGGAAGTAAACTTTGTAACATTAATTTTATTCTACCTTACCATTTGTGTGAGTTCCCGGGATTTTTTTTTTTTAACTTATGAGCACTTATGATAATTATCTTCTCTGTGACAAAAAAACCGATAGAAATATTTTTAATAGTTTTGTTTTTACTGCGGTGGCTTTTTTTCTTCGTCGTTGTCGAACGCTCAGACTGCAACAATCATTGTTTCTCATATGAGTGAAAATGCGTTGCGCTGCCGTTACGCACCTGGCAACCCAGGCCCAGCGCATCCGACTTCGGTGTGGGAGAGAACTGTTATCTTTTAAATCTTTCTGGGGGAAAAAGGCTGGAGAATAGACCAAGAAGGCAGAAAATTGACAAGAAGGAGTTGACAGAAAGAAAAGGAATAAGGCAGAAACAAAAAGAGGGATAGAAAAGAGAGAATTCCGAGCATACAATTTCTAGAAATTGGGGATGGTATCTATACTCACAGGCTCCTGGCATCCCCACAGGCCATAGTTGTTCTTTAACTACTATCAATGAAACATAAGTTTATTTTTCTCTTTCACAAAGCTTTTCTGTAGGCCATTGAATTCAGCTTTCATAACCACAAGGAAGTAAACTTTCATCGACCAACCAACCAAAAAGCTACCAAAATAAAACATCGGGAAAAGGAAAAAAAGAGATGCACCACACCCGCCCCCCCCCCCCCCCCTTTCCCCTCAAGCCTCCCCCCCCTCTTCCTCCCCACCCCCCACCCCCACCGCCAAAGAAAAAACCGCCACCACCACCACAGACAACAACAACAACAACCACAACAACAACAGAAATCTTAACAAAAAATCTAAAACCAACCAGGTTTAACTGGATCAATGGTCCATCAGGTGGTTTCAAAACGTGAAGACATTACTCATTGAATTAACAAAAACAAATCAAGCAATACAGCGAGAATTTCAAAAAAAAGACAACTACACCTTTTTTCAGGCTCGATCCCATTTATCAACTTAAAACTAAATAAAAACAAAACATGCAACAGCATAGAATAAAAGTAATGAAATACTCCATGATTGAAATCATCAAAAAACCATTACAGTCTAAAAAGCGAGTCCCAAGTGAACACCCTGGGGCACACCTAGAATAATTAGGCATGCACTCTGACTCACTCATCCTACGTAAGATTGCAAACATACGCTGAATGGTAAGTTTACGTGTAAGACTCTTTTTCAAGCAGCTCTCCATGTAAGCATCCATACTCCAAATTGAGGATTATTTTTCTCCTGTTAATTTAAAGAAGAGTGCAGGTTGTTATGCCAAGAGCTTGCCATGGCTGAGCAAAGTCTCAACATAACATTTTTAACATGGATTTTGCTACTTAGCTTAATGCAATATCTGAAACATTCTTTTGGCCTGGTGGGGTGGGGGGGGGGGGGGAAGGGGGGTGTACGAAATCAACCCAACATTTTCCCCAGAATTTGGCGTTATAGTGGTTTTACTGAAACAAAAGGGGACGGGGATAGCTCAGTGGTCGGAGCACTCGCTTTCCCCCCAGCTAAGGTTGAGCAGCATCGAGCGTAGTTACCAGTTGGTTGGGTGACCGTTTGCGCGCCTTGGTTTCACTACAGTTCCCCCAGTTCACCCAGCTGTGAATGGGTACCTAGCAATCTTTAGGGTCAGGGAAGGTAAAGCAGCGAGGGAGAGGAGATGGACGCTACCCTCAATATGCTGGCCCTAGAGAAGTGAGGTCTCTGACGCCGCGCTCCCCTACGACCTTACAGGTTATGGGACACCTTTACTTTTACCTCTTTACTGGAGCAGTGTAGCTGGAAAGTAATTGGACGGACAAAGGGTCGGGGGGGGGGGGGGGGGGTGAGAGAGAGAATAGAAGAAAAGAGGAGAAAATGAAACAGAGAGGAGGGGTGCGCAAAGTGTACAGGCTGGAGGCAACTCATCCATCTTTGAAAGCAATCTGACATTGGCACACACATATACACACACGCACATACACACACACGCACACACACACACACACACACACGACGTGCGCCCGCACGCGCGCACTCACTCACACACACACACACATACACACACACACACACACACACACACACACACACACACACACACACACACAGAGGCAGTGTCTAATTCAATTTGCCTGTCACTGACAAAGCTGACATGTGTTTGTTTATTTGTCGTTGTTCAATGTCATGGTGACACGTGTATGCCTGTTTACCTTCTCTAGACCGGCTTGTATCTTTTTTCTGATTGTCTGTCTGCCTGTCTGCCTGTCTGCCTGTCTGTCTTTCTGTCTGACTGTCTTTCTGTCTGACTGTCTGTATCCACCCTCTCTCTTTGTCTCCCTTACCTATCTATCTATCTATCTACCTATCTATCTATCTGTCTGTCTGTCTGTCTATCTGTCTGTCTGTCTGTTTATCTATCTGTCTATCTATCTATCTATCTATATGTCTGAATGTCTGTCTGCCTATACAATCTATCTGTATGTCTTTCTGTATGTCTGTCTATCTACCTGTCTGTCTGTCTATATATCTATCTATATGTCTGAATGTCTGTTTGTATGTCTCGCTGTCTATCTATGTATGTATCTAACTATCTATCTAGCTATCTAGCTATCTATCTGTCTGTCTGTCTGTCTGTTTTTCTGTCTGCTATGTGTATATCTAGTTATATGTATATCTAGTTATATGTATATCTATCTGTTTACCTATCTATTAGTTTATTTATCTATATATCTCTCTCTCTCTCTCTCTCTCTCTCTCTCTCTCTCTGATTAATGTCAACGGACTTTCTGTCTTGCTTTCCGTTTTTGAGTTTGCCAACTGCTGTAATACATGTGCAGGAGAGAGAGAGAGAGAGAGAGAGAGAGAGAGGAGAGAGAGAGAGAGAGGAGAGAGAGAGAGGAGAGGAGAGGAGTCAAAGTCAATGTCAAAGTCAAAAACACTTTAATCATCCCATGAAGGGCAGTTACAATACTGACAGGCACATTGATACCTATAATTATCTCATAAGACACAAGAAAAAACACATTTCAGATTGTTATAAGCATTCCAAGATAGCTTTAAAAAATCATCATACACAAACACAAACCTAGGTGCACGCACACACACGCACCGCGTACACACACACACACACACACACACACACACACACACACACACACACCACACACACACACACACACACCAATGTAGGAATACAATGTTGTAAATACCATTGATTGGGGGAAAAAATAAACATTTGCGTGCACGCACGTGCGCATTTACACACGCGCACACCCATACATCCATACACCAATATATGAACACAGTTTTATCACACATACACACACACGTGCACCCGCGCACCATAATGACCATTATCTAGTAAAGACATAAACACACACACACACACACACACACACACACACAATTTAGAAATCATCACAGAGAGAGAGAGAGAGAGAGGAGAGAGAGGAGAGAGAGGAGAGAGAGAGAGAGAGGAGAAGAGAGAGAGAGAGAGAGAGAGAGAGAGAGAGAGAGTGAGTGAGATGAGGGGGAGGGAGAGAGAAAGAGAGAGAGATTTTGTTTATCAATTTATTTATTCTTGTAATTTGAGGATAGTGGAATAAGCATTCCTGTGGGTTTTTTTCATCCAGTCTCCGTTTGCATGTAATTTTGTAAATTGTTGTCATCCGTTCCCACCGGCATACAATGGCTTACTCTTCCAAAAAGGGGATCATGTTTGAACGTATGTGCAAGATGTTCTGCGAGCGTTCACACACAAGGCCTCGGTTTATGATTTCATCCGAAGGACTTTTGGGGAGAGTTGAGTTGGCACTGATGTAGAGAGACAGACAGACAGGTATTTTTTTTATAATTTATGTATACCACTTTAAGTCACGAGATTTCTCTGCGTGAAATTCGGGCTCCTCTCCCCGGGGAGAGCGCGTCGCCACAAGAGCAGCGCCACCCTTTTATTTGTCTGCAACTGTGGCTTTTTTTCTACGAATTTTGCCAGGGACAGCTCTCTTGTTGCCGTAGGTTCTTTTACGTGCGCTGAACAATTATGTGTGACACACGGAACCTCGGTTTATCGTCTCATCCGAAAGACTAGCGCCCAGACCACCACGATCTAATGGATGGGGAAGGGGGGGGGGAGTTTCGGGCCCTAACGGGACTCGAATCACCGCACACTGCCGACCCGGACTTTTTGCTTTCTAGACAGGCGCGTTACCTCTAGATCACCGATCCAGGTGTGTGTGTGTGTGTGTGTGTGTGTGTGTGTGTGTGTTGTGGTGTGGTGTGTGTGTGTGTGTGTTGTGTGTGTGTGTGTGTATGTGAGAGAGAGAGAGTGTGTGTGTGGTGTGTAGACAGAAGACGAACAGACGAAAAGATAGACAGACGTACGGACGGACAGACAGACAGTTTAAAACAGAGAGTAATATTTCCCAAGAGTCGTTTAAAAGCAAAAAACAAACGAGCTTTTTAAAAAAAACAAATCTAGGCCCCCTGGAAAAACAAAAATGTCTGTCTGTCTGTCTGCTATCTGTCTGTCTGTCTGTTTATCTATCTGTCTATCTATCTATCTATATGTCTGAATGTCTGTCTGCCTATACAATCTATCTGTATGTCTTTCTGTATGTCTGTCTATCTACCTGTCTGTCTGTCTATATATCTATCTATATGTCTGAATGTCTGTTTGTATGTCTCGCTGTCTATCTATGTATGTATCTAACTATCTATCTATCTATCTACCTATCTATCTATCTGTCTGTCTGTCTGTCTATCTGTCTGTCTGTCTGTTTATCTATCTGTCTATCTATCTATCTATCTATATGTCTGAATGTCTGTCTGCCTATACAATCTATCTGTATGTCTTTCTGTCTGTCTGTCTATCTACCTGTCTGTCTGTCTATATATCTATCTATATGTCTGAATGTCTGTTTGTATGTCTCCCTGTCTATCTATCTATGTATGTAACTATCTATCTATCTATCTATCTGTCTGTCTGTCTGTCTGTTTTTCTGTCTGTTATGTGTATATCTAGTTATATGTATATCTAGTTATATGTATATCTATCTGTTTACGTATCTACTAGTTTATTTATCTGTATATCTATCTATCTATTTCTCTCCCTCTCTCGCTCTCCCTCCCTCTCTCTCCCTTCCTTTTCCTCTCCCCCACAATCCACCTGTCATTCAAACGACCGAACACAGCGCAGGCAGAAGGGGAAAAAAAGAAAAAAGAAATCTGACTGTAAAGATTTATCGTCTTAATCATCGTTATTTTATCCTGCCATAAAGCGCAAGTTACACGGGTCACAGGGAACCCTCTTCATGTTGTCCTGAAATATTGATGGTCTTCACAGCAGCTTTCGGCAAAAAAATTGAGCAGGCTAGAGTAGAAATTGCTCTACTTTCTTTCTCTCATGTCTCTCCTCTCTCCCTCCTCTCTTCTCTGTCTCCCCTCTCTCTTCTCTCTCTCTCTCTCTCTTCATCTCTCTCTCTCTCTCTTTTCATATCTCTTCCTCTCTATCTCTCTCTCTCTCTCTCTCCTTGGTCAAAACATTGCGCTCGCAATCTGACAAGCCGGGTTCGATTCCCGTTTCAAGGGGATATTTTCCCCTGGAGTTACATCAGTGCAGACCACTCTCCCAAAAGTCCTTCGGATGAGACTATAACCGAGGCCCCGTGTGCGAACGCACGCAGAACTCTTGCGCACCGTTAAATCCTGTTCCGCTTCTCGTAAGGTAGGCCATTGTGTGCCGGTGGGAACAGATGACAGAATCGACAAAACCGCAAACACACGAGGGACTGAAATGTAAAAAAGCATAGTGCTTATTCCTTTTCTGATATAAAAATAAAATAAAATAAAAAAGCAAATCTCTCTTCTTTCTTCTTATCTTCTTTCCTCTTTTCTCTTTTCTCTCTCTCCCCCTCCCTCTCTCTCTCCTCTCTCTCTCTCTCTCTCTCTCTCTCTCTTCTCTCTCTCTTCTCTCTCTCTCTTCTTCTCTCTCTCTGATTAATGTCAACGGACTTTCTGTCTCGCTTTCCGTTTTTGAGCTTGCCAACTGTTGTAATGCATGTGCAGGAGAGAGAGAGAAGAGGAGAGAAAGAAGAGAAGAGAAGAGAGAGAGAAGAGAAGAGAAGAGAAAGAGAGGGAGAAGAGAAGAGTCGAGAAGAAAGAGAAAGAGAGAGAGAGAGAGAGAGAGAGATGAGAGAGAGAGAGGAGAGTTAGGAGAGAGAGATGAGAAGAGAGTGAGGAAGAGAGAGTAGAAGAGGAGAGAGAAGAGAGATAGAAGAGAGAGAGAGGTTTTGTTTATCGATTTATTTATTATTTGATTTCGAGGATAGCGGAATAAGCATTCCTGTTGGGGGGGGGGGGGGGGGGGGGTCCATCCAGTCCCGTGTGCATGTAATTTTGTAAGTTGTCATCTGTTCCCACCAGCAAAAAATGGCTTGCTCTTCCGAAAAGGGGAACATGGTTGAACGTATGTGCAAGATGTTCTGCGAGCGTTCACACACAAGGCCTCGGTTTATGATTTCATCCGAAGGACTTTCGGGGAGAGTGGAGTCGGCACTGATGTAGTAGTAGTAGTAGTAGTAATAATAATAATAATAATAATAATAATAATGATGATGTATGGAATTTATATAGCACTGAATCTTGTAAAGCAACAAATCAAAGCGCTCTGTAGGGAGACAGACAGGTAGACAGACAGACGACCAGACAGACAGACAGACGTACGGACGGACAGACAGACAGTGACACAGAGAGTAATATTCCCAAGAGTCGTACGAGCACAAATTCACAGAACGAGCTTCTTCTTTTTTTTTAAATCTAGGCCTCCTGAGACAGACAAAAACGATTGACGAGAGAGAGAGACAGATTTCTTTCTCTTTTTTTAGACCTGGACAGAGAGAGCGATTGAGAAAAAGACAGACAGAGACAGACAGAGGGAAATACAGACAAGGTCTCTCGGTAGTGTTGATTTTGAATTTGAGGTAAATGTTGTTAAGAGTTGATGAGATTGGATAGTGTGACGGCGCTGGCATGGCCTTTGTGGTCGATGGGTTATAAACTGCATGAACTGAAATTGTTCCTAACTTATGTTTAACGTTTTCTTGCGTCTGGTTTTGTAGTCGTACCAACGTGCTCCATTTTACAATTTATTGTAGGTATATCTTTTAATAAAGCAATGAACTGTTTGATAGCATGGAAAATTTATTCAAAGTGTGCATCTAATGTCATTCATACTCACTTACGCCCGCATGGCAGTATAATTGTAATGCATGTATATAATCTAACCCAGTACGCGTGTGTGCTTGCATTTACGCATGCAAGTGCGAATGTTTATGCACACATACACTCACACACACACACTTACATAGGGGACGGAATAGCCTGGTGGTTAGAGTGATGCACTCGTGATCTGTTGGCCCGGGTTTGAGTCTCGTTCAAGAGGATTTTTCCTCTGGAGTTAACATCAGTGCCGACTACACTCCCCCTAAAAGTCCTTCGGATGAGACGATAAACCTAGGTCCTGTGTGCGAACACACGCAGAACATCTTGTGCACACATTAAAACCCGTTCCGCTTGTGTGCCGGTGGGAACGGATGACAAAACTGAAAAAACTGCATACACCGGGGACTTGATGTAAAAAATCACATTAGTGCTTTTTCCATTATCTTCGAAATAAAAGAATAAAATAAAAATAAAATAAACACATACACACACACTCACACACATACACACATATGCACTCAAACGCGCGCACGCGTTCACACACATACTCTCTCGCTCTCTCTCTTTCTTTCTTTCTCTCTCTCTCTTGCCACAAAATTCGGTTTATTTTAGTACTCCCTCTTTGAAAAGGATCACACCTACAAGAAAATTTAAAAACCAAACATGCACCAAGATATGTTTAAAAAAAAAACAACAAGACGTGTAAATGTCTTTCACCTTCATCACCACTCTTTTTTCTTCTTTTTTTATTTTTTACTTTATTCCAGCATAATATGTTATAAGTGGTGGAAGAACTCGTTTGGACACAGTGCTGAAATATTGATGAACTTCCCCGAACAGTCGTTGACGAGTAATCGAAGCAGGTAAGAGATGAATTAGCTCAGGGCTATGTGATTTATGTCGAGAAGGTTTCCTCTTCAGAAATTTGGAGGGGGAGTTCTCTCTAAAGTATAATGCCAGAGCTTGCTGGTAGGGATATGCTTTAACTGGGGCCAAAAACTACCTTGGATAATTTGTTGAAATATGTGTTCACTTTTGCAACAGCTTTTGACAAGAAATCGAACACGGCAGAGTTGAGTTAAGTTTGGATTAATATGGTTTATGTCCTTAGGTTGTTGTGGGTTTTATTTTTACCTCTGGCATCCTTCTTTTAGAACTGTTGATCGGGATGGCACCACACAGACATGAAGAGAAAAAGAGCTGTGAACAGTTTGAAGTGTGAGTTGATGTTTTCTAGTATAAACCTTAGAGTTGGTTGATTTAAGCAACATTCATTTGTGAAGACTTTCCATTGTTGTGTCTTTATTTTTTTTATTTTTTTTTTTGGATATGTTTGAACATCTTTTTCATCTTAATATTCAAGACTTTTAAAAAAAAATAATCTATGTATTTTATTTATTTAAATATTATTGGATTATTTTAGCTTGGTGTGTGTGTGTTTGTGTGTGTGTTTGCGCACGTGCGTATGTGTATATGTAAGCATGCACGCATTTGCGTTTGTGTAGGTGCGCGCGCGTGTGTGTGTGTGTGTGTGTGTGTGTGAGAGAGAGAGAGAGAGAGAGAGAGAGAGAGAGAGAGAGAGAGAGAGAGAGAGAGAGAGAGAGAGAGAGAGAGAGAGAGAGAGTGAGAGAGAGAGAGAGAGAGAGGAGAGAGAGTGTTTAATCAATGTTACCTTTTATCCCGTGTGTTCAAATTTATATATGTCCATATGATATTATTTATTCAGAGATGTTTTTAATCATTGTAAAACAAATTTCCTTTAATAGAATTGTGTGTGAATATGTGTGTGTGTGTGTTTAACAAATGTTACCTTTTATCATGTGCATTCATCCTATATATGTATGTATTCTATTACTTTCTTAGATATGTTCTAATCACTGCAAAGCAAATTTCCTTTAAACAGAGGACAATAAAAGAATTGAATTGAATTGAATTGAATTGGTTCGAGCAAAATTTACTCAGTTAAATGTTCCACCTTTATGTCCAGAGTTTGAAAAAAGACTTGTACAGTTACATTTTTCACAGTTATTTCTTTAGGTTTCATAAAATGTATCTTTTTTTCAATCTTTTTTTTGGTTTTGTTTAAATAACATTTACTCTGTAAAACTTCCCATAACTACGTCCTTAGTTCCAATAAAAATCAGACTCTAAACTCTCTATGACTTCTCCCTGTCTTTATTTTTTAAGCAAAACTTGTTTCTTTCCATAATTACTGCCTCGGTTTTCAACAAGAGCTTAAATGGTCAGATTTGCCATAATAACTTCCTTGATGTAAGAAATTCATTTAATACGATTTTGCGTTCTCTCTTTACTTCCTTGGTTTAAAATAAATGTAGTCGGTAAGACCAGCTACCTTGGCACAGCGGTTAGCGCGTTGGGTTACTACTGACTTAAGGTCGCCGATTTAAATCCCATAACAGTCGTAGTGAATTTTCGGTATCCGGCTGTGTCCCACCCAGAGAGAGTTTGCTATGTGTTCACTGGGAAGACAGGGACAGCACAGTGGAGGTTTTTTTATGCACTTTACAGATGCAATTTTGAGAGCGTTGTTTTAAAAAACCCGACCAACACTGCAGGCATCTGCATCTCTCGGGCCCGGTAGACACCCAGCGATATCAATATTGTAGGAAGTGCTAGAGTGCAGCCCTGCCACGTAGTCTTAAAGTACACGCGCTTCCAGAGCAGCAGCATCACCACCATCTTCGGCACCAGGAATAATCCTGCAATGAAAGAACATTTTTTGTCAGAACACTACATAATAAAGGTCAAACCTAAGTAAGATAAGCAGTGCATTGGAAAATGCATGAACGTTTCAGGAAGTAGTATTTGATATAAAAAGAAAAACTCTATGAATAAAGAGCATCAGGTATTTCTCTTTGTCTCTGTCTGCTCTCTCTGTGTCTTCTCTCTATATTATCTATCTCACACCCACCCACTCACAACACACACACACACCACAACACACACACACACACACACACACACACACACACACACACACACACGTATCCAGGCTTTTTTTTTCAAAGTATCCCCCCTAATCACATCCCTCAAAACATGCACAGACTTGCGTGAGAAGGTAGGGGAGGTAATCCAGATGTGTCAGCCGACCCCTGCCTTAATCATGGTATCTGAATCAAAGCAAGGCTGCATTATGAGTGGCGAAGAGCCGGCTTCTTTTCGGGACCCTGCTGATTGAAATAGTCATGACTCTGACAGCCAGCACCTGGCCACAGCTGACCGGAGTAGGCGGCACAGGGCTGCACCGACTGAGGTTGCTGTGATTTCCTGTGATCAAGTCTCTCTCACACACCTCTTCATTTGACACCCTTTTTTTTTTTCTTTTTTTTTAGGGGTGGTGGTGAATCTTGCAATTGTAGTAGGGTGAGTTTATTTACGAGGGAAGTGGTGGGAAGGAGGGCGGTTGGTTTAGTAGTGTCTTTGTTTTCACCTTCACCTTTTTCACCTATCCCGTAGTCCCGTGGACCGTGGGGACACCAATGAAGATTTTGCAACCAGCTTCCTCCACTACCCGCGGTTTTCTGGTTTCTGTAGCAAATCGTTCCACTCAAGCCAGTCCACTCTCTGCTGTTGTCTTTCCATCATCTTTGTTTTAAACATGTTTAATTTTGTAAGTATCATAAGAAATATCATAGAACCCATCATTTTGAGCAACAAGTTTAGATCTCATATCGTGGTCATTCTAATGAAAACATTTGTTAACAAACGAAATCAATGACAGATGTTTATTTTTTAAAAAGGTGAAGTTTTACGAGGAACAAATTCAAAATGGGAACAGATCATCGCAGTAGTGTTTTTAACGTTTTATTGTGGTCATTCTTATCTGCAAGTATCATCTATTTCAAATAGCAAGTTGGTATTTAGACGACACGCTTTGCCATCCTGTTATTCAAATGCATGTTGGAGCAGCATCCACTCCTGCCTGTTCAAGTATATAGTGAACCAAACTGATTAAAACAATTTGTGATTTTTTTAAGCTTCTGTACAGAAGATAAAAAATTTATTTTAAAAAGATAATACTATCAAGAAACCAACCCTCAAATATTTTGCAGAAGAAATGTTTGGTTTTTCAAAACTTTCAGGCTAAAAGATTGGCCAGCAAAAACGTTTATGGGAATGCAATATAGTAAAAGTGGCCATCAAAAATGCTGATCGGAAAATATAGCAAAAGAGCAATTCATTGACAGGAATATAAACAAATCATACACTTAACACAAAATTAACCAGAAACCTAGACTATCAAACAGTTTATTGAGTCATACAAGGACCTGCTGACAATCAGTTTAGAAACGTAAAACACACTGGTATAACTACAGAATCAACCATGAAAGCTTCACTGAAGTAAAATTCCTGTGAAGTGTTTTAAGAAAAGACAGAAAACAGACGGAAAGAAAAGAATTGCCCCATGCTCTAAGTTCAAAAACCTGCATAAAAATGATCTTGTGCCTTAAAATGTTATGCTGAGATTGTCTTCAGCCATTAACAGCTCTTTGATGACAGCCTAAGATGTGTAGATGCCTTCATCATTCTCTAAAGGCGAAGCCTGGCCGCCAAGAGATTTAGGAGAGTTGCTTGAAAACATCAACAACAACAACAACAACAGCAACAACAAACAGACAAAAGGATAAGAGATGCACTGCCCCCTAAACAAACAAGCAAACAAACCAGCAAACAAAACAGTCGACGAACAACATTGCAGACCTAGGCTTTGGCACAAAGGTAACATGAACAGAAGAATCTGATTAATAACTCTTCAGATTGGGACACTTTCAGTCTCCCCAGAGAGCAGAGAGAAGAGGAAGAAGAATTGCGGAGAAGAATTGCGAAGAAGAAGAAGAACAAGAACAAGAAAGGAAGAAGAATTCGAAGAAGAAGAATTGCGAAAGAAGAAAGAATTGCGAAGAAGAAGAATTGCGAAAGAAGAAGAATTGCGAGAAAAGAAGAAGAAGAAGAAGAATGCGGAAGAAGAAGAAGAAGAAGAAGAGAAGAAGAAGAAGAAGAAGAAGAAGAGAAGAAGGAAGAAGAAGAAGAAGAAGAACAAGAACAAGAACAAGAACAAGAACAAGAAGAACAAGAAGAACAAGAAGAAGAAGAACAAGAAGAAGACAAAACAAGAACAAAAACAAGAACAAGAAGAACAAGAACAAGAAGAACAGCAACAACAACAACAAGTTCAAAATGAATTACTAAATGAATAAATGAAAAGGAAGAAGAGGAAGCAAAACAACAACAACAACAGCAACAACAGATACAGACCCATAGAAACACAGAGACAAAAACAGACACACAAACATATACAGAAAGTTGCATTACGAAAAATAAACGCGATTCAGAGAAAGATAGCAACATTACGGTAACATAAGACACAGACACAAAATCAGAATAGCAAACAGACAGATTGCAACATGTAAGAACACACACACACACGCAACAGCAACAACAACAACAGGATTCACACAGATATGCAAGGAAGCGCACAGAAGAACAAAAAGCTGATGTCCACTTCGGCACCTAACTCTGAGTTTAATTAGACACTATGTCAAGCAGGGTGAGAATGTTCATGAAAGATGGATGAAATCCTTCAGGGCTAGCTGCACCTTGTTCTTTTCTGCTTATCCTTGTCCTCTTTCTTTCCTATCTGTGTTAGTGGCTTTCGTTCTCCTCTTTCTTTTCTTTCTTCTCTTTCCTTCTTTCTGCTTGTTCATCTTTCTCCCTGGTTCTGTTGTCCTACTACTACTACTTCTTCTTCTTCTCTTTCTGAATTCTGAATTATTGTTATTCTGATTTCTGAATTCTGAATTATTATTCTTCGCAATTATTCTTCTCCGCAATTCGTCTACTTCGCAATTATTTTTCGCAAATATTCTTTTTCACATTCTTCTTTGCAATTCTTCTTTTTCGCAATTCTTCTTTTTCTTCGCAATTCTTCTTCTTCTTTTTCTTCGCAATTCTTCTTCGCAATTCTTCCTCTTATCTCGCAATTCTTCTTCTTTGCAATTCTTCTTCGCAATTCTACTTCTCAATTCTTATTCTTATTTGCAATTCTTCCTCGTCTTCTTCTTCGCAATTATTTGCAATTATTCGCGATCCTTCTTTTTCCTCTTCGCAATTCTTCTCTTTTTTTTGCACTCTTCTGACTTCTCCCTGCTCTTCGAAATTCTTCTTCCTCGTAATTTTTCTTCTTCACAATTCTTTGCACTTCTTTGCATATTTTTGCCAATCTTTTTTGCAATTCGTCTTTACCATTCTTTTTCACAATTCTTCTTCGCAATTTTTCTTCTTTTTTTTGCATTCTCCTTCTTTGCATTCTTCTTTACAATCCCTTTCTTGGCATTCTTATTCTTCTTCGCTGCATTTTTCTGTACAATCCCCTTTTTTGCATTCTTCTTTACAATCGCCTTCTTTGCATTCTTCTTTGCAATCCCCTTCTTTGAATTCTTCTTTACAATCCCATTCTTTGCGTTCTTCTTTACAATCCCTTTCTTTGCATTCTCCTTCTTTACAATCGCCTTCTTTGCATTCTTCTTTACAATCCCCTTCTTGGCATTCTTCTTTACAATCCCCTTCTTTGCATTCTTCTTTACAGTCCCCTTCTTTGCATTCTTCTTTACAACCCCCTTCTTTGCATTCTTCTTTACAGTCCCCTTCTTTGCATTTTTCTTTACAATCTTCTTCTTTTGCATTCTTCTTTACAATCATCTTCTTTGCATTCTTCTTCTTTGCATTCTTCTTCTTCTTTGCAGTCTTCTTTTTCGCGATTCTTCCTCTTTGTAATTCTTTGCAATTTTCTTTTTCTTCTTCTTCTCCTCCTCCTTAATCCCCTCCTCTTTCTTGTTCTTCTTCTTCTTCTTCATCTTTCTTCCTTTGCAATTCTTCTTCTTCTTCTTCTTCTTCTTCTTCTTCTTTTCTTCTTCTTCTTCTTCTTCTTCTTCTTCTTCTTCTTCTTCTTCTTCTTCTTCTTCTTCTTTCTTCCTTTGCAATTCTTCTTCTCTCTTCTTCTTCTTCTTCTTCTCCTCTACCTTGCCTTCTGCTCCTCTCCTCTTGCTTTTTGCCACCTGATTCTGAACACAATTTGGCTGGCGTCACCGGGGTGGTATAT
The DNA here is from genome assembly GCA_028751875.1 of Rapana venosa. NCBI lineage: Eukaryota > Metazoa > Mollusca > Gastropoda > Neogastropoda > Muricidae > Rapana > Rapana venosa. The sequence goes on along the minus strand of CM054136.1, from coordinate 18,084,447 downwards.
ATTGATGAATTTCGGGGTGTCCTTTTCAGTGTACGTATATATTTCTTTTAGTTTTATTTTACAGATTTGATTTGATTTTGTTTCATTATTTTCGTTTTGTTTTCTTTAATTCTAATTATTTGTCGAGCGTATTTCTGCTTTCCTTTTTTGTAATTTTTAATGTTTTACTTTATTTGTTATTTTGAATGTTTTTAATCTTTGGTGTGTGACCTTTTTTTTTGTTTAATCTTCAAATTTTAAGTGTTTTTTTATCCATCGCAGGCGTTCTAATCAAAAGTTTTGTTACTTGATATTCTTTGGTAATTGTTTACAGGTGAAATTACATATATATATATATATATATATATATATATATATTAATATATATTATTATATTGTTTGTGTGTGTGTGTGTGTGTGTGTGTGTGTGTGTGTGTGTGTGTGTGTGTGTGTGTGTGTGTGTGTGTGTGTGTGTGTGTGTGTGTGTGTGTGTGTGTGTGTGTGTGTATCACGTTCGATAAAAGACAAGAAACAGCTAGTTTCAGGATTAGAAAGAAGAAAAAAGAAGTGCTACTCGTCATTTATAAAGTTTTGTTATCATTTTCTTTGCTTTTTCGTTCACCCATTTTTCATCCATTTATTAAGTACTTGATTTATTTATGCATTCATTCATTCCTCCATCCATCCATCCATTCATTCATTCGTTCATACGTATATGATGCAAACTAGAGACCTCTTGCTTGTTATACTGGTGTAACACCTCCCATTCACTTTCACGTCAAACAACCAAACCAAATTCAGTTATACACCTGCTTGTGCATCGTTCATTTTCCTGTATCGGTATTAATAATCTTGCGAACTTTACCAACGGCTGATGACCTATGGCGACATGGCATTGCCCAGCATGCTTCAAAGGCGTTACTAAAGCATCAACTGGGCTGCTGACTATTAAGCGTCTACCAAGGAAATGTCCTAGCATTTGTGTCACAAAATTCTCGGAATGTTGCACTGGTATTTACAGTATGAAAATCTTATTTGTTAAATGGGGTGGAAAGCTGCGTGCACTTCTGTCTTGGTTAATCAGCAGCCCAAAACTGATGCTAGAGTTAAGGATAGTTTCTCTACTAACGACAGACATCTCCATGGCATTTTGGTTTGGTCATGTAACTCAAGAGTCATTTTGACCTTCTGGAGCCTACAATTCTAGAAGTGTGAATTCTAAGCAGGGCCTAAGCAAGCAAACAGCAAAGGCAGTTGCAGAAAGGCATCCACAACTCATGATCTTCTTCTTCTTCACCGAACGCTCAGACAGCAACTATCTTTGTTCGTTTTATGAGTAAAAATGCGTCACGCTGCCTTTAAGCGCCTGACAAGTCAGGCCCATCGCATCCGACTTCGGCATAAGAGAGGATTGTTATCTTTAAGTCTTTCTGGAAGAAACTGCACGAAAATGGACAAAGAAGGCAGAACATAGACAAGAAGGAGGTGGCAGGAAGAAAAGAAACAAGGCAGAAAAAAGAGATTGATAGAAAAGAGGAAAATTTCTAGCACAGAATTTCCAGACTGTGGGGATGCTATTTACACCGACAGGCTCCCGGCATCTCCACGG
>CM054136.1:18067859-18075359 GCA_028751875.1 Rapana venosa | reverse complement strand
TGAGATTGCAGCTAGCTATGTTCTCCGCACAGCGCTGAGCATCAAGCCGCTGTCTATCTCACCTTGAAAACCGAAGCAACTAATGTATGGCACTACAGTTCACAAATAGAGTTTCTGTTCAAAGTGGATACACTGATCTTGATTACGTCTGGATACGCTGATCTTGATTACGTCTGGATACACTGATCTTGATTACGTCTGGATACACTGATCTTGATTACGTCTGGATACACTGATCTTGATTACGTCTGGATACACTGATCTTGATTACGTCTGGATACACTGATCTTGATTACGTCTGGATACACTGATCTTGATTACGTCTGGATACACACGTCTGGATTGCCTGGTCTTCTCCTGTGCTGGTAGCTTTGCGTGAGGTCTGCCTGCTGGCCTCAGCTGACACATTCCAACTTCAGAGGAACTCATTCTTTTGTACAAGTCACATACTGGGTTATGTGTGTGACTCCATAACCAACCGAATATTAGCATGAAGTAACTGATCTTTAACGTGCATATTTGATCTTCTGTATGTGTGTGTTTTTACACGAAGGGAATGAATTCACCGGTCGGTTTACATTTGAACTTCGACCTGGGAGATAGTAAAAAATCCCACACTTAATTCATCATACTTTTTTAAAAATGTATTTACACAACGGAAATTAAGGCACTGGCTTGCCTGCACTTGAGGTTTACATGAGAGATCGTAAAGTGCCCCATCCTCAAAGTCCTTCGGATGAGACTATAAACCGAGGCCCCGTGTTCGAACGCATGCAGAACATCTTGCGCACACGTTAAATCCTGTTCCGCTTTTCGGAAGAGTAGGCCATTGTGTGCCGGTGGAAACGGATGACAAAATTTACAAAACCGCATACACACGGGGACTGGATGTAAAAAAAGCACATGAGTGCTTATTCCATTATCCTCGATATAAAAGAATAAATAATAATAATAATAATAAATAATAGTAATAATAATAATTCATCAGATACAACCGAGATTCGAACCCATGACTCCATGAACCAACGGACGATCTTACCCACTGGGCTCTAGCGGCCGACTGATGCCATAATCCCTCCCACCCCCACCCCCACCCCCCACCCCATTGTAGGGACTACAGAGGTCCCAGAGTGGTCAGAAAGTGATGCCACCACGTCAGCTTCCTTCAGCTACTGAACTAGAGGGGGGGTGTACTATCATAGTGCTGTATATAATAAGACGGAGTACTAAAGTACACGCTACTCTGACCATCATTGGCAGCACGCAGTCACGTCACTTAACCGCCCTCTTAAGTCAGAGTACGGCAGCCTATAATATTATCACGGTACTTGAAAACAGGCACACACGCAAAGCTTCTCGGGCCAGTGTGTACTTATAGTCTCACAGAGATTTCCTAGCGTGGTGAGTTAAGAGGGAGCGCATGTTCTGGGTGACCCCTCCAGGGTGCTTAGCCTGGGCAATACTCAAAACAACAACACCAACAATGCTAACTCCAACACCACCAACACCACCATCAACAACAACAACACCAAAAACACCAACAATGCTAACTCCAACACCAACACCACCAACACCAACAACAACATCAGTTACAACAACAACAACAACAACAATGATATTGACAGAACTGTAACTACAATAAGCTTATATGTTCTTATTTATTTATTTATTCTTTTATTTCGAGGATAATGGAGTAAGCATTCATGTGCTTTTTTTTTATCCAGTCCCCGTGTGTGTGTGTGCAGTTTTGTCAATGTTGTCACCCGTTCCCACCGGCACACAATGGCCTACTCTTCCGAAAAGCAGAACGGGTTTTACCGTGTGCGCAAGATGTTCTGCGTGCGTTCACACACGGGACATCGGTTTGTAGTCTCATCCGATCGAAGGACTTTTGGGGGGAAGTGGAGTCAGCACTGATGTTAACTACGGAGGAAAAAAATCCTCTTAAACGAGATTTGAACCCGGGTCAGCAGATCACGAGTACATCACTCTAACCACCAGGCTACCCCGTCCCCCCAACCAGACTCTGTTCTCTTTCTGAGAGCATATTATCCAGTCAGGATGATTGCTTTTTCAACCTTGCCTACTCTACTATACTCTGCACATGCACAGCAGTCTAGCTCCAAGTTAACTGCTGAGGTCATGGTGTCTCTCTGACATCTGGCTGAAGAGGTCAGAAGGGTCAGACAGTTGATGGCCGCGTCATATCACTTTCCCTTCAGTGCCAGAAGACCAGAGGTCAGAGCAGTCAGTTAATGATGCCCTGACGTGACGTCAATGTCCAGTCAGTTGACTTCAATGTGGGGAAACTGCTGCTGAAGAGTTTAGTATCTTTATAGGTGTAATCATAGTAATGATAGTACCTATACATCAGATGCAGACAGATTCTCTCTCTCTCTCTCTCTCTCTCTCTCTCTCTCTCTCTCCCTTCTCCCTCTCTCTGTTTTGGTTTGGGTGTGGGGGGTTTATTGGAGGGGGGACTATTCGGTTGTCCCCTCCCCTTGTTGTTGTTGCCGCTTTTGTTTTGCTCTTGGTTTCTTTGCTATTTTTTCGGTTGTTTCTGTGTTTTCTGTTTTGCTTTCTTTGTTACTTGTTGTTACTCTCTCTCCCCTCTCTCTCTCTCTCTCTCTCTCTCTCTCTTTCTCTCTCTCCTCTCTTTTCGGTGATTGTGGGGGGGATTTTTGTGTAGATATGTTTTTCCATTTACTGTGTGAGTGTATTGCTATGGGCTTTATTTTATTTTATTATCACGTATATCCCTAAGGGCGGGAACTGGATGTAAAAAAGCACATTGGTGCTTATTCATTATCCTCGAAATGAAAGAATATGTCATTTGCCATTTCTCTCTCTCTCTCTCTCTCTCTCCTCTCTCTCTCTCTCTCTCTCTCTCTCCTCTCTCACTCTCTCTCTGTAAGACATGCCTTTGGTACGTTTCAAAATCAGAGACACATTCATCAACCTATCCCATACCCCCCTCCACCCACCCACCCACCCCCCACCCCACCCCACCCACCCCCACACACACCCTGTGATTGGCAATGCACACTAATCACAAAGTCTCACACTACCCTGATAATCCCACGCTCAACCCACGGAAGCATACCTCAGCATGCACACACACACACACGGGGGCTGTCTTTGTGTCGGTGGTCAGCCTAGTCACGGGCAATTTCGTTCTCTCTCGCTCTCTATCCTCGCCTTGTGATCTGTCATCTAAATACCGTTATGAAGGCTGCTGACCTTTCCGCTCAATGTCTGGGTAGAGAGTCCAGAGTGGTCACGCAAAATGTAATGATGACCTGTCCTATTCAGCGACTGGACCGGGGGCAAATTGCAAGTTAGAAGGTGGAATTATTCTGATAGCTGTGTAAAATTGAAAAAGGGGGTATTTTTTTTCGTTCAGTACACTGATTCCTGGTTATTAGTTAGAAAGTAGAGTTTCTAGCGATTTTTTTCCCTGTCAGCCTGTCCCAGTCTCTGTCTCTATTGGTCTGTATGTTTTTCTCTATGTCTCTGTCTGTCTGTCTGTCTGTCTGTCTGTCTGTCTCTCTCTCTCTCTCTCTCTCTCTCTCTTCTCTGAAGCATGCCAGCATGCATGCATGCATACTGCACATGAAGAGCCAAATCTACCAGTTTATTTCTCCTTGATTACCTGAAAATGACAATGCACAACAACCAATACACCTGATAATACAGATCCGACGATCACAGTTAGAGTCAGTGAACCATGCCACACCAGGCACACAACCATACAGGCAGCCTATCCAGGCATGCTTCATTTTCTTCTCCATCCTTGTTTTTCTTTTCTCTGCCCGTGATCGCCATCTAACCACCCTCATCGGGACCAGGGTAAAGAGCTCAGGACCCTCAAACAAGGGTGACCTGTCACGTTAATTCCGCATTCAATCATTACTGGACTAGGGTCAAGACTATGAACAGCTCTGATCACGTGATAGGTTTTCAGATACTGATGTGTACGCTTTCCCTTCATACAGAGAGACCAAGCAACTGATTAACGATATGTTAGGAATGGTGACAACATTTACGAAACTGCATACACATGGGGACTGGATGTAAAACAAAAGCACAAGAATGCTTATTCTATTATCCTCGAAATAAGAGGGGAAAACATTTTTTAAAGTTTATGCGCTCTCTCTCTCTCTCTCTCTCTCTCTCTCCTCTCTCTTCCCTCTCTCTCTCTCTCTCTCTCTCTCTCTCTCTCTCTCTCTCTTTAAAACTGTTTTATATCAGGCTCTTCGGCATTTTGTAACTTAACTTGATTTGTTATTGATAGTATGTCTATTTTAAAAAAGGTTTTAGTGAGGATGCTTTGTCAGAATTTGATATCAGGTTTATTTTTATGTTGATGTAACCTGAAAATGCTCTCTCTCTCTCTCTCTCTCTCTCTCTCTCTCTCTCTCTCTCTCTCTCTCTCTCTCTCTCTCTTCTTGCTGTCTCCCCTCTATTTCACTTTATCCAAACTACTTAATTATAATCAGTGTATCAGTTTTCATGTTTATGATTGATCCATTTGATAATAATATGTTTATTAACGCATATCCCTTTTTAAAAAATTATAATCTATGTATCTCTTGACATTAATGTTCAGGTCAGTTTGAGATTATGTATTGTTAGATATACACTTATCTTTTTTTAATCATATCATGTTGTTGCTGTTGTAGTCGGGGTTTTTCCTTTGTTTTGTTGAAAGTCTTTAATCAGGGCAAGGGCCGGATGAAAAAAAAGTATGCACATGCTTATTCTGTTACCCTTGAAAAATAAAGATTCATTCCTTCATTCATTCTCTCTCTCTCTCTCTCTCTCTCTCTCTCTGAAGAAAAACCAACATGTTCACTCCACAGTACATGCAAAATCAAATGAATCACCTTATTTTCCCCCTGATGTTCTAGACAATGACAATGCACACTAATCAATGACGGGCACACACACACACACACACACACACCACACTCTCTCTCTCTCTCTCTCTCTCACTCTCTCTCTCATACTCTCTCTAATCTGCCAATCAAAGGCTGAATAAAGTCACCCAACCATACCTGGCTATGCATGCGACCTTGCAAGCAGACTGTCCGGTTATAGCCTTCCTTTTATTGTCCCTCCTGCTTTCCACAGCACGTAATCTACATATAAATAGGCTGTGCTTTCTCCTCAATAGCTGGCTATAGACAGATCTTAAGAGTGCTCAAACAATGTTGACCTGTCACGTTAACTTCTCATTAAGGCGATGGAGTGGGGTAGACGCAATAAACTGTTACGAGCTTTTGATAGGCCCGAAAATGTGGGTATCTAACTTTTTTGGACAATGTGACTGTTTGTGATCGCGCATATGGATGGAGTCCAGTAAAATGTGTGTCTGCAGTGTATGCACTTGCTCTTGTGTTCAGAAAAATGAAATAGCATGTTTTCCTATTTTGCTTTTCTTTGTTTTGTTGTTGTTTTTTGACTGAAAGATAGCGTCTAATAGTTTCCTGTGTTTAATGTTGTTTTGTACTGTTCTGTTCTTTCTTTTTTTGTTTGGGGTCTTTTGTGTTTGTTTTGTTTTGTTTTGCTAGTTGCTCTTTGACCAGAACTTGTTATTCAACAACGCGCTACCTTTTAAAGACTAAGTACCTCATTTTTAATATTCACAAAAGAAATCAAATTCAGAACTGTGCTTTACAAAATTTGAGCTCGGCAAATTTCATACATTGCCATTATATTAGAATCTGATATCATGAGTGTAACAGAAGAAATCTTAAAACCCAACTACTTTTTTAACAGAAGATGTACAATCACTTTATATCATCTATTTATTGGTGTCACTTAAGTTCTTCGGATGAGACTATAAACCGAGGCCCCGTGTGCGAACGCATGCAGAACATCTTGCGCACACGTTAAATCCTGATCCACTTTTCGAAAGAGTAGGCCATTGTGTTCCGGTGGGAACAGATGACAAAATTTACAAAACCGCATACACACGGGTACTGGATGTAAAAAAAAACAAAGCACATGAGTGCTTATTCCATTATCCTCGATAAAAAAAAATGTCATCTGAAGCGCTTTGATTTGTTGCTTTACAAGATTCAGCGCTATATAAATTCAATACATTATTATTATTATTATTATTATTATTATAATTACTTAAGGAGATTGGGGAAGGGGGAGAGAGCCTAGTGATCAGTGTTGTACTCGTGAACTGACGGCCCGGGAACAAGCCTCCACGAGGCAGGGGAATTTCCTATGGAGTTAACATCAGCACTCTCTTCCACTCCCCCAAACTTTCTTCAGATGAGACCTCTTAACTGTGGCCCCGTGGGTGAACGTACGCAGAACAGATTGCGCACACGTTAAAAACTCGTTCCACCTTTCGGAAGAGTAGGTCGTTTTGTGCCAATGGGAACAGAAGAGATTTTGTGGGGGGTTATGTAACGCATTCATACAGATATCATGTTTAGATGCAATACCCGAAGTTGGAATGTGGGTACCTGCTTGTCAGGAGAAAACGATCGCATACGCAAAATCTCACCATCGGTGAACCTGGAGCTCTAACCGAAGAACGAATAAAAAGCAAAAAAATAACAAATAAACATGATAGTTACGATCCTTCCTTTCCTAGTTCCACCATCACACTGACTTTTCAATCTACCTTTTTTCTGAATAAGGAAAGGATGATTGTGCTTATGCGCTCCTTGATTCTAAGATAAAACACATCATTTATAAACAAGCAGAAGCGATGATATCTACTGTAATTTTTTTTTGTTCTTCCCACACCACCACCACCACTCAACACACTTTCGTGCCAGAAAGACAGAGATCAGTATTTCCAGGCCATCAAAGGATGGCCGCGTTTTATGGCCTTTACCCTCCAGCGCAGTCACTGAATGGACAGGTGGCGTGACAGGTCCCCATTGTTGGCCTGTCCACTGTGGGCTCTTCAGCAGGGTAGTGGAGGACCTTGATGACGGTAGTAGAGGCCACAGCACGCGCCGGGAAATCCCCGCACAGAGAGAGGCATGGTGTGCAGGACTGTACGTAGAAGAGCCTGTTTCTCGTGAGGAGGATTGATGCCCAGAAAAAAATAAATGCGGTGGAATGTTGCTCAGTGGCTAGAAAGCTCGAGATCTGAGCCCATCTGAGATTGTAGGTTCGAGTCGCTGCTGAATTATCCTATAATTTCGGCCTCCCCCCCCCCCCCCCCCCCCCCACCCCCTCCTCCTCCTCCACCTGGGGGTTTGGGGGGCTCTGATTCCTTTATCCTGTATGTTTTTCTGACAAGACTGTAAACTAAGGTCCTATGTTCAAAAGCGTGTTCAAAAAGCTTTAAAAACCAATCCATCGTTTACAGTAGAGCAGGTTGGCTGTGATCAAAGGTATGGGTGACTGGAAAATACCTAGTAGACAATGTGGGGAGCGTAGACAATGACAGATTGAAGCTGGACAGGTTTGGGTTGTGCTAGTTGTGGCTTTCCCATGAGGCAGTACATGTGAGCTGTTTATCCC
>CM054136.1:18055359-18062859 GCA_028751875.1 Rapana venosa | reverse complement strand
CACACACACACACACACACACACACACGTACGTCCTTGGGTGTGAGAAGGTGAGAGAGAGAGAGATATATATATATATAATTATGAGAAGGATGAGGAGGATTAAGTAGTGCAGTCCAAGGGAAATAACTACGTACATATCGTCTTTTTGATAGGCTGAAGTAGAATTGTACCCCTTGAACAATATTTGCACGAGTGTGAAGTACGAACGAATCTTTTTCCAACCAGTCTTTCTTCAAGTTCATAGTGTTATGTATTGCCATAATCAGCAATAAGAAATGTTTTCCTTTGGTATTTCTACTAAAATATAATTAGAATAGGATTAAAAGAGAGAAAGTAAGGAAAACAAAAAAACGAAAGGGAAGCAAAGAAAAATCAATGTGATTTTGCCTTCGTCCGCTGTCTGTGTGTGTATACGTGGACGTTTGAAAGCTTGCGCGCGCGCGTTTGTGTGTGTGTGTGTGTGTGTGTGTTGTGTGTGTGTGTGTGTGTGTGTGTGTGTGTGTGTGTGTGTGTGTGTGTGTGTGTGTGTGTGGTGTGTGTGTGTAAGTGCGTGTGTGTGTATGTAGTGTGTGTGTGTGTGTAAGTGCGTAAGTGTGTGTGTGTGTGTGTGTAAGTGCGTGTGTGTGTATGTGTGTAAGTGCGTGTGTATGTGTGTAAGTGCGTGTGTGTGAGAATAGCGACAGAAGACAGACAGACAGACAGTCAGAGAGAGAGAGAGAGAGAGAGAGGAGAGAGAGAAGAGAGAGAGAGAGAGAGAGAGAGAGAGAGGAGAGAGAGAGAGAGAGAGGAGAGAGAGAACACAAACACACAGACACAGACGCACACACACAAACGCGCGCGCACATACACACACACGTGCGCGCACTCGTGCACGCACGTATATACGCACACGCGCCTGAATATAAAAGTTTGACTCACTTGACTTCACACACACACAAACACACGCACACACACCACAACACACACAACACACACAACCCCACACAACACACACAAAGAAAGCAGCTTCCTTGAAGATCAAAGGCACTGCACGAAGTATCTCTTAGACTGGGGAATTGCTCACTTCTCAGGAACAGACTGTACGCCAGAGAGCAGGCTTGTGCTCGTGCGTGCGTGCGTGCGTGCGTGTGTGTGTGTGTGTGTGTGTGTGTGTGTGTGTGTGTGTGTGTGTGTGTGTGTGTGTGTGTGTGTGTGTGTGTGCGTGCGTGCGTGTGTGTGTGTGTGTGTGTGTGTGTGAGTGTGTGTGTGTGTGGTGTGTGTGTGTGTGTGTGTGTGTGTGTGTGTGTGTGTTATGTGTGTGTATGTGTGTGTGTATGTGCGTGTGTGTGTGTGTGTGTGTGTATGTGTGTGTATGTGTGTATGCGTGAGTGTGTGTATGAGTGTGTGTGTGCGTGTATGTGTGTGTGAGTGTGTGTATGTGTGTGTGTTGTGTGTGTTTTGTGTGCTGACGGACACCATGCCTTGTGCTGCCTATTAAAAAGTATGGGGTTGTCAGCCAAGGTCCTTGAGTGCAAGAGAGAGAGAGAGACAGGAGAGGGGGAGAGAGAGAGATAGAGAGAGAGAGGGGGGAGGAGAGAGAGATAGAGAGAGAGGGGGGAGGAGAGAGAGATAGAGAGAGAGAGGGGAGAGAGAGAGAGATAGAGAGAGAGAGAGTTTGGGAGGGAGGGAGGGGTGGGGGAGGAGAAAAGAAGAGAGACTTGAAAGGAAGGTTTGAGAGACAGACAGACACACACACAGAGACAGCAGACAGTTAAACAGTTAGACAGACAGACAGACAGGCAGAGTAAGAGAGAGATAATGAGAGAGAAGATGGGGAGGGGGAGGGGGGACACAGAAAGAGAGAGAGAGAGAGAGGAGGGAGAGAGAGAGAGAGAGAGAGAGAGACAGACAGAAGACGAGAGAGGACAGAGACAGAGACAAGAAAGATAGACAGACTAGCGTAGATAATGAACAAAATTTACAGAAGCTTTCAGCATCAACATTGAAGGAATGACAGTGACAGTAAAAAACAAGAACCCCAAAACCACCAGCTAGAGAGACAGTTCACAGACATACAGACAACTACAGACAGAGACAGACAGTAAGGCAGAGACAGAGCAGAAAGCGGACACATAGTTATAGTTTCTAGGGGAAAAGAGAGAAACGGACAGACACACATGAAGGCAGACATTGGCAGAGACAGAAACACTGGAGTGAACTAGGAAGAAAGCTTCACGAGCTTTCCAGCAAGAAGATGAGAGATGACCAGGAGAGAAAACACAACATACACACATACACACATACACCACACACACATACCACGCACGTACATACACATACACACACATACACACACATACACACACACTACACACACACACATACACACACATACACACACACACACACACAAAAACACACACATACACATACACACATACACACACATACACACACATACACACACACATACACACACATACACCCTACTACACACACACACTCACACACAACATACACACACAACACGCACGATCACGACACACACATACGCACACACCCCAACACACACATACACACACACATACACACGCACGTGTCGTAAGCTCGCACGTATGCACACATACGCTCGCACACAAGACATACACACACGCACGCACACACATACATATACACACGCAGACACACACATACACACACGCACGTGCGCAAGCTCGCGCGCATGCACACATACGCTTCACACACACAACACACACACAACACACACATACACACAACGCGGCAAGCACGCACATGCATACATACGTCACCACACATACACACACGCACGCACACACATACAATACACACGAGACACACATACATACACCACGTGTAAGCTCGCGCGCATGCACACATACGCTCGCATACACACACATACACATACACACAAGCGCGCGCAAGCACGCACGCACTCACACAAGTACGTCACACACACACAAACACAAACAGACACACATACACATGCGCACGTACACACACATACATATACACACACTCGCACTGGTGAACACGCACGCTGGACACATACGCTCACACAAACACACATACACACACGCGCGAGCACGCATGTACGCACTTACACACACACACGAGCGCGTAAGCGTATTCTGACATTAGTTCTCCTCAAGTGTATTTCTTTTTTCCTTTGTTTTATTACGTTTCTATAGTTCTATGGAGTTCTGGAGTTTAGTCGTTGTTTTTAAATTATCTTCTATTCAACTCTACCAAGACACTGACATTCACTTTCCTCTCTTCATCATCCCTTTTTACTGTCTAAGTTCAATTGTCAATGGATAGGCGTTAAAATGAACACACACACACGCACGCGCACGCACGCACGCACAGGTACGCAGGCAAGCAAGCAAGCAAGCACACATACACACACACGCACGCACGCACGCACGCACACACACACAACTCAAGACTCAAGATTACTTTATTGTCTCAACTAGAGAAATAATGAGAGGCATTTTAAAATTACTATTACAAAACATGCATTATCAAACAATACAGAATAAGAAGTAACACAATATTTTAAAAGCCGACAACACTCTACGCCCCACCCCCACCCCACCCACCACCACCACCCCCCCCCCCCACAACACACACACACACACACGCAGCACAGCACGCGCATGCACACACAGTAAAGGTTAAGATTGACAAAGAAATTATAACACAATATTCATTAAACTATCTCATGAAATATATCCTAAGCATAATCAATACATATATCACCAGTATAAGTAATACACACACACTGCACACAGGCACGAGCGAGCACACATACATGCACACACACGCACGCACAGACGCAAGCACACACGCACACAAGCACGTGCGCAGGACACAATACACACATATACACACTACAGAGAGAGACGAGAAGACAGACAGGCAGGACAGACACAGACAGAGGCAGAGACAGATACAGAGAGAGACAGACAGACAGCAGCAGGCAGACACAACAGACAGGCAGAGACAGATACAGAAGAGAGAGACAGACAGAGAGGACAGAGAGACGAGAGAGAGAGGGAGAGACAGAGAGAGAGGGAGCAGCAGACAGCAGAGCAGAGAGAAAGAATAGAACTAAGCATAATGCAACACCCATCTGTCAAGAAATCCGATGCCACCTCGCTCTGTTTTGGTGTTAAAGGTCCAGAGGATACATAGCCTACATGCATGTATAATACATACAGACCCAAGGAGCAGACGAGAGGTGCGAGTTCTGGGCCTGTCAACAGTTGATCTTTTTCCCCCATCCACTCAAAACACAGTGATCGCGTGGGTGTTTGTGTTTTGGGTGTGACGATAAAGCAACTTCCTGTGTGCGTGCAACCAGCATTGACTTACTTGACTTATGCCTCTTGGTTCCTTGGGGAACATAGGGCTGCAACAACACCCCTCCAACGAGCTCGGTTTTGGGAGATCCTCTTCAGCTCTGCCCATGTCATTCCGGCTGCCTTCGTTTCTTCGTCAACACTTCTGCGCCAGGTCTGTTTTGGTTGACCAACTTTCCGCTTCCCTTGTGGATTCCAGTCAAGGGCCTGCCTGGTGACATTTGACGCAGGCTTGCGGAGTGTATGGCCGATCCATCCCCACTTCCTTTGTTTAATAATGGACTCGATTGGGGTTTGTCTGGTCCTGTCCCACAGTTGTTTGTTGGATATGACTTCCGGCCACCTGATGTTGAGGATGTTCCTGAGGCATTTGTTGGTAAAAGACTGGAGTTTGTGGGTGTTGGTTTTGTTACCCGCCAGGTTTCTGAGCCATAAAGTAGGACCGATTTGATTTGGTGTTGTAGATCCGAATCTTGTTTTGAAATGAGAGGGCTGTTGACCTCCAAATTGGCCGAATGGTGTTGAAAGCGTGGCGGGCTTTGTTGATTCGGCAGCAACCAGCATTAAGTGCACGTTACTGAACCCACGTCAGCAACAAGAGTTTTGCTGGCAAACCTTCAAAAAGTGGCAGAGAAAAGCCAGTGTCTTAGGAAAGCACATGATAAAAGGGAAATGATAGAAATGGGGGACACTTAGCTACGTCAACATACACGTTCCCTTTGAAAACAGCAGCCCTACATTTCATGCGAGTTGAAATAGTGCTATGATTGTAGTAACCTTGGAGTGTAAGGACAGATTTACACTACAGCGCAGCAGAGGACTCTTTTTTTCCTGCATCAAACAGTATATTGTCCAGTAAAACAGTTAAGTTAATGTGGAGTATTTTTCATATTTCTGCCAAATCACGGAGGTAAGCATAAATTACAAAATCTTTAATGTGCATTTTTGTTTCTTCTCGGTCTTTACATTAATGGGTTCGGAAAGCTGTGGCAGTCTGTTTACTCGTAAATGTTGTTTTCCTTTTTCTTCTGTTTTTAATTCCTTCCTTGGATACAGTTCCAAAAGTTCCACATTGGTGCCCTTTACCCACCATTAAGGTAGCCACATCCATACTTCGGGGAACTTATAATATAAACTGTTGGGTTGTTAATTTAAAGAAAACAAACGAATAAACAGATCTGAATCTCTACCATCGGCTCACTTATTGCTGGGGGCACTCGTTACTTAACAGTCATGCCAGTGGAAGTAAGCCTGCAAACACACAGGCCGCATTGAAAGTATGGCTGGGGAGGACCGTTTGAATCTGGGCTGTAAAACCTGTTAGTCTTTTTCTTTTAAAGGTAAACTGCAACAAGGTATTTTAAAGATATTTATGAGGTGAAGGTTGCTGCAAGTTTAAAGAATTATGTAAGTTACTCCCATCTTATACTTGGCCGGCTGAAATGGACGTGTGCTCAATATCAAGAAATGAGTGGCTGAAAGCTATTAGCAGTAAGTTTAGAATAGATTACGGTGTACTTCAAATGATTTGTTACATAAAACCACATACTTATGATTAGCTTTATCAGTTATTGATATAAGCAATATGTTGAGACCTATACTGAAATGCTTTTCTGCTTTAGACTGATGAGTTGATATTGTCTTCTATTAGGACAACCACTCAGCTTCACAACCTGCATTCTCCATTCATCAAAACAAAAATGTACTTTGAAGTCAAAATGCGGCTGCCTGTACGGCAGATACTTGAAAACAGTTAAACACGCAAGCTTCTCATTCAGTGTGTATTTACAGACTCACAGTGGTTTCCAGGCGTGATGAGTGAGACAGAGTTGTCTATTGTTGGTGACTGTAACCTGGAAAATGCCAAACAAGTATAACCAGATTCTTTTGGGTCAGTGCATAATTATTCTGAATGACTCCCAGGGTGTTAAACTGGGGAACGCCCAGCAACAACAACAACAACCAGCCAAACTAAATCCTCCACGCTGTCTGAAAGGAGGAATGTTTAAAGCGACAACCTCCCCCCACCCCCCTCCCCCTATGTTTGTTTGGGGTTTTTTTCCATTCCGACCTCCTCAGCGGTACGTTTGGCGAGGCTCTTGTGTCAGCCAAGGCATTAAGCTGTTAGGTAATACAGAGGGCTTGACTTATGTGATGCCAGAACACAGAGAGACGGTTGCAGGCTGCAGCTGGCACCAGTTTGGTATCAGAACTATTTCGGTTGACGCCCCCCTCGTCTGCCAGCCAGCCAGCCAGTCAGCCAGTCTGGCCTGTGCTGTGTTACGTGAACTACCTCAGCTGATTCAGTGAAGTCAGGGCAGGCGTGCCTCCCTCCCTGCTTAGGCCTAGGCCTATCTCCTCCACTGAATGACAAATGCAGATGCCAGACTGTGTAGACATTGAGAATGTGTGTGTGTGTAAGTGTGTGTGTGTGTGTGTGTGTGTGTGTGTGTGTGTGTGTGTGTGTGTGTGTGTGTGTGTGTGTGTGTGTGTGTGTGTTGTGTGTGTGTGTGTGTGTGTGTGGTTAGGTGAGGGAGTGTGTGTGTGTGTGAGGTGAGGTAGTGTGTGTGTGTGTGTGTGTGTGTGTGTGTGTGTGTGTGTGTGTGTGTGTGTGTGTGTGTGGTGTGTGTGTGTGTGAGGTGAGGTAGCGTGTGTGTGTATGTGTGTGTGTGTGTGTGTGTTGGTGAGATGAGGGAGTGTGTGTGTGTTTGTGTGTATGTGTGTGTGAGGTGAGGTGAGTGAGTGAGTGTGTGTGAGTGTGTGTGTGTGTGGTGTGTGTGTGTGTGTGTGTGTGTGTGTGTGTGTGTGTGTGTGTGTGTGTGTGTGTGTGTGTGTGTGTGTGTTGGTGAGGTGAGTCAAGTCAAGTCAAGTCAAAATTTTATTTCCAGATGGTACATTGAATAAGCAATGCATTTGCTTTTTTTCATCAAGCCATCTATCTAAGAACAAATTTCGTAATGATTATACTAAGACACTACATTATTGCATCGTTTACCATTAAATTAAACCAGTAAAAAAAATAAAAAAATAAAAATAAAAATAAAAAAAAGGAAAAAATCGATAAGGAAAGACATTGAAAATACAAATTACCACATATACATATACACGCATACACATACTCATGCACACCTGAGCGC
>CM054136.1:18047859-18050359 GCA_028751875.1 Rapana venosa | reverse complement strand
CAACAAGAACTACAGGAGCCCAGTCTCAAAGTGATTGGAAATGATGTTTAAAATGCTTCGCGCATTGCTTTGTATCAACCAACACAGATGAAAACACAACAGAAAATAAAAGCAACAAAAAGATGTTTCATTGAGAGAAAAAAATATGAAAGTTTGTGTAACTGATATCTGTGTACCAGGTTCGCGCAGTTGAACGTCTTTATCCAGTTCGCGACAATAAAACGTCTCTGCCCCCACCATCACCACCTTCCTCCTCCCAGTGTTTTTGAGACTTCCTGTTGAATGCTACGTACGCACTGACCTAGGGTAAATGAGTATTCGTTTTACGTTTGCAGTTTCGACTCTGTTTTTCTTTATCTAACCTTTTTTTGTTGTTGTTGTCGTTATTCTTAGTCGTGTTTTTCAACTATGTTGATGCAAAGTGATGCGCTAAGCAGTTCCAATTTTTTTAAAAATCTAAAAAAAAGAATCCAGTTACTTTTTGGATTAGTGCAGTTCAACGTCAAAATCCAGTTAGCGACAAGAAAACTTCTTAATGACACACATTATGTACGTGCATTTTCACACAGCGCTTGAAAGAAAAGGCACTGGAGGTAGGGGGACGGAGAAGGAACGGGAGAGGGGATGGAGAGGACGTGTGTGTGTGTGATGTCGTTAAGGAAGTTTTTGCCGTTAACTGGCTGAAGACATTCAGCTACGAGAACCCAGTCCAAAAGCAACTGGAAATTGTTCTGTAAACTGCCTGGCACATTGCTTAAAATCAACACAGATGAAACACAACTAAACTTTTTAAAAAATTTTTAACAGCCCAGAAAATGTATTTAATCTATGAATTCTCAAAGTGTATTCAATTAACATCTTTTTACCGCGTAATCACAGTTGAACGTCTGTATTCAGTTAACGACAAGAAAGCCGCTTAACGACACCAAACACTAGTCGGTTATGAGACGAGAAGGGGGGGGAGGGGGGAGGAGGGGGTGTGCAAGAGCGGGTCTTAGGCTAAGTGTTGCCAGACTTTTACACGGGGTGTTTGCTTGCATGCAGAGAAAGATTCTGCTCTGTATGTTGCGGAAGAGAGAAAGTAGAGTGATATAGGGCTAGCCTAGGCTAGCTGGAAGTGTGCGTGTTTACACTATTAGACTATACTGAATACCTGAGAGAGCTCTGAGAAAATGAGAGAGTGTGTGTAATATGTTGTGGCGCTATGCAGCCCCGCCCATGATCAGAATGCCTATGCCATGCTGCTGCTGCTCGTGTGGGTGGGTTGAAGTCAGCAAGTTTTAAGTTCTAGGCCTGAAGCTTAGGTCTTGTAGACAACTGTGAATCGTTTGTGTGAGAGGTTGAGGAATGCGAGGTTTCTTTCCTACAGCTGCTCATTTTTGTGTGACAGTGCGCGCGCGCGCGTGTGTGTGTGTGAATACAAAGATCTCTGTGTGTTTGTTTTAGTGTTTTTTGGTTGTTGTTTTTTAAATACCCTGGGAAAATCAAGAGTCGAGCAACGCTTGGGGTTTAAGATAACATTAAGAAACGTGAAGGAAACATAAATGAAGGATTCGAAATACAATACTACTTTGTGTCATTAAGTCTCGAGTTCGCCCAGTTTCAATAGACTGACGAATCTAATCCGCGTTTTTGCTGCCGTGTCAGGTTGTAATTATGTTTTCCGAAATTCACCAAATGCTGACAAAATGTATCAATGTGCATACTGGATTTTATGCCGGCGTAACGAGATCGAAACCATGACGTAACTGTATACATAAGTTGATGCCAGGAGAAAGGAAGCACCTAACCTACGAAGCTACCAAGACTTGAACCTGTGACTTCAAGACGAAGGGAAGAAGAATCCGACACTCATCAATCAGGAGGTAGCCATTTGTAGATCTATGTACTCTCAGCAGAATTTCTGATAAATCTTCAGCATCAACGAACAAAACACTAACAGAAAACTGTTGATCACAGTGTCGCTGCACATAAATTAAAATAAAACAAAAAAATTGGTAATTCATCTTAACCACTTTTGAAGGAGATCAAAATTCCACGTCACATTTCAACAACAAATACGTCAGCAAAAAAAAAAAAAAAAAAACCCACAATGACGTCAATTCATCGCTTCAGCGTGACCATGACGAGGTCAGTGTGGATGGCTGCGTCAGCAGGGCTGCTGCTGTCCTTTCTGCTATGTCTGCCTTGTTGTGAGGGAGCCAGGCGTCGCTCCCCCAGACGACCACGACAGGGGAAGGTGGGGGCTGGATGGCGGGAGGGGGATGTGCGGCTGGTGCGGGGCCGCGGTGGCTCAGAGGGCACGGTGCTGCTGTTCCACGAGGGCAGGTGGGGCGCCGTGTGTGACGACCTGTGGGACTCCGCCAACTCGGACGTGGTGTGTCGTCAGCGAGGCTTTCCCGGGGCCCTCCGCACCCCTCTGAAGATGGAGTTTGGGGGCCGGGGCAGACGTAAGACAGTGCGGCATGGCGGAGCGTGTGTCGTCTTTGTTTGAAGTGTG
>CM054136.1:18002859-18042859 GCA_028751875.1 Rapana venosa | reverse complement strand
TCTAGAGCTCAACACTCATTCTCTCTCTCAGGGAAAACAGACCTCCTCCCCCTCCTCTCCTTCAGCAAGTACAACCACCGCTACAGCGTCTGCCAATGCTCCTCAAGACAGGAGCGCGAGCGCTCATGTTGCCCCACAAAACCTGACCTTGACCTCATTACCCCGTGACAGTTCAAACGGTGAGGACGTGCCTATGAGACCGTTCGCGATGTACGCTGATTTGGCCGACTTGCCGGTTTCTGAAAAACGCGCGGATTCTGCCGTAAAGGATTCTGCCAACATCGCAGAAACCTCGACAAAAATCTCAGAAAATGGCAAATTATTAGAGTCAGAGTCCAAAACAGAATTTTCTACAATGTTGACTACACATCCTATGACCAGTGCGGGAACGTCGACAGAAACGACTGAGAAAAGGACGACAGAAAAGGCAGAAGTGACATCAACAACGAAAAAGTCTGAGGCTGGTCTGGCAGAAGATGCTACAACAACAGCAACAGCAATAACAACATCAACAACAACAAAACCAAAGATTCAAACAACGCAGCATATCACAACATCGAAACCTTCGACTACAAAAGCTTCAACATCCACAAGTACAGCAGCAGAAGAAACAACGACTTTACAGGCTAAAACGACTTCGACACCACAAATAACAACCACAACATCCACAACAACGACAACAACATCAGCAGCAACAACAACAATAACAACTACACCAAAGCTTACAACAACAGAAGAAATAACTACAACAGCAACAACGACAACAGAACCAAAAACCACATCCACACAAGAAACAACAACAACCACAACCACAACCACGCCAAAAGTGACAACCGAAGAAACAACAAAGATACCATCATCACCAGCACAGCCAAAAACAAACACTCCACAACAAACGATGACGACGACGATAACAACAACAACAGGAAGATTGCCAAAGCAGACTTCAGCGGAGAGAACAACAACAGCAGCAGCAGCACCATCGGCAATGCCAACAACATTAACAACATCAACAACGGTAGAACCGACGTCAGGAATGGCAACAACCGTTTCTGGCACCACAGGCTTGACAACGGAGGAGGAGGAGGGGGGTGCTTCTGTTGCTGATGGCGTACAGTCTGATGATGATTCCGTGCTGTCAGATTTGTCCGATCCTCCTGTGAGTAAAGTAGATTGTTTGCAGGGTGGGTGAGTTGGTTGATTGAGTGTTTGGTTGGGTAGTTGGTTGGTTGGTTGGTTGTTAGTTGGTTGGTTGGTTGGTTGGTTGGTTGATTGGTTGGTTGGTTGGTTGGTTGAGTGGATGGGTGGATGTTTGGTTGGTTGGTTGGGTGGGTGGGTGGGTCGGTTGGTGGGTGGCTGGTTGGGTGGGTGGGTGGGTGATTGGTTTGGTTGGTTGGTTGGTTGAGTGGGTGGGTGGATGGGTGGGTGGGTGGTTGGTTGGGTGGGTGGGTGGGTGGGTGGGTGGTTGTTTGGTTGGGTGGGTGGGTAGGTGGTTGGTTGGGTGGGTGGGTAGAAGGTTGTTTGGTTGGTTGAGTGGGTGGGTGGGTGGGTGGGTGGTTGGTTAGATGGGTTGGTTGGTTGCTTGCTTGCTCATTTTGTCGTTCGTTTGTTTGTTCATTGGTCTGTTACCTTCATTTCGTGCGTTCCACCACTAATGTTGCTTTCTTTTTTATTAATTTCATTCTTCTTTCGTGTATTTTTTCTTCTTCTAGAGCTCTCTTTTTGTCTGTCTGTATGTCTATTTTCTTCCTTCCATTGCATGCTTGAGTAGATAATGCTATTTTTTAGATGGATAGATGGATGGATGGGTGGATTGATGGATGAGTGTATGTGCCTCTGTTGTTACATGCACACATACGCGTGCTTGCAAACAATACGTGCTTGCGCTCACGCGCTCTCATACACACTACCATACATGCAAGTAGTCACTTAAACACACACACATAAATGTACCCATGCCCTCAGCTTTTCCATTCCTCTGTGTGTGTGTATACATGTCTAAAACCCCTTTTACGCAGAGACATAAGACTGAAGACCAAACACACACACACACATTCTTACTGGAACAAAATTTTAATGCGACTATAATATGTATAAAATCTTCATCTCCGAAGTCGGAATGCGGCTACCTTCATGGTGGACAAAGCACGGTCGCATACGCAAAATCTCACCAGTGGTAAACCTCGGAGCTCTAAGCTGGGGGGCCGAGAGAGAGAGAGAGAGGGGGGGGGGGGGCGAGGAACAACAAAAAAAGTATTAAGTCTATAATTACAAAATTCCACATCCCTAATATTCAGGAGCTGGATCTGCAACTGACTGGAGGCAGGTACCGCTGGGAAGGGCGACTGGAGGTGCGGGAGAGAGGATCGAACCCCGGACCCTGGGGCAGCGTCTGCGGGGCCGTGTGGACCCTGAGAGAAAGCATGGTTGTCTGCCGAGAGATGGGGCATGGCTACGGCAAGCAGGCCCTGAAGGTGAGTCTTGAAATAGAGGGTTCGAGACTGTCCTCTGTGTCCTGTCAGACAATGCTGCGTGTGGTTTCTCTGTCTCGCTCACTGTTTTATCTGAAGACTTCCTCACAGTCTGTGTCAATCGTATGGAATACGGCTTATCTTCTTCTTCTTTGCATTCTTCTTCGCATTCTTTGCATACTTCTTCTTCGTATTCTCTGCATTGTTCTTCTTCTTCTCTTCTTCTTTGCATTCTTCTTCGCATTCTTCTTTTTTTTCTACTACTTCGCATTCTTATTCTTCTTTGCATTCCTCTTCGCATTCTTCTTCTTCGCATTCTTCTTCTTTGCATTCTTTTTCTTCGCATTCTTCTTAATTCTTTTTCTTTGCATTTTTCTTCTTCGAATTCTCCTTCCTCTTCTTCGCATTCTTCTTCTTCTTCTTAAAACTTAATTATTATTCTTCGCCTTCTTCTCCTTCTTCTTCTTAACTCTTCTTCTTTGCATTCTTCTTCTCCTTCTTCTTCTTCTTAATTCTTCTTCTTCTTCGCATTCTTCTTCTTCGCATTCTTCTTCTTCTTCTTCTTCTACTTCTTACCCTTCTTCTTCCTCTTCTTCTTCCTCTTCTTTTGCTTTTTCTTTGCATTCTTCTTCTTCTTCTTCTTCTTCTTCTGACTTAATTCTTTTTCTTCGCATTCTTCTCCTACTTTCTTCTTCTTCTTCTTCTTCTTCTTCTTCTTCTTCTTCTTCTTCTTCTTCTTCTTCTTCGCATTTTTCGCATTCATCTTCTTCTTCTTCTTCTTCTTAATTTTAATTCTTCTTCTTCTTCTTCTTCTTCAAGATTTTTTTTTATTGTTGTCTGTGCAAGTGCCAACGTTCTATGAGTGTAACCAGGCACATCCCAATTAGGTTGATTAGCCGACCGGTAAAAAGTTGGTGAAACACAAAGTGATAATGCATTCAAGGCATATATAAGACCTACACATGCTTACAGTACTACACGTCTTCTTCACCCTTCGGTACAGTAGTATATGACTATGTATGACTAAGCCAGAGAGCATCACGCACGAGTACCCTAGGCCTATCTTTTTTGTGTGTGCAGAGGCGCACATAATACACATGTATGTATGTATGTATGTATGTATGTATGTATGTATGCACGCAAGCTGGTGGTAGTCGTTGATTGCATTTTACATGCTGTTGGTGCTCAGGTAAGCATGATAATTATACTAGATATGGGTTACATATGCTCGTGGTTGTGGTTGTGCTTGTGTGTGGGTGAGTCACCTGATGGAAGAGGGAGGTGGTGGAAGGGAGGGGAGGATTTGTAAATGGACACGTGAACCAACACGCAAAAAGTGCATACTTATTCTTATTGTGAGTGTTTATATATATATATATATATATATATATATATATATATATATATATATATATATATTTATTTATTTATATATATATGTATATATATATATATATATATATATAAATTAGTTTGGTTAGACATACTCACAGACATAATATATCAGTACACACAGACACCTACAGTACACACACACGTGCAGTCCTAAGGAGCTTGTTATGATTGTGTTTTTACGCTTAAAAGTTGTTTGCCTATTATTTATCTATTTGTTTGTTTGGGGGATGGGTTGTTTTTTGTTGTTGTTGTTTGTTTGTTTTGTTTTTTTTCGGAGGGGAGTTTATTATCTGTTTATTTGTCTATTTGTTTGTGGGAAATCGGTGTCATCAATCCCTTTTCTTTGTTCAGATCTGTTTTCAAACGGTTTGGCATGAATGCATTCCTTTTGCTTAATCACCTTGGAGTGAAAAGGCATGAAATCAATGGGAAGAAGAAGAAGAAGACACTGAAAGACTGATCAACCTTCTGTGGACAGGTGAACTATTTCGGCGGGACGCTGAAGGAAACGACCTTCTACTCCTTCAACTGCACGGGAAGGGAGAGCACTCTGTCCGAGTGTCCCAGAGTGCTGATCTCCGAGGACAGCCTGTGTCTCAGGGACAACATGGTGGCTGGTGTCATTTGTGCTGCCAGTAAGTCGCCATTGGACTGCACTGGACTGGTCTGGACTTGACTTGATTGGAGTTGACTTGATTGGAGTTGACTTCATTTGATCTGAATTGATTTCATTTGACTTGACTGGACTTGATTTTATTTGACTTGATTGGAGTTGACTTGATTGGAGTTGACTTCATTTGATCTGAATTGATTTCATTTGACTTGACTGGACTTGATTTTATTTTACTTGATTGGAGTTGACTTGATTTGACTTGATTTGATCTGAATTGATTTCATTTGACTTGACTTGACTGGACTGGACTTGATTTTATTTGACTTGAGTTGATTTTGATTTTGATGACATTCAATTTTGACTTGAAATGACTGAGTTTGATTCTATTTCGCTTGATTTGGTTTGACTAGGTCTGTACTTACTTGTTTTGTTTTTGATTCCACTTGACTTGACTGATGCGTTCCCTGATCATGTCCGTAATATATTTTTGTACGCATGTGAAATGTGTGCCATAACAGCAGACATTGAAAGAATGATACAACCAATGGAGATGAGATGCTTTCGCAAACTCTAAGCTGCAGAGATCACATCACAAACGAGGAAGTGAAAAGATGATGATGATGATGATGATGATGATGATGATGATGATGATGATGATGATGATGGTGGTGGTGGTGGTGGTGGTGGTGGTGGTGGTGGATGGGCGGCGGCGGCGGTGGTGGTGGTGGTGGTGGTGGTGGTGACGGTGACGACAACTACAACAACAACGACAAAGACGACGACCTCGAAGATAAGAAAAAAAACAACAACAACAACAATGATGGTGACGAGAACATTGACGACAACAACGTTGGATCACGACGACGACAATACTGATGACAGTAATACTGATGACAGTAATACTGATGACAGTAATACTGATGGCAGTAATACTTAATGGCAGTAATACTGATGACAGTAATACTGTACTGATGACAGTAATACTGTACTGATGACAGTAATACTGATGACAGTAATACTGATGACAGTAATACTGATGGCAGTAATACTGATGGCAGTAATACTGATGACGAAGGCTATCGCTGTTTGTTTCTCCTGATTCCAGCTCTGCCAGACCTGGTGCCAGACACGGAGCAGCTGCAGCAGTCTGTGCGTCTTCAGGACCGTCCTCTGTACTACCTGCAGTGTGCCCTGGAGGAGAACTGCCTGGCCTCCTCGGCCTACCACGTCAGACACAATGACACCAGTCAGTAGTATTAGTCTGTCTGTCGTCTGTGTGTGTGATGTGTGTGTGATGTGTGTGTGATGTGTGATGTGTGTGTGTGTGTGTGTGTGATGTGTGATGTGTTTGTGGTGTGTGAATGTGTGTGTGTTAAGAACTGCCTGGCCTCCTCGGCGCACCACGTCGAACAAGACACCATCCAGTAGTAATAGTCTGTCTGTCGTCGTGTGTGTGATGTGTGTGTGTGAGTGTGTGTGTGTGGTGTGTGTGTGTGGTGTGTGTGATGTGTGATGGTGTGGTGGTGTGTGATGTGTGTGTGTTGAGAACTGCCTGGCCTCCTCGGCCTACCACGTCAGACACAATGACACCATCAGTAGTATTAGTCTGTCTGTCCCTTGTGTGTGTGATGATGTGTGTGATGTTGTGATGTGTGTGTGATGTGTGATGTGTGATTTTGTGGGTGTGTGATGTGTGTGTGTTAGAACTGACTGGCCTCCTCGGCCACCACGTTCAGACACAATGACCAGTCAGTATTATTATCGTCTGTCGTCTGTGTGTGTGTGTGATTGTGTTTTGTTAGTTGTGATTGTGATGTGTGATGTGTGATGTGTGCATGTGTGTGTGGTGTGTGTATGTGTGTGTGTTAGAACTGCCTGGCCTCCTCGGCCTACCACGTCAGACACAATGACACCAGTCAGTATTATTAGTCTGTCTGTCGTCTGTGTGTGGTGTGTGATGTGTGTGTGATGTGTGTGTGATTTGTGATGTGTGATGTGTGATGTGTGATGTGTGTGTGGTGTGTGATGTGTGTGTGTTAGAACTGCCTGGCCTCCTCGGCCTACCACGTCAGACACAATGACACCAGTCAGTAGTATTAGTGTGTGATGTGTGTGTGTGTGTGATGTGTGTGATGTGTGTGTGATGTATGTGATGTGTGTGATGTGTGTGTGTGATGGGGATGTGTGATGTGTGTTAGAGAACTGTCTGGCCTCCTCTGCCTACCACGTCAGACACAATGACACCAGTCAGTATCATCATGTCTGTGTGTTGTGATGTGTGTGTTGTATGTTGATGTGTGTGATTGTATGTGATGTGTGTGTGTGATGTGTGTGTGATGTGTGTGTGATGTGGTTGATGTAGTGGATGATGTTGTTGTGTGTGATGTGTGTGTGATGTGTGTGATGTGGTGTCGATGTGTGTGATGTGTGTGATGTGTGTGATGTGTGATGTGTGTGTGATGTGTGATGTGATGTGTGTTGGGAGAACTGTCTGGCCTCCTCGGCCTACCACGTCAGACACAATGACACCAGTCAGTCTTATCATGACTGTGTTTTGGGATGTGTGTGTGATGTGTGTGATGGTATGTGATGTTTTGTGTTGATGTGTGTGTGATGGGGTGTGATGTATGTGATGTGTGTGTGGTGTGTGTGTGATTGTGTGTGATGTGTGTGTGATGTATGTGATGTGTGTGATGTGTGTGTGATGTGTGATGTGTGTGTGATGTGTGTGTGTAAATGTGTGTGTCATGTGTGTGTGTGATCTGTGATGTGTTGATGTGTGATGTGTGTGATGTGTGCGATGTGTGTGATGTGTGTGTGTGATGTGTGTGTGATGTGTGGATGTGTGTGATGTGTGCGATGTGTGTGATGTGTGTGATGTGTGTGTGTGTGTGTGTGATGTGTGATGTGTGTGATGTGTGTGATGTGTGTGATGTGTGTGATGTGTGTGATGTGTGTTAGGAGAACTGTCTGGCCTCCTCGGCCTACCACGTCAGACACAATGACACCAGTCAGTGTTATCATGACTGTGTGTGTGATTGTGTGATGTGTGTGATGTTATGTGATGTGTGTGATGTATGTGATGTGTGTGATGTGTGTGTGATGTGATGTGTGGTGTGATGTGTGTGTGTGATGTGTGTGTGATGGTGATGTGTGTTGTGGTGTGATGTGATGTGTGTGTGTGATGTGTGTGATGTGTGTGTGATGTGTGTGATGTGTGTGTGTGATGTGATGTGTGATGTGTGTGTGTGTGTGTGTGTGTGATGTGTATGTGAGTGTGTGTGTGTGTGTGTGATGTGTGTGTGATGTGTGTGTGATGTGTGTGTTATGTGAACTGTCAGACCTCCTCTGCCTACCACGTCAGACATAATGACACCAGTCAGTAGTATTAGTGTGTGATGTGTGTGTGTGTGATGTGTGATTTGTGTGTGTGTGTGTGTATGTGTGTGTGTGTGAGTGTGTGTGTGTGATGTGTTGTGTGTGTGATGTGTGTGATGTGTGTGTGATGTGTGTGGTGTGTGTGTTGTGTGGTATGTGTGTTTGTGTGTTATGTGTGTGATGTGTGATGTGTGTGTGATGTGTGTGTGTGATGTGTGTGTGATGTGTGTGTGATGTGTGTGTGATGTGTGTGTGTGATGTGTGTGTGTGATGGTGTGTGTGTGTGATGTGTGTGTGATGTGTGTGTGTGTGTGTGTGTTGTAGTGTGTGTGTGATGGTGTGTGTGATGTGTGTGTGTGATGTGTGATGTGTGTGTGATGTGTGTGTGTTGTGTTTGATGTGTGTGTGTGATGTGTGTGTGATGTGTGTGTGATGTGTGTGCGATGTGTGTGTGATGTGTGTGTGATGTGTGTGTGATGTGTGTGTTGATGTGTGTGTGATGTGTGATGTGTGTGTGATGTGTGTGTGATGTGTGTGATGTATGTGTTGTGTGTGATGTGTGTGTGATGTGTGATGTGTGTGTGATGTGTGATGTGTGTGTGATGTGTGTGATGTATGTGATGTGTGTGTGATGTGTGTGTGTGTTAGGAGAACTGTCTGGCTTCCTCTTTCTACCATGTCAGGCACATTGACACCAGTCAGTATCATCATGTATGTGTGTGTGATGTGTGTGTAATGTGTGTGTGTGATGTGTGTGTGTGATGTGTGTGTTGGGGGGGGTGATGTGTGTGTGTGATGTGTGTGTGATGTGTGATGTGTGTGTGATGTGTGTGTGATGTGTGATGTGTGTGTGATGTGTGTGTGATGTGTGTGTGATGTGTGTGTGTGTGTGTGTGTGTGTGTGTGTGTGTGTGTGTGTGTGTGTGTGTGTGTGTGTGTGGTGTGTGTGTGTGTGTGTGTTAGGAGAACTGTCTGGCTTCCTCTTTCTACCATGTCAGGCACATTGACACCAGTCAGTGTTAGTGTGTCCTCTGTGTGATGTGTTTGTGCGTGTAGCGTGTGTGTGTGGTGTGTGTGTGTGTGTGTATGTCTGTGTGTCTTTCTGTCTTCTTGTACATAAGCTTGTATGCTTACATGCTTGCATACACGTATGCGTATGCCTGATGGGTGTCTCTTCACATACATATCTACATAATTATACGTATACTCACTTCTGTGTATGTATGAGTGTGCGCGCATGCTCGCGTCTATGCGTGCATGTGCATGTGTCCATGCCTGTGTACGTGAATGCATTTGTGCGTTCCTGAGTTCCTGCCTGTTTTTTTTTTTTGTTTTTTTTTTTGATTTGATTCTTTTGTTTCGAGGATAATGAAATAAACGCTCATATGCTTTTTCACATCCAGCCCCGTGTGTATGCAGTTTTAATTTTGTCATCCGTTCCCACCCGTTCACAATGGTCTACTCTTACGATAAGCGGAACTTGTTTGAACGTGTGCGCAAGATGTTCCGCGTGCGTTCGCACACGGGACCTCGGTTTATAGTCTCATCTGAAGGACTTTTGGGGAAGAGTGGAGTCGGCACTGATGTGAACTCCAGAGAATAAAATCTTGAACGAGATTCGACCCCGGGTCAGCAGATCACGAGCGCAATGTACATCATTCTAACCACATGGCCATCCCGTGCCCCTGTGTACCTACTAGAGGACTTGACTTGTTTCTGGGTTTTTTCACTCCTATAATTATTATGTACAGTATGGGGACGGGATAGCTCAGTGGGCAGAGCATTCCCTTTTCCCCAGCCAAGTTAAGCAGCGTCGAGCGTGGTTACCACTTGGATGGGTGACCGTTTGCGCGCCTTGGCTTCTGTCACCGTCACCGATCCCTCAGATTCCGGATCTTTGGCTTCTGTACAATCCCCCAATTCACCCAGCTGTAAATGGGTACCTGCCCTCTTTAGGGTCAGGGAAAGTAAAGCAGCGAAGGAAAGGAGATGGGCGCCCGCCCTCAAGACGCTGGCCCCTAGAGAAGTTGAGGTCTGTGACGCCTCGCTCCCCTACGAGCTGATAGGTGATGTTGACCAGCTTGACCGTGTTTGTGTTATTGCAGACTGGCGATCGGCCAAGCGGCGCTTGCTTCGTTTCTCCACGGTGGTGCACAACAGAGGGGATGCTGACTTCAGGCCGAACGTCGCCAAGGCCAACTGGGAGTGGCATGCTTGTCACATGTACGTCAGGCTGGCTGGCTGGCTGGCTGGCTGGCTGGTGGGCTGGTTGGTTGGGTGGGTGGGTGGTTGGTTGGATGGTTGGCTGGTTTTGTCTCTAGTTTGCTGACTGTTTGCATACCTCTGTCAGTGTTTCTGTGTCTGCCTGTTCTTCTATCTGTCTGTCTGTCCTACAGTCTGTCCTACTGTCTGTCTATATCTCTGTCTTTCTATCTATCTATCCGTCTGTCTGTCTGTCTGCATATCTGTTTCTGCGGAAGCCTGTCTTGGATGCCAATCACACGCGTTAGAATCGTGCTAATGGAGAAGAGGTAGATCTCAACGTATGATTACTTTGATGTGGTGGTGGTGGTGTGGTGGTGGTGGTGGTGGTGGTGGTATGTGGTGGTGGGTGGTGGTGGTGGTGGGAGGGGGTGGTGGGTGGTGGTGAAGGTGGGTGGTGGTGGGTGGTGGTGGGTGCTGCTGCTGCTGCTGCTGCTGCTGCTGCTAGTAAGGAAAAGAAGAACAACGAAACAAAACTAATTGGCGACTAGCCAGCATAGACAACAATAGCAGCTATAATGTTAACTAAAACAACGATAACGACGACAAAACAAAAATAAAACAAAAACAACAGCTTATACACATAAGAGCATTTCTCTCTCTATGAGACAATTTATATAGATCTATGAGATAACTTCTCTGTCTACGAGAAAATAAAGTGTTCGAATTGAATTGAATTTATTATCATCCCTATCCTGTGCTGTCCAGGCATTTGCACAGCATGGAGGTGTTTGCATAAGTATATCTTTATCCTGTGCTGGCCAGGCATTTCCACAGCATGGAGGTGTTTGCATAATTATATCTCTATCCTGTGCTGGCCAGGCATTTCCACAGCATGGAGGTGTTTGCATAATTATATCTCTATCCTGTGCTGGCCAGGCATTTCCACAGCATGGAGGTGTTTGCATAATTATATCTCTATCCTGTGCTGGCCAGGCATTTCCACAGCATGGAGGTGTTTGCCCACTACGACATTGTGGACAAGGAGGGCAGGAGGCTGGCAGAGGGCTCCAAAGCCAGCTTCTGTCTGGAGGACACCGTCTGTGACAGAGGCATCTCCAGAACCTACGACTGTGAGGGCTTCGGAGACCAAGGTGCGTTTGATAGACTTCTTTTTTTTAGTGTGTGTGTGTGTGTGCGTGCGTGCGTGTGTGTGTGTTTGAGAGAGAGAGAAACAAGCATACGAACGATAGGCCTTGAAATAATTACCAATTCCTGGATAAATTAGTGAGTGAATGAAGGAACAAACCGGGAGTTCCTTCAGTTGAAACCATTGTACAGCTAGCTGTGAGAAGGGAAGCAACTATTGGGTAACGGAACATGTTATGAATACTCTCCCTTATAACTAAATGGGTTGTTGGGTAAGCCTTTCCTCTAACACACAGAACACCACATGATAAAGTTTGCAGTCTGCAGTTCGAAATACCAGACTAAACTTGTTTCCTGAATGAATGAACACAAGAATGAATGAACGAAATTCCTCCGTTTCATACTTCTGTCGTCCCAGTAGGCAGAAGGGAAACAATATTTTTAAAGTGCCTTCTGGTTTGAAAAAATTACTTCTCTCCCTTTACTTAAATGTGAACAAACCCAAAACAGCACCAAACTATGAGAGAAAGAAAGTTAGAGAGAGAAAGAGATAGAGATATTAAAACACACACACACACATATATTATATATATATGTATATATATTTTTTTTTAATATATATATATATATATATAATCATAGTTGTTACGTCCAAAGTTCTTGGAAGCATACAGCAAATGATGACGAGTGACAGTAACAACAGTAACGCTCAAAAAGTGTCCATTGTTCTTATTACTATTATTATTATTGTCAGCAGCAGCAGCAGTGTATCATTTCAATAATCCTAGTGCTCTTTTGTAGAAATTTCCTAACCACCTTCGCTCTTTCTTTCTGCTCTGTCCAGAACATCCAGTATCTGGTCATCAGTAACCCTGCTTTGGGGGAAAGACTGCAGTTTCGTGTTTCATGGGATAACTTCTCTCATCATTAGATCTTACACAGGGGTTCATTTCGTTGATAAATTAACCACAAGTGTATCTGTAAAAAAAAAGAAAAGTTAGTTTAAGTTGTCTATTGGCAAAAAAAACACAAGTAGTTTTCTTATTGTTGTAATAATCATAATAATAACAATAATTATTATTATTACTACAATTATTTGTTTAGCGTTTCTCTAAAAGCTTCAAGCGTTTTAAAACAGTTTCCCTAACCTTAACATATTGTCATCACTAAAGTGTCCCTAAAATGACGGGTATGTGCGTGTGAGTGGTGTGGTGTGCGTGCGTGTGTGTGTGCGCGTGCGTGCGTGTGTGTGCGTGTGTGTGTTGCAGGTCTGTCAGTGAACTGTTCAGACAGGTATAACTGGGACATCGACTGTCAGTGGATCGACATCTCGGACATCAAGCCTGGCTTCTACACCTTCCTGGTCAGTACATGCTGTCTGTCCTCACTACTGCCTTCATCATCATCACTTTCGTTGTGGTTACTATTGATAGTGGTGTCATTGTTGTTGTCGTCGTTGTCTTTATCATCATAGTTGTCATCATCGGTGTTGTCGTTGTTGACGTTGTTATCATTATCTTCGTCATCATCGTTATCTTTATTACTGTTGTCATCTTCGTTTTTATCATCGCCATCATCGGTGTCGATATCATTAGCGCCATCATGGTAAACATGATTTTCATAGTTTATCCCCCTTGCATCACTTTGTATTTTCGTCACCGATGTCATTACAGTCATCATCTCTCATCATCTTCATCATAATCTACGTTATCTTCATCATTGTCGTCACAGTCATCATCATCACCATCATCATCACCACCATCATCATCATCATCATCATAGTAATCGTTGCTGTGTCATCCATTCCGACATTACAAATAATCTCCATTGTATTATCAATGTCATTACGAAAGAAGCAAAAATTGCAGCAAGTATTGAGATTATTGTCATTGACACTTTCTAATCAATAATCGAAATCATGTATTTCAACGTAACCATCACTACAATATATTAAGCTATCCTCGTCATTGACAAAATCACATTGTTCTTTTAGTAATCAACACCAACGCCACTCCACTGACTTGCAAAAACAGCTGCATTCTTGGAAAACGATACCTTAAGGAGATGGGCATTGCAGACACTTCGTATCTGTAGTGTTCCCGTATACTTCTTCTTCATCGAACGCTCAGACAGCAACTATTGTTGTCTGTCATATGAGCGAAAATGCATTTGTGCTGCCGTTAAGCGCCTGACAAGTCAGGCCCAGCGCATCCGACTTCGGTGTGGAAAGAATCGTTATAGTTCAAGTGTTTCTGGGGGAAATGGCAGGAGAGTGGACCAAGAAGGCAGAAAAGAGACAAGAAGGAGGTGACAGGGGGAAAAGAACAAGGCAGAAAGAAAGAGCAGATAAAGAAGATGGCATTCTTAGCTCACAGAGTTTCCAGAAGGTTGGGATGCTATTTGTACTGTCAGGCACCTGGCATCAATTCGTTTTTCTTATCAATAATGTTATCAGTATCTGTTTTTAGTGGGTCGGTGGTCTAGAGGTAGCGCACTTGTCTAGAAAGCAAAAAGTCCGGGTTCGAAGTGTGTGGTGGTTTGACTCCCCCGTTTGGGTCAGAAACGTTTCCCCTATCCACTAGACAGTCAGTGGTGGTCTGGGTGCTATTCTTTCAGATGAGACGATAAACCAAGATCCCTTGCGTTACACATACTTATTTAGCGCACGTAAAAGAACCCACGGCAACAAGGGAGTTAACGCTGGCAACATTCTGTAGAAAAAAATCCACTCTGGTAGGGAAACAAATACAGTTGTAGACAGGAAAAGAAAAAAGTAATGGGTGGCGCTGCTCTTGTGGCGACACGCTCTCCCCGGGAAGAGCAGCCCGAATTGCACGCAGAGAAATCTGCCGTGGCTTAAAGTGGTTATACAATACAATACAATGCAATACAATACAATTCAGTACAAAACAATACAATATACTATTTAACACGGTCATCACCAAATTATAATTACTAGTCATCGTCGCCCTTGACAACTTTACCATTTTTTTCATCACGATCAACACCAACTCCACATCACCTACTTGCATTCGTGGAAAACGAAATCTGAAGTGGATGGGCATTGCAGACAATCAGCATCTGTAGTGTCCTGTATTCTAGACTGTTTTCAGTCATAGCAGACTTCTCTGTGGGGAATTCTGGATGCTTTTCCCGGGGAAAGCGCGTCTCCACAAGAAGAGCGCCACACACCCATTGTTTTGCTCATTTTTCCTATCTGCACGTGTTTTTGTTTTCTTATGAGATGGGGGGGTTTTTCTACAGAAAATTACTGGGGACAAATCTCTTGCTATATGATTTCTTTATTTTTTTGCGTACACTTAATGTAATATATTTGTATACAGGTCCTAGGTTTGTTGTTCATGTTGTTGTGGCACCTTTACCAGTCAAAGTTTAGTGGATTGGAGGAAAGGGGGTGGGGGCTGGGGTTCCAGCTGGAATCAAACCCATATAGACACACATACACACACGCGTGCGCGCACACGCACACACACAAAATACACGTACACACACGTACATACCCACTGCGACATATACACACACAGAAACACACAGTCACACACACAGACACACACACATATATATATAGATAGAGAGAGAGAGAGAGACACACACACACACGCGCGCGCGCGCGCCAAATTGTTTCTAAGTTGATATGATTGAAAATACCAACTGTGTAAACAAAAATGCTAACTTTGAAAATCTATTCATCATTTCAACCTAAAATATAATTCTTATGAATAAGAATTGTACACTATTTTTTTCCAAAAAAGTCCTCCCAAAATCATCATCATCATCATCACCACCACTATCATCATCATCATCACCACCACTATCACCGTTATCATCATCATTATCATCACCATCACTATCATCCTCATCACCGCCACCACCATCATCATTATCATCTTGTTGAGTTGTCTTTTTTTTAAATCTTTGATATCATAATCACCAATGTTATAAACATCATCATCACTTTATCACCAAGTATTCATCGTCTTTATCAGAATTGCAACCGTCATCATCAGTCAGCACCGTTACTTCCCCACTACAAAGGCATCATCACATTCTGAAATGGATTTTCATGATCTCCAACACACTAATACATCACTTACTGTCCGGTTCAAAGTAGCATTAATAGATACAACTTGATAGAGACAATACAGCAAAGCGGTTGAAAGATTGAAGGCCTGAAAGGAAGAGGAGAGGGGAAGATAGAAAGAAGTGAGGAGGAGAGAAGAAGAGGAGGTAATCAGAGAAGGAGGAAGACAAAGGTAAGGAATAACAAGATCTTTTCTCTCTCCTCCACAATCTGGCTCCTATCCTCTTCCTGATCTCGTCGGTTTCTCTCATATGATCTGCTCAGCACTCTCATTCTCATTCTCTCTCTCTCCTGATCTCTCTTACATCTCTACCATCTCTCCACTCTTTGCTCATCACGACTCGCATCTGCTCTAACCTCTCACCTCTCTCTCTACTCGGGTCTGTCGTGAGTCTGTCACACACAGGCACAGACGACAGACACACAACATTTCGAGAAATTTATTCATATTCAGTTTCATACCACTTTAAGTCACGCAGATTACTCCGTGAAATCAGGCTTGCTCTTCCTCGTGAACCTCGCCATCAAGCATCGCCCTCCCTTTTCTTTTTTCTTTTTTTTTTTTCTCTGCACTTCTTTCCCTCAAGTGCTTTTTCTCTAAGAATTTTGCCGGACAACTCTCTGTTCCTGTTTTTTTCTGCGCTAAATATCGTCGTCAACACACGACCTCGTTTACTCTCTTCTCATCCAATCTTCCGCTGCCTCTGCTGATCTATTGGGAAATGTTTCGTCACAAAACGTACAACCACGCACACTTTCGAAACACAAACATTCACTGCTGGGAGAACAGCCTTTACCTCTACCACTCGTCCATCAGAATTCACACAACACGAAACTGCTCTCTCTCTCTCTCTCTCTCTCTCCTCACTTCTCACACACACACACACTTCCAAACACACACAACACACAACTTCGCAAAAGACAACAACGACAACACAACAGACAGACAGACAGACAGACAGACAGAGAGAGAGACACACACACACACACAGAGAAAGGAGACCCTTGACACCAGTCAGAGGGAAAGGAAAGCAGCTCTTCAGAAAGGCTGAATAACAGGAATTCTTCTCTCCTTCCTTCAGTGCGAGGTGTAAAGTGCCCACATTGTTCCTCACAAGAGGGTCACACGACGGACTGGGTTAGTGGTTCCTGAGGTCTTGAACCCCCTCCCCCTCCCCACCACCACCACCACCATCCTCACGGCCTATGTTCAGTCCCTCTGAAGTGGGGTTAGCGGTGACGTCATCGTCAGCATGACTCACTAGGGTTGGTTTGGTTGTTGTTGTTGTTGTTGTTGTTGTTTTAAAAGGGATGTTGTTGTAGCTGTTGTTTCGCGTTTTCTTTCTTTCTTTCTGTCTGTCTGTCTGTCTGTCTTTCTTTCTTTCTTTCTTTCTTTTCTTTCTTTTCTTTTCTTCTTCTTCTTCTTCTTCTTCTTCTTCTTCTTATTCTTTTCTTCTTCTTCTTCTTCTACTTCTTCTTCTTCTTCTTCTACTACTACTACTACTACTCTTCTTCTTCTTCTTTTTCGCAATTCTTCTTTTTCGCTTCTCTTCTTCTCTGTTCTTTCTTCTTTCTTCTTCTTCTTCTTTCTCTTCGCAGTTCTTCTTCTTCGTCATCGTCGTCGTCGTCGGCGTGCTCGTCTTCTTCCTCTTCCTCGAACACTCAGACAGCGACTTATTGTTGTCTGTTATATGAGCGAAAATGCGTCGCGCTGCCGTTAAGCGCCTGACAAGTCAGGCCCAGCACATCCGACTTCGACATGGGAGAGAATTGTTATCTTTCAAAATGTCTTTCTGAGGGGATAAAAACAAAAAGGCAGGAGAATGAAACCAAGAAACCAGAAAAGAGACAAAAAGAAGGTGACTGAAAGAAAAGAAACAAGGCAGAAACAAAGAGAGGAATAGAAAACATGGAATTCCTGGCACAGAATTTCCAGAAGGTGGGGATGCTATTTTATACTGACAGGCCCCTGGCATCCCCACGAGGTAGTTGTTCATCTTAACACCCGGGTGGTCACCCGGATAGACCAGCGCCAGACTTCGTCTGCCATAGGGACTGTCTGTCATTGCCGTGTCGGACCGGCCAGCCACAACCCACGCTGTACCAGAATTAACATCCAGAGTGCAACACCAGCCTTCCGAGACTGACGGATGCTTAACATGGTCACCCAGAATATGCACTGTCTCACTCATCCCATCTGGGAATTACTGTGAGGCCATACATTAAGCGCACACTAGATGTGAAGTTTCTGTCTATGACTGTTTTCCTCGTCTTCTAGGCACCCATACTATGACTTCAGAGGGTTGGTTTTTTTAATTTTGAGGAGAGTGCTGGTTGTTATGCTACGAGCTTTTTCAGTAGGAAGGATAATTTGAACATAAGATTGTTTTTAAGCTAATGTTGATAATCCTGAGCTTTTGCGCTTAGTTTACATCGGTGACTGACAAAGCCTTGACCTGGGCCTTTATGAACGCGTAAGATGTACTTACAATTTCTCTTTCCTTAATATACTCTATAATTATATTTGTTGTTTTTTATGGTGGTTTGGAGGTGTGAGGGAGAGGAGATGGGCGCCGCCCTCAATATGCTGGCCCTAGAGAAGTGAGGTCTCTGACGCCTCGCTCCCCTACGACCTTATAGGTTATGGGACTCCTTTACCTCCTTCCTTCCTTGGAGGTGTGTGGGGGGCGGGGGGAGAAGAAGGTTCGTTTATTTTGGTAAGAGTTACGAGGTTCACCAATGGTGAGATTTATGCATATGCAATCTGGAGCAACATAGAAATCGCCATCAGTTCCAAAATCAGACTGATACGCTCTCTGGTCATGTCAATCTTCTTATATGCATGTGAATCATGGACCCTCACGGCGGACTTAGAGAAGAATAAGAGCTGTAGAAATCAGGTGCTTCCGAAGACTCTTAGGCATCTCATACAAAGACCACATCACGAATGAAGAAGTCAAGAGACGCATCCGCAATGAAATCGGCCCTATACTGACCTTCAAACACTCGTCAGACAACGAAAACTGAAGTGGTTTGGTCATGTCACAGGCTCCTCTGGTCTTGCTAAGACAATCCTGCAGGGCACAGTGAGGGGAGGAAGAAGAAGAGGCAGACAAAGGAAGAGATGGGAGGACAACATTCGAGAGTGGACAGACATGGAGCTGAGAGACACCCTGAGGGCGGCTGAGAGACGAGAGGACTGGAGAAAGGTGGTTGACAAAGCTTCGAAGGCGCCCCCAAAGGATTCGGAATCTGAGGGATTGGTGACGGTGACGAAGCGGTTTTTTCCAGCCATTGAGGTAGCGGCATATTCCTACTGCGGGGTGAACCTTACATGCATTAAGTCTACCTCTTAACATGAGCAGTGGTCAGCTTTGTCTAACAACAGGGGGAGGAGGGGGGGATGTGTAGACTGCCGGTGACGTCACACCAAATCACCAGAGGAGGACTGAACATACACCAACCCCAAACATTCTTAATTATTTTCAAATCTATACAGCAGGTTAAGGTGGGGATGGACACACACATCCGATTGTTCGAATGTCACATTGGTTGTTTTGTCTTCGCAGATCATGTAAAGTATATCATATTCTATTATGCCCAGACGTGTGTGTGTGCGTGCGTGCGTTTGCGTGTGTGTGTGTGTTCTTAAATTTAACGTCTTTTCACATTACGTGATTGTGTTTTTCTGTGTGTGTGTGCATTCGTGCGTTTGCGTGTGTGTGTGTTCTTTAATTTAACGTCTTTTCACATTACGTGATTGTGTGTTTCTGTGTGTGTGCATGCGTGCACGCGCGCTTGTGTGTGTGCGTGTGTGTGCATCTGTCTGTGTCTGTGTGTGCGTGTGTGTGCATCTGTCTGTGTGTCTGTGTCTGTGTGTGTGTGTGCATCTGTCTCTGTGCGTGTGTGTGCATCTGTCTGTGTGTGTTTACATCTGCCTGTGTGTGTGTGTGTGTGTTGGTGGCGGTGGCGGTGTCTTCGCAGATGGAGGTGAACCCGCAGATGCTGGTGGCGGAGAAGGACTTCGACAACAACGTGGTCAGCTGCATGCTCTGGTACTCTGGCTACGAGGCCAAGTTCCGGGAGTGCCGGCTCCAGAGTCTCTTTGACTACCGCAGATAACAGCAGCCGCGCGGCTGCCAGCTGGCCTAGCTAGCCCCTGTACACAACCGCTGCTGCTACTATCACCACTACTACTGCTGCCGCTGCTACTACCATCACTACTACTGCTGCCGCTGCTACTATCATCACTACTACTGCTGCCGCTGCTACTATCACTACTACTACTGCTGCCGCTGCTGCTATTTTGTTAGTGATGATGCAGTAGAATAAGGATGTTGTGTTGTTGTTGTTGTAGTTGACTTATGCTTAAGTTTCGGTGGTTGTTGTTTGTTTTTGGGTTTTTGGGTTTTATTGTTGTGGAAGTCTGTGATGGTAGTTGTTTTTTTGGTTAGAGGTAGTTTTGATAGTTTAGTAGTTGTTGTTGTTTTTTGATGTTTTGAATTATTTTGGTTATATTGTTGCAAGGTTTTTATAATTTTTTATTACCTGTCGTGATTATTACAGGATACTGCGTTATACTATACTTATTATTACATTACGCTAGAGTACACTGCATTACATTACACTGTTCTACACTACGCTACACTAGACTGCTACTGCACTATACTACACTGTATATACTACACTGCACTATACTTTACTTCACTTCAGTTCTCTACCTTGCACTATACTACAATACACTACAAGACAATACAATATAGTACACTGCACTTTACTGCACTGAACTGTACTACACTACACCACACCACACCACACCGCACCGCACTACACTACACTACACTATACTACACATCCTTCGGATGAGACTATTAACCAAGGCCCCATGTGCGAACGCCCACAGAACATTTTGCACGCACGTTAAACCCTGTTCCACTTTTCGAAAGTATAGGCCATTGTGTGCCGGTGGGAACAGATGACAAAATTTACAAATCCGCATGCACACGGGGACTGGATGTTTAAAAAAAATCAAAGTTGAGAAATACACTACACTTAACTACACCACACCACACCACACTACACTACCCTACAATACAATACACTACACTACCCTACACTACCCTACACTACACTACACCACACCACACTACACTACCCTACACTACCCTACACTACACCACACCACACCACACTACACTACTCTACACTACCCTACACTACCCTACACCACACCACACTACACTTCACCACCCTACACTATCCTACACTACACTACCCTACACTACCCTACACTACACCACACCACACCACACTACACTACTCTACACTACCCTACACTACCCTACACCACACCACACTACACTTCACCACCCTACACTATCCTACACTACACTACACTACACTACCCTACACCACACCACACCACACCACACTACCCTACACTACACTACCCTACACTAAACCACACCACACCACACTACCCTACACCACACCACACTACACTACCCTACACTACCCTACACTACGCTACACTACAATAGCTAATGAATGCAGACACGAGCACAATCTGCAGTCTCAATGCACTCACAGCAGTATTTCCAGTTTCTTGCAGTAACTATCCCACCCAGACAAAACCTCTACCTAAAATGCTTCTTGGAGTTTTGCTTTTCTGATGTTATGGGCTTGAACAACTCTTGATTATAGTGCCTTAATTACATGTTCGATTGGGTGAAAGGAAATCTTATAATCAACATTATCGCCATTTTTTTATGGTGCAGTTTTAAATGAGCTTAGCTTGGGGATATATATAGGCTAGGTAGGTAATCAGTAACATGTGTGCATGCAATTCTCTAGGCGAAGTTGACTGAAATTGATACTGTTTCTGTTATGAATTTGTTGTTGATCTTGTATGCAATATGTTGTTTGTACTTTCTCAGGCACTATCTTTATGTTCGTAAAGAAATGTGAATTTATATAGGTAGTCTCTTTTTTTTTTAATTTTCTTGGAAGAAATATATATTGATATTGTGTGTGTAGTCTTTATTCTGTGAATAAATCTGACATCATATTTTCTGGCCTTGCTCTGCTCATCCTTAATATTTTGACATGTTTTCTCTCTCAGTGGCACCGTGGTCGAGTGGTTTAGGCGGTCAACTCGTGATCCAGAGGTCGCGGGTTCGATCCCCGCTCGGCTCGGTGTTGTGTCCTTGGGAAAGACACTTTACTCCTATTTTCCTCACTCCACCCAGGTGTACAAGTGGGTACCAGCTCTGCTGGGGAAGTATCTGGCGACAGACTAGCGTCCTGTCACAGGGGTGGTGAAAAACCATCAGTTCGCTTAACGCTACAGAAACCGGGATAACCTCCGGCTCTATGGGCCTTCTGGCTCGAAAGAACATACTTTATACTTCTCTCTCAGTGATGTATGTAATGTAGGCTACTTCGTATCTTTTGCAAGATTACTAAAATGTTGTTGAGGATGGGGAAAGGGGGTGAGTGGATACACCCAAGTTCAAACACAGAACGGAGACAAGTCAGAAGCCTAAGTTCAAGTCTACATAATTATGCGTTATCTACGTGATATTACGTGTGTTTTACCTATCCTGTTTGATGAAATGCGTCATTGGCAGAGGGAGAGGCTTTCTACAGCGAAATTAATAGCTAAGTGGGCATAAATCTATCCCCAATTTCCTGTTTTTAGATTTTTCTTGTATATGTTTTCTTAATATAAAGACCTCATCAGGACTCCACGACCTACACTATACAGTCTTGCTGGGTCAGTAGGAGTATTGCGCACGCAGACTAAATTTGACACGAACCCCTAGGGGATATGTACACATGTGCGTATGAGCACGTACATATGTGACAGCAACAATAATAATAATATATAAAAAAAATTAGTCAAGGGAAAATAAAGAATATATTGGAGTCTATGTGCGCAGTTTTTTACCTTTTTTGGGGAAAACATGACGCAAACCCACCTCTCGCTCTCTCTGTCTGTCTGTCTGTCTGTCTGTCTGTCACTCTCTCTCTCTCTCTCTCTCTCTCTCCTCTCTCTCTCTCATCTCTCCTCTCGCACAACAACAAGTCACTTCTCTCTCCCTCTCTCATCTGCCTTTGATAAGTAATGATTCACACTAAAAAGAAAGCTATGTCTACTCCCCCCCCCCCCTTTCCTTTGTGAATAGGCCACACTGGGCAATAGCAATAAATATTGTTCAAAGGGTCATATTGTTCTCTGCTCTCTCTCTCGCTCTCTCTCTCGCTCTCTGTCTCTCTCTCTCTCGCTCTCTTCTCTCTCTCTCTCGCTCTCTCTCTCCTCTCTCTCTCTGTCTCTCTCTCTCTCGCTCTCTCTCTCTCTCTCTCTCTCCTCTCTCTTGTGATCTGCCTTTGATAAATTATGATTGAAAAGAAAGCTATGTCTACTCCCCCCCCCTTTCCTTTGTGAATAGCCACACTGGGCAATAGCAATAAATATTGTTCAAAGCGTCATATTGTTCAAAGAATCTCTCTCTCCTCTCCTCTCTCTCTCTCTCTCTCTCTAACCTCTCCCTCCCTCTCTCTCTCCTCTCTCTCCCTCTCTCTAACCTCTCCCTCTCTCTCCTCCTCCCTCTCCCTCTCTCTCTACTCTGACTCTCTCTCTCTCTCCTTCTCTTTGACTCTCTCTCCCCCTCACCCTCTCTCTCTCCCTCTCTCTCTCTCTTTCTCTAAGCTCTCTCTCCCGCTCTCTCTCTCTCTGACTCTCTAACCTCTTTCTCCCTCTCTCTCCCCCATCCCCTCTCTCTCTCTAACCTCTTTCTCCCTCTCTCTCCCCATCCCTCTCTCTCTCTCTAACCTCTCGCTCTAACCTCTCTCTCCCGCTCGCTCTCTCTCTCCTCCCTCCCTCTCTCTCTCTCGCTCTAACCTCTCTCTCCCGCTCGCTCTCTCTCTCACCTCCCTCTCCTCTCTCTCTCTAACCTCTCGCTCTAACCTCTCTCTCCCGCTCGCTCTCTCTCTCCCTCCCTCCTCTCTCTCTAACCTCTCTCTCTAACCTCTCTCTCTCTGTGTCTCTATCCCCCCCCCCCCTCTCTCTCTCTCTGATTCTTTCTATCCCCCTCTCTCTATCCCTCCATCTCTCTCTAACCCTCTCTCTCTCTCTGACTCTCTCTGACTCTCCTTCCCCCTCCCCCCCCCCTCTCTCTCTCTCTCTCCCACCCCCCCCCCCCCCCCCCCCCCCCCCCCCCATCTCTCTCTCTCTCTCTTTCTTAAGGAGGAGGAGGAGGAAGGGACATCAAAAAACTACAAACGATGTCCTGTGCACGCGCGCAGTGCTACAAGACTTGTTGGCGGGCTCCACGCCTGTCACGTCAGGTTTCCTCTGTCAGCGGAACTGCCACTGGCGGGGGGCAATTAACCCCCATTAACCCCGCCGCTAATTAATTACCTTCTGCCCTTACACAACACCACGGTGAACCCTTTGCCTGGGAGGAGAGAAGGGAGACTATAAGGTTCAATCACACGCCCCCTATCCCCCCCCCCCCCCCCTCCACACCCCTGTCAAGGGAATTGTTGGACTTAGCCGCTTGGATTGTTATTTTTGTTGTTGTTCTTCTTCTTCATGCTCTTGTTGTTGTTCTGCTTGACTCGCTACAGTCCTTAATGTGCTGCAGCCCTGGGGGCTGGTTGGCCTTTGGAGAACATCTCCAACGCTGACTGTCCTTGGCCGAGAGAGTGGGGATGTACTGTAAGCAAGGCATCTCCACTATAATCAAATTTCTGCCCAGTTTCCAAAACAGCAGCTGCCTCCTCTGCTGTTTTGGAGGTCATCGTCGAACACGACGGACAAACATCATACATACATACATACATACATGTATGTTCTCCCAGCTTTGCATTATTGGAGGGTCACCCAGAACGTGCACACTCTGATTTAGCCATTCCACTTGGGAATCACT
The DNA here is from genome assembly GCA_028751875.1 of Rapana venosa. Taxonomy (NCBI): domain Eukaryota; kingdom Metazoa; phylum Mollusca; class Gastropoda; order Neogastropoda; family Muricidae; genus Rapana; species Rapana venosa. The sequence continues at coordinate 18,018,616 of CM054136.1, read as the reverse complement.
GTGAGACTGAAAGTACACGCTGGATGAGGAGTTTGTGTGCAAGACAAGTTTTCAAATATATACCTCGCCATAATGATATGGGCAGCCATCATCCAATTTCAGAGGATTTTTTTTCCTTTTAAAGGAGATTGCAGGTTGCTATGGATGGACAACATCAGAGAATGGACCAGGATGAATGACTCGGCACTACTGCGCAGAGCCGAAGACCGAGATGGATGGAGGAGGCTTACCACGGCATCGTCTTTCGTGTCTCCTCCACGACCGCCAAGGTCACGGGTCTGATGATGATGATGATGATGTTAAGAGTGTGTTATGGCTGAAGATACTCTCAACATAACAGTTTACAACATGTTTACTTTCGTCAATACATGACTAAGGTACTGGCCTGAGCTAAGCTTAGTGGATAAATCGAGGGGCATCTGATTGTAGAGCTCTTGAAGTCGCGGGTTCGAATATCGGTGGCGCCTAGTGAACATAGCCACGTGGAGAGAAATGTCGAAAGATGAAATCTACTGAAAGATTGAAGACAGAATGGAATGGAGACAGCTGATGAAGCACGCATGGGCAGTTACCATGAAAAGATACGTCAATGACAGGTGAACATGGTTATGTCTATTCTTTAAAAACGATTTACAAAATCATGTAATCTTGCATGATAATACACACAATAACACAGAACACACACACACTATATCTCGTATAGTGCACAGACATAAAATCGAAAACAACAGCACACACGCGCGCGTGTGCACGCACACACGCACTTACACATTTACTATTATTTTCATGCGTTGTAGAAGGCAAAAAATGTTACATCTATTAAAATATTCTAGTTAATACTGTTTCTCGTTAAAATAACCAGTGTGAAAATTTTAAAACAAAAAAACAGTTCCACCTTCAACAACAACAGAATTAAGTAACAGATGAATAAAAATGGTTAGTTTAGGGACATTATAGATAAGTATGCACCTATTTCTTAAAGAGTCGAAAGGATTTGAGAAAGAGAGACAGACAGACACAGAGACAAACATACAAAGACACAGAGAGAAACAGAGAGAGAGATCAAATCATATCAAATAAAATCTTTTTTTTTAATTTCGAGAATCATGAATGAGCATCCATGTGCTTTTTTACATCCAGTTCCCGCACTAAGCGAAACATCATGATAATAACATAAGCCCAATACCCATACACTTATACAGTAAAAACAAAAAATACAGAAAAACAGCAACAAGAAAACCCCCAAAACACAAAAAACAAACGCAAAACAAAACATGACAACCCCCACCCCCTCCCGAACAAAATGACTACTCCACAATATAAAGGAGAACAAACCATGTAAATAGTATCATTTTGGCGAACGGAAAAATTAAAACATCAGCAAATTCATTATAAGGTTGTTTCTTTTTATATAGTAAAAGCAACCGTAATAGTGAAATACACAAAAACAAATGTCATATAATCAAAAGGAAATTACGCAAAAAAATAAATTACACTCGCGAGTGTGCGCACACGTACACACACACACACACACACGCACGCACGCACACACGCGCTCACACACACACACACACACACACACACACGTCACAAGGATAACCAGACAGGCTGACAGACACACAGAGAAGGGAAACGCAGTCGTGGATGTGCACGGTATGATAACCGATATCAGACAACACACAGGATGTGCCATTTTCCTCTGGTCACCTTACCCCTCTGTCTCCGTTAACCTCGCTACATCAAAGTACAACATTGTCATCCTGCTCCGTCTACATGTATACAACACTGCGCTGCATTCTACGCTGTCCTATCATTGCACTCACTGCACTGCACTGGCTTCCTGGCGATAAGAGAATCCGTTACAAACCTGTCTCCATTACCAGGATAACTGTTAATCTCTTTCTCTGTTAAAATCTCTGTCTTTGTGTCTATCTGTCTGTCTGGCTGTCTGTCTGTCTGTCTATCTATATGTATGTATGTATGTATGTATGTATGTATGTATGTATGTATGTATTATGTATGTAAGTAATTCTCCTCTCTCTCTCTCTCTCTCTCTCTCTCCTCTCTCTCTCTCTCTCTCTCTCTCTCTCTCTCTCTCTCTCTCTCTCTCTCTCTCTCGCTCTTTCTTGGGGGTACGGGATAGCCTGGTGGTTACAGTGATGTATTTGTGATCTGCTGACTCAGGTTCATATCTCGTTCAAGAGGATTTTGTTCTCTGGAGTTAACATCAGTGCCGACTCCACTCTCCCCAAAAGTCCTTCGGATGAGACTAACCGAGGTTCCGTGTGCGAACGCACGCAAAACATCTTGCGCACACGTTAAAACCCGGTACGCTTTTTGGAAGAGTAGGCCATTGTATGCCGGTGGGAACAGATGACAAAATTTACAAAACTGCATACACTCGTGGACTGGATGAAAAAAGGACATGAGTGCTTATTCCATTATCCTCGAAATAAAATAATAAATAGATAAATAAATAAATAAACAATCTCTCTCTCGCTCACTCGCTCTCTCTCTCTCTCTCTCTCTCTCTCTCTCTCTCTCTCTCTCTCTCTCTCTCTCTCTCTCTCTCTCTCTCTCTCTCACTCTCTCTCTTTCTCTCTCCCTCACACCTTTGCCTGTAAACGTTTCCTAAATATACCACTCAAGGTACCAAACAAATTTGTTTATGGAGAAGTAGGACGCTATCCATTATACATAAACAGTGCAGTCAGGTGTATTCGTTACTGGATTAGACTGTTGAAAATGGACGTGAACAGACTACCCAAGCAAGCATATCTAATGATGATTAACATGGATGAGCATGGTAAAACATGTGGGGTAATGCTACTTAAGAATACTCTGTTTAATCATGGTGTTGGGTATGCCTGGCTGCAACAAGGAGTTGGTTGCGAACGAACTTTTATATCGTTATTTAAACAGAGAATGAAAGATGTGTATATATACAAGAGTGGAATGGATCTGTCATGGCCAAAGACATATATCAAATATATAGACTGTTTAAAGCTAACTGTGAATATGAACGATATTTTGACTACTTAGATATAAAATGTTTCAGAGACTGTTTAATAAAACTTCGACTTGGCTTACTACCAATTAATGGATCATCTTTCAAAAGAACTTATAAGAAAAATACTGACCACATGTGTAAGCTTTGTAATGTATTGGAAGATGAGGATTATTTTTTTAAGAGCTGCATTCTTTATACTGATTTAAGACAAAAATATTTGGACTCTAGTAACCAACCATACGTGAGGTTGCTGAAACAAGGTTCAGTTTCTTCCATTCGCAATCTCAGCTTTTATCTTTTCAGTGCTTTGATAGTACGGCAGGAATATGTTAAAAATTTGGAAAATGGATATTGAATAACTGTTTAATGTAAACAAGTGCTTAAAGCAGATAATTTGGTCTCATTTTTTGGATAGTCCCATGTTACATTAGTTATGTTTGGGCACTTGCCATATATGCCATGTTTTGTTTTGGCTTCGTTTTGATTTACTTGGTTTGACCCCATTCTAGGGGCTGGTGGCCTGAAGAATAAACTTTTGTTCTCTCTCTCTCTCTCTCTCTCTCTCTCTCTCTCTCTCTCTCTCTCTCTCTCTCTCTCTCTCTCTCTCTCTCTCTCTCTCTCTCTCTCTCTCTATCTATCTATCTATCTATCTCTCTCTCTCTCTCTCTCTCTCTCTCTCTCTCTCTCTTTCTCTCTCTCCCTCTCTCTCTCTCTCTCTCTCTCTCTCTCTCTCTCTCTCTCTCTCTCTCTCTCTCTCCTGAGACGCCCGTTTAAGGGGATTTTTCCCCAAGAGTTAAAATCAAAGCCGACTTAATTCCCACGAAAGTCTTTCAGATGAGACCATAAACCGAGGTCCCGTGTGTGCATGCGCACACGCAGAACACCTTGCGCACATGCTAAAAAACCTGTTCCACTTTTCGGAAGAGTAGTCCGTTTGTGCCGTTGGAAGCGAACAAAATGTGTACGTCTTTGTCTCTCTTCACTGAGTGCTTGTCCAGAAAAGCTTCAGAAAGTCCTGCTAACCTAACAGCATTAACGTCATTACAAGCCTTCCAACTATGACTGTTTAAGATTCAATACAGACATGAAAGAAAGACGGATAAGTGCTTACCTTTTACCACAATGCACACACACACACACACGCGCGCGCGCGCACACACACGCATGCACGCACTACACACACACACACACACACACCACAATCATTTACTGCAATGAAACATGCTGAAAGGAAAACCACCACCACTACCAACCAAAACAACAACAACAACAGATGAAAAAAACATGTTCACAAATGATATAAGTCTTTTCATTATTTCTCAAGCTAGCGTTAACTGGAATAAGAAAGAAAACAGAAATAAGAACAAAAACAATACAACCAAACATAAACACAACCAGAAATGATAACATTATCTACAGTTGAGACGTTTTCATCAAAATGTTACACAGTATTATAATAAATCAAACGGGGCGAAAAGCCACACAGAATCATGTTTAGGACAACTTCTTCTTCGAAGGTTCGGACAGCAACTATTGCTATCTGTCAAACAAGCAAAAATGCGTCACGCTGCCGTTAAGCGCCTGGCAAGTCAGGCCCAGCGCATCCTATTTCGGTGTGGGAGATAATTTTTATCTTGTACGACTTTTTGGAGAGAAAAAATGGGCAGGAGAATGGACCAGGAAGGCAAGAAATAGACAAGATGATGGTGACAGGAAGAAAAGGAACACGGCAGAAACAAAGAAAGGGATAGAAAAGAGGAAATTCTTAGCAAAGAATTTCCAGAAGGTGGGGACGCTTTTATACTGATAGGCTCCCAGTATCTCCGCGGGGGAATTTAAGAGAACAGCATAATTTTGATAATAAAGGTAGCTTTACAAAGATTTATGAAAGTATATAATTATTACTTTACTTTTATAAACATCATGATTTCCCCTTCCTCTCTGTATTGCAGCCCCCACCCCCACCCCCACCCCCACCCCTTGCATCTTTCCTTACTCACAACTTACAACACTTCATCCACTTACCACTTCTCATTCACTCAATATACATAACAAAAGAACCATTTACCCTGAAGGGTATAGATAGATAGATAGATAGATAGACAACAGACAGACAGACAGACAGACAGACAGACAGACAGACAGACAGACACATTAAGAAGAAGAGGAAGAAGAAGAAGAAGAAAGAAGAAGAAGAAGAAATGGAACTTATATAGCGCTATATCTTGCAAAGACAAATCAAAGCGCATGCATTCAACCTAATCTTACACAGTCATGCAATCAATAATAAATAATCAATAGTTTAAACAAACAAACAAACAGATATTACAAACATGGTGCGCTGCAGACAAAATCTATGAAATAAAAATACATGCATACATACATACATACATACATCTGTGTGGGTGGGTGGGTGTTGTTGTTGCTGTTGTTAAAGACAAATAAGGAGAGACAGAAATATCACACTCAGCTCAAAGATCAGATTGATGCTCTCCCTGATTACCTCGCTATTGCTATAAAATTACCTCTGTCTGTGAGCCTTGGACCTTGGCAGCAGACCTCCAGAAGAGGATGCAGGTCAGGGAGAGGAGATGCTATCGCAGACTCTTCTTCGGCATCGGCTACAAATCTCACATTACCCAGGAACGAGTGAAGAACATTATCAGGCCATCTATCCACTATCACACCATCTATCGGGCCCTATGAAGACCTCTTCACCATGGTGAAGAGACGAAGACTGAAGTGATACGGGCACGTCTGGGGTGTCGTAAAAGTGTTGTTGTCGTAAAGTGGATAGGCAAGAAGGAGATAAGAGGAACTCTTCCCTAGGTCTGGAATCTTCCTGTGGAAAACAAAATACTTCCCATGTCTTTCACCAATGTACAGACTGCAAATCGCAAGACAAAAGATTTTAAATTGGACAATTCCTACTGTCTTTGTGAGTGTCCGAATCGTGTAAAACAACAGTTGTGGGTTTTTTCCCCCGAACAAGTTAGGGAGTATTCATTTTATGTTCGTAGTCTCGACTGAGTGTTTTAAGTAATATTTTTTATTGCCATTATTTTCATCGTGTTTTTATGTGTGTCGACAGAAAAAGATAAGCTTAACAGTCTAAAAATAAATTCAAGGTACTTTTTGACCGGATTCACGTAGTTGAACGTTTTAATCCAGTTACGGACAAGAAATCCATTTAACGACACCACACACGTCTCACGATTTAAATGGCTTGCCAAAGACAGTTCTGCAAAGGACAGTGCAAGGAGGGAAAATGCGAGGAGCACAGAGAAGGAGGTGGGAGGACAACACATCGCCCTGGACAGGCCTGAGGCTGAGTGAAGCACTGCAAGAGACGGATGACAGAAAAATTAAAGATATAGTCTTTTAATGTATATAAATAATAAAATTGATAATGATACTATCTGGACGTTTATAGCGCTGAACATTGAAAAGCGAACAAATCAAAGCGCTTGCACTCATGTCTGACAAAGCTTTTTGACCTGGGATAAATAAAACATAATCATGAGACTTTAGAATTCAAACACAACAATTCACGCGCATGCAAGATGTTGAGGACGGGTTATCAGATCATCCACGACTCACCGACAGTTGAGGAGACTGGGATATGTCATGTAATGTTATGAGTTTCTGTCATGTCTGCAATCACAGATCAATGCCAGACCACAGCATAGATTTGCCAGCAACACACGTGCTTCAATTTTAAAGTTTCTTAATTGTTTTATTTGGCCCAGGTTAAAAAGCTTTGTCAGACATAGATGCAAGCAAAGTGCCATGGCCTATGTTAAAATGTCCCTAAGGAGACCAGCCCAAATTTGACGCAGAAAATTCTGCCGTGACTGAAAGTGCTATAATACCCACACACGCAAGCTGACACACTCATATTAATGCATTCATATGGTGCGTGTGTCACACACATGCACATACCCCCGCGCACATGTACATAATATGAGTGTGTGCGTGCACACATGTGAAAACAGTTCCAATACCGGTTGCGTATGCGACTGTCTTTGCCCACCATTAATGTAGCCGCATTTCGATTCCCGAGATAATGTCTAAACACAAATCCAATATGCATACGTTTTGTGTATATACATAGCTCAGTGGTCGTAGCACTCGCTTTCCCCCAGCCAAGTTAAGCAGCGTCGAGCGTGGTTACCAGTTGGATGGGTGACCGTTTTCGCGCCTTGGCTTCAGTACAGTTCCCCCAGTTCACCCAGCTGTAAATGGGTACCTGCCCTCTTTAGGGTCAGGGAAGGTAAAGCAGCGAGAGAGAGGAGATGGGCGCCGCCCTCAATATGCTGGCCCTAGAGAAGTGAGGTCTGTGACGCCTCGCTCCCCTACGACCTTATAGGTTATGGGACTCCTTTACCTTTTTTTACATATGTGTTTGTCTTCCGTTCTTACTGGCACAAATGGCCCAATCTTTGGAATGGCAGAACGGGTTTTAACATGTACGTAAGATTTTCTGCGTGCGTTTAAATTTGGGTCCACGGTTTATAGAAAGGGGTAACGGTAACGGTGTCCTATAACCAATGTGGTTGTAGGGGAGCGAGGCATCACAGACCTCAGCTTCTCCAGGGACCAGCATATTGAGGACGGCGCCCATCTCCTCTCCCTCGCTGCTTTACCTTCCCTGACCCTCAAAAGGCAGGTACCCATTTACAGCTGGGTGAACTGAGGGACTGTACTGAAGCCAAGGCGCGCAAACGGTCACCCATCCTATTGGTAACCACGCTCGATGCTGCTTAACATTGGCTGGGGAAAAGCGAGTGCTCCGACCTTTGAGCTATCCCGTCAGCTTGTAGCTTCATCCAAAGGACTTTTGGGGAAGTGAAGTCAGTACTGAGGATAACTCTAAGAAAAAAAAAACCCTCGATCGGACGTCTCGGATGATGGTTCGAATCCTACCTCGATTCTGGGCCATAAAATCAAAAGCGCAATGCTCTAACCACTAGGCTTTCCCGCCCCCACCATTCATATTTCGTGGGTGAGTGGGCAAGCAGTAACTTGTGTGAGACAAATGTGCCCAGCATGCAGCCTGCCACTTAGAGGATAGGGCTCCGCTAGTGCCGGGTTTGTTGTTGCCCAGGACTCCTCGCCAGAAGGCGGCAGTGTGGTTTCCCCGGTGACTCACGGGGATGTCAAGAGCCCAAAGTGTGTCTAATCAAATAGCATCTAGAGCTCGTGTGTCTGTGCGTGAGTGCGTGTGGTGTGTGTGTGTGTGTGTGTTGTGTGTGTGTGTGTGTGTGTGTGTGTGTGTGTGTGTGTGTGTGTTGTGTGTGGTGTGTGTGTGTGTGTGTGTGTGTGTGTGTGTGTCTGTCTGTCTGTCCTGTCTGTCTGTCTGTCTGTCTGTGTGTCTCTGTCTGTGTGACTGTGTGTCAGTCTCTCTGTCTGCTTATGTCTGTGCATGTATATGTGTGTGTGTCTGTTTCTGTGTCTAAAACTGTATATGTGCACCTGCGCGCATTCGACATGCATGCGTCATGCATGTGTCATATATGCTTGCTTGGCCGGCACATGTTTGTATATGTGTGTGGTGGAAGAGGGGGGGGGGGGGGGCGCGCACGCGCGCGCGCGCGTTGACACACGGGAAATTCCCGCGTTTTGAAGAAAAACAAGTCAAGGACAGCTGTGCTCTATCTCTCTCTTCGCTGCACTCTGCAATTGATGCTATCTCAGACACACTGACTGCAAATGAAGGGCAGAGTCGAGTGTCCACGCAGACGAACAGTTCTACAGTCCAGAAACGATCCTAACCCCCCTCATGTCAAAACCTGACCTGGGAATATACGGAAGAATGGAAAGCAAATGTTTGTAAAGTATTGCAACATCAACAGAACAAAGTTTTTGAATGGCGGTGAAGGCAGAAGCTGAGGGTGATTATGATTATGATTGTATTCAAAATGATGAGGACGGTACTGTGGTGGCAGTCGTGGTGGTAGCGGTGGTGGCAGTAATACCAGCAACAACAACAGGAACGGTAAGAGTTGCATTTAGTGGTTGTAGCAAAAGCAGCAGCAGCAGCAACAACAACCTTAATATTAATAACAGCAGCAGAAGAGTTCATTCAATGTTGTTTATAGCCCCACTGACCACAAAGGCCAAATCAGGCCTGGCAACTCCGGCAGGTCCTGTAAAATTCACCTCAAGTTCAGAACGAAATGTCTATTCCTTCAAACATCTAGTACCGTCAATACGGGATATAAAGAGAATAGAAAAATCCTTCGGATGAGACTATAAACCGAGGCCCCGTGTGCGAACGCATGCAGAACATCTTGCGCACAGGTTAAATCCTGTTCCGCTTTTCGAAAGAGTAGGCCATTGTGTGCCGGTGGGAACAGATGACAAAATTACAAAACCGCATACACTCGGGGACTGGATGTAAAAAAGCACATGAGTGCTTATTCCATTATCCTCGAGAGAAAAAAATCTGAGCGCTTTGATCTGTTGCTTTACAATATTCAGCGCTATATAACTTCCATACATTATTATTATTATTATTATTATTATTATTATTATTATTATTATTAAATGACGAAATATCTTGGTTATCTTAATCCTTGAGTCCAACAAAACCAGACCGAGCAGCACACGATGCATCAGCAGAAAGTTGCAGCAGGAGCAGTAGCAGCTTCAGCAATAATTGTCAGCGGAAGAGGAGAAAGAACAACAGCAATAACATAAGCAGGAATGACATAAAGGGTGACATTCGACGAAATAAAAGCTAAACATTGAAAGTGAAAGCAACTGTAACACAATTTTAACATTACACTATGAAAATCCACCACGTTGAGTTGCTATTATCCTTTTTTTATGATACCAACGAGAGAAGCATCTTTGCAACATAAAATGTCCTTAACTTCATTGAATGTTTTTAATGAAATCCTTCAATTTTTTTTACCAATAAATGTGCGTGATTCAGGACACTAGCACAAATTAATAAATGTCACAATGTAGACTGTCGTTCTGTTTTCTCCACTTCCTTTCTCAATCTTTCTCCTTTCTCTGTCCTCTTCTTTCAGAATGCTGTTTTCATCTTCATTCTTTTCTGTGCTATATACTCTGTCCGTATAATATGTCTGTCTGTCTGTCCCCTTTTCCTTTTAGAAAGCTATCTTTGTCATCATTCTTTTCTATGTTATACTCTTTATCTGTCTGTCTCTATGTCTTTGTCTGTCTGTCTGTCTGTCTGTGTCTACGCACGTGTCTGCAGGTCTGTCTGAGTGTCTGTCTCATTCTTTTTTAGAAAGCTTTGGTCGAAATTATTCTTTTCTGTTTTATACTTTCTGTCTGTCTTTCTCTCTTTCTCATTTTCTCTCTCTCTCTCTCTCTCTCCTCTCCTCTCTCTCTCTCTCTCTCTCTCCTCTCTCTCTCTCCTCTCTCTCTCTCTCTCCTCTCTCTCTCTCTCTCTCTCTCTCTCTCTCTCTCTCTCTTTCCAGCCATCCCCTCCCCCAACCCCGTATATATATATATATATATATATTATTATAATATATAGTATGTATGTATATTAGTGGTGTGTGTGGTGTGTGTGTGTGTGTGTGTGTGTGTGTGTGTGTGTGTGGTGTGTGTGTGTGTGTGTGTGTGTGTGTTGTGTGTGGTGTGCGTGTGTGTGTGTAAAAACACATTCATGACAATGTAAGGTACATGATTTATCCTCTATGTTTATCAATCAACCAGGCATAATCCATTCATACGAAAACGGGAACAAAAATCCATACACGTCATAGCTTTTACAATCATGACTGTAGGCTGTTCACATCGGCCCTTGCCTTTATGTGGCCGGCACATGTTGACTGAGCCATAACTGCATCATATAACTACAGTATGCATTCGACCTGTTCCCCTCTTTCCCCCTGAACCCCTTCCTTTCGCCCTCTTCCACAGCTCCTTTTCTTGTACAAAAGCTGTCTTCAGTCTCCCTTCTTTTCTGTGGTATACTCTCTCTCTCTCTCTCTCTCTCTCTCCTCTCTTCTCTGTCTCTCTGCTCTGTCTCTGTGTCTTCTTGTCTCTGTCTGTCTCTTCTGTCTCTCTTCTCTGTCTATCTGTCTGTCTCTTCTCTCTCTCTCTGTCTTCTCTCTCTCTCTCCTCTCTCTCTCTCTCTCTCTCTCCTCTCTCTCTCTCTCTTTTCTCTCTTGTCTCTCTGTGTTTCTGTATCTGTCTGCGTTGTTTCTCTACATCTCTCTCTCTTCTTCTCTCTCTCTCTCCTTGTCGTTCGTCTCTCTGCCCTTGCCGCCCCCCTTGTTCGTCTCGTTCAAAGTGTTTTTTTGTATATGTTTCATGATTGTATATTGTAGATAGGCAATTATTTCTTTTTTTTCCCATCAATCCTAGTTGTGTGTTGTGTGTTGTCGGTGTGGGTGTGTGTGTGTGTGGGTGTGGTGTGTGGGGTGGGTGTGGTGGTGTGTGTGTGTGTGTGTGTGTGTGTGTGTGGTATGGTATGGTGTGGTATGTGTGTGGTGTTTGTGTGCGTGATGGCGTGTTTTTTTTTACTTTGCTGAGCGAATTTTGTCTACATTCGGTGTTCTGCTCGTTAAGATCTAATCGGTTGGGGGGGGGGGGGGGGGGGGGGGGGGGGGGGAGAGAGGTTATTTGTAACAAAAACTAGTTTTTTCCATCCACTTTATATCTTAATCTTTCCCCTTCTCCTGTATTCTTTTCTTGTCATTCTTTGTATTTTATATTGTTACCTTGCGGGGACGGGATAGCTCAGTGGTCAGAGCACTGGCTTTCCCCCAGCCAAGTTAAGCAGCATCGAGTGTGGTTACTATTTGGATGGGTGAGGAAATGGGCGCCGCCCTCAATATGCTGGCCCCCTAGAGAAGTGAGGTCGTTGACGCCTGGTTCCCATACGACCTTATAGGTTATGGGACACCCTTTACATTGCCTTTCAAAAGAATAAGACGGAAAAAATAATGTAAGAAAAAATAATGTAAGAGAGAGTAATGATGGTTTAAAATATCCGTGGAGAGATTTACTCTGCAACATTTTTTTTTCCAAATGCCATCACCCACACATGCTCTTAGCATCTCGGCAGAAGGTACTGAGACAGACAGACAGATAGACAGAGACACGGTCAAAAAGAAAAAAAGACAAATGTGCGAACAGAAGAAAGAAACAAACGAAAAAATCGACTTTTGGATTTTAGATAGTAATAGAATAAATACAAAGATTTTTTTCATCTATACAGAGAGAGGGGGGTAGGGATGGAGAGACAGATAGACAGACAGACAGACAGACAGAGACAGAGTCAGAGAGAGAGACAGAGACACACACACCACACACACACACAACACAATACACACACACACACACACACACACACACACACACACACACACACACACGCAAATAGAGTTCTAGACAGAGACACAGCCAGACAAACAGACAGACAAACAGACGGGGAAGAAAAGTGGGAAGAAACAGACAAGTAGGAGTGAGGGGGAGGAGAAGGAGGTGGGGGAGGGAGGGTGGAGGGGGGTATTGCCAGACCACTTTCTCTCTTATCACGTGGTACAATTGACGCGGACACCGGACACCAGTCCCCCTGGCTGCGAAGGCCGATAACTCTGTGGCCATTCAGGTATCCTTGACAAACATTCACACACACACACACACACACACACACACATACATACATACACACACACACACACATACACACACACATACACACACACACATCACACACACACACACACACACACACACCACATACACACACACAACATAACATACATACACACACACACACACACACACACACACACACACACACACACACACCACACACAACCACACACACACACACACACTTTGAAGCCAGGCCAGCAGATAGGCGAGGAGAGGACGAGAAGGAGATGGGAAAAGTATAGATAGGCTGGGATACGGGGTAAGGCAGAGGGAGAGAGAGTGACAAGGAGGGGGGGGGGAGGGGGGGGGGGGAGGGGGGGGGGGGATGCAGGACAGGGGGGGGGGGGGGGGCAGTAGGAGGGAGGGGCTGTTAACAAGAAGAAGAAAAAAGAGAGGAGCATTACTGAGCGACACACACTTAGGTGGTCTAGAGGTTACGCACCTTCCTAGAAAGCGGAAAGTCCGTTTGAAGTGTGTGGATGGTTCGAACTCCGTTGTTGGTGTCCCCGAAACTTTTCCCGCCCATCACCTAGATCGTGAGTGATGGTCTGGGTGCTAGTCTTTCGGGTTTTTTTCTATTCTTTTATATCGAGGATAATGGAATAAACACTTATGTGCTTTTTTTTATATCTAGTCCCCGTGTGTATGCGGTTTTGTAAATTCTGTCATCTGTTCCCACCGGCACACAATGGCCTACTCTTACGAAAAGTAGAACAGGATATGACGTGTGCGCAAGATGTTATGTGTGCGTTCGCACACGGGACCTCTGTTTCTAGTCTCATCCGAAGGACTTGTGGGGAGAGTGGAGTCTGCACTGATGTTAACTCCAGGGGAAAATATCCCCTTGAACGGGAATCGAACCCGGGTTGTCAGATTGCCAGCGCAATGTTCTGACCCGGATGAGATGATGAACCGAGGTTTTGTAAAGCCATGTGAAAGAACTCACGGCAAGAAGGGATTTATCCCTGGCAAAGTTTTGTTGAATAGAAGTGTCACTGTGATAGGGAAACAAGTACACATGATTCAGGCAGGGACATTGTAACAAAAGTGATGATGGGTGCTGTTGTGGCCGGCCACGTACCCTCCCCAGGCAGAGCAACCCGATATTCACGCAGAGAAGTCTACCGTGACTTAAAGCTGTATACATTGCCATGTAATACAGTACAGTTAATAAAATATAGTACAATACAGTATGATACAATACTATACAATACAATCTATTGCAATACCTTTTTTTTTAATCTTAAACGCTCCAGTCTGCTTAAGACATTGATGGAGAAGAGTGGAAAGGACAAGAGAGGGTGGGAAATCATGAAATGAATGAATGTATTCTATAATTTTTATTTTGTCACTAAATATAATATTTTTCTATTGTTGATATTGCAGTGCATAGTTTAAAGTTATACGTAAAAACACAGAAGCTGGTGTGATACTTAGTCAAAGTAAAATCAGAAGAAAAGAAAGAGGGGGGGAGGGTAACGGAAACAAAGGTAGACAAGACTTACAGATAGATATATAGACAGATAAACAGACAGACATATAGATAGATAGATAGATAGATAGATAGATAGATAGATAGATAGATAGATAGATAGATAGATAGATAGATAGATAGATAGATAGATAGATAGATAGATAGATAGGTGGATGATGATGATAGTAGATAGATAGAAGATGAGATGTGGATGATGATGGATGTGTGTGGATAGTGGATAGATAGATGATAGATAGATAGATGAGATAGATAGATAGATAGATAGTATAGATAGAGTAGATGAGGAGATGAGATAGATAGATAGATAGATAGATAGATAGATAGATAGATAGATAGATAGATAGATAGATAGATAGATAGATAGATAGATAGATAGATAGATAGATAGATAGATAGATAGATAGATAGATAGATAGATGCGTGTTGCACGCGGGACCGCGGTTTACCGTCTCATCCAAAAGACTAGCACCCAGACCACCAATCACGGTCTCGTGGATGGAGGGAAAGTTTCGGGCACAAACATGACGGGGATCGAACCTGGACTTTTCGCTTTCTTGGCAAGTGTGTTGTCTCTAGGCCACTGACTCACTTAAAATGAGTAGCAATGGTGGGTGTCTGGCTGGCTGGCTGGCTGGCTGGCTGGCTGGTTGTCTGTCTGGCTTGCTGTCTGGCTGTCTGGCTGGCTGGCTGTCTGCCTGTTTTCCTACCTGTCTGTCGGTCTTTGTGTCTGTCTGTCTATCCATGTCTGTTTTTCAACAAAAACAAGACCATTAAGAACTAACCCATCCAACTAAAAACTACTACTACCCGGAGTACAACAAAACACTACACTCCTCCCCCTCCTCCTCCCCCTCCTCCTCCTCCTCCTCCTCCACCCCACCCCTCCCTTCCTCCTTTTCATCCTCCTCATCCTCATCCTCCTCATCATTACTAAGACCACCATCACACTCTCGCCGCCGCCAGCAACACCAAAACAACAGCTCGTTTGCTAGAGAAACCCACTCGAGACAAGAGTTCTGGCTTTGCCCTCAAGAGGATGGGACTGCGCAAACTCATTACCCAGTCCAGCGGAAATCGCCTGCTCGCGATGTGCACGCGACCGACATTTGGGGTAACCGAGACGGCAGTCACGTGACCCCTTAGTTTTCTCTCATTCATGTAGACTCGGCGGACATTTGGGATGGACGACAGTGTGCTGCGAGAGCTTGCTGGTTTGCAGTCGGGTTTCTGCAGGGTTGGGAAGAAAAGAATGGTAGAGAGTGTGTTTTGGGGACTTTTCAGGAATCGTTGAAAATTTCTTGGGTTTTGTTGTTGTTGTTGTTGTTAAGTTGGAAGGAAAGTGGTGCTTGATGCTGCATTTTGGGTTGAAGATATCTGGTAAGTGTATGAAACATTGTTTTCTTTTCTTTTCTTTTTTTAAAAAATAATTATGAATAACTTTAGTTTGAGTTGTAGAGAAAGTTATCAGTGAAAAGATAAGGATACGTTGTGATTTGAAAATTACGAGGTTTGGTTTTTGTTTTGGGGTTGTTGTTTTTCCTGTATTTTGCCTTTTGAAGGTGGAATATAGCCGCCTTTGAAAAGGATTCAAAACGCAAGTC
>CM054136.1:17997859-18000359 GCA_028751875.1 Rapana venosa | reverse complement strand
TGTTGTTTTTGTTTTCTTTTGTTTTGTATGGGGGGTGTCTATAGAATAGATTGTTTAAACCAAAAAGAATGTTAAGAACACACAAGCCAACTCTACGAAAATACGGGCGACATCTTGGGGTTTTATGAAGTAAACAACAAATAACTACAAGCAAATGTACTATTATTATGTCAGCTTCAAGCTACCATCGCTTACTCTTTAGTCATTTTGTCAGCTTCAAGCTAGTATCACTTAATCTTAAGCTCTTACGTCAGTTTAAAGGCTGTTATCATCCAATATTCAGTCATCACATCCTTGTGTTGTTTGTTTTAAAGTGTATCCTGTTTTCTAATAAACCACTGATTTTATAATTGTATGTTTGCAGATTCATCACTCTGCCTTGTGGGGATTGCAGGAGAATATCCAGCTTCCTGCTGCAAACAATAATTGAACGAACCGACTGACTCCAGTCAAGGTTTTTCTCCGAAATCACTTTTATATTACATGATTATATGTAAGCGTGTTTGTCACAGGGCCTGTCTTATCAGGGCTGTGCACATTTCCGTCATTATTTTGTGATGATGAAACTGTGCAGATATCAGGTATTCATTGACTGGATTAGTTCTACAAAAAAATGAATGAGGGAACTGCTCTCCTTCTTGGCTAGACATAAACGCTCGATCGATAATCAATAACACGAACGCTATTTCTTATCAGAACGAAAACGCAACAGCAATCAAAGCTAATGCTTCGTTGTTGTCTCTGGTCTCGAAAACCTCTACTGTAAAAGAACTTTGCACACAATAATTATACATGGACTGTATATAGCGCTATACCTTGTGAGAACGAATCAAAGCGCCTATACTCATCGTATCCCGTAATCCACAAGCCTTCTGAACATCGCTGGCAACATCACCTCTTACTTCTACGACCGACCACTAACGATCCTTACTACCACTTCAGCTACAGCCTCCTGACACTCTCAACATCCTCTCATCTCTCAGCAAAGATGGGATCGCCGTGGGGAGCGGAGGGGATGCTGAACCACTCCTACCTGTACTGCATGGACACAGAACTGGGATGGGGCAACCGCAGCTACTTCACCTTCTTCTCCCAGCTTAACCGCGGGTCCTCCTCCTCCTTGTGGGCGATCCTAGAATCTTCCATCCTCATCCTCCTCTTCCTCCTCTCCACTGTGGCCAACGTGCTCATCTTCTACACGCTCAGCAGTAACCGGCGCTTACGGACAGTGACCAACTATTTCGTGTGTAACTTGACCTTGGCTGACGTCTGCTTCACCCTCAGCTGCCCTCTAGTGGCCGTCGTCAGAGTTACCGGCACTTGGGTGCTCGGGAGTTTCGCTTGCAAGACGATTGTCTATCTCAGGTACATCATAAGTGGAGTATGAGGTCATCCTGTGGGGGTTTTTGTGGGGGGTTTTGTTGTTGGTTGGGGACATGGTGGGTAGAGGGATTAGTTGGTTGGTTGGTTGGTTGGTTGGTTGGTTGGTTGGTTGGTTGGTTGGTTGGTTGGTTGGTTGGTTAGTTGGTTGGCTGGTTGGTTGGTTGGCTGGTTGGTTGGTTGGTTGGTTGGTTAGTTGGTTGGCTGGTTGGTTGGTTGGTTGGTTGGTTAGTTGGTTGGCTGGTTGGTTGGTTGGGTGGCAGATTTTGCCCATCGCTAAGGTAGCCACATTCCGACTTTGGGGAACCCTTTGAGTGAAGTTGAATGTTTAGCAGTAGGTGTGTGTGAGGCTGAGTCAGTGTAAGTCACACATTTTGAAGTGACTTGCGAAAATAAAACAACAAACCAACCAAACAACAACAACAACAACAACAACAACAAGCTAAAGACACATAAGCATATCTGTAGGGTGCGCACAACAATGTGTGTACGAGTGTGTGTGTGTGTGTGTGTGTGTGTGTGTGTGTGTGTGTGTGTGTGTGTGTGTGTGTGTGTGTGTGTGTGTGTGTGTCTGTCTGTCTGTCTGTCTGTCTGTCTGTCTGCCTCTCTGTCTGCCTCTCTGTCTGTCTGTCTGTGAATTTGTGTGTGTGTGTGTGTGCGCGTGCGACGAGCCCCCCCCCCCCCCCCCCACCCCCCACCCTCCTCGCGCGCGCGCGCGCGCGCGTGTGTGTGTGTTTGTGTGTTATCTGTACATATGTAGGGGGGAGGGGGAAGGGTGGTATGAGTCAGATCCGCATATAATTACGGAATGCCTCTCCCCCCCCCCCCCCCCACCCACCCCCATGAGAAACCTACATAGGTACGCAAGCCTTTTAAGTAGCTAACCTTGAGTTTAATTACATATTTTGTGTTGTTGTACTGTGCGGAGTTAAGTGAATGAGTGAGTGAGTGAGTGGGTGAGTGAGTGAGTGAGTGAGTGAGTGAGTAAGTGAGAGAGAGAGTTTGAGGGGGAGTGTGAATCACATATGAATTTATGAAGAGGTGGGTTTTTCTTAGGAGCAGCCAACGTCTGGCTATAAGTGGCTGACCTTGAGTTTAATTACATTGTTTGTGTTCTTGA
>CM054136.1:17987859-17992859 GCA_028751875.1 Rapana venosa | reverse complement strand
AAGATAAATGTGAAGGAGTCCCATAACCTATAAGATCGCAGGGGAGCGAGGCGTCAGAGACCTCACTTCTCTAGGGCCAGCATATTGAGGGCGGCGCCCATCTCCTCTCCCTTGCTGCTTCACCTTCCCTGACCCTAAAGAGGGCAGGTACCCATTTACAGCTGGGTGAACTGGGGGACTGCACTGAAGCCAAGGCACGCAAACGGTCACCCATCCAAGTGGTAACCACGCTCGACGCTGCTTAAGCTTAGCTGAGGGAAAGTGAGTGCTCCGACCACTGAGCTATCCCAACTCCAGAGTAAAAATCCCTAAAATGGGGGCCTCCGTGGTGGCTCAATCTCTAGTCGTCAGATCATGAGCGCAACGCTCTAACCACTAGGCAAAACACACGCTAATCAAAGGAAGAGCGAAGCTGCGGCGACTCCCATTAATCTGGTACATCATCATCATCATCATCATCATCATCATCATCATAAAATAATAATAATAATAATGTATGGAATTTACATAGCGCTGAATCTTGTAAAGCAACAAATCAAAGCGCTCAGATGACTTCTTTTTTTTAATGC
The DNA here is from genome assembly GCA_028751875.1 of Rapana venosa. NCBI lineage: Eukaryota > Metazoa > Mollusca > Gastropoda > Neogastropoda > Muricidae > Rapana > Rapana venosa. Next base: position 17,992,290 of record CM054136.1, on the reverse strand, counting down.
TTTTTAAAAAATGTATGCGTGTGTATGCGGTTTTTTAAATTTTGTCATCTGTTCCCACCAGCACACAATGGCCTACTCTTTCGAACAGCGGAACACGATTTAACGTGTGCGCAAGATGTTCTGCATGCGTTCATCCAATATCTGTCTGTAGCATCAATGATGGCGTGTTCTTACAACTTTTTTTTTGTCCTCAGGAGTGTCCAAACGGCACCGGGGTGGTGTCCATCTGTACCCTGGGCTGGCCCCGAACTCCAGGGGTCAGTGTGCCAGTCCTCTTCACCTCTATCGTCTGCGGGGTCGGCTTCATCGTCCCCATCTTCATCCTGATCGTCAGTCACGTCTGCATCTTGATCAAAGTGCATAAGGTGTGTAGGTCTATGTTATGTATGGTAATGATTATGTAGCTGTGATGTATATATAATACTGTAGTTTAGGTTTGTTGCTTAAGTGTGTGGGGGAAGTTAGACATGTTTGTGCCCTTCCTTATCTCGCTTTCCATAACTCTTTTGTTTAATGTTGTAGTTGGCCGGGTTGTTGTTTTTTATTATTGTTGGCACTGTTTTGCTTTGATGTGTAATATTGTTTGCAAGTGTGTATGCGCGTTTCTCCTGCGTCCCTATCCCTGCCTTTTTTTAAAATAGTTTTTATCAACTGATGCTGGATATCCTCATTCATAAATGGATGAATGGGTGGGTGGGTAGATGCATGGATGGATGGGTGGATGGATGGATGGATGGATGGATGGATGGATGGATGGATGGTGGATGGATGGAAAATATTCACAAACTGTAGCACTGATTCTAGTCCTCTCTATGGCAACTGTTTTTCACTCTTCTGGTGATTGCCTTATGACTATAATTACCTGGTGGTCACACCACTCTACGAACCATAGAAGAATGGAACTCACACCAACTCCTCCTCCTCCTCCTCTCTGCCGCTGTGCAGGTGCGGGCCGCCATGCAGAGACAACGCCAGAGGCACATCTCCTCCTCCTCCGTCCTCCTCACCCCCACCCTCATCCCCGCCGCCCCCTCCGCCTTCGCCTACCCTCCCCTCACCCGCCCCACCACACCGCCCTCATGCAGCGGCAGCGGGGGGGAAGGGGGGGACGCCAGGCTGTCCAAACTCTTCCTGCCGGCCCTGCTGCCCAAGAGTGCTCCACGCCTGAAGACCTTGACGCCAGGATCTCTCTCCGCCACCACGGCCACCCTCCCCTCCTCAACGGTCTTCCCCACGGCGGGAACATCCACGCTGGACGCCCGCAAACGTCGCAGCAGCCGCGAGCTTCAGGTGGTGAAGACCTTGGTGTTCCTGGTGCTGCTCTTCCTGGTCATGTGGGCGCCCATCTTCGTGGTCTTCGTGCTGATCATGAAGGACGCTCACGACGACGTGATGCAGGTGTCCTCGCAGGCCTTCCTGGGCGCCATGTGCGTGGCCTACCTCAACGCCGTCCTCAACCCGCTGGCGTACGGCCTGAGCACGGACAAGCTGAGGCAGTACCTGAGAGCCTGGTTCCAGGCCTGCGTCCTGTGCAGGGGTGGCTGCTGCTGCTGCTGCTGCTGCAGGTCTGTGGCTCTGTCTAGCGGACTCAGCGGCGGTATAGGAGAGGGAAGACGGGGCGGAGCGTGTGGGGGGAGTACGGGAGGTGGGGGTGGCGGCGGGGACGGGGAGGACAGGAGGGCGAGACTCGTGGGCGGGATTGTGAAGAGTTCTGGGGGCACTTCCATGTCTTGAGGGGGGGGGGGATAGAAGGGAGATTATCTTTAGGGAGATTAGCTTGATTTGCTTTTGAACAATTCAACGTTCGGTTTGGGTTTGGGTTTGACTTACCATGGATACATTCCAACGCACAAGTTTACGAATTTGTTTCTAAATGAACCAATGTCCCCGTGCCACACAATTATAATCTCATGGGTTTATCGAGTGGAGCTGATAAGAATACAACTTCTCACAAGACAAAAACAACAAAACAGAAGCCAAAATAACTTGATGTTGCATGGCAAGTTTGGTGAAAACAGACAGGAAACCTTTGCCCTCTCAACTTTGGCAAGATAAGAAAACTTGATGTGCTATTTATATTCTTTGCGAGAAAACTGCAGGCGATATAGTTCTACGTTTAAATGTTTTCGTCATCTGTTTTGATTAGGTAAAACTCCACAATTACGTTTTCTCACATTGTATAGTTTTAAAGCAATGACAGTTGGATAGATCCTGAGACGGTTTTTAGCATTTCTGCAATGTGATTTTCTTCTGACAGGTTTTCGTGGTGATATGTTTTTTTCTCTCCGGTGGTCTTTGCAAATGACTGTTCTACCTTCATGGGGACTTGTTTTTCGTAGTCTGAGCTACAAATTGTGCCTTCGTCGCAAACTGATTTTTATACGAATGACTTTTTCTTACTTGGTTTGAAGTGTACACATCTCATGAAGAATACTTTTTCACATTTTGTGTTCTATGTCTTTTCAACTATTGCTACTAAGACCTTCAGCAAAAAAGGCCGAGCGCTAAATCTGAGGAGCTTTTACAGGAAAATATTGTTTCTGTGATTTGAGCTGACAAACTAGTAATTTACTTAATATTCTGGAACAAGCAGAAACTGAGTTTTGTTCCTTTTTCACAACATTTTTCTTTTTTTTATTTTGTTGTGGGTTTTTTTCTGGCATGGAACTTACTAAATAAAGAAGACAGAGAAAAAGAAGCATGATTTTCATGTGGGTTAACACGAACCTTTCGTTACTGGACGACCTGTGTCACTCTTCATAGACTTCTATCGCAGAAGGAACAATCCCCACAGAAACTTTGATCGTGACATATGTCTGTTTCTGTAGGGGGGACGGGGAAGACGGGCGGGGTGGAGTAGGGGTCCGCTGTGGTGATTTTTGCCAAAAGAACATATTATACTCCAACTTTAATGGTTTAAAACCGATGGGTTTTGGCCGCTAAGTGCCCAGTTAGGGAAATGTTCAGTCGACATCAGCTGGCAGACTAAACCAGTTCTCGTGACATCGATGTTTACTGTGAATGATCCGATTTACGAGTGATTTAGTTTTTATTTGTGGGGTGTTTTTTTTTGGGAGGGTTACTCTGATCGTTCTAAACCGATTGATTTTTGCCGTTTAGGGCCCAGTATGGGTATATTTTAGCTACTCCAGTTGATCGACCATACCAGTTCTCAGTATAATGATGGACGTGTGCTGTGGCCAATTTGTGTTTGGAATATTTGTTTTGGCTCGTTTGTTGGTTGGTTGGTTGGTTGGTTGGATGGATTTTTTCTTTTTAATTTTTGGAACTAGTGATTATGCTTCGCGAGAACTTTTGCTTTAGAATAGTGCTTCCATGAATTCCATACTGTTTAAAGTATATGCATATTCTCATTTCGAGGATTAGAACACAAAGAATCTTTTTCATGATTCCCGAGTGAACTAAGAATTGTTTTTAATAAATTGTCTCTAATGTCACATAAGAATGATGTTGTTTATAAAACTCAAATTTCCATGTCTGTCCATTTGTCTGTCTGTCTGTCTGTCTGTCTGTCTTCTCTCTCTCTCTCTCTCTCTCTCTCTCTCTCTCTCTCTCTCTCTCTCTCTCTCTCTCTCTCTCTCTCTCTCTCTTGCTCTCTCTCCCTCCCTCTCCAAGTGAAAGATACTCTGAAATAAATCGTTTTGTAAGCTTGATCTGACAGTTTTGTACGAAATGTGCCCTTATATGCATCCACATACACATTCAAATAGCTTAAAAAATACGCGTCCACATACGCGCACACACATGCATGCATGCAAGTGCGCGCGCACACACACAGACACACAATGACACACAATGACACGCACAGACACACAAAGACACACACACACACACACACGCACGCACACAGGTGTGTCTGCCTGCCTGACTCTTTCGCCGACTAACAGAATGCTTCTTTAATCAGCTGACTGCCCGTCTATCTACCTGTCTACGTATGTCTGTCTGCATGTCTCCCTCTGTTTACTTTATTTATTTATTTTATTCTTTTATATCAAGGATAATGGAATAAGCACTATGTGCTTTTTTACATCCAGTCCCCGTGTGTATGCGGTTTTGTAAATTCTGTCATCTGTTCCCACCGGCACACAATGGCCTACTCCTACGAAAGGCGGAACAGGATTTAACGTGTGCGCAAGATGTTCTGTGTGCGTTCGCACACGGAGCCTCGGTTTATAGTCTCATACGACTGACTTGTGTGTGTGTGTGTGTGTGTGTGTGTGTGTGTGTGTGTGTGTGTGTGTGTGTGTGTGTGTGCGTGTGTATGTGTGTGTGTGTATTTGTGTGTGTGCGTGTATGTGTGTGTTTATGTCTCTATATGTGTGTTCGTGCGTGCGTGCGTGTGTGTGTGTGCGTGCGTGCGCATGCGCGCGCGCGTGTGTGTGTGTGTGTGTGTGTACGTGTATGTGTGTG
>CM054136.1:17972859-17977859 GCA_028751875.1 Rapana venosa | reverse complement strand
ATAGTCAGAAGCTGAAGCTTGTTGCGATTTTTAGGAGAAAGATGTTGCTGAAGTGAAGATGACTGGTCAATATCAAAACCAACCGCGCGAAGAGCGTAGCGTCCTGTCGTGTTAAATGTCATAATTATGCATGAACAGCTGTTTTGGAAAGGTGTGGGATTCAGTGTAGGCTTCTTTCTGGTTGCAGTAAACATGATTTAGGATTTTCAACACACAACTACTTGAAAATAGGGTTTTGAGATTCCTGTTAGATTTCAGGTAATATTCGTTTGCTTAAGATTTCTTTGTCAGTTGAATTAGTGTTCTTTTGTTTAAATCTTTGGTAAAAGCATGTGTTAGTAATGTCACTGAATGTAATAAATCTACACAAGCTGTTTCTATATCCTATTTCAGTCCAAATTGATTTCAAGCAGAACGGTTCTAAGCCATTGATATAAAACAAATCTGTATGCAGCTCAGACCAAAGAGAACACATTATTCCTGAGGAGAGAGAGAGAGAGAGAGAGAGAGAGAGAGAGAGGAGAGGAGAGGAGAGAGAGAGAGGAGAGAGAGAGGAGAGAGAGAGAGAAAAGAGAGAGAGAGAGAGAGAGAGAGAAGAGAGAGAGAAGAGAGAGAGAGAGAGAGAGAGAGAGAAAGGAGAGAGAGAGAGAGAGAGAAGAGAGAGAGGAGAGAGGAGAGAGAGAGAGAGAGAGAGAAGAGAGAGAGGAGAGAGAGAGAGAGAGAGAGTGACAATGACAAATTCTTTTATTTCGAGGTTAATGAATAAGCAGTCATGTGCTTTTTTACATCCAGTCCCCGCCCGTAGGGATACATATTAATAATACCCAGAGAGAGAGAGAGAGAGAGAGAGAGAGAGAGAGAGAGAGAGAGAGAGAGAGGAGAGAGAGAGAATTGTGTGTGTGTGTTGTGTGTGTGTGTGTGTGTGTGTGTGTGTGTTGTGTGTGTGTGTGTGTGTGTGTGTGTGTGGTGTGTGTGTATGTGTTGTGTGTGTGTTTGTAGGTGGATGGGTGTGTGTGTGTGTGGGTTTGTGTAGGTGTGGGTGTGATTTCTGGCACATTTGCGTATGACGATGCTAAATCAGGTTAGCATTTTACGTAATATCTTGATCGTCTTCTTCTTCTTCTTCTCCATACTGGTTGGCCTTCAGCTGCCGTGTTCTACATAAATGGATTTTAATGTGTACTCAAGATATTCTGCGAATTTTCGCACACAGGACCTTGGTTTGCAGTCTCATCTGAAGGACTTGCACATAAATTAAACCGGTACTAACGTTTCTTCCACACCAATTTCAATAACATTCTGTTTACATCTGTCAGAAATTATTATGTTGTTGTCGTTGTGCGTTCCCCAGCCTAACACTCTGGGGGTCACCCAGAATGCGCACTCTGACTCAATCATCCCACCTGGGAATCACTGTGAGATTGAAATTGCAAACAGAATGAGAAGTTTGCGTGTATGACTGTTTTTAAGTACCTCGACATATAGGCAGCCATACTCCGACTTCAAGGGATTTTTTCTCCTTTAAAGGAGAGTGCAGGTTGTTATGTTAAGAGCTTGTCATGGCTGAAGGCAAACTCAACACACAACATTGTACAAAATAACAACATTTTAGTGTAGGACCTTGGCAAATAGCTGACACAGCTTTTGGCCAGGGCCAGAGAAAACATTACAGCTTCTTACATCCACACAGTCTAACACAGGACCATCTCACACAGCCACAGTGACGGTCAGTCAGTCAGCCCATCAAGATGAAAAGATCCACGCTGCTCTACTTCCCCTTCTTCTTCTTCCTGCCCCTGGTCGTTCTCCTCTACGTGCTCACAGAGATTTCCCTGGACGTGGCCAAGCAGAACAAAGCTCGCCGAGAACTGTATTCTGCCTCCAACATCGCTCCAGGTGTGCCTAACCTTCGAGTCCCCTACACGGCAGAAAAGCCCAAATCCTTCAAGATGTACAGACACGTTAAGGACAAGCCCGCCATCTTTCCCGCCAAGCCTGTTGGGCAAGGTGAAGGTCGTCCGGATGTGGGCGAGTCCAAGAGGTTTGTCGGCGAGGGGGAGAAGGTTGCTGGTGGGAAGATTACGTTTCCTCCCTTCGTGGAGGAGATTAATGATGTTGGTGAGTTGTTGAGGTTTTTTCAAATTATTGGTTGGTTGGTTGGTTGGTTGAGCAGCTGCTAAGCTCTTTTTCTTGTTTCATTTCTTTGATGTTCCTGTCCTACTGTTTTCCCGCTGCTCTTTTCGAATGCTCTGACTCAGCTATGCCTAGCTATGTTTGTCACGTCGCAACCTCGGGTTCAGATTTCCACAGGATTATTGTTATCAATATCAAGCCATCATGCCCACCCCCCAACCCCCAACTAGAGAGATCTTGCACTGCTGTTGAGTCACTTTGATAGCATTCAGTGGTGCCTGGTCTGGGCTAACATATGCAGGACATCACCTACTAGGCCCCTACTGACGATAATGATAGCTTATTCGCGGAGCCAGACTGAGTGAGACACGCGGTACCCACTCGGGGTGGCAACCACCATAGCGTCCATCCAAAGACCTATCCCAATGTTCCTTTGACCACAAAAGCCTTGACACCAGAGTCATGCAACACAGGTAATGTCAGTGTCCACTAACTCACACGGCAAACTCACCACAGGCACAGATAAGTTTCGAAAGACGAAACTGAAGGTCACCCTGAGACCAGACCAACTGGGATCATCGAATCAGACACAGTTTTATTTTATTACGTGCTGCAATGAGAATGGTATAGTGATGGTGGTATTGAAATGTACCTGCTTTCAGAGTTCATGCCAGTGTCGTGCTCTACGTTTCCTATCAAAATATAGTCTGTGTCAAACTGGGGCCCCCGAGAGATACAGGCACCTGCAGTATTGGTCAGGTAGTTAGAGCAACACCCTCAAAAAACTGCATCTGTAATGGGGATGAAGCGCTGTCTATTCTCCTCGTCTCTACTTTCCTCCTTCTCTCTTTCTCTTTCACCATTTAATCTTTCCTTTCCTCCCACCCCCACCCCCACCCCCCATCCCACTTCCCGTTTATCCAATCCTCTTTCTTCATCCCCTTCTTCCCTCACTCTCTCCCTCTCCACTCCTCCCCTTCCTCTGATCCACAACTACAACAACGATATACTTCCACTACACACACCGCCGCTTCCAGGAGCCTACGGGCGACAGGTGAACATCAACACGAGCCAGCTGTCAGAGGAGGAGCAGGACAAGTACCGCAAGGGGTGGAACCTCAACAGCTTCAGCCAGTACGTCAGCGACATGATGAGCATCCACAGACCCCTGCCCCACGGCTGGTCTCCACAGTGAGTACACCCCTATAGGACCTTTTGAATAGGGTAGGATAGGATTGGATGGGGGTTGGATGGGTTGGGATAGGAAAGGTGGGATCAGATAAAATGGGTTAGAATAGGATTGTATGGGATAGAACTGGATTGATTGGATAGGGTAGCATGGGATAGGGTGGGATGAGAAAGGAAATGATGGAATGAGACAAGACGGGTGGAAGTAGAGAGGGTAAGATAGGATGGGATATGAAAGGATGGGTAGGGTGGGAAGGAAGGAAATGTCTTTTGGGAGGACTGGGAGGAATTCTATTTGAACATATACCTTTCTTAATCAAGAAAGATTTAATTAACTTCCACCATTCCTTCTTTCTAAATCGATATAGGTTAGATATGTTGTTCTTAAATCCTGAGAAGTAGTCAATTTCTCTTCGTCTCGCCTTATCTGTTACGTAATTTCGAAACGGACTAAACTGTAGGAATTCTTCAGATGTATTCTTCTGTTTGGATGTCCAAGCTATTAAACTATTATTTCACAAAAGAAAAAAAATTAAAATGTTCGACCAAGCACCCTCGTAAACTGTGTTTCAGTTGCAAAAACAAAACGTTTCGAAGCGATTTACCGGAAGTTGACGTCATCATCATCTTCCACAACGAGGCTTGGTCAGTGTTGCTGCGTTCCGTGCACAGTGTGCTATCGCGGACCCCCTCCCGCTTCTTGAGGGAAGTCATTCTGGTGGACGATCTGTCTACCATGTGTAAGGCTGTTTTCCTTTCTTGTCCTCGCTTTCCTTGAGTTGTTTTGGTATGGATTTATTCTTGGAGTAGATTATGCTCTTAAAGAAAAGGCAAAACACTGATAATAATGATAGAGTATCGAAAAACTGAGAGTATAGTTATTACCATGTTCAGGTAGCAGAATACATGTCATTTCTTTCCTTTCTCACAGAGAGAGAGAGAGAGAGAGAGAGAGAGAGAGAGAGAGAGAGAGAGACAAATGACAAATGACAAATGACAAATTCTTTTATTTCGAGGATAATGAATAAGCACATATGTGCTTTTTTACATCCAGTCCCCGCCCGTTAGGGATACATCTTAATAATAATAACCCAATACTTATACAGTCTCACAATAAAAACAAGGGGAAATAACCCTTTTCAAAACAGCTCCCCCCAACAACCACCCCCCCCCCAAAGCAAGCAAATAAAAGAAAACCCTAAAATACCCCCCCCCCCACCCCCACCCCCAAAAAACCCTAACCAAAACAAACAAACAAACAAAAGAGAAAGAAAAACCAAACCAACAGAAGAAGATAAAAAAGAGAAAAAACAGACAAACAACAACAACAAGAACAACAACAGAGCCAAGAAAAATAACACAACCAAACTTAATAAGTCATAAAGATAAACATCTACACAATGTCAAATGGTACACATACTTGTTACACATAACTATAAGATATTGAAATAGGGCACTCATTAAAACTTATGTACAGAGGCAAGTCCAATAAAGTATTGAAAATATAAAATATGAACCCTTCATCAGGATACACTATAACTATAAGCGAGACGATAAAAGGTGAGAAAGAGACAGAGAGACAGAGAGAGTGTGTGTGTGTGTGTGTATTTCAGAGATAATATCCAATAGAGAGAGAGAAGAGAGAGAGAGAGAGAGAGAGAGAGAGAGAGAGAGAGAGA
>CM054136.1:17957859-17960359 GCA_028751875.1 Rapana venosa | reverse complement strand
GTGTAGAAGATCAAATATTAAGCACATTAAATATCTCATAAGTCACGTCAGCGTTCTATGCGTTACAGAAAGTCGAAGGGAACCCAGCACGCATGATATGTATGTAACTGGCTGTGCTCTACAATATTCAAAATGCTTAAGAGACATTGTCATAGTCAGTGCTGTGCCCTCCAACAACTCCTCAGGGAGTTATTTATTTTATTTTCTCTCACTCTCTCACTCATCCCTTGGTCGGGACGACCGTTGGGGTACCCGCACGGACGCTGCAAGTGGACCGCCAAATGGTTCTGTCCTGGGCTGTTTTCAGGAGGTTTGGTACAGTGAGGCCGGTCCACTCCTTGATGTTGGATATCCAGCTTTTGCGTGGTCGTCCCTGCCTCCTTGCTCCTTCCACCATTTCCTGCAGGACTGTCTTTGACAGGCTGTTATGCCTTGTTGTGTGGCCAAACCACTTCAGTTTCCTCCGTTTGACTGTATCTAGCAATGGTTCTTGTTTGCCAGCCAGTGCCTCGATCTGCTGCCAGACGTAGTCATTGGTTTTGCGGTCTCTGTAGGTGATGTTCAGGATCCGCCTGAGGCACTTCATCTCTAAGGCTTGAATGCGACGTTCTAAATCGGCAGTAAGTGTCCATGCTTCACAGCTGTACAAGGCAATGGATGTGACGAGTGCCTTGTAGAGTCTGACCTTAGTGTGGGTTCTGATGTTGTGGTTTCTCCACACTTTCGCCAGCTTAGTCATGGAGGAGAGTGCCACAGCAAGTCTGATCTTCACCTCTTGTGTGCTCGTGCCTTCTTTGGTGATGACTGCTCCAAGGTACTTGAAAGTTTCCACCTCCTCTAGTGTCTCGCCACTCATCTTGATGCTGGTGGGAGTGGTCGGTGTGGTACTGTTCACTAGGATCTTGCTCTTTTCCGTGCTGATCTCCATACCGTGGGCATTGGCTGATGTTTCCAGTCTGGTGGTGAGATCCTGGAGTTCTTCTTCACTGCGGCCCATGAGATCAATATCGTCTGCGAATCGAAGATTGCAGACTGGCCTTCCTCCTATTGTGATTGTGGTCTTGAAGTCAAGGAGGGCCTCCTGCATGATGTTCTCCAGGAACACGTTGAAAAGAACGGGGGATAGCGGGCAGCCTTGTCGAACTCCAACTGAAGTCCGGAAGAACTCCCCGATTTCTCCACCCATGAGGACTGCACTGTGGGAGCTGTCATACAGCGCCTGGATGACTTCAATCAGGTCTTCGTCGAAGCTATAGTCTCTCATGACTTGCCACAGAGCTTCTTGCCACACTCGGTCGAAGGCCTTCTTGAAGTCAATGAAGTTGTTGTAGAGCTGTAGCTGATGTTGGAGATGCTTCTCTATGAGCATTCTGATGTTGAAGATCTGCTCGACAGTGCTTCGACCTGGTCTGAATCCTGCCTGTTCTTCTGATAGGATTTCTTCTGCTTGTGGTTTCAGTCTGTTCAAGGCAATGCGTAGCATAACTTTGCTTGGATGGCTTATCAGACTGATTGTTCTGTAATTTTGGCACTTCTTCAGGTCTCCCTTCTTTGGAAGTGGAACTATGATGGATTGGGCCCACTGTTCATGCCACTCTTTGCTGGTCCAGATGCGTTGGCAGATGATTGTTAATGCCTTGATCATCTCTGGCCACACTTTATTTTATTTTATTTATTCTTTTATATCGAGGATAATGGAATAAGCACTCATGTGCTTTTTTTACGTCCAGTCCCCGTGTGTATGCGGTTTTGTAAATTCGGTCATCTGTTCCCACCGATCAATGGCCTACTCTTACGAAAAGCGGAACAGGATTTTAACGTGTGCGCAAGATGTTCTGCATGCGTTCGCACACGGGGGCCTCGGTTTATAGTCTCATCCGAAGGACTTTGACATTCAGTTCGATTTTTTTGTCAAACTGGGAAGAAAGGGCGGGGAATCGAACCCAGAACCTTACGGTTGACTTGTTGGCAGGCGAACGTCTTAACCATCATGCCACCCTCCTTACGTTAAGGGAGTAGAGAGAGAAGCGTAAATAAAGGCGGGTTGTTGGACAGAGATGTCTGTGACCATGGAAAATGGCCATCATATGAAACCAGTAGCAGAGATCCTGACTGCCAAGGACTGCAAAGGTAAAGGTGTTCCCATAACAGGAGCGAGGGAGGTGTCACAGCCCTCAGCTTCTTTAAGGCCCAGCATGTTGAATGCGGCGCCCATCTCCTCTCCCTCGCTGCTTTACCTTCCCTGTTCCTAAGGAGGGCAGGTACCCATGTACAGATGGGTGGACTGGGGGACTGTACTGAAGCCAAGGCGCACGAACGGTCACACATCTAAGAGGCAACACTACTCAATTCTGCTTAACCTTAGCTTGGTGAGAGGGGAGTGCTCTGACCGCTGAGTTATACCGTCCCCAATGACGGTACAGACACAGTAAATGGAGACCAACAAGGAGATTGTTGACAATGATCAGTGTGTAGGTGAACATGCACAAAGAAACAAGGT
>CM054136.1:17910359-17955359 GCA_028751875.1 Rapana venosa | reverse complement strand
TGTTAATGCGTTCTGTACCAAGGGAGATGACTGACAAAACTGAATTGTAAAATGTGTACATTAAATATTTCATATTTTCAAGCATTATATTTTGTTTGTTTTACGGTTTTAGTTTCGGTTGTTCAAATTATGTTTTGTGTACATATTCACTTATTTTGATTGGTGCTTTCGTTTGTTTGTTTGTTTGTTTATCATTTTGTTTGTGATGGTTTATTTTGTTCAGGTTAAAGGAAACATCTTACCTCGTGTTCAATTTGTTTCGAATTACGATCAATCTGATTTCTATTACTTAGGGATTATATAAACATATTGAATTTGATATGTATTAATTGGAGATGTTTAAACAGTAAAAACAAAACACACTTTCAAAATTTCTTGGTGATAATGTTTTTAATAGAATGAAAACTCATTGAAAAATTACAGAACTATTCAAACAATTTTTAGATCAACAAACAGGCAAACGTAATCGTACAAGGGGAAAAGAAAACTATTGAGAACGATAACTGTTTAATCTTTTCCCACTCCAGTCTATCCGATCTTCTTGTTTATAGCCCAGCCGACCACAAAGGCCATATCGGGACTGTCACCTACTAATGGTGATGTTTTCCCCTAAAGAAACATAATATTATTGTTTTCTGTTATGATCAAAAAGAAATCAACTCCTGCAACAATTTTCCTGAGATTTTATTTTGTTTTCTTTGTCCCTGCCTTTTTGTCGAGGGAAGATGGGGGTTGCGCTGTTAGTGGGAATAGGAGATTATTTCTGCTATGATTGGTTTGATTGTTATTAATAATGATTGTCATTAATAAATGCTTTGAAAAATGTGTGCTCCTAAAAAAATTAATGTTCAGTAGTTAGTGGGGTGTATGTGCGCGTGTATGCATATATCTATCTGTCTCTCTGTCTATCCGTTCGTCTGTCTGCCTGTCTGTTTATTTGTTCTTTTTTTCCTTCCAAACGTACATGACAAAATATCATGTTGTGCAATACGGCTCAACACAGTGGCATTAACAGTACAGTATAGTATACACAGTATGGTATACAAATACCAGATCAGTACAGGATAGTACCACACAGCATCCTACCATAAGTACGGTACTGTACAACACTGAGGTGTGGTGTGGTGTGGTTTGACAGGACGGGACATGGTGTAGTGTGGTGTGGTGTTATATGCTGTGCTGTGTTGTGCTGTGGTGTGCTGTGCAGTGCTATGCTATGCTATAACTGAAAAGTTTGCCACTTATTGCTTAAAATCCAGAGGTTAAACCAGCCATTATATCCACACCATCTGTTTCTATTGTCCACGGCTTATCAACTCACCCCAAGTGCTGACATTGTAGCATGAAAAGTCCTGCTGAGTCCACCACACTTCTGGAAGCAAACTTTCACACTCACACCACACACACACACACACACACCACACACACACACACACACACATATATATATATATATATATATATATATATATATATTATATATATATATATATATATATATATATATATATATATATATAGACACCACATGCACTCACCCACGCACCTACGCACGCACACACAACATCTGTTAAAGAGTAGAACAGCCATTGCGGGTGAGAAATGACATGAACATACCTAGCATGCTCCCTGCAGAGGGATGGACTCCACCAAATTCAAATTCCATACAACCATAGTGGCTACAAAATCCAGTGCAGTACACCCCATGGCTCAAACTACGACATTTACCACACCTCAACACGCTGTGTTGCAGCTGTTCTCGACACATAGAAATAAATGGTAGATACTTTATTAAGCATGCTCAAACCAAGGAAACTACACCGGTTGGTAGCTGAATCATTGTCGTTTAAAATGAGTTTTTTCCCTTTAACTGTCAGTAGCTTTGTGTGCACCCTTTTGGACTTCTCTGTTTTACATCACCAAACTCAGCAATTTTTCATGATGAAAATGGTGACAAAGCTACAGATACACGCGGAAAGAAGCAGTGTTGGCAAATTATTCTTTAAAACGACTCCTGAGTTTGAGGAAACATTACTGTGTGTGAAATCAATGTGATTCTTTCTTGTGGATAAGCTGATGGATTACTTTCACCTTGTTGCATTAAACCTCTCTGTGTGTGAAGGGTTGGGTTTTGTTTGTTTGTTTGCTTGTTAGCATTCCCTGACTTAAAGGCAAAACAAAACCAACAGACATCTGTAGACAAATATCTTTGTAAATCCAGTAAAATTACTTAATATACACTTTACTGTGGAGTATAATAATTATAATTGGTTTTATTGAACTGAGAGAGATATATAGTTTGTTGTTGTTGATAATGTTGTTGTTTTTAATATAGCCAAAAAAAAGTAAGTCACAGTTTTGTCCACATGTGAAATATACATTGAGTTTTAAGAGGGAAGCTAAGCCACATCTACAAACACATTGGGGTCCATGTAGGTAAATGTCTACACCCCAGTACCTCATCACATCGTCAGCCATACTATAAATTCAGAAGCTTTTTATGCTTTATGGTTATTATGATAAGTTGTTATGTTAAGAGATTGTCATGTCTGAAAACAATCTCAATATAACATATTACAACATAACACATTTATATAAGCCTCAACGCTTCCGTCAATAACTGACATAGCTTTTGGCCAAGTGTCATTTTGTTTAAGGAATCGCTTTGCTAAGACATACAGTTTGATTGATTGATTCATTCATTCTTTCATTGGTAATCTTTATTTCCAAGGGTAACAGGCATCTTTAATAATAGGCCTGCTTTCTTTCATCCATCATTGCAGTTCAAACAAAAAACGAAATGTTTTGATAATGCTCAAGCTGTACTGTCACACACACACACACACACACACACACACACACAACACAGACGGGACATACAGAGAGAAGAGAGAGGAGAGAGAGAGAGGAGAGAGAGAGAGAGAGAGAGAGAGGGCAGTTGTAATTGTATGAACTAGACCTTGTGACCATCAGAGACACAGAGAGAGAGGGAGGGAAGGAGGGAGAGATAGTTGAACTCTTGTGTGGCACAATTTATCGCCGTGGGTGCTAGGCTAGCCCACTGCTGATTCGTGCAGCACGCGCAAATGGCAGTGTTCACTCATAGAGGGCGCTGTGGAACTGAGTTGTCCGGTAGTCAAAGCCCACTGGCTGCACTGAACAGTGGACACACTGAAGGCGACGACGGCACAAGACGGTGTGCGTTGTCCCAGCTCGGCCATGTTGACCTGAACGCGCAGGTAATTATTCTTATTATCTTCGATGCTTGTTTTGATGTCCATGGTTATTGTTTCAAGTTAAGTATGAAGAGGATTGAAACAAAGACAGATTAACAGAAAATTGTTCTCTGAGTTATTCCCTTCCACAAAAAGTTGCAAAAAATATCGTAGTGAGGTAAGGTTTCCGTTTGCGCCAGACTTTGGCTCCCCTTTCTTCTTTTTCCCGAATTAGTTTAATTGGATGCAAAGTTAGGTGACTATAATTGTGGCTATTATACTTTCGTTTCTTTTCAACATCTAGCTCTTTTTTCTCTGTTTATTGACCGTTTTAGCTGTAGTCTTCGCTTCCCCACCCCCTTCCCTAATTTGTCAACCTGAACTCCTTGAGAAGTCAGGGGAGTCATTGACTGGCTACTGGTCGGTGGCAGGTGACGGAGATGGAATCAGAAACCTGATAATTTTTTTTCGTAAACTGGCTTTGAACAGTTGGGTGAACAGAGAGGGAGAGATATTGTTTCGAAGTTCACCGATAGAGATTTTCTGTATGCTACCGCCTGCTGTTCATTGACTAAAAATTACTGGTCTACCCCCTCCACCCTTTCCTGCGCTTTGGGGTAAATACTACAAGGAATGTCAGTTGAAGACTTATACAACAAACCCGGGAAAATGAATGGTAATAAACTTAATGGGGGAAAGGTGTTTTGGTTTGTCAGGGACTTTTTTTCTCGGCAAGAACTCCGATGTCCTGGATAGAGGAGGGAGCAGGTAATTCATTGTCGTCTAGTCTTGGAATGGTGACTTGAAGATGAACTCTGTTTAATTGTTTAGAAAAAATTCTTCCAAGCATGATGAGTGAATACATTTTTAACTACCTGATTCACGCATGGTGAGATTTTGCGGATGCGACCGTTTATACCCACCATGAAGGTAGCTGCATTTTAACATGGTGACGTGGGGAAAAAACTTGAAGATACATGTTTGCCCAAAAATTTGAATCAAACGGTGCATGCATTGTGCCCTGCCAAAGTTTTGCATGTATCCTCTTGGGGGAAAAAGCTCGTTCCTGATTGGTCAAATATAGGCCATGGGGAATTGAGCAGTCAGCGTTACTGGCCTTGGCAGGGGACCGGTGTACTGACGAGGTGAACACGAAAGAGAATAGTCTGCTGTAAAATGTTTTCTTTATGTACGGTCTTCCAACAATGCTCAGAATGCAAATGAAGCTGATGGCTTGTACCCTACACTTTTCATATGATGCTTGGTAATAGGCCTATTTCGTGGTGTAAATTTTACATGCTTATGCTTTTTAAGTCCCATACTTCCATGGCGCAACAGTTGAGTTTTTTCGTGGAAAAAGAGCTCAATATGAATATTCATTTTAAGACGCGTTTTGTTGTCAGTGGAAATTGTGGGTATTGCTGAATGTTCAAGTTCCGAAATTCAGAACAGGCTTTTTGGCAATAGTTTTTATGAACTATAAATCAAGTTGACCAGTCATTTGTTTTACCATGTGAGAACCACTATACCTTAGGTAAAAAGGAGAGACTGAGAGAAGGAAAGCTACCATTCTAGGGCAACTCTGCCAAAAGTTAGGCTAAAAACTAGATTTCATTTTCTGTTAACCAGTGTTTGAAATGAGCTCAAGCAATTTGGGACAACTTTAATGATAATGTACAGTATTTATATAGGCCTGAATCTTGTAAAGCAACAAATCAAAGCGTACTTTCAGAACTTGGGTTTTATTTCATGATTACTCTGCCTCGCCCCAAAAGCTATGGATGGTTTAATTCTAAAAGCCACTTTCGTTTGAGCAAGGGAAAGGCACATATGGGGAGAAAACTATGTGCATGTTTCAAACGTTTTTCTTAAATGGTTTTACTGCACTACTGGTAGATTTCAGCCTTGTATAGAATGGCTATGTTCATGTTTTATTCCGTAATTCTAAGCAGTCATAAGAGCCCTTGCACTTAAACTTTCGGGAAGTGCGTCTTGGGCAAGCTAAACCTGATTGAACCAATCCCTGTGCAGGTTTTATTCATACTATGTCTTAGCTGGTCTACTTTTCAAAACAGGGTAGATGGGTTTCATAACGTTATCAATGTAATACGAACTAAGTGCTAGGTCTAGGAAAGAAAAGGTGGAATCAGTTTTAAAACAAGGCGATTTTTTTTCCAGTCCACAGAAAAAAAGCTTAGATAGAAGAACTAGCCTATCTATACATTATCTAAGTTTTCAGTTTTCCAGATGGCTAGAGTGATGTAGATATTGCCTTCAATCTTGGCATTATGACACATGTAGTTTTAGTGCAGCCCATTAGAGCCTGGGTATTTTCTTTATTTCAGAATGCTTACCATGCATTTACATCTTCCCTGTTCTGCTCAACGCAAAACATGAAAGCAGACCATATGGGAAACTGCAGTGTTGCTTGCTGGCTGGGTCTGTGGACACCTTTGGTCGTCTGGGGAACTGAACTTCTGCAGCAGACGTTGTCTGGGGTCTCCATTCCATTGTTAGCTGCGTGACTACCCACAGGCCTGACGTGTCGGCCCGTGACCATTCCTGGACATTGGTCATCCACCTTTTCCACTGGCATCCTTGGCCATGGCTTCCTACAGTGTACTCTGCAGCAGCATCGTGCGCAAGCAGGTAATTCAGAATCTTGTTCATTAGTCTGTGTCTGTCTCTGTCTTCTTCTGATCTTCTCTCTCTCTCTCTCTCTCTCTCCTCTCTCTCTCTCTCTCTCTCTCTCTCCTCCTCTCTGTCTCTCCTCTCTCTCTCTTCTCCTCTCTCTTCTCCTCTCTCTCTCTCTTCTCTCTCTCTCTCCTCTCTCTCTCTCTCTCTCCTCTCTCCTCTCTCCTCCCTCTCCCTCCCTCCCATCCTCTCTCTCCCTCCCTGTCCCTCTCTATCTGTTCCTTCCTTCTCTCTCTCCCTCTCATTAGTCTCTTTGTCTGTCTCTCTGTCTCTCTCTCTCTCTCTCTCTCTCTCTATCTCTATCTCTCTCTCTCTCTCTCTCTCTTCCTCTCTCTCCCTCCCTCTCTCCCTCCCTCTCTCTCCCTCTCTCTCTCTCCTCTCTCTCTCCCTCTCTGTCCCTCATTAGTCTGTCTGTCAGTCCTCTCTCTCTCTCTCTCTCTCTCTCTCTTCTCTATATATATATATAATATATATATATATATATATATATATATTTGTGTGTGGTCCTCTCTCTCTCTTCTCTCTCTCTCTCTCTCTCTCTCTCTCTATCTATCTATCTATCTATCATCTATATATATATATAATATATATATATATATATATATATATTATAATATGTGTGTGTGTGTGTGTGTGTCCCCTCTCTCTACCCCCTCTCACTCTCTCTCTCATCTCTCTGTCCCTCTCATCCTCCCTCTCTCTTTGTCTCCTTCCCTTCCTCCCTCCTTCCCTCTCCCTCCCTCCCTCTCTCCCTCAGTAGGGCAATAAACATGAAATTAACTCTCACACCTACACACACACACACCTACACACCTACACACACCTACACACCTACACACACCTACTCATACACACACTCACACAGTTTGTTTTAGTTAGATGTCATAATACATTGCACTATTGTTTTGTCTTTTATCAGAAATGGTCTTGGAACTTCTCACCCACTGCTATGACGGCCGTCACTGATACCATGAGAGAAGACCTCTACAATCTCCTAAGTATCCACATATATGATTTGTAACTGTGTCAAGGTGCCTGATAGTAAAAGGTAGAGAATAGAAGAGACGGGGATACTTCAGCAAGGCCCTAAAGGGATTTGTTTACTCGAGATCTAGGACATAAAACGATAGCCTTAGTTTTCAGAATGCGAATATTCCGTTGTCCCAGTGCTAGCAGTTTTATGGACCACTAGTCTTCAGAGTGAGATATTCTGGTATAGATCCTAGTGCTAGTTTTCTTATAGATTAGTACTAGTCTTCAGAATTGGGGATTTTCTGTTGTCCCAAAGTCAGTAGTTTCCTTAAAGACTAGGTTTTCGGAGTGGGGATATTTTTGTAGTGCAAGCAGTTTTCAACAGTCTTCTAAGTTTGGATATTCTGTCCCAGTGCAAGCAGGTTTTATTATCGACTACTAGTCTTCAGAGAGGGGTTATTCTGTTGTCCCAGTGCTAGTTTTCTTATGAGACCACTGTCTCCAGAGTAGGGCTATTCTGTTGTGCTCGTGTAAGGAATTTTTCTGATGACCAGTAGTCTTGGGTTGGTATATTGTTATCCCAGTGCTAAGCAGGGTTTGTTTTTCTTTAGAGACTAGTCTTCATAATGGGGATATTTTCCCAGTGCCAGCAGTTTTCTTAAAGATCAGTTGTCCTCAGAATAGGTATATTCTATTGTCCTTGTATTATTTTCTCCAGAGACCAGTAGTCTTCAGAATGAGGATATTCTCTTATCCCAGTGCTAGTATTCTTTTCTTTTAAGAACACTATAGTAGTCCAGAGTGGGGATATCTGCTATCCCAGTACTAGAATGATTTTTCTTGAAGATCACTACATGTTTTCAGATCCAGTAGATATCGAACAGACGTGAAGCACCAGTGAAACGTTGACACATTTTTCTATAGAGTGGAGTCTTTTATAACCCATCCAGGCATGTCCAGAAAAAGACAACTTTTGAAAACCATGTGAAGTGCTCACAAAGGGAAGCAACTTGGGTATTTTTTTTTAATTTCTTGATCAAATCAAATTTTACCTCCAAAGTTCTCTCAGGCATTCTTTTTTTTCAAAATGTGCCCTGCTATTTGCCTTCTAACGATCACTGGACACCAAACTGATTGCATTAGTACTCCTTGATCTTTAAAAATGCATCTAAAAATGGGGGTGGTGGTGGTAAATAAAACCATAATAAAGTAGGAGAAAATATGATATAGAAAAAAATTAATAAAAACTAAAACAAAAAACTTCCGTTCAACTCAAAAGTGAGATAGAATAAAGCAAAGTGAATAAAAACTAAATATAAAATTTTAAACGTTAGAATAACCTAAAAGCAAAAATTCGAAACAAAAACTATAAAAGCTAAACATAAAATGCTTAAGTATTAGGATAACCTCAAAGCGAAAGCTAAAACAAAATCAAAATTAAAACTACCCCTCCCCCCAAAATAAAACCAGTAAACCATCTTTATGGGGAAAAAACTCAAAAAAGGAGTAAAAAGTATTAACAAAGTTAAAAGGAGCGCGATCTTGGTGAAAAACAGTGATCTTGGCAGTGACAGGCAGTGGCACAGTAATCGTAGGAATTGTGGCTCCATCACTCCATGTTGTAAAGGTAATTCATAAACTATCTCTGTCCCTCTCTCCTATACTTCTTCACCTTCACCTATCCCGTAGTCTAGTAGACTATTGGAGCACCACTGATTTTGCAACCAGCTTCCTCCAATCCACAGCTCTTGGCTCTCCATAGCAAGTCATTCCTCTCAAGGCCAGTCCACTCTCTGTCTTCCGATGATCTTCTGTCTGCCTCTTTGTCTTCTTCCTTGAATTGTTCTTTGTAGGACAGTCTTAAGCAGTCCAGATGCTTGTGTGACGTGCCTGTACCACTTTAATCTGCTTTTTTCCCACTGAAGTCGGGAGCTCTTCATATGGTCTAAAGGCATTTTCAGTTCTGGTTTTTATTTCGTTATGTGGTCTGTTTGAAACAACAAAGTTTGCGAAAGCATCTCATCTCCTTTACCTGTATCCTCCTTTAAATATCTGCTGTTGTAGTCCACGTTTCACAAGCATACAGAAATATGGACATAAGGGAATGCATTGTCGATCATGAAGCTTATAGTGATCTTGTCGTTCTAGGTGAGGAACTGGGTTTTCTCTGTAAAAGTCTTATTTGTATTGCTGATACTTCTCACTGAATAAGATTGACATTTTGCTGTTGTGCTCTGCCCTGCTCTTAAACCACCTTTTATAATCTCCTCAGCTTGAAGCAGTCTATTCAAGAGGATGCTTAGCATGACTACTTTTGAACACAGGCCCTAATCTGTTGGTTAAAATCATCATGTGGATCATATGGGAGTTTACAATTTCCTCAGCGAGAGTGGATGGACGGAATATTGTGATTAGTTATACTCGCATAGAGCAACTGGAGATTCTGAAGTGCTGAATGTCCCACCATCATCTGAAACAGCCTCATGTAGTTTACTGAGAGAGGAAGTTGTAAAAGCAGTCTCACCTCTAAAACCGGGAAAATCTGCAGGTGTTGATAATGTCCCAGCTGAAATGGTGCAAACAGGAGGTGATCCATGTATAGACATACTCCATCGAATCTGCAACAAGATCTGGCAGTCTGGAGTATGGCCAAAAGCGTGGACACAATCCCTTATAATACTTCCTAAAAAAGGCAACCTCCAACAATACCAGAACTACCGCACCATCAGTCTCATCAGTCACCCAAGCAAAGTGATGCTGAAGATCTTATAGAAACGGGCTCAAACTACAGGCTGAAAGAATCGTCGCAGAAGCTGGTTTCAGACCTGGACGCCGTACAACGGAGCAGATCTTCAACATAAGACTCATAATGGAAAAATATCTCCAGCATCAACAGGACCTCTATCATGTCTTTTATCGATTTTAAGAAAGCATTCGACAGTTTGACACGCTGCACTGTGGGCAACTATGAACCTCTACAACATCAATGCCAACCTAATCAAAGTCGTACAGAAACTCTATGAGAATGCAACAAGTGCAGTGTTTCACAACATAGGTGATTGGTTTCGGACGACGGTCGGTGTGCGCCAGGGCTGCCTGCTCTCCCCAACTCTCTTCAATCTATTTCTTGAGAGAATCATGGAAGAAGCACTAGAAGAACATGAACGAACAGTGAGTATTGAAGGGTGAACAAACTTGCGCTTCGCTGATATTGACGGATTAGCTGGTCATGAATAAGAACAGACTTAGTGAACCACCTAGAAGAAAAATCAACAAAATTTGGTATGGAAATCAGAGGGGGGAAAACAAAAGTGTTGACAAACAGCAACTTCACATCAGAAATCAAAATCAAACACCGGAAACTTTAAAATGTTCAGATTCAACTAATTGGGATCTACCGTGACAGACGAGGGATCAAAACCAGAAATACTGTCAAGAATTGCCCAGACCACAGCCACAATGACCAAGCTCAAACCCATCTGGAGCTACAGAAAGATCGCCATAAATTCCAAAATCAGACTGATGCGCTCTCTGGTCATGTCAATCTTCTTATATGCATGTGAATCATGGACCCTCACAGCGGACTTGGAGAGAAGAATAAGTAAGAGCTGTAGAAATGGGGTGCTTCCGAACTCTTAGGCATCTCATACAAAGACCACATCACGAATAAAGCGAGAGACGCATCCGCAATGAAATCAGGCCCTATACTGAACTTTAAACACTCGCAAGACAACGAAAACTGAAGTGGTTTGGTCATGTCGCACGCTCATGTGGTCTTGCTAAAACAATACTACAAAGCACAGTGAGGGAAGGAAGAGAGGAGAAAAGGATCAGATGATGGCGAGGACATCTCAGACATGACATGAAGTCAAGGACGCTTGAGAAGGCCCTGAGTGGCCTAGAGACACGCTGAGTGTTGGTAGAATGTGGTTGTAACAAAGCATCGAAGGCGACCAAAGGATCGGAACTTGAGTGGACGGGACATGGAGCGAAGACAGAGGACAGAGTGTGACAAGCTCGAAGTCCTCCAAGATAATCTATATAAATGCGTAAGTATATTTTAAAGTGATCCTAGTTGAGCTGCTTCATTTTACAGGATTCATGCTCGGTATTTAGCTCAGTTTATTCTTAGAGAAAAGTTCAATGTCTGTTTATGAAAAGGTTAGATCTCCTGGAATGTACCTCTCAGCTGTTCACCTGTAAAAGTGCTTGTAGTTTGGATAGGATAGATTTTATAGCTGAAAAGTATGTTGAAAGAGGTGATTCTTTGTAGATTATGAAAAGTATATTCTGCTTTGAGGATATTGTCTATTGCTGTGTGTCTGAATACTTGTAATGCTATAAATTTGACTGCAATGCAGTTTGATTGTAATAGTTAAATATGAATCAGTAAAGAATTTCAGATTGAGACTTGTGTGTTGAAGTGATAATCAAAACATCTTAACATGAGCTAATGAAGCTGTTGGGGGTGATCAGTATTACTGATGACATCGTGTTTTCAGAGCCTCTGGGACTGCAGTCTTGTGCTGGTACCTGTGTGATGCAACCGCCGTGACTGTTTTCTCAAAAGGTAGCATTTTTCACCCATTGTCTCTGTCCCTCTCTCTCTCTCTCTCCCTCTCCCTCCCTCTCCCCCCCCCCCCTCCCTTCCCCTATCTCTCCCTCCCTCTCTCCCTCTCTCCCCTTCTCTAACCCTGTATGTCTCTCTATCTCTCTCTCTTCCCCTCCTCTCTCTTCTCCACCCCCCCCTCCCCCCTCTCTCTCTCTCGCTCTCCCTCCCTTCCCCCTCTCGCTCTCCCTGCCTCTTTCTCTGTTGCTCTCTCTCCCTCTCTGCATAAAACGTGCCAGAAGGGTGCATAGTGCCTGGTCTTCTCCTTTTCTTGTCCCTTTGTAAGTCTTCCCTGCTGGCCTCAGCTGACACATTGACTTCAGAGCAGCTCAATTCAATGTACAGGTTGCATGCTGGGTATGTTCATGTTTCCAAAACCCACCAAATGCTGACACGAATCATGGGATCTTTAACATGCATATGAACATAGGGAATTAAGGCCCTAGCAGGTAAGATCTGCACTTGAAGTTGACCTGGGAGATCGTAAAAACCCCATCCTTATTTTACCAGACACCGAGATTCGAACCCATTTTTTTCAGGCCAGTCTGTTTTTGTCTTTACAAGTTGTCCATATTTGTTTTCTTGCCCATTATTTTTGTTTCAAGGCCTTTTTTCTCATTTAAATATAATTCTAAGAAAGGTTTAGTCTTTCAAACTTCCTCATGTATAAATTGTATTTCTATTTCTTCTTTTCATTTTCTCTCCTGGTCCAACCCTTTTTCATATTTGTAACTCATTTAATCATTGGAGAGGGGAGGGGCTGGTTTGGGTTTTTCATCTTTGTTTTCCCATTGAATGTCATGTCAGGGGTGGGTTAGCCTAGTGGTTAATGTTTAACTTGCAATCTGAAGGCCCTGGTTCAAGCCACCTCCAAGACACCCTTTTGAGGGGATTTTCTCCCCCGGAGTTAACATCAGTACCCACTCCACTCCCCTGAGAGTCCTTTGGGTGAGACCATAAACCAAGGTCTCGTGTGCAAACACATATCTTATGCACATGTTACATCCTCTTCTACTTTTTGGAAGAGTTAGGCTGTTGCATTCTGGTGGGAACATGACTTTTAAAAAAAATTCATGCACACACGTGTGTGTTTAGATATCGACCCCCAATGTTGGAATGCAACTACTCTAAAGGTGGGTAACAATCCCATACACAAAATCTCACCACTAGTGAACCTTGCAGCACTATTCGAGGACACCCCCCCCCAAAAAAAAAAAAAAACCCAAAAAGGTATAGTCTCATTAACCCTGTATTTTATGAGGTGATAGTTTAATTCATGTTGAATGTCACCAGGCACTGACGTATCTCAAGTCAAACGTCACCAGATGCTGACAGATCAGCACGTCAAACGTCACCAGGTACTGACAGATCAGCACGTCAAACGTCACCAGGTACTGACAGATCAACACGTCAAATGTCACCAGGTACTGATATATCACGTCAAACGTCACCAGGTACTAACAGATCAACACGTCAAACGTCACCAGGTACTGACAGATCAACACGTCAAACGTCACCAGGCACTGACAGATCAACACGTCAAACGTTACCAGGTACTGACAGATCAACACGTCAAACGTCACCAGGCACTGACAGATCAACACGTCAAACGTCACCAGGCACTGACAGATCAACACGTCAAACGTCACCAGGCACTGACAGATCAACACGTCAAACGTCACCAGGTACTGACAGATCAACGCGTCAAACGTCACCAGGCACTGACAGATCAACGCGTCAAACGTCACCAGGTACTGACAGATCAACGCGTCAAACGTCACCAGGTACTGACAGATCAACACATCAAACGTCACCAGGTACTGACAGATCAACACGTCAAACGTCACCAGGTACTGACAGATCAACACGTCATACGTCACCAGGTACTGACAGATCATTCAACATGTCGACGTCACCAGGTACTGACAAATCGATCAACAAGTCAACGTCTCGAGTACTGACGGATCACATCAGTTAACAAGTCAAATGCCACAAGACAGATCTAGCAGGTCAAACATCAGGTACCGACAGGTCAACAAGTCAAACATCACCAGGTACTGACAGATCACACAGGTCAACAAGTCACCAGGTACTGAAAGAGCACACAGGTCAACAAGTCACCAGATACTGAAAGAGGACACAGGTCAAGTCAAACGTCACCAGGTACTGACAGATGTCAAGTCAAACATCACCAGGTACTGACAGATCTCACTAGTCAACAAGTCAAACGTCACCAGGTACTGACCAATCTCACTAGTCAACAAGTCAAACATCACCAGGTAGTGACCATTCTCACTAGTCAACAAGTCTAACATCACCAGGTACTGACCAATCTCACTAGTCAACAAATCAAACGTCACCAGGTACTGACCAATCTCACTAGTCAACAGTCGAACGTCACCAGGTACTGACCGATCTCACTAGTCAACAAATCAAACGTCACCAGGTACTGACCAATCTCACTAGTCAACAAGTCAAACGTCACCAGGTACTGACCAATCTCACTAGTCAACAAGTCAAACGTCACCAGGTACTGACCAATCTCACTAGTAGTCAACAAGTCAAACATCACCAGGTACTGACCAATCTCACTGATCAGTCAACAATATTATTGGAAAAGGAATCGGGAACTGTTGTAATCTAGCTCTCCACTAACTGTTTTCCTGGTTTCTAAAAACCTACTGTGTATTCAGTCCATGAAAAATGTGTCCAGTTCTTTTTTTTAAAAAGAAACAAACTTACATATTTTAATGATTACAGACCTGTTACATTCTCCTATGGTCATGAAATATTTTGAACGCTTTATACTGAAATGAGCCTTGTATGCTTCATCTCAGACCCTTACCAGTTTACATATAAAACAGGAGCGCTAATGATGCAACAATCTTCTTGCTGAATCATGCCTGTCCTCACTTGGAATAAACTTGGTTCTTTTGTACATATGCTCTTTATTTCTGGTCTACATTCAGCCCCATCTTTTGGCTGTTAAACTGTTTGGTCCTCCCTCAGATAATCCTGTGGATTTTCTTTTTTTTTTAACTGAATGCAGTCTGTCCTCTTTCAAAATGCTGTATACTCTGTAAGTCAACTTCCACCTTGCTTCCCACAAGGTACAGTTTTATTACCTATCATCTTCACTCCATAGAAATGATTGCACTGGATCTGATGTCAACCTTTTGAAAAAATGCTCTTTGACATCGTGCTTTTTGGCAAATTCATGCTCATGTATACTAAGAAAGTGATCTCTCTTTATGGTGTAAGCAAAACTACCTTGACCTGAATGTCAACAATAAGTTGATTTCCTTCAGATCTTTTTCTTGATGAAATAAAAGTGGAGAGTGTGCATAAATATAACTACCAGGAACAATCATTGAGAAGCTTAATTTTTCTAAGAACACGCACAAAAATGTGTAAAATAAAAAATGCCAGTCCCATATATTTTTCCTTTAATTATAAACTTTTAAGAATATGCAAGTCAATGCATATGTTTGAGTTTTTATCAAAGTTTCACTGTTTTCTCATTTATTTATCACTATTTAAATGTTAAAAACAAAACGGCATTGAATAACATTGTACAGAAATGTAAGATGTAGCAAAGTTGTGGGCAGCACAAATGTTCTGTGAATGTCATGTGAAAAAATCAAAAGTTTTGTTAATGATAAAATGCATGTTTTAGCAAAATACTACAAGCTTCTCCATCTGAGTGTTACAGGGTTTTGAGATTTAAAACTCTACTATGCAAGAACAATTCCATAACAAAATCAGTGCTACTATTAAACAAATAAAAAGCAGTCAGAGAGGGAGAGAGAGAGAGAGAATGATGACTTGGGTTGTGGATAATTTTTAAGAATGCATGCAACTTATCATAGTTATGAAACTACCGTTTATAGACTGACATTGTAGATATTCAAAGTTATATCATGTTTTACACAGTTGCTTTTCTACAGCTGGCAGATAGAAAGTGTGTGTTTTTCCATAAACAACTTTTATTTTTTAAGAAAAAAGCAATACTGCCTGTCAAGTTTCCCTAAGGGAAATGAAATGGTGTAATATGTCATTGGCATTTACTTGAGGGAATTGGTATGTTACGTGGTTGATTGTTCATTTTGAATTGGAAGTGAGTTAATCTGTGTTTAGTTTTTCTAGGTGTGTTGAAAGGGCTTTTATTTCGTGTTTGTTAACTTTTGAGTTTGTAGTGAATCAGACTAAATGATTAAGATCATACTTAAGTGATAATCTGCCCCTTGAATCTTGTATAAATTCAAATTTAATGGTAGTATACGCTTTTTTTTATAGCTTTATTTCATGAAACGGTGTGTAAAGATTTTTTTTTAGTAAGATGGGAGGTAGTGGTGTGTGTGTGTGTGTGTGTGTGTGTGTGTGTGTGTGTGTGTGTGTGTGTGTGTGTGTGTGTGAAAGGGGTAGTTGTGGGGAGACATCAGGTTGGAAGGAGAGGCAAGAAGAAAGTTTGGTAGGCATGGGTGCACATTTAGAGCAGTAGGTATAGAAAAAAGATGGCTGGATATTAGATTTTCTTATACAATGATTTTGGGGCTCTTTTTTGATGGATGCAACATGTTCAAAAATGTCTTGGGCCTGAAACCAGTTTGATGATGGTGGAACTGGAAACTTTAAGTTGACTTGAAAGTCCTATGCATAGTGTTAGCTATTGAAATTGATGATTCTGATTTAAAGCTCCATACTTTTTTGCGAGCTACTTACCATTGCGTCTATAGCTAAATACCATTTGTCTATGTGCTGTTGTGTCCACATTCAGACTGACCAGCAGACAACCCTTGCCCGCTGTTAACTTAACTAACTCTAACCCCAACTCTAACATCAACCCTAACCCTGGCCCTACATGTGGACACAATAGGCAGGTAGATTGTGGTAAAGCAGACACAGTGGCTAGGCATCGTTGCATCAGGGCTGGTGAGAGGAGAATTTAGGGGAAAGGATGCCAGCTGGGAGAGGGGCAAGGAGGGGGGGGGGTATAATCTGGTATGCAAAGATGGGGAAAGGGGTGTAATGACTGAGGATGGAGATAAGGTGCAGGCAGTCCCTTTCTGATTAGGTGGTGGGGTGGGGTAGGGAGCATTTTAAAAACAAATGAAGAGGGTGCTTATTTTAGAATATATTATGAATGGGTGACGCAGAAGAAGAATATAGGAAACAATCATTTGAATTTGAATCATTTGCTTTTTAGTAAGTTTATTTAAATGCACAAGTAGATGGCACTGGCTTTAGAATTTAATTTTTAGGAGGATGTGATGGGAAGCAGTAACAGAAAAGGGTGTGTAATTAAAAAGGGATAGAATATTTAGGTCATGGGAATGTGCGCGTGTAAAGGGCTTATGCTGCAGGTACAAATGCATGCTATATTGTGCAACCAATTTAAAGGTTGCGTAGCTCAGTGTGAGTGTGAGTGCATATGCCTTTTTTTTTTGGTGGGGGGCGGGGGAATGTTGAAAACGGTTGTAAAAATAAATTTAAATTCTTTGTGGTTCAGATAATGTTTTGAATTGCTAGATTTGCAGCAGTAACCAAAATAACTGGGATTTTGGGTTTGTTTTTTTTTAAACATTTATTGCACAAAAGGCATTTTTTTCCTTTTATTTGAAAAGGCCCTATACAAGAAAAATATTTTGCTTTTCATTCTACTTCTACAAGATTGCAAGCATTTTGTATTGGTGGACCCTGTGAAACATCTTTCTTGCCTTTTGTTTTGCCATAGAACTGGGATAGGCCCATTACCCAAGTCATAGCACTCCCGGCCCATTAAGACTTCTCCATCGGTATCTTTCCCACCAGTATTTGATTTCCATTGTCAGCACAAATATATTGCTCGGTCTTTTTGTTGGGTTGTTTTTGTTTTTGTTGTTAAATCTGAAATTGTAAAGGTGTCAAAAAATTAAGCCCCACACAGAAATTTTTTTTTAAATCTGAATCAAAAATTTTTTTAAGAGTTGAAGAAATAGTGGGGAAAAGCTGGGGGCCCCGCAAAAAAAAATGTTTGCATTGGCAAGACTAAAGTGAATTTTTTTTTACATCTGTGCTCCTTACTGCATGATTTGTATGCTTTCTTGCTTTTGTAAAACTGTATGCTATGTCCATTTCTGCTTGTTTTCTGCAAGTTTGGATATCACATTACGTGTGTGCATTCTAAAAGTGTCCAGTGCAGCAAATGTTGTGAAGTAATATATTCTAGCAGATCACTGCTGTGATTATACAGTGTGATACAGGTGGTGGTTGGGCTTTATTCAGCCTTCATGCTTTTTACTTTTGTGCTCTCACGAAACCTGGGTTGTGTAAGACTAGAACACAGTTTTGACATGTAGATGTTTTTTGTATGGTCGTAAGCTGTTTACAAGCAGTTTTAAGAAACACTTAGCTGCATTTTTGCTGTTTAAATCACTTTATTTATGTAAAAAAAAGCCATTTCAACAAGGAATGCTGGTGGATAGCTGGTCTTTAGTGTTTGCTTTTTTGTGCTTTTCTCTTGTTCTCATCTTTTATGTTTTCTTTTGAAATGTTTAGCACAGTTTTCTTGACTTGATC
This sequence comes from Rapana venosa, assembly GCA_028751875.1. Classification (NCBI taxonomy): domain Eukaryota; kingdom Metazoa; phylum Mollusca; class Gastropoda; order Neogastropoda; family Muricidae; genus Rapana; species Rapana venosa. The sequence goes on along the minus strand of CM054136.1, from coordinate 17,937,311 downwards.
GTCAAAAGCTACTGTTCCTTTTGTTTTTGCCATTTTCATGTATTGAGTGCAAAGTGAACTAGTTTAAAATTAATGCTGATGCCCTTTTACAAAAATTTTAATTGTTAATGGTAGAATTTTGGTGTTATCTCCTGTACTACCCACTATGCCTGTAGATCATTATTCCAGTATAATCTGACAAAATTGTTGTTAGTTTGTAATGACTTCACTGCTTTGCTCATAAAGTATTTTGTCTTGAACCTATTCCCCAGCCGAGCAATCTGTAATATAGCATCGCCGCCTTCTGAAAATTATGTGATAGAAATTCCCCCCTTTTCAATCAGTCTATCTCTTGTGGTACTTTTGGTGTTGGTTGTTTTTTTTTACACTTTTTTGCTTTTGTGTTCCGATATTTTTTTAACACTTAAAATTTATCACCCGCATCAAGGCACTTGTTTATTGTGATTATTGGTTTAGTTGCATAAAACCCTGCCGTGCAATGCCCATGTCTTTCACCTTCAAATGGAAAGTATGTGTGTAGCTTGGTGCCTGTATAATTTCTTGATCATAGCATCCTACTTGAATCATGTCTTAACTTATCCTCTTCAAATGAACTTCTTAGACAATGGTTTTGCGTGGTATCTGGTAGATTCGTTTGTTATGCAGTTAAGACCCCCACTTTGTTTGCTTTCCCCTCCCCCATCCCCCTGTTTGCTATTATTCTAGGGTCAAGATTAGTTTTATGTGAAATGTTTTTAAATATATTGCGTATGGAGTTGCTTTCCAATTGATTTGATACGGCTTTGTACAAAAGTGAAATTCAGGAAGTTTAGAAAATTAAGATGGTGAGCACACACCACTGGCATTTTGACTACCCAACTGGCTTTCTTTCCTGAGAAGTGCAGACTTTGCACCCATCCCCCCCCCCCCCCCCCAACCTAACTTAAAACTGTTTTGTACTTACTCATTCAGGGTGTCTGGCATTTCTGGCTGTAAAAATATTTCGTATTTCAAGGATAATGTAATAACCACTTGTGTGCGTATTTCAAGGATAATGTAATAACCACTTGTGTGCTTTTTTAATCCACTCCCCGTGTGTATGCAGTTTTGTAAATTTTGTCATCTTTTCCCACCGGCACACAATGGTCCACTTTACTTAAAAGTGGAACGGGTTAAACATAAGTGAAAAATGTTCTGCGTGCATTTGCACATGGGACCTCAGTTTAGTCTCAACTGAAGGACTTTAGGGGGAGTCGAGTTGGCACTGATGTTAACTCCAGGGGAAAATATCCCCTTGAACAAGATTCGAACTCGGGGCCAGCAGATAACAGCACAGTGAGCAGTGCTCTAACTAACCAGGCTATCCCGCCTTTCATGGCTGGAGTTGAGATTGTTGTCACTTTGAGTTTTAAAAGTATGTTGGATTGAACAAACATCGAGGCCTGAAATATGTCAAATGATAGTATGCGAATTCAAAATCAAACAGTCAGTTGGTCAGTCATTGTCACTGCTGGTCAGAGCATTGGGAAAAGCCTACCTCCCCCTTCAGCCAAAAAAAGAGGCTGGAGTTAGGGTTGGGTAGCCGGCTCGCAGCTGAAATAAAACGAAATGAAAAACTTCAGAATGTCTTAATCATTGTCGGAACTTGAGGAATGTACAAATATGCACAATTATGGGACCAAAAATGAATAAAACTTGACCAAGGTATTTGTTTAGAGTTGCATTTATGAATGAAAGTGTTTTCAAGTGTAGAGTATGTGCACACAACCTCAGATGCATATGCACCTTTTCTCTGTACCCCCCCCCCCTCTCTCTCTCTCTCTCTCTCTCTCTCTCTCTTCTCTCTCTCTCTCTCTCTCTCTCTCTTTTTTCTTCTTTCTCCCCTCTCTCCCCTTTTTAAATTTTCATTGTTTACCAAAATTTGGAAGCTTTTTTTTCTTTGTTTTTAAATTACACTATAGTTATAAGAAATATATATATCGTAACAATATATGTGAATCTGTACGAGTATAATCAAAAAGTGGTGGTGTGCTGTTTTGAGCATTATATTTAGTTGGGTTTCTTTGTTTGTTTACAAACAAAAAGCATCCTCTTTAACACACACACTCTCTCTCATTTCTCCCCCCCCCCCCCCCCCACCTCTCTCTTTTAGATGTTCATTTTATTACTTTATTGTTGATTTTCTATTTATTGTATGGGTAATGGGCTTATTTTATTATCATGATGTTCAATTTGTACGAATATAATCAAAAGGGTGTTGATGGTGATCCTGTGCTGTCTTGAGAATTATATATTTAGTGTTATCCCTGAAACTCTCTCTCTCTCTCTCTCTCTCTCTCTCTCTCTCTCTCTCTCTCTCTCTCTCTCTCTTACTCTGTACTTAAGGTTTGGCTTCTTTTCTTTCTTTTCTTCATTGTTTTTGCTGTGTGAGTGTATGGGTATTTAATTTATTTCATTATCATGACATATAATTTGTACGAGTATAATCAATGAGTATTGATGGCGATCGTGTACTGTTTTGAGAATTATATTTAGTATTATCTCTGAAACACTCACACACACACACACACACACACACACACACACTCTCTCTCTCTCTCTCTCTCTCTCTCTCTCTCTCTCTCTCTTTCTCTCTCTCTTCGCTCTCTCTCTCTATTGTGGACTAAGGCCGATGTGCAATTAAATCATTCTCTCTCTCTCTCTCTCTCTCTCTCTCTCTCTCTCTCTCTCTCTCTCTCTCTCTCTCTCTCTCTCTCTCTCTCATTGAAAAAGTACACACCTTTGCCATGAAAACATTCTTGTGTCCCATTACATGCATCAAATAAACTTACGTACGGAGAAACAGGTAGATACCCCTTGTATATAAGAACTATAACTAAATGCATTAAATACTGGATTAAACTTATCAGGCTGTCTATGTCAAGAATAAACAGACAAGCATGCGAGATGCTGCTTATACAACATAATAATGCAAAGTAAACTGGGCGACTAAAGTAAAAGGTCTTTTGACGATAAATGGATTTGGTATTGTTTGGTTATGCCAGGGGGTGGGTCACGAAGAAAAGTTTGTTAGAGAATTGAAAGATAATTATACTTATTTCATGTTTTCATAAAAACTGGCACGAACAGTTAATGTCTAGTGAAAAATACAATTGGTATAGCTCATTTAAAGATGCGTTTGGTCCAGAACAGTATTTGATATCGTTAACTAATAAAAGGCTTCGAAGTAATTTACTGAAATTTAGGCTAAGATTGTGTAGTCTTTTGAACTGCAGACAATCGTATATTACAGATGAGACAGACAACTCATGTCCAGCATGTGGAGAAGAAGAAGAAGACGAATTTCATTTTTTGTTTGCTGTAGAACTGATAATGAAATTCGCAAAAAAATTACTTTTTTGACAAACCCAACCAACAGGTACACTAATCTTGTACAAAAGGTACTATCTTCAAATAATATGTCCGAGTTTAAATCTTTAGCAATAAAATATGTAACGCAGGCTCTAGATAAACGTAAGCAGACCATGAATCAAACAGATTCTATACGTAATAACTGAAAATACTGGTTGGCATTTATCTTGATTTTGGATTATTTTTCATGTCCTTTTCATATCCACACGTATGTTAAAATGAATTTTACAATTGCCCCCTTTGACTGATGTGCTTGTAGCTTTTGTCAAATAAAATTCGTTCATTCATTCATTCATTCATTCATTCATTCATTCTCTCTCTCTCTCTCTCTCTCTCTCTCTCTCCTCTCTCTCTCTCTCTCTCTCTCTCTCTCTCTCTCTCTCTCCCTCTCTCTCCTTTTATTGATTTGCTTATAGTTATAGTTATAGTTGTTGTGTATCCTGATGAAGTATGTATTCATACTTTATATTTTCAGTATTATTTTGGGCTTGTTGACTGTACTTGAGTTCTAGTGAATGTCCTATTTCAATATCTTATTGTTACGTGTAACAACTATGTGTACCATTTTACAATGTGAAGATGTTCATCTTTATGACTTTATAAGCTTGGGTTGTTGTTTTTTGTTGTTGTTTTTTTTGGGGGGTCTCTCTCTTTTTTTCTCTTTAAAAAAAAATGGTTCTCTTTTTTTCTTTTTCTTTTTTGGTCCTTGTATTTGGTGGTGGTGGTGGGGGTGTGTGTCTTTTATTTGTTTGTTTGTTTTGTTGTTGTTGTTGTGTTGTTTTGGTTGTTTTGTTGGTGGTTTTTTTTTTTGGGGGGGGGTCTTTTATTGGTTTGGGGATTCTTTTGTTTTTAATTCCCCCCCCCCCCCCCCCCCCCCCTTTGTTTCTACAGTGTGAGAGTATGAGAATTGGGTTTATTATTAAGATGCATCCCTCCAGGCGGGGACAGGATGTAAAAAAGCACATGAGTGCTTATTCATTATCCTCGTAATAAAAGAATTTGTCAGTGTCAGTGTCTCTGACGCGCGCACGTGCTCGTGATCTGTCCTGAGTTCGATTCCTGTTCAAGAGGATTTTTCCTCTGGAGGTAACATCAGGGCTGACTCCACAACCCTCAAAAGTCATTCGGATGAGACTATAAACTGAGGTCCCGTGTGCAAATGCACGCAGAACATCTTGGGCACAGGTTAAAAACCATTCTGCTTTTCGGAAGAGTAGGCCATTGTGTGCTGGTGTGAACGGGTGACAAAATTTACAAAACTGCATACACATGGGGACTGGATGTAGAAAAAACATTTTATGAGTGCTTATTCATTATTCTCGAAATAAAAAATCTCTCTCTCTCTCTCTCTCTCTCTCTCTCTCTCTCTCTCTCTCTCTCTCTCTCTCTCTCTCTCTCTCTCTCTCTCTCTCTCTCTCTCTCGCTCACACACACACACACACACACACTCCCCATTCTTACATTCAAATGTACCTCATCAGTCCATCAATTAATTTCTGCGCAAACAACTCTTGACACATTCAGATGTATTCAAATACCTGTCAAAAATAAACATACACGCGCAAGATACATACAAGTTACTACCTTCAGTCACTCCTTAACTCGATGTAAATCTTTTTAAGTTCCCTGCAGTATGAATCTAAACCTTTGCAAAATGCTGCAACACGGCTTTAAAATATATTATCAGATTCATGAAAACTTCACCTTTACAAGAATTGATTATGTTATCAAATTTAAATGGCTTGGCGACGATCTGCGTATCAGTTTGGAAAACAAAAATCTCTGAACAAGTAGTAATGAAAAAAAACCACTAAAACATTACCACGCATTCTGCTGGAATTGAGTAAAAAGATAGCGGTATACTATTTCCGGTTTTGCATCTGGTTAGCCAAAACAAAAAAAGCATGGCTACTGCGGCAGCAAGTCCAGTGGAAGTGAGAAGAGTGGATTCTCGAAAAGTAAGTAGAAAGACGATATGATGCCTTTGATTTTGCAATAAACCTCGTAGATTTAGCTTTATTATATTCCTAGAGCTTCTCAGGACTTACTGTGTCAACCGAGCCAAAGATTTGACGGCTGACAGTGACACGCGGCAGTTATTGTCACCCTCACTGTCATGTTTCTGTTTTTGATTTCCCCCGAGGAGATGGGACATCGAGAGAAATACTGAATTAGACTAGTGACTTGACTAAACCTTGTCGGCCACTTAGCAAATATTATACCGACTTCACGATCTAGTGCTCTTGGGGTATATTCAGCGGTACCATCGGCCATAAATCGATGTTTTCATGTAGGAGAGATCATTCATGGTGGATGGGTTCGCACACACACACACACACACACGCACGCACGCACGCACGCACGCACGCCACACACACACACACACACACTCACTGGCTCACACACACACACACTCACTGGCTCACACACACACACACGCACGCACGCACACACACACACACACACACACACACACACACACACACACACACACACACTCACTCATGGCTCACACACACACACACACCACACCACACACACACCACTCTCTCTCCTCACTCACTCACTCGATCACACACACAAACACAACACACACACACACACACACACCACCACACACACACACGAACGCAGGATTGATTCCTTTAACTCCATTTTTGGGATGTGGAGGATTACAAACATTATTTTAAGAGGAGAATAACCATAACACTGTGTAGTACACTTCTAAGTTCTACAGCATTTGACTAACTTGTTTAAGATCTGTACCAACAGAAACTGAAAAACAAGTGTTCAGCATCAATACGATTCAATAGCATGGAACTTACTTGGAATGAGTAACTATGCTCTATAGTGAAATAATCAAAACAACCAAAAGTTCAGGGTATTTCAAAAGCTGTTGCATCCACTTTTTAAAAAAAAATACATTTTGATTTTGAGCAAGGCCTGAACAATTGCTGAAGGCTCAGAAAAAAATTTACTCAGTTATGAATATATATATAACCAGTTACCAGATTATGCTGTGATATGTTGTTATTGTTATGATTATTTTACTGTGATCAGTGGAAGTTGTATTAATGTATTTGCCGGCTTGTTGTGTGATACTAGTACTAATTGAGTATGTAAGTAATTCTGATAAATGATATCAGTTAATCAGTTAATGATTTAATCCTGTTTATGGACAGCTGAATGCTTGTAAATGATTTGAATGTGTTTTCATTTGTTGCTTTACAAGATCAAGCACTATGACTATGTAAATACCAATACCCATCATTATTGTTGTTATTAATATTATCATTATTATTAATTGTTATATTATTATTATGTTCTTATTAATATAATTGTTGTTATTATTATTATTACCATCATCATCATCATCATCACTGATAATAATTAATGTCAGTGAGAAAAGACATTAAATCAAAGAAGAACTCTCACACGTGCGCACTTGCACACACACACACACACATACTATATGATAAACAGATAGAGTGCTTTTACTTTAAAATCAGCTTAATATTTTTAAAAAGCTATATAAACAGAATTGCTTTTGATTTTATAAAATCAGCTTAATACAAAAGCATATATTACTAGAAATTCTAGTAAACATTTGTCACTCCACAGAAGTATCAAAGCATAATTTGATTTTAAAATATGAACATTGTAGTGTATGACTATAAGGACTAAAAAAAAATAATAATAATAATCTGAGCGCTTTGATTTGTTGCTTTACAAGATTCAGCGCTATATAAATTCCATACATTATTATTATTATTATCATTATCATTGTTGTTGCAGAAAAATAATAAATAATGTAAAAACAACAAATCAACATTTCCTACATTTTATTTCATTTTATTTATTTCCTTCTACAGGGTAGAGGGTTGTATTCGACGACCAACTTCAAGGAAGGAGAGGTGATCCTGAAAGAGAAGCCCCTGGTGTGTGCCCAGTTTGTGTGGAATGAGTTGTACAAGTACACAGCCTGTGAGTTCTGTCTGTGCTCCCTGGAGACAGCGGAAGAGAACAGTCGACGGCTGACCAACAACCCTGCCCTGGTGCTACCCCATCCAGAGTGCTGCACTGCGGACACGTCTTCTTACACCTGCTGTCCTCAGTGCCAGGTGAGAGCTGTTCACTGTCAAAGTGTCATCTTTCAATTGTTTGTTGTCTAGGACCTTTCATTTTCACTAGTCTTGAGGAGTACAATAAACAAAAATATTTCAGTTTTAAGGCCTGCTTAATTCAAGGGTTACAAATTACAGGTCCCTGTTATATTGTATCTGAGTGTGCTTAGTAAAAATCATTTTAACCCAAAGCAAGTCAGTAATTGTCCTAGGCTTCTGCTTTGTTTCGTTTTGTTTAAATTGTTTTTATCTTTAAATAGCTAAATTTTCTGTTCAGTCTGAAAGTTCTGTTGTAAAGCAAAAAGAGAAACAAAAACAAAAAAAGAGAAAGATGAAAGAAGGAAAAGAAAAAAGTTGTAATAAAATAACTTCTAATTTAATGGTTGTTAAAACTTATTTGTAATAGTGTAAGATATATATTTTTATGTCATCTGATCTGCCTTTTTGGGTTGTTTTAGCACTTTTACTTTGTTTTGTTTGTTGATGCTGCCCTTGATGTTTTTATAGAAGTAGAACTTTGGAGGGGTTGGGGGGGTTGTTTTGTTTTGATTTTTCTTTTCTTTCTTTTTTTTATTTTTTTTGTGGGGGGGGGGGGGTGGTAAGAGAGAAACAGGAGGGAGGATAGGATATTTTGTTTCCTGCCATGCTATTTGTTCAGCTCATGTAACATTTTTAGAAATATTGTTGATTACTTGCATTTGTATAAAATTTGCCTATTATTTTTGGTAGTCTATTTCCTTCACTAATCAAAGGACACGTGTGACTGTGTGTTGTGCAGGTGGTGTATTGCAGTGAGAAATGTCGACAGTCTGCCTGGGAAAGCTATCACCAGGTGTTATGCATGGGGGCTTCACGCGAGGACTCTGAACATCCTTTGGCTAAACTGAAAGAGACCTGGAGGTGTGTGTGTGTGTGTGTGTGTGTGTTTGTGTTGTATCTCTGTCTGTCTGTCTCTCTGTCTGTGTCTGCTATGTAATTCTTTTTTCTAACACGAAGTGAAGTAGTATGATGTACGTGCCATATGTTCTATTTCTATGTTGACATTTTTCTTTTAAACACTAATGAATATTTGTTAAGTTTTTTGTTCTTGTTTGGGTTTTTACAGAGGGGGAGAGGGATGTTGTCGTTGTTATTTACAAGTTTTTATCTGCTCCTTTCAAATAGGTTAATTTCTGATATTTTGTGATATTTTGTCCATGGAGTTAATGTTGTCGGTGCAGCTTGATAATGCAGTAAGATATGAGCCTTACTATAATAGTATAAAGAACAAAAGTATTGAAGCAATGGTGACTGTGTTTTGTTGCAGGAATAGTCATTATCCGCCAGAGACGGCATCCATCATGCTCCTGGCCAAAATGATCGCAATGGTCAGGCAGGTAAAACTTTTTCTGACAGTCAGAGTGACGTGCATTCCATTTTCACAACTTTATTGAATATAAAATTTTCTTAAATCTACATGTATGTATGTATAAACTGTAACATACAGTGCACTGCAAGAAGGAATGGCTTAACTCAATGGAGTCACAGTGAAATGGATCCGCCATTTTGTGGTGACGCGTGATTTTGGCTATATTTTCAAAATGTCATTATTATGTTGGGTAGGTCTACCCAACATAATAATGACATACACATTATACATCATTAAAAAGTTTATAATGTCTACATTTGAGATTGTTTCACAGTTTTTCAATAGATGACTGTATTTATTTTTTACAAATTTTCAAAATATGTCACTGAATGCTGAAAAATAAAAAGTTTTGAAAATTAGGGTTGCTTATCTTACATGCCTTGAGCAGTTTATCAACTAGTCCCCTTGAAGCAATGTAATGATTTTCACCAAAGTTCCCTGAAGCTGGCTGAATCCATCTGATGTCACTTTTTGTACAACTTTTTTTTTTTTTAAAGAATCATAATACTGGAGAGCCTGAAATCCCAAAGATATCACTTGTTGACATATCAAACAAATTAGCCAACAGACACAAACTAGGCAAGCTTATGGTCAAGGAAAGCAACTGTGTTTAGAAAAATGATTGCCCTACAGGCCAGAGTACTTTCCCTTGAGTTTTACATCAGTGTATTTTTAAAAATTCATAATTCTGCCAAAGGCACGTCACAGTAAAAAAGAGGAGTGCTGAAGCTTAACAACCTCAATGAGTTAATGTATTGTCATTATTTTTTATTATATATGAATATGCAGACCTATTGAATGAGAAAAGAAATTAACTTACACAGACAATGGACAGAGCTAGACGGCTTACGTTGCAAGTGGGTGATAGAGATCTTGGTGGTGCCTTAAGGGTAGTAAGTTTATGATCTCACAGAAAAGCAGAAAAAATTTATTTACCAGCATTAGGAATATAGGAATTAATGCTCTCATTGTAGAAGTTGTCTTGATTTTTCATATCAAGAAAAGAAGAATCATTTTAAGGAATTGTTTATGTGTTGTTTTGATAGTAAAGGATCTACTTGCTTTGTTATGTAATTCATTCTTAAATAAGTGTTGTGTGAGGAAATTGAATAGGTGTGCTTTTGATAATCCTCTGATCCAACTAGTTAATTAGATATCAACACATGAAATTCTAAGAGAGTTCTTATGGTGATTTTTGCCTCAATACAAGTCCTGCTACGTAAATGGCTGTTGGTGAATGCCAACGTCAATTCAGAATAAAATCAAAATTAAGAAATGAATTCTGAATTTTTTTTCCCAGTGAGTTCTTTTTAGTACAATATGATTGTAAAATTTCTTAGTGTGAGCATTCCTTTAGACCTGGTTTCTCATGCACTGTCACATGTGTGCTACAGTTGCGATGTGAGAGGCAGAGTGGATATGCACATGTAGGTCTACACATAAATTATATGTCAGTATGGTTCCTGCATATAGTGTTTGTGTGACTGCAGAGCACTGATCCCAGTGGCATGATGGCAAGGTTCATGCAGTTTGTCCACACCACTGTCAACGAACATGAAGACATCGTGCATAAACTTTTGGGAGACCAATTTAAGGTCAGTGTGTGTGTGTGCGTGTCTGTCTGTCCGTCTGTATGTCTGTCTATGACTGTTTGTATGTGTGTGTGTGTGTCTCTTCGTTCTAACATCTATCCACTAAAAAGTGATGTTAGACAGGTAACGGGGAGGGAAAAGAGATGTAAATGAATGTCAGTGTGTTTGTTTGGATAGTCTGTATGTGTGTGGATATGTGTATGTGTGTACATTGGAAAACATAATGGACTTATACTTTTTTTGGATACTCTGATCTTAACAACTGAGTAATACCCACACCTGTTTATGTGGTCTAACTTGATGAAAGTTTGCAGGGAATCTTTTTGTTTTTCTTGTTGGTGTTGTTGTTCTAGTCAGTGACTGCATCGATGACCAAGTTTGCCTTTCTTTCGCTTTGAACAGAGGATCTGTCTGCTATTTTTATTTGTAGAATGTTTGTTGACATTGCATTCAAAGTTGGTATATTTTCTATTTCAGAGTCAGCTTGACGTTCTGCAAGCCATGGCTGCAGAGGCTTTGTACGATGACCGCTTGCAGCAGGTTGGTTGGGGTTCAAAAAGACATTCAAGTTTATCTCAGAAAACTGCATTAACGTTTTTTATGTTGTACTGCAGATTTAGAAAAAGAGAAAGACAAAATGTATATATAGCAAAGTCTGTTTGGTCATCTGCCTCTAACTGTCAGTACCATTTCCAGCCAGTCTGAGTCAGGAAAAACATATGTTTGGTTTGGTGGTGGTGGTGGTGTGAGAGGCATTTGGCTTGGTTATTGGCATTTTTTGTGTGTACTTTGGGGGGAGGGTATGTGTTGTCTGCTTAGTTTTATTAAGTTTTGCACTCACTGAATTCAGCTGGCTGAAGAGATGTTAACACATAGTTAGAAGCCAGTAATGGTGATCGAAACAGACTGCTGGGTCACGTCTCTGCTTGCTCTAGAAACTAGACGAAGGGATGGCTCACAAAGGTGAGGGTGCTTGGTACCCTAAGGTGATTGGGTTGACTGTGGTCTGCTGGCTATAATCATCAGGATAGATTGACTAAGCTAGTTCTAACCCACAACATGAAGAACAGTGTCCAGTCTTCACTCCTGAATGACCTAAAGACTTGTGAAGCAGAACATTCATGGTGAGCTTCTGTAGGTCAAAAGTTATTGCAGGAAAAAAGCTGTCATTAGATTGATTATATAGTGATGATGACTTCATGATTTTGTTTACTCTATGTGTTGTGCATTTGTTGTTGTTGTTATGCTGTTACAGAAAAGAAATTTGTATTATATGTGTCTTTTTCCTTTGCGTAAACAATTACAGTTCCATAGGTAGACATATACTTTACACACAAATATCCGCATGTACTCACATGTGAACATGCACATACACACACACACACACACACACACACAGAGGACATTTCATTGATAGAAAGAGTTAAAAAGTACAGAACATGGGGCTCCCTTTGTTTTCAGTGGTTCACTCCAGAGGGCTTCAAGTCAGCCTTTGCTTTGATAGGCACCAATGGACAGGGCATTGGATCAAGGTCAGTCAGATTTTTGGATCTTTAAAAAAAATTTTTTTATTATTCTGTCCCTGAAGTGAGAATGTGGCTACCTTGTTTTTTGTTTGTTTCTTGTTGGGGGTTGGGGGGGGGGGGGGGGGGGGGGGGGGGGGGGGCAGTTGGAGCTGTAGCCGAGGAACAAAGTGGGGAAAAACATTGTTATTTTATTGTGAATGGTTATCAGTAAACTGTGTTGAACTTTTTTTTTATTGGAATGTATGCATGTTTGTATATAGCCTTTAGTGACTGTTCCCTTAACTCCTTGAGAAGACATTGGGTCACAGCACTGACTTTTTCAGACAGTGTTTCACTGGCAAGTTGAACCTGGCTAAGGCCATCGCTCTCCTGGCATGGTTGAAGAAACGCCACCCTGTGCTGTGCCTTGGTAAAGCAGCTGTTAACTGATTTTATGTGAAGAGACTTTATCTTCATGTTTTTCTTCCCCAGCCCCACCCTGGATCTCCCTTTTTCCTGCAACTCAGTAACAAAATAACATGTCAGATTTATAAGGACTATTTCAAATTTTAGGAGAGTCTCTACCCTCATCTCTACTCCTGATTTTGTTCTCATCCAATTTTTCTGACTCGACAGATGCAGTATAACGTTTGTGGATTAGCTCACAGTGACATCTCTTTTTTCAAAGCTAAATGTCACTACATGATTTTTGTCTGTGGGTGTGCAGCTCCATATCAACGTGGGTGAAGAACTGCGAGAAGCTGAATTTGGTGGAGGAAGAGCGGGGACAGCTGGACAGCTTCATCGACCAGCTGTACACTGACCTGGATCAAGGTGTGTGCAGTCTTCACTGATCGGCAAGATTGAGGAACCCTTTGGAAGGCTTCAGAGTTTGACCTGAGATTTTTATTTCATGGAGTAATAATAATGATAATAATAAAAGATTCAAGACCTCAATTAGAAATTGAATACAATTCTTGCCAATTATGATCTAAGGTCATATTCTTCCATTTTGGGCATTGTGGTAAGAGTCTGCTAACATGTTTATTTTTTATTGTGACTTTAAAAGTCTTCAGTGGATAGTAGGTTTCAAAATTTTGCACAACTGGGTCTTCAGAGTGTGTCAGTTTTGTGCCCTTTTCTCTCTCTCTCTCTCTCTCTCTCTCTCTCTCTCTCTCTCTCTCTCTCTCTCTCTCTCTCTCTCTCTCTCTCTCTCTTTAGTATAAACTATAGGATTGAGGTAGACAGTTTAGACAACTATAGTTTGAGTGCAACTCTGCCGTCATTTAACAATATTCTTTTTTGAAATTTGTCATACCCTGTTTTGCTTGAAACTACCTTCAGTTTTTAATTCTTCCTCTTCTTCCTTCTCAACCACTCAGACAGCAACTATTGTTGTCAGTCGTATGAGCGAAAATGCTTTGCACTGCTGTGAAGCGCTCCACAGGTCAGGCCCAGCAAGTCTGACTTGGGCGTGAGTTTTCCATTCTGTTTCCTGGTGATTTTACCTGCCTGAGAGTTTTGGTGGAACCAGATCACTCCTTTTCCATGGGTTTGATATGGTTTCTAATACTCTTGTGTTTTAGTTTGGGGTGATTTTTTTGTGTTTTTGTTGGGGTTTCTTTTTTCAGGGGGATGGGGGGGGGGTATTTTTCTTGAGTATCGGGAGTATTCAAGTATGGAGTTGTATGTGAGGATAGTTTTCATGACACTACTATGTTCATTTCACATACCTGTTTGTGGAAAGGATGCCCGAATTTCACACAGAGAAATCTGCGTGACTTAAAGTGGTATAAATAAAATGAAAAAAAAAAAAATGAATGTGATAGTTTTTCATTGATACCTGTTTGTGGAAAGGATGTGAATGTGATAGTTTTTCATTGATACCCGTTTGTGGAAAGGATGTGAATGTGATAGTTTTTCATTGATACCTGTTTGTGGAAAGGATGTGAATGTGATAGTTTTTCATTGATACCTGTTTGTGGAAAGGATGTGAATGTGATAGTTTTTCATTGATACCTGTTTGTGGAAAGGATGTGAATGTGATAGTTTTTCATTGCCTTCTCTTTATGGTTTCAGTTTCTGGTGACTTCATCAACTGTGAAGGGTCAGGGCTGTATGAGCTGCAAAGTTCATGTAAGTTTCACTCTGTGTGTACATGTATGTGTGTGTGTGCATGTGTGTGTACATGTGTGTGTGCATGTGTGTGTACATGTATGTGTGTGTTTGTGTGAATGCAAAGCTATGTACTACTGGAACTTTTTCTTCTGCTTTTTGGTCTGTCATCTATAGCCAGTCTTACATGTAATGTATAAAATTGATACAGACATTTACAGAGTACCTATGTTCCAAAATAACTTGAACTCAACGAAAACACTAACATTTACAGTGTTACATTACAAAGTTCCAATATAGAATGAATGTAATAACAACAAAACTGATACTGACAGAGAGCTATGCCTTAGTGCAGTTTGACCCTTCTAACAATGACTCTGATACTGACAGGTAACCACAGCTGTGCACCCAATGCCGAGGTCAGCTTTGAGGATGGAGATCACACTCTGACCGTGACGGCACTCAGAGACATTCAGCCTGAAGAGGTGGGTATATCTGTGATTTGGAGGCACCGTGGTCGAGTGGTTTAGGCGGTCAATTCGTGATCCAGAGGTCGCGGGTTCGATCCCCGCTCGGCTCGGTGTTGTGTCCTTGGGAAAGACACTTTACTCCTATTTTCCTCACTCCACCCAGGTGTACAAGTGGGTACCAGCTCTGCTGGGGAAGTATCTGGCGACAGACTAGCGTCCTGTCACAGGGGTGGTGAAAAACCATCAGTTCGCTTAACGCTACAGAAACCGGGATAAGCTCCAGCTCTATGGGCCTTCTGGCTCGAAAGAACATACTTTTACTATCTGTGATTTACTCTGTGGCCTGTATTTCTGATTTCTACTTACTAAGCTTGGTTTTCTTCTTATTGTATTTCTTATTATGTGTGCATAGTTTTGTGTGTGTCTCTGTGCGTGTCTTTAGTGCATAAATGCAGACATTGGCAGCTGAAACAGTGTGAAATTTTATACATTTAATAATCAGCAAATTTTCATTACTTACAGAAAACTCCATTTATGCTGTACTGCATTTGCAAAGTCAAATATTAAAGTGAAAGAAAAATGTTCCTTGTAGAGGTTGTTTGTTGTTATTTTCTTTTTTTTAAAGGGAGGGGGGAGGTTACATAAAAAACAACCCTCCCTTCCAAAAGGAAAAGATCAGAGTAAAGGTCTTGATGGCAGTTAAACTAAGCATAGATGCATTGTGACTGTCATATCTAGTCTTTGTCACTGTGGTGGTAACATCAGCCATATAGTTGTGTTTGAGTGTGTAGTGCCTGTGTGTTTATGTGTGTGTGTGTGTGTGTGTGTGTTGCCATGTGTGTTTATTTTGGTGTAGGCGTAGGCCTACATGAGCAAGCACTTCTGTGCATGTATGTCTGTGTATATGCATTTGCATCCTTATTAGTGTGTGTGAATATTTTTTATGACAGTGAAATTTATAAGACCTCTGTGAAAGCTAGTCTTTTATCCTTTTTTTCTGTAGATTAAGTGGTCGATTTATATTTTGGAGCTCTTCAGTTATTTTTGGCGAGACGTTCTGTTTTAATGGATTGTCTTTTGTGTGTCTCCATAGGAAATCTTCATCAGCTACTTGGATGAGTGTGCCATGGATCGCAGTCGACACAGCCGACAGAAAATCTTGAGGTATGATGCTTTCTAGATGTTGGTTCTGAGAGGTGATGTAAACTTGAAACTCACTGAATGTGTCAGAAAGTGAAGAAGAACACTAACTGAGACAGTTTAAACAACAGAAAAGAAACGCTCCTGCAGAAAGTGTTACAATGTTGTATCAAATTGATTGGTCAAGCAGTAGCTGTCTGCTGGAGACTTCTTGTAGGTCTTCTCCATAAAGAGTTTTTTGTTGTTTTTAGAATTTTGGGTTAGATGGTGGGGTTTTTGATGCTATTTTGTCTTGGTTTTCTTTCTTTTTTTTATTTATTTATTGGCTGCGTTATTACAGGAGAAAAAATGTTTAGTTTTAGTTTGTATTTGTTCGTTAAAAGTCACCATTCTTTTTCCTGAGTAATATCTGACTTTTTTTTTTTTTCTCCAGGGAAAACTACCTGTTCACATGCAACTGCTCACGATGCTTGGAGCAAGCTGACGACCCAGATGAGACGTCTGAGGAAGAAATGAGTGAAGGAGAGGGGGAAGAGGAGAACTAGAAAAGAAGAAAAAGAAAATGTGAAGGACTAACGCGCCAGTGTTCCTAACTTGTATGCCTGTGATTCGTTTTGCATTAAAGCTTCCTATTTCTGACTTCAGTTGTCTGTTGGGGTGCTGGTGAAAGAGTTGTTATGATTGTGACTAGCTCTGCGATGTTGTCAGAAAAAGCACTGAAAGATATAGACATTTGGGGTACTGGCTGTTCAGCAGTAATGCGTGTGTCCAGAAAGGTACAGGTCATGGGTTTGATTCCAGTCTGGAAGCCAGACTTTTCACCTATCCCCCAGACCCTGAGTGGTGGCCTGGGTGCTAGCATTTTTGATGAGACGATTAATGAAGTTCCTGTGTGTAACATTAACTTTGCGCATGTGAAAGAATCCATAGCTAAAAGAAATTTATCACAGGCAAAATGTTGTTTTTTAAAAATCCGCTATCAGGAAAGTAGATACACACACAAACAGGAAAACATTTAAAATAGGAGGCGATGGAGTATCAATACTAATAGCGACATGCTCTCTCCAAGGAGAGCAGCCCAAATTTCATGCAGAGGAGGCAGCTGCTGTTTCGGAAATTCGGCAGAAATTTGATTATAGTGGAGATGCCTTGCCCACAGCACATCCCCTCTCTCTCGGCCAAGTGGGCATAAGGACAGTCAGCGTTGGAAATGTTCTCCAAAGGCCAACTAGCCCCCAGGGCTGCAGCACATAAGGACTGTGCAAGTCAAGCCTCCTAGTCAGAGAGTCATAGTCGATCACTAAAGACTAAGCTGTAAAGTGGAATTCCATGAATGGGAAAGCCACTGGTCATACAGCCTTTCACTTTGCTGTTGCCCCCAGCGTCAATGGTTTAATCAAGAACTGTGATAAAACCCACATCATATCACCATACAATAAAATACACCACAATACAGTACTATTCATGACATCTAACATCTGTTATACAAATAATGGAATGTTACTGTCTAACCAAAAGTTATGAGGGAGACACAAAATGCCACTTCTATTTTGAATGTAATAAACTTGGTTCCAATATGTCTATAAATTTACTCAAAGTTCTGTGAAAACAAATGGAAAAAATGAAATTATGGGGGGGAATTTTTTTTTACTTTCTTGCTGCACACTGCACATACACGCAAAACACATGCATGCACGCATATATACACACACATGTACTGACACAGACACAGACACATTCACACATTCACAACATTTTTACACAGAAAAGCATGCATGTACATATAACAATATATTTTACTGCTGGGTGTACTCGGCTCAATATGCTGTGTACTTTGTCCTACTCATCACACGTGAGAAATGCTATGAGACCCAAAATACAAACTAAGTGAGAAGTTTACAAGTATTACTGTTTTCAAGTATCTCACCATGAATGCAATCATACTCCGACTTCATAGGATGTTTTCTGATATAACGGAGAGTACAGATTGTTATGCTAAGAGCTTGTCATGGCTGAAGACAATCTCGGCATAACATTTCAAAGCATAGCAGCTTTTTCATGAAGACCTTTGGTAATCGGCATACATCAATAACTGGCAAAGCTTTTGGCCTGGACCATATTATATGCAAAGATACATACTCTTGGACATGTAAAAAGATGCACATTCACACACACACACACACACTATGTGCCAGGCAGTCATTCAAAAATGCAAACACACAGAAGAGAGGCATGGTCAGTTTGTTCACTCTTTATTGTGAAAATGATCTTTTCAGTTCACTTGATTACTTGTGGTATAATGGCATCTTCTCTTTCGAAATGTGTTCCTGAAACACAAAATCATTGAAATAAACAAATGTTAAAAGGCTCAATAATACAGCTTGCTGAAATGTTCCAGCTCTTCTTTTCTCTTTCATTTTGTGTTTTTCATGGGCCATTATGTTCTTTCATTTTGAATTTATTTCATTTGAATGAGGTTTTACTAAAATCCAAACAGATACTGATGGAGGGACTGCAACACAAGTGCAACAAAGCCATTATCTCATTCAGCAATGAGCTGCTGGCTACTGCTGCAGGAAGCATGTGATTTGCTTCATTTCCCACATAACCTGTCCCAGAAAACCTCCCAACAACCTGTCAGAATTCTTACCTGCTACACTGTAAAATGTGATGTATCTATAAACACTTTAACTATTTTTAAGCTTGTCAAAAATTTATGGAGTAAAATATGAACATAAAAAGAAGTTTCCTATGACACACTGGTGAAATTTTTTAGTGTTATTGAAACTATATCGTTTCTGAATGATTTTGAGTTGTTTGGCTTTTACTTTGTACAATTTCAACAACAAAAAACCTGTTAACTTTTATGAAGGATGTCAATTGCAGGATCACAGTTAATGAAATGAGAGATCCTCGGCCAAATTGTTTGAAATTGGTTTTAGGAATGTGCAGTAGCTTTCACCAGTAGAATGAGAAAACAAGACTGCTGAAAGAGAGAAGGTGGCAAAGGTCCATTAAGTAGGGGGAAAAACAGATTTAAAACTAGAACAGTTATTTTGAATTTTATTTGAGATGCAATCAGCGGTCTATGATGTTAACGAAAAATTAAGTGACCTGAACACACTGGGTTTTGGGGTTTGTTGTTGTTTTTTTAAATCTAGGGAAGGAAGTCTCAATACATTCACCAGAGAGGCAAAACAAAAGCAATAAAAGAAAAACAATATTTTAAAATAAAAACCTGCCCATACCAAGGGCTGTAATCTGACCAATTGAGAAAAGTGACTTCAAACCCTGGTCAAGATTAGTTTTGTTTCTCCCTGAGGCCTGGCTCCTTGAGGAGTTTGTTAGGGAACTGACCACAGTGGATTTTCAGGCAGTGTGTCTTGGGCAAGTGTTAACTGGATGGACCCTATCCTTCTTCCTCAGGGTCACTGGAAACAGTGGTGCACTTTGTAAGATGGAAAATAAATGAGTAAGCAAGCCAGCATCCAACATGAATTTCGTGAGTCCCTTTCATAATGGATGATAAAAAGGACACTGAGTTCTTATTCCATTATCCTTGAAATAAAATAATAAATAAAGAATAAATAAAAACGGTTCAGTACAAATGACATTATCATCATGGGTAGGGTGACTGTAGTGTGTGTGGAGAGTAGAGAGAGAGAGAACTGGGCCTACCCTGGCACTTCCTAGAACAGCCAACTTAGTCTTAACTGTCCTTGATATTTAAACAGTTTGAAAATGGAAGTGTTTGGCTTTTTGGGGAAAGAGGGAAAGGAAGACCAACATTTGTGATAGATTTTGGAGAAAATTTGAAGGATAGCCTCATTGGTAGTTTTTGTCCAAAATTCCATGAGGGTAGGGTTTTGTTTTTTAGGATATTGTTCTTTTATTATCATTGACCTGTGAGGGAAAGAAAAGCATTTGATCAAATGAAAATATTGGACTATACTTGTTCTTTACAAAAGACTTTATTTTTGTCTGTTTCAAAAGTATTCACGCATGTTGATATGTTTTGCTACTTAAATTTTTTTTAATATATTCACAGAGATGAACACGGAGTTGTTCAATATAATCGTATCCTTACTATGAAGGAGTTTATCCACACAATATCTGGCACAGGCATTTGCAAGCATTAGACATGCATGATTTGAAAGATAATGCCATCATAGGTAGGACCTAGACATCACTACTCATAAGAGTATCATACTGATGACAACTGAAGAAAATGGAGAGATTTCAGTTCTGCATTCATAAGCTGCAGGCACAAACCAGGCTTAAGTACAGGAGAAACACATGGCGACTTTGTGAAGACTTTTGGTGAACATGCTCCAGCATACTCTACTGTTGATAGGTGTTAGCGGGGAAGACAGAGAGCCTTGAGGATCACCACTGCATAAAACTAAAACTTTCACCACCATAGAAATAATTGCCATGGTCATGACGGAACGAAAACAAAGGAACAAAAGAAGGATACCTCTCCAGCTGAGAGTTTGAAGAAGTTCCTGTTATAGTTTTCACTGTAGGAGTTGAAGTAGTAATGCTTACCGGGAATCCCCTTAGAATCTCACAAAACTGCTTTATTTTTCAGAGGGAAAAGCTAAAGCCCTAAAAGCAGTGGCAAAGGAAACTGAAAAGTGTCGTAGTTGGATCAGATTGAGGAGGGGAAACAATACACTTCAACAGGTCAACAGGAGAAATTCTTTATCATCTTACATCAAAAGTGCCTGAGGCATGCTGCTAAAGTCCTTTGTTTTGAAGTAAAGAAGTCTGGACATTAGTATGGGCATGGGTACAGGTAGGGAAAAACAGAAGGCAGTAGCAGAAAAAGCGCATGTCCTATTCAGAAGCTAGAATTTAGAAGCGATGTGCCCCCTCCTGAAAGAAGTCAGAACCGAGAGGCAAGGACTGGCCTTCTCCTATAAGGAGTGTATGTAGTCCAGCTCTTCCGAAAGGTTGTTTCTCTTTCTAGAGGCAGTTTTGTTTTGTTTATCTCTGTTGTCCTTCCCCGGCTAAAGCTCCCATGGTCACCAATGGAGAGATGATGCGTATGCAAAGTGAAAAATGAGATTCTTCTCTTCTGCGCATACCATTTTCCTCCCATCCCCTCCCAAACACACAACACACTCATCAGTTAAAGTACACCTGTTCGATCAACTCTTTTTTTCCCCCTTAACATATACAAAACGCTTTGATTTGTTCCTTTGCAAGATTCAGCGCTATATAAATTCCATACATAACTATTCTTTATTTTGTAAATTTTTATTATTATTATTATTTTTATTATACACACAAAGCTAGGACCAAACGAAAACTCCAGAACGACATACTCACTCTTTAAAAGGCATACTCAGAGCCGTAGTGATGAGCGCTGGCAGCACCTGTCAGGTAAGGGTCTGCCCCGACTCCGAAAAAGCCGCCGCCCCCATAGGCGGCCTGCTGCTGAAGGTTGTAGGACGCCAGCGCACTGGGGCCATAGCCAAGGTTGCCATACGCTCCAGCCCCGAGATGCCCGTACCCACCCACCCCCAAACCGGCGCCGGCAGCCCCCAGGTGCCCGTAGCCGTGAAGCCCCGCAAAACCGCCGGCCACGTGATTTCCCAGCGCGTGCTTGGCCAGGGACAGATGGGTCAGATGCTTGTTCAGGTTCAGCCCCGCGCTCTGCAGGATGTTGGCGTTCTGGGCCGCAGCGGTCGCGTGCTTGTTGAGCTTGTTGAGCAGCAGGCCGGTCTTGCTGACCACCTTGGTGCCAGCCGGCACGAACTTGGTCCTCCTGCCGTAGCCCGTGCTGTAGGTCTTCTGGACCGTGGGGGCGTAGCCGCGGAAGCTGGTCCCGTAGCCGCCCAGCCTGGCCGCCGTGCCGTACCCGGCCCCACCCTGGCCGTAGTGGACGTTGAGGGAGCCGCCAGAGTACACCGGGGCTTGCCTCCTGAACGACGAGGAGTAGGAGGCGGCGCCGGGCCGGGTCCACTCCAGAAGGGAGAGGACGGCACAGCTCAGAGCCAGCAGCCTTGCTGTCGCCTGCCCAAACAACACCAAGACTGTTGTTCTACGTGTGGAACACGCGCCATTGTTCGAATCGTCGGATTCAGATTGATTACACATGCTGATCTATCATCGTACCAATCATCGTACTCTGATGGGGAAATAAATGCATATCAAATAAATAATTAATGAAAAAACGAAAACAAAAATAATCGGTGGCGCTGCTCCTGTAGCGATGCGCTCTCCCCCAGGGAGAGCAGCCCGAATCATTCGCCCAGAGAAATCTGCCGTGACTTACAGTGGCATCCAAATACAAATAACTTGATCCCAGTAACTATCAGCAATCATGATTAGATTAGATTTGTTAACCATCGCATTTCATTATGATTTGATTAGACTAACTGTCATCATTACGATCAGGATAGGTAAATACCCTTACTATGATCAGTTTGGTTAACCCTCCTCCCTATGACGCCGTTGTTATCGCGAGCAAACAAGCTTGATAAAATTAATCATCGTCACAGGCAGGTGTTCCGAAAGAGGACCTGCAGTGCAGGCATTGTACTGCTGCTTTCACTGCAGAAACTGATTGAGCTTTGCATCTGACGAACTAAAACAACAACAAACGGAAAGTAGAAGACAAAAAGAGGCCCAGATGTCTGAATGCCCTACCTTAATGGTAGGCAAAAAACAACCAAAAACCATTGCATACACACAAATCTCACCATGGGGGAACCTCGGACAGTAGCCTAGGAACAAAACAAAACCAAAAAAATAAATAAAAAACACACGCACAAAACATCATCCCATGTCCAACAGATGGAGGGAACGTTTGGGTCCAAGCAGGGATCTGATTTACGACTTAGCTTTGTTTTCTAAATGGGTATGTCATTAGTAGACCACAGATCCTCAGTGGGAAATAATCAAGGTTTCCAAGTTCAGACAGGCTGGATTTGTTCCATCGCCATAGAATGAATTTCTTCATGTCGCACCAGTAACAGAGTCGCATAAGCATCAAAGGATCCCCATCACCACTATCATCATCATCGTCATCATCATCATCATCATCGTTGACATCATTGACAGAGTCGCATAATATGCATCAACAGCATCATCATCATCATCATCATCATCATCATCATCTTTGTCCTTAACATCATCATTGTCATCCCACAACTTACCATCATGAATATCAGAAGACTGTGGTGGTAGGGCCCGGATTTATAGAGCCCGACTGTTAAAATGAATCAAGAAAAATCAGGCTTGTTTCTAAAATGCTCCACGGACGTCGATCAAATCAATGGACTGACACACAAACTGACTGAGGTCGATTTCCAACCACAGGTGAAGAAATGTCCCCCCACCCCTTTTTTCTCCTCCCATGTCTCCTTTCAACGCCTCTGCACAAGATCACGACCTGCGCCATGATCAGATCCATCATTTTGTGATTACAACTGTCAAACATGGTCTTTCACTTCCTTTTTCCTACAAGCCCCCAGTCTTTCATTCAGCGGATTGACGCAGATTTCTGGAGGGCAGTTTTGAAAGAGAGAGAGAGAGAGGGGGGGGGTGGGGGTGGGGGGCAATTATTGGATTCTATATGTTAATTAGAAACATGTGAGGTAGATGGATGCGTTTGGCTCACCTCAGTTTTACGAGAACTTGCCAGTGTGTGTGTGTGTGTGTGTGTGAGTGCCAATGGGCCTGTGGGTGCGCGCGTGTGCGTGCCTAAGAGGATGTGGGGGGGGGGGGGGGGGGAGTCAAAAGGTGGGAGAAAGATCAAAAGAGGTCAACATGTTTAAACACTGCACGCGATTAACTCAGTGGTGCGTGAAGTGTGGTCTCCTCATGTGGGTATGCTTCTGAAATGGACGCTTGAATGCATACTGCATGCACACAAACTATGCACAGGTGTAGGTGTCTGAGTAATAAAACTCAATAATATATAATGAAAGAACTGTAATATCCACAGAATGTATGCATTCAAAAACAACTCTTAATAAGATTAATGACAGTATATTTCTAAAGGACTGATCAATCACTTAAAAAGTCAGTCCAGGATGTTGTCGTTTGGAAAAAAAAATCTGTATCTTTCATTTAAGGATACAAAGATGGTAGACCAGCAAGTACAGGACAGAAATTGCAAGTAATAATTTTTGATTAGGTTAACTGCTCTGCAGAGCTTTTGGTACATATAAGGGACTTCAGATCTGGATCTTAGAGCTTGCTGGTACATATGAGTGACCATAAATCTGTATCTTAGAGCTTCTGGTACATATGAGTAACTATAAATCTGGATCTTAGAGCTTTTGGTACATATGAGGGACCTTAAATCTGTATCTTAGAGCTTCTGGTACATATGAGTAACTATAAATCTGGATATTAGAGCTTTTGGTACATGTATATGAGTGACCATAGATTTGGATCTTAGAGGTTTTGGTACATGTATATGAGTGACCATAGGTCTGGATTTGAGAGCTTTCGGTGTGTATGTGTGACCATAAATCTGGATCTTAAAGCTTTTGGTACATGTATGAGTGACCATAGGTCTGGATCTTAGATCTTTTGGTGCTTAAAAGTGACCATAGATTTGAATCTTAGAGCTTTTGGTATGTTTGAATGACCAGAGAATATCGATCTTTGAGCTTTTGGTACTATTAGTAAAATCATTCTGGACCTTAGAACTTCTGGTACCATGAGTGACCATAGATCTGGATCGTAGAGCTTTTGGTAGTATGTGTAAACAACAGGTCTAAGCATAAAGAGCTTTTGCTTCCTATGAATAGCCATAGATCTACACATTCTGCATAATTATAATCTCTGCTTTGCAGACAGCATTGATGGCTCAGTAGGCAGAAAACTACGTCTGTTCCTTCTGTCAAAAGACCCGACAAAACATCAACAAAATATTATGCCAGGGAATCAGCACTGACAAGACCAAGTTGATGGCCAGCCACAACTCTAGCTTCACCACCAACAAAAGTGTCCATCCGTGGGCGGGAGCTAGAAAATGTAGCTGTTTCTTCTTCTTTGTCACTGTCGTTGAACTTTCAGGCAGCAACTGCTGTTGTCTCATAGGAGCGAAAATGTGCTGAACTGCCGCTAAGCGCCTGTCAAGTTGAGCCCAGCCCATCCCACAACGGCATAGGAGAGTAGTGTTCTATTTTACGTCTTTCTTTTTTTTTTTTGGGGGGGGGGGGGGGGGGGAGGGGGAGAGAAGAATGGACCAAGAAGGCAGAAAATCGACAAGTAGAAGGTGACAGGAAGAAAAGGAACAAGACAGAAACAAAGAGAGAGATAGACAAGAGGGAATTCCTAGCACAGAATATCCAGAATTTGGGCATGCTATTTTATACTGGGATGACCTCACCCCACCCCCTCCCCTCCCGTATTCTGGGGATCTTCCTGTATACATTCAAGACACCCACACTGACCAGGCATACAATTGTATGACAAAATACTGACCACAACGCACTGAACATATCACCGATAGAAAATAAACACCAAAGCATCAGACAACATTGTCCACTTCGAGCTTCCCGAAAATTTGCCGACTCCAGTTAGGAAAAAAAAAACTGCATTGAATTTACTATATCCCCGTAACAAAATCCAATGGTCTTCCTCAAAGAATTTTCATGGAACTGCTAAGAGGTTGGAAGGAAAGCAAAGAAGATAAAAAAGAAAAAAATCACAGTGAATTAACAGCAATACAAAATGGATAGGTAAGCCAATAGCTGAGACCCAGGCTATTGCACACACCGACAAAAATGGGGAGATTTTGGTGAACAACTTTTCAAAGTAATGCGTAAGGACTACTGAAGAAATCAAGGGAAGAAAAGAAGATAATCTGTAGCTTCTAATTATGATTTCAGTGTGACTTACAGAAGGTTACATGTCCATAACTTGAACATACATGACAAGAGTTGGGACCCCTTCTGGGTTTTTTAGCATTACGATGTGGTGGTGTTGTTGTTGTTGTTGTTGTTGTTGTTGTTGCTGCTGCTGCTGCTGCTGCTGCTGCTGCTGCTATCTTCTTCTGTTTTTCTTCCCTTTTTAGGGTTGGTTGTGGGGTTTTTTGGTTTGGGGTTGTTGTTGTGTTTTTTTGGGTTTTTTTGGGGGGGCGTTGTTTGTAGGTTGGTTAGTAGGCTGGCTGGGGGGCTGTTTGTGTGGGTGGGTGGGTGGTTGCCCGGTTGAAAATACCGATTTTCATCTTGTTAGTTTCTATAATCGTTCCTGTTTTTTTCGCTTGTTAGTTTATTTCTTGGTTGTTGGGGTGGTTTTTTTTGTTTTCGAGGGGGTGTCTATCTGTTTCTTTGCTTTTTTCTTTAGAGAGAAGGTGGTATTTCTCAATACATCAGCTTATCATTCTATTGGGTTGTTTTCTTGTTTTTTCGTTTGGTATTCTTTGGAGGGGACGGGATAGCTCAGTGGTCAGAGCACTCGCTTTCCCCCAGCCAAGTTAAGCAGCGTCGAGCGTGGTTACCACTTGGATGGGTGACCGTTTGCGCGCCTTGGCTTCAGTACAGTTCCCCCAGTTCACCCAGCTGTAAATGGGTACCTGCCCTCTTTAGGGTCAGGGAAGGTAAAGCAGCGAGGGAGAGGAGATGGGCGCCGCCCTCAATATGCTGGCCCTAGGGAAGTGAGGTCTCTGACGCCTCGCTCCCCTACGACCAATTAGGTTATGGTACTCCTTTACCTTTTTACCTTTTTTATTCTTTGGTTTCCAGATTCTTAAAATACTGTTTCAATTCCCGCACCTCGCCCTTGTGTTCCTCCTTGTGCTGCATGGGAGCAGCTTATCTAGGCCAGAATGAAAAAAGGGAAAGTAGAATAACCCCCCCCCCCCCCCCCACACACACACACACAAAGTAGCAAACACATCACAGAATCACAGCAAGGAAACAATAAACAAAAGACATGAAGAAAAAAAGTGAAACCCCAGGAATGCCTGCACTTTTCATTACTTACTGCACCTTTATTTTTCTTTCTTAAGAATTCGAGATGTCGTCACGACAAAACACTTTTAAAAAAATACACACAAAATTAATGGCTGAATTCTGTCTTTGCTATAGTACTGCTTGGTATGTAAGCTAAACCCAATATAAAACCAAAAAATGAAAAAAAGAGAAAGAAAGAAAAGAAACCAATTAAAGATGAAAAATATATATCATACAGTCTATGCTGGAAGGCAAGCCAGGTTGAAGCCTCCCCCCTCCCCCCCCC
>CM054136.1:17903166-17909859 GCA_028751875.1 Rapana venosa | reverse complement strand
GTGGGGTGGGCCACAGCACAACACACAGACACACAGACAACACACACCACACACACCACACACATATTTAAAAATGTCCACACACGATAAAAACGTCACCTTCCTACTATTTTTTTAAAGCTTTTAAAAACATCAAGTGATGGAATTTTTAGTTCACCCCAAGAGAGAAGAAAAGGAGAGAAGAGAGAGAGGAGAGAGAGAGAGAGAGAGAGAGTTTCAGATTCAGATCGATTCAGATTAGAATTTTTTTATTGCCATTTAAGTCAGTAGACTTTTTTGACACAAAAAAAAAACATCAACTAAAATTATTATCTATTTTGGGCTAAAAAGTGATGTACACTTAGAGAAGAGAGGAAGAGGAGAGAGAGAGAGAAAAGAGAGAGAAGGGGAGAAGAGAGAGGAGAGAGAGAGAGGGGAGAGCTTTACTCTGCAAACATTTGGCTTTCGTCTGCACTATGAAGACAGACATTTTTTATGGCATTCTATTTACGATCTTCAGCAGTGTAAAAACAAATAAACAACACACACAAAAACACCCAAGTGGGACGAACGCACACACACACACACACACACACACACACACACACACACACAACGCTCGCCAACACACACACACCACAGACACACAGACAGACACAACACACACGACACACACAACACCACACACACACAGAAAGCGCCGCACGAACACACACACACCCATTGTCAGTTTTCTCTTTTTCTCCCACGTTCTCTCTTTCCCTAACCACCCTGTCCTGTTTCCTTTCTCCTTTCCCTTTCTCTCTCTCCCTTCTTTTTGTCTCTGTCTCTTAATATCTCTCTTTTTTGCCTTCGTGTCTGTGTCTGTCTGTCTGTCCTGTCTCTTCTCCCATCTCCGTTCCCTCTCTCTCACCTCCTCTCTTTTTCTCTCTCTGGTCTTGCTCGTCTGTCTGCCTGTCCCTCTGCTGTTCTTATCTCTCTCTCCTCTCTCCCCTCTCTCTCTCTCTCCCCCCTCTCTCTCTCCTCG
The DNA here is from genome assembly GCA_028751875.1 of Rapana venosa. Lineage (NCBI taxonomy): Eukaryota > Metazoa > Mollusca > Gastropoda > Neogastropoda > Muricidae > Rapana > Rapana venosa. The sequence continues at coordinate 17,908,853 of CM054136.1, read as the reverse complement.
TGTCACCTTTGTCGATCAGTAACCTCCCCCCCTCTGCCCTGAAAATAAAAAGAAAAATGCTAACTTAATTTTAGTGTCATCCATTTTTGACCCCTCCACTTGCTTGCTGTCAATCAAACACCCTGTCACGTACTAAACCCCGGGTCTTTTTTGTTCTTAAAAAAAGGAGAAACGGGTTTACTTGGGACCAAAAAGTTGTGGGGTAATGACCTATCAAGATGCTTTTGATCGTTTTATCGCTGGTAAGGTTTCAAAAATCTAATTTTTTATTTTGATTTTTGTTTGAGTTTAATTTTTTTCTGTGTTTGCAAGAGTTTGCGTGAAACATACGATGTTTTGAACAGTTTTCTACTTTTTCTACTTTTTGATATTGTTTGTTTTTAAAAAAGGGGAAATGTTGGTCATGTTTTGGTTGTTTGTTGTGTGAAGACCTTTTTTTACTCGATTTTTTGGTTGATATTAATGGTGTGTTAAAAGGCAACTTGATTTTAAAGGCATTATTTTTTTTTGAATCCGTGTCCCCCAAATCGGGACTGCCCCCCCCGGGGTTCCCGAATCCCGTTCAAATTTTTTTTCCCTTCGGGAATTAAAAAACCCCGGGGGCCAAAATCCACCCCCCCCTTAAAAAAACCCCCTTTGGGATCAACTATAAACCGGGCCCCGTGTGCAAAACCCCATGCAAACATCTGGCGCACACTTAAATTCTGTTTTTTGCTTTTCAAAAATTTGTAGGCCATTGTGTGCCGGTGGGAGAAAATAAACAACTTTTAAAATTTCCGCAAAACCAGGGGGATGGATTTAAAAAGCGCATAATTGTTTGGTTCCCATTTTCCTCTAAATAAAAAATAAAATAAAAGAATTTTTTTAAAAAAAAAAACCGTTATGAAACCTATCACGATCTCTAACAGCCCCATCCTTTTCTTGCCTAACCCAACCAAGCCTTTGCTTAAATTTCCAATTTTAAAAAAATAGTTTTTTTTCCCCCAACCCGGGTTGCAAAAATTTTTAAACCCTGTTTTTAATTTCCAAAGTGACCCATTTAACCCCTAACCTTTTAAAGCCCAACAACTTTACCGGGGTTTGTAAAGTTAAGGTAGCATTTCATCAGCTTGGGGGTAACTTACCTCCCCAAACTCATTTGAAATTATTTTTAAAACAAAAATTTTTCTTAAGCATGCTATAAAAAGTTTTTTCACATACGGTGGAAAATCTGCCCTTTTCTCCATATATCCTTTTTGGGGGGGGGTTCGGACGGGAACACAAAAAAAAACCCCCCTTAAAAAGCATCCTTTAAGTATTTTTTTAAAAATTTTTTAAAAGTTTTTATTTCTCCATCCCTGAGTTGAGTTTTACCCAATACTGGTTGGATCGTATTTATAAAAAGCCGGGAAAGAAGACCCCCTTTGCATTTTTCTACATTTTTTAAAAAAACCCTTTTAACATAAACCCTACTGCTTGTCCCCCCCTTTAAAAGTTAAGAAAAGTGTACTTGTTTTGCACTTACCGTATTTTGAAACGTTAAACCCCTAGATAGAATTTAGCTTTTTAAACCACTTTTGACATTTTTAAAACAACAAAAAACCCCACTGTTTCGATTTCCCAATTTTTTATAAATTTATTTACGCAGACTTATTTTCCCCCAAAATTTCCTTTAAAACATAAATTTTGGTTTTTGAAGTCCATTTTGTAAAAAACAAAACTTCAATGTTTCCCTTCATCTGCAAATGCAAAAAAATTTTAATAAAAATCAGGCATCATTCAAACCCCCAGGGTTTCCCCTAAATTTTATTAAAGTGATTTGCTAACGGATAGATTGTAAAAATTTCGAAAAACAAGGAGGACTCAGAACACATCCCGTCTGACTCGAAGGGGTTTGGTTCAAATGTCTGTTAATTCAAGTTTACCCCGGAAACACGGGAAAACCAATGACAATACATTTCCCCAGCGTAGCAAAATAATTTACCATGCACGCCCTTTTTTTAACAGTGCAAAATTTTAGAAATGTTTAGTCTGAATCATCCCCAAATTTTTTTTTGGAAAAGGGAAAATTATTTTTGGGAAAATATTTGTTTTAAAAGTTTAAAACAAATTTTTTTTTTTAAACCCCTAAAAAATTCTATAAAAATTTTTAAAAAATTTGGGTTTTTGGGGGGTTTTTTGGGTTTTTTTTTTTTGGGGGGGGTATGTGGGTTCCCCAAAAAAGAAAAAATCAAACCCTTCCTTCATATAACAATCTTTTTTTTACAAAAAACCTTTTTAAAGGAAAAAAGTTTTTTTGAAAATTGTTTAAAAATGTGGGGAAAAAAATTAGTGCCCCCAAGTTTTTGGGGGTTTGGGGTTTTTTGGGGGGGGAAAAAGGGGGTGATGGGGAAAATTTGGGGGTTTTTTGTGTGTTTTTGTTGTTTTGTTTTTTTTGTTTTTGGGGGGGGTTGGGGGGTTTGGAGGCATTGGGGGGTTTTGCGTACTTTTTAAAAAAGGGTTTTCTTTTCTCTTTTCGGAAAAAGGCTTTGTTTTGAATACCCGCCCGGGTTTTTAAACCCCAACTCTTTTTTTTTTCACAAATTTTCTGGTGAAAGAACCATGGGCCGTTTTTTTATACAAAAACCCCCAGCTTTTAAACGCTTTGTTTTTTTCCCAATTTTTTGGGTTAATTTAAAAAACTTTTGATTTTTTTTTGGAAAATTCAAAGTTTTTTGTTTGATTTAAGGGGCTTGATGGTTTTTTTTTAGTTTTGTTTCTTCGGGATAAAAACCCTTGTTTTTGGGGGATTACTTTTTTTTGGGGGAAGGGGCAAAAAAAGGTTCATCCCAATAAAAAATTTTTTTAGAATTTAAAAAAAAATTTTAAAAAAAAAAAAATTTTGAAAAAACAAAATTTTTTTTTTAAAAATTTTTTAAAAATTAAAAACAAACTAAAATAAAAAAGTAAAATTTACAAATTTTTCCCAAATTTGGGGCAAAGAGACGGTTTAAAAAAAAAAAAACAACAAAGAAAAAAAACCTTTTATTTTTTACAATAGAAAAAAATTTTTTTCATTTTAAAAACCCAAAAGGGATTCCCCCCCTCCCAAAAATTTCCCCCGGAAAAATGGGCAGGGGGGGGGAAAAACCAAAAAATTTTTTTTTTTTTTTTTGTTTTTTTGGTTAATCAGGTTATTGTTTAAAATTAAAATTTTGGGTTTTTTTTCCTGGGTTTAAAATTTTTTGAACTTTTTTTCCCCCCCCCCCCCCTTTTTTTTTTGGGTTTTGGGTTTTTTTCCCCCAATTTTTGGGGGGAAATTTTTAAAATTTGATTTTCCCCCTTCCCTCTTCCCTCCCCCTTTTTTCCTTTCCATCTTCTTCCCCTCTTTAAAAAATTTGTTTTGAAAAATTTTTAAAGCTATTTTTCCCCCAAAAAAACAAAATTTTAACACACCCCCAAAAACCCCTTTTAAAATTAAAGATTCTGGGGAAACCCAAAAACAAAACAACAAAATTTTTGGGGTTTTGGGGGAAATTTTCCCGTGGGGGGAAAGAATGCACCCGAAAAAATTTTTAAAAAAAAATTTTTTGGGGGGGTTTAAAAACCCCTTTTTGGGTTTAAAAGGAAAACGGGGGGGGGGGAAAAAAAAAGAGGGGAAAGGGGAAGAGGGAAGGGAAAAAAAGAAAGAGGGGGGACCAACCCTACCAAAAAAAAAAAAAAGGAAAATTTTAAAATTTTTTTTTTTAAGGGCTGGGGTTAACAGGTTTATTTGATTTTTTTGGGGGTCGTTTTGATTTGGCTAAAAAGGGGGGGAAAGGAAAAAAAGGGGAAAAAAGGGGGGGAAAAAGAAAAATTTTTAAAAAGTGTTTGTTTTTTTTCTCTTTTTTTAAACCCAATTAAAAGGGTGCGTACGGGGTGCGTGCGTAGTGTGTATTTTTTTGAAAGGTGTGTGGGGAGGGGTTGAAAAGTGATGTTTTTTCCTTTTTTTTTTTAAAAAGTGTTTTTTTCGGTACCCCTGGCTCCCTTTGTTATTTGTTTCTTTTTCCCCTGTTTTTTTTGTTTTCAAATTTCTGTACGACAATTAAATCTCTAAGTGCTGTGCTTTTGCTGGGGCTACCCCCCGTAGTAGATAAAATTATTGAAAAACCCTTGAAGTCATGGGGGTTGAAACATGTTTTTTAACGCTTTCTTTTGGGAATTTTTGTTTATTTTTTTTCTCCAGAAAGAAAATTTTTGTTTGCCACTAAGATTCGCTCTTTTTAAAAACCTTTTTCCTTTAATTTTTTTTGAAAAAAAACCGGGAAACGTTAAATCCCAGTTTTTTTTTCTTTTTTTCGTTTATGTCCAGTTATCTCTTGTTTTTGAAAATTGGGATATTTGTTTTTTAATATTTCGTTTTTTGTAACAAGCCCGTCCCTTTGTTGTCTTGTTTTTTTGGGTTAAGATAGGGGGAAATAAAAAAACCTAAAATTAAACGGCCGGGAATAAAAATTTTTTTTTGTTTTAAATGTAAATTTTTTTCCGTTTTTTCTCCTTTTCCAAAAATGATCTTATATTTTTTCGTTTTTTTCCTGTTTATTATCTGTATAACACTCTCGTTTTCATACTTTGCTAAAAAGTAGCTTTTGGCTGAATTCCTTAACCCAAATTGTCTGTGTGATTGCTTCTATTTTATGTATACATGGCTTTTATTTTTCTGCTTGTTTCTATTTTTCCTTGCCCAACCCAAAAACGCTTTGTCAGTATGGATTAAGCCTAGAAAGGGGCCTACTTTTTAAAATGATTCGTTGTAAAATATGAATTTGGGAAACAATTTTCACCCCATCATAAGAAACTTCCCCAAAAAAACCAAACCTCGATTTTAAAAGAGGGAGAAAAAATTTTATTTGAAGTGGGAATATAAACAAACAAATAGGGGGTCCTCAAAACCACCCCATACACATACATTTTCCCTTTCCCATATTACTTGTGGTTTTTTTTTTATGTTTTGCCCAAACGTTTTTCGCCGATCACCTCCCAAAACCAGTAAAATAAAACAGCCGCTCCCTTGGGAAATTGGGGGGGCTGGCCTTCCCACACCCCCCCCCCCCCCCCCCTCCTTTTTTCTCTTTTCTGTCTGTCTGTCTGTCTGTTTTGTCTGTCTGTCTGTCTGCTGTCTGTCTGTCTCTCCCCTCTCTCTCCCCCTCCTCCCCTCTTTTCTCTCTCTCTCTCTCTCTCTCTCTCCACACACCACACAAAAACAACACACACACACCCCACACACACACACACACTGGGCCCAAGAAGGCTTGGGACAGTAAAACTTTGGGAGATGTTCCCCAAAAAGGCCAACTAGCCCCTAAGGGCTACAGCCCTTCCCAAGGGTAAAGCCTCCTAGTCAGAAGTCATAGTCATAAACTAAAGACAAAGCTTTTAAAGGGGAAATTTCCCAATGGGGGGAAAGAAAGCCATTTGATCATACATACAGCCTCCCACTTTGCTTTTGGCTCCAAGCGTCAAGGGTTTTAAACAAAAACTGTGATAAAGCCCAGGCCCCCGAAGGCATTTTGAGTTTTACTGTGACCCCGTAAAAAAAAAAAAAAAATCAAGGCATTCATTATACTAGGTCAGTTCTAGGGGAGGTAAGACTGGAAAACTTGCATAAACTTAATAATAAAAAAAATAAAAAAAAATAATAACAAAAAATAATAAAAATTTAAAAATTAAAAATTAAAAACAATAACAAT
>CM054136.1:17888166-17898166 GCA_028751875.1 Rapana venosa | reverse complement strand
GATACTAACAAAGGAAAAAAGTCCCCAGAAATAATTAAAAATACATCACAAATTTACATTTGGGGGGGGGGATGGGTGGCGAGGGGTAAGGGGGACCTAGTGGGTTTGAACTCCCATTTGACGACCCAAGTTCGAGTCACCACCACACCTTCGGATGAGACTAAACCCAGGCCCCCTGTCAAAAAGCATGCAAACATCTTGCGCACACGTTTTTAAATCCGTTCCGCTTTTTGGAAGGTAGGCCATTGGTGCCCCGGGGGAAACAGATGCAACTTTACAAAAATGCATACACAGGGACTGATGTAAAAAAGCACTGAGTGCTTATTCCATTATCCTCGATATAAAAAAATAAATAAAAGAAGATTAATTTAATTAAAGGGGAAAATTTTCTCCGGGTTTAAATTACTGCTGACTCCCTGTGTGGCGGGGGGAACGGATGACAAAATTTTTCAAAAAATGCTACACACGGGGGGGGGATGTCAAAGGCACATGAGTGCTTATTTCATTATCCGGGATTAAATAAAAACATAAAAAACAAAAGAATTTCCCTTAAAATCCCTCGGATGAGACAAAAAACCCAGGTCCTTTGTGCAAAAGCACGGGAACATAATTATTGACACGTTTAAAAAGTTCCCCGTTTTTTAAAAGTAGCCCTTAAAAATGTTTTTATCCATAGGAACAGGTGACTAATGTAAAAAAAGGGAAAAAAAAGCTCGACATGGTGACGTTGGGGGTATATAGACACACCCCCAAGCTGGGAAGCGGTACCAGAACTGTAGCAAACTGCCCTTTGCAAATCTTACTATTGGTGAACCGGGAGGTCGGGGAAAAAAAAAAAAAAGGTAAAGGGTCCCATAACCTAAGGTGTTTGGGGGGGCGAGGGGTCAGAGACCTATTTCGGGCCAGCATTTGAGGGGGGCGCCCACTCCCCTCCCCCGCTGCTTTCCTTCCCTACCCTAAAGAGGGCAGGGAAACCCCTTTCCGGGTGAAAATGGGGGGAACTGTACTGAAACCAAGGCCGCAAACGGTCACCCATCCAACTGGAACCACGCTCGACCTGCTTTAAATTTGGCCGGGGGGAAAACGAGTGCTCCACCATGACTATCCCTCCCCCCGGCTAGTGTCACAGAAAGCTACAGTGTCACAGAAAACTATGTGTCACAGAAAGCTATAGTGTCCCCAGAAACATAGTGTCACGAAAAACTTAGTGCACAGAAAACAATAAAAAAAGCTAAGTGTCACAGAAAGCTGTAGTGTACAGAAAACTATAGGCACAAAAGTATAGTTATAGAAAGCTGTTTGGGCACGAAAGCTATAGTGTTACAGAAAGCATAGGGCCAAAAGCTTAGTGTCAAAGAAAGCTATAGTGTACAGAAAGCTATATTTTCACAGAAAAAAATGTTCCCGAAAAATATAGTATCACAGTGTCAAAGAAAGCTATAGTGTCAAAGAAAACAATAGTGTCACGAAAATAAGGTGTCAAGAAAGCTATGGTTTTAAAGAAAGCTATAGTTTTTACAGAAAGCTATAGTTCCAGAAAGTATAGTTCACAGAAAACAAGGTGTACAGAAAGCTATATGTCCCAAAAAAAAACTATATGTCCGAAAGCTATATGTCCAGAAAGCTATAGTGCAAAAGTTTTACAAAAGCTTAGTGACGAAAGCTATAATGTCAAGAAAGCGTAGGTCACAGAAAGCTATATGTCACAAAAGCTATAGTGTCACGAAAACTATAGGTCAAAGAAAACTATAGTGTCACAGAAAGCATGGGGTAAAAAAAGCTATAAATTTTACGAAAAAATAGTTCAAAGAAAGCAAAGGTCAAACTTTTATTTCCTTCCTTTTGTAACTTTTTGCGAAATGGTCTAGAGGACACCCCCCTGAAAAACCCTGGCGAAATTTATGAGGATAAAGCCACTCTGATAGGGAACTTACAGTTGCAGACAGGAAATTAGATAAGAATAGGGGGCCTGCTCTTGGGCGACGCGCTCTTCCCGGAGAGTAGCCCGGTTCACGAGAAAAAATCTGCGTGACTTAAATGGTATAAAGATGAAAGTGAAAAATAAAAAAAGTAAAAAAAAAAAAGAGTAGATCCATTGAAGTATAAAGGAAAGCTTGATTTTAAAGCGTACGTTATCAAAGCTTTCTTGTTGGTGTGGGAGGCAGGAGTGACACATCTAAGAGGTTGTGTAGTAGTTCAAGCTACATCACCTACTACACATCAAAACGCTGTGTTGGAGCTGTTCATACAACTTAGAAATAATATACATTATGGAACACTTAATAATCGTGTTCAATTCATGGGAAACAACCTGTGCTTGATTGCTGAACTCTATTTAAATGAGTTCTTTCCCTTTTACCATGTCGTTTTGCGTGTGTGTCGGCTATTTATGTATTTATTTATTTTTTACATCACCGTGAGTCGATGATGTTTTCTGTTTTTGTGAATTCAGTTTTTCTACTTGTTTCCTTCATATTTTAACGTGTAATGAAAAATTTTGCTTGATAATTATTCATGAGTCTGATGAAACATTACTGTGTATGAAATCAATGTGATCCTCGCATTTTTAACGGTTTTTTGTTTTGTATTAATTATTACATCAAACATAACAGCTGGCGTGCTCCCCCGGCAGTGCTGGCGAAATGTTTTCATATTAAAAGCGTTCAGCCTACTCCAGTAAAATGCTTTGTTAATCAAGCCAACGCCTCTTTCGATTACTATTTTTGTCTCATTTTCTAACATTATAATGAGAGATGATGAATGATGATGTGAGATGATGAGATGTGATGATGTGATAGGATGATGTTGATGATGATGTATTTTTTTTTGACGACGGATGACGATGATAAGATGATTCCTTTTCTTTTTCTTTTTTCCGACGTCATCGTCTCGAATCAAAATAAATCATCATCATCACAGCGCAGCAGCAGCAACAACAGCAGCAGCAGCGGTAGCAGCAGCAGCAGCGCACAGCAGCAGCAGCAGCAGCACAGTAGTAGTAAGTAGATTTAAAGTATAGTAGTAGTAGTAGTGTAGTGTAGTAGATGGTATGATTTCGGGGAAGTAATCGGCATTATGTTAAACCAAAAAAAAAGGGAAACCCCCTTTGAAGGGGGGGTTGGTAGTACTGGGGCTCAAACCGGGGGTTTAAACCCTGGGTTTCAAAAGGGTTGAGACTTTACTGAGGGGGGCCCTTTCCATGTAAGTAAAGGAAAAGGTTCCCAAAACCCCATGTGGTCGTAGGGGAGAGAGGCATCAAGACCTCAACTTATCCGGGGGCCAAACAATTGAGGCAGCGCCCACTCCTCCCCCTCGCTGCTTTACCTTCCCTGACCCCAAAAAGGGGAGGTACCCCCAATACAGCTGGGTGGACTGAGGGGCTGTCTGAAGCCAAGGGCCCCAAACGGGCTCCTCCCAAATGGTAACCCCGCTCGATGCTGCTTAACCTTGGCGGGGGAAACGAGGCTTGACCACTGAGCTACCCCCCTCCCCAAATACCTCAGCGTAACTCCACATGCTGATAGAGAAAGTTTTGTCTTCTGAAAAGGGAAGGATAGGGTTTTAGGCTGAGACAATCCAACACAATACCAAAAAAACAGTATTTTATGTAAAATACAGACGCAGACAACAGAAGACAGTAGAGACAGAGAGACGATGACAACCCAAAAAACCCCCGAAAAATCCAACCAAAAAAACAAGTGAAACGGAAAAACAAAAAAACAGAAAAGCCAAAATAACACAAAGGGCATTTACAGTAGAAGGCAAAAAAAAAACGAAACACTTAATTAGCACCCGACCCGGAAGGGTTAAAAACAATAAAAATTCAAATGAAAAGCAATTAAAGCTACACTTGCAAATTTTTTTAAAACTTTTGTTTTGGTTTGTTTTTTTGCTATTGTTTTTTTTTGTTCTTTGCCCTTTTGTTGTTGTTTTCGGGGTTTTTGTGTTTTGGTTGGGGTTTTTTTTGGGGGAGGGTATTAAAACGAACTCCACTCAACGACAAGAATAAAAGGGAAAAAAGATTTTCCTTTTCTTCCAAAAACAAAAACGGAGCGCAACAATAATTGAGGCTACCAGGTAAAACAAAAAAAAAAAAACAAAAAAAAACCCCAGCAAATACAGCGAACAAAACAAATCAGGAAAAAAAAAAAAAAAAACAGATTTTAAAAAAAAAACAAAAAAAAAATGGTTGAAACAAACAAAACAACACTAACAAGAATAAATTTTAGAAAAAACAAAAAGGTTTTAAAAAACAACAACAAAACAACATCCAAGCAAAAAAAATGAATAACAATGGAAAAAGTCACAACAAAAAAGAAAAAATTTACCAAACGCCAAAACAAAAAAATGAACAACACAAAACAAAAGGCCAAAGAATAAAAAAAAAAAAACCCCAAATATACCCTTTCCCCCCCCCCCCCCCCACCTCCCACTCCGCCCCCCCTCCCCCCAAAAAAAAAAACCCCCAAAAACTCCAACCCCAAAACCCCCCCCCCAAAAAAAAAAAAAAAAAAAAAGCCAAAAAAAATCCCCCCATGAAAAATAATGGGTGTCAGTCAGTATTTTTTAAACAAGAGTTCTTCATTTTTTCCCCATTCGTGGTTTTTGGGGGGTTTTTTTTCTTCTTCACACACACACACACAAACACACACCACACAAACACACACACACACACCACACACACGTCCATACAATATAATATATTATATATATATAAAATAATTTAAAATTATTATTATTAATAATAATAATTTTAAAAATTTTTATATAAAGAGAGAGAGAGAAGAGAGAGAGAGAAAAGAAGAGAGAGAAAAGAGAGAGAGAGAGAGAGAGACAGCAGACAAAAGAAGACAGACAACAGACAACAGACAGACAGAAAACGACAGACAGATCATTTGTACTGGATGGTTTGGCTGCGTTTTGGTTTTTTGTGCTTTCCCTTTTTGATTGGCTTTGAGTTGTTTGCTTCGGCTCTACCTCTCTCGATTTTTTTTTTGGGGTTTTTTTTTTCTTTGTTTTTTCTTTATTTTGTTTTACTCATCCCCGTTTTACTTTGTGTGCTGATTTTTTCTTTTTCCACTAAGCTGTCTAGTTTGTATGAATAAATTGTTCCTTTTCTCTCTCTCTCTCTCTCTCTCTCTCTCTCCCCTCCCCCTCTCTCTCTCTCTCTCCCTCTCTTTTTTTCCCCCCCTCTCTCTATCTCTCTACCCTTACTCTATCTCTGGGGACTGGATGTAGAAAAGCACATAAGTGCTTATTCCACTATCCTCGATATAAAAGAATGAAATGAAATAAAATAAAATATAATTAGTATCTCTGTCTCTGTGTCTCTCTGTCTGTCTCTCTCTGATCTCTGGATTTATCATCATTTTACGATGACGTGGAAGCCATGCCATGGCGATCATTTTGGCTATAATTTGTTTTTTTCTTCTTTTTCTTTGCTCAACATGTGTGTTGTGTGTAGTCCCCTTCCCATTGTCCCCTTGCAAATAGGCTTAAGAGCTTATTTCAAAAAACTAGTCTCTCTTCCTACCCCTCTCTCGTCTGTTTTTGTGCCTGTCTACTATGTCTCTGTTTATCTGTCTGTCGTCCCCCCTCCCCCTATCCTCTGTTCTGTCTTCCCGTATGTCATGTCTCCTCTGTCCCCTCCGTCTCTCTCTGTCCTGTCTCTCTGTCCCCTGTTCTTCTGTCGTTGCCGGTCTGTCTGTCTGTCTCTCTCTCTCTGTGTTTTATGGTCGATAGCAATGATTATACAAGTACACGGCCTTGACCAAATGTGCCTATTTTCTGTACATCTACTTCTTATTACTTTTTCTCCCTGATATTTTTCCTTCAAAGAGCTATCGAATGTAAACAATCTGTATACATCATGCCCCAATACGCAAGTTGTTTACAACAACACAAACAAAAAAACCCACACATACAAAATTTTAGACACAGACATAGACACAGAAAACCACACACACACACACACACAAACACACACACACACACACACACACACACACACACACGAGGGACATTTTCACAAGGATCAATGCAACAACCACCCTCCAATTATCATCCACTATGCCCACACACGCTAAGGAAAACCACTATTGATAATACACTGCTGCACGTGCATTGAGCATGCAGACTGCAGAATGTCTTGTGGATCAATGGCTTCAATGGACAGACAGACAGACAGGCAGCATGGAAGGAGAGAGAGGGAGGGAGGGGGTACTGCAGTATAGTCATGGCAGCGAACTCATTGGGCTGGCTAAGCAAACATCAGCGTCAGGTCAGACCAGTTTGCACAACATAAGACATGGAACTTTTTTGTTTGCTCCTGAAACCAAAACTGCATGAGAAGTGTTGAGTGTGGAGAAGAAGTATCAGGCATTATTCCGGTATAATCAACCATACTTGCATTTATTTTAAGAGTCTGTATGGGATATCACTTTTGTCAGACACAACAAAAGATGTGACATGAAAACATATTCTAGAAAATGATGTGTAAATGTATATTCCACACAAAGTTATAATCAGGTTTTTAGACTGCGTGTACATTAATTTGGTCTTGGTCTGTTATATGGAGCGTACATGCTGGCCTGAAGCTTGTAGTCCTTATTGAAATCTTTTAATAGCGACAACTTAAATGCTAGGTATCATTTCAATATGTATATTACTAGTGACAACAAGAATATTCTTTAACGATGTATGAACATCTTTAACGTTTGCAAAAGATGTTACACGTGCAACGGGACAAAATATTTGGGTTGCTGTTGTTGTTGTTGTTGTTGTTTTTGTTGCTGTTGTTGTTGTTGTTGTTTTCTCCCTAGCTGAAGCTCCCTGGAAGTCATCAGAACATGCACTCTGTCTCCCTCACCACACCTGACCAACAGTGCCAGAGTGCACACTGGATACAGCATTTATGTGGATGGCCTTCTATTTAGAAAAAAGACAACTCACAAAAGAGGCAGCCATACTGTAATTTCCGATAGTGTTTTTCCCCTTTTAATAGAAGATGTATTTCGTTGTGTCAGGAGCTTGTCATGGATAAGCACATGCCAAGCATCATATTTTAGAATCATCATTGCAACATTTTGATGAAGGCCTTGGCACTTTGCTCGTACAAACAAGTGACAAGTCTTGCGGCCGTGGCCAAAGACTTTATTTATAGCTCCATAGAATGATGATCGTGTTGTTACAAAGACATACTGCATGCCCCCAAAAGTCCTTCGGATGAGACTATAAACCAAGGTCCCGTGTGCGAACGCACGCAGAACATCTTGCGCACACGTTCAATCCTGTTCCGCTTTTCGTAAGAGTAGGCCATTGTGTGCCGGTGGGAACAGATGACAGAATTCACAAACCGCATATACACGGGGACTGGATGTAAAAAAGCACATACGTGCTTATTCCATTATCCTCGATATAAAAGAATGCTTTTTTAAATACCGAAGAAGAGATCAATATCTCCATCACTTTAAACGCTGATCTCTATCGCTCCTCCCACACTAACACAAGAAACGAGTCAAGCTGGATCATGCAGCCTACGTCCATCACTGGGTATATGATTGTTTTCATCTCGGCTTGTCTGCTACGCCCAATAGACAGACCTTAAACATGGCAAGATAGTTTTGTATTGGATTACAGGGTATCCACAGTTGTTTGACAAGAACATCACATAGCTTTGGCTTAATGACTCCTCCATACCTCGTGTTTATAGTGGGTTCATACATACTGAGACTAAATCCACAAGGACGCAGTCTGCACTTAGAACACACTGAGGTGTTAAAAAACAAACGTGGAGCATACGAGCACAAAAACCAAAAAACCCAAATTGAAATAGAGAAAACAAACAAAAAATAAAACAGACAAATAAAGCTAACTCCCTATCCAGTGTATGTTCTCACAGGTACTCCCAGATGTGATGAGAGAGTCCGAAAATGATAGTGTGGGTGCTTAAGCAGAAAAAAATCCATACACACATCATCATCATCATCATCATCATCATCAGCAGCAGCAGCAGCAGCAGCAGCAGCAGCAGCAGCAATAACAATAACAGAAGCAGCAGCAGCAGCAATAGTAAAAACAACAGAAAGTAGGTCATTGACCTTGCTTCCTTCTACAGTGTCCAGTGAATCGTCGTCTAGAAAGTAGAGTGATTGAAGCCGTTTAGAGGGGCTTAGTTCAAAGAGAGAACAGATAAGAAACAGAACGGAGCAAACTTGGTTTGGCACTGAAGCTGGAACACTAAACCCACTTCCAGGAGTTTTGCATCAAACAGTGCAGCTGTGCTCACACATACTGATCTTTGCTCCCAACCTTAAAAAAAAACCCCAAAGTAGCCACATATGGTCCTTTTTTGTGTAAAACTGTCCTTGGATAAACAATCCCATCTAAAATTTCCCTTTATCTTTAGGTTCATAGCTTAGATTTGAAAAGCGTCATATTTTTCCCAGAGTAACGTTGTTACCTTGAACAAGAAGTGATGTCATAGCACAAACAGTCGTGTCAGCAGTGTGTTGTGTGTTGTGTGTGTGTGTGTGTGGTGTTTTTCTTTCATCAAAAAAGATACAAAAAGATGGACCCACGGCCAAAGAAATGACCGAAGAGTGTATGAATAGGGTATTTTTTTTTCTCTAGATCTTTTGGGGGACTAATGCTTTTCTTTCGAATAATAGGTGAAATTGAGGTAAATACGTTATGCGTTCAAAAAACATTTGTGTCATAACTTATTGTATTCAGATTAAAAAATAATAGAAACTGATGGTGAGTTATATAAAATAATATATATAATATTTTTAAATATATATATATAAATATATATTTAATTTAAAAAAAAATATATTTTATATATAATGCGAACGAGGAAAAGGCACAAGGACAATGAACACACAGCTAAAAGTGCAAACATAAAGAGACAATAATCAAAAAAATTGTGTTTAGGTAAACGTATAAAAAGAACCACGTCCACCCAAAGGAACACAGTTACTTTAAATGTGATGTTTATGCATATTTTTATCGCGGAAAAATTCCCCACTCAGTACAGTGAAGATTTTAAAAGGGGGTAAGTATTCTACAGAATCGATCGAGGGATGGGTTGCTGTTCACGACACAGGGAAAATCACAACCAAAATTTTAAAGTCCCCCGGGACTACCCAAGAAACCTAAAGGGACTAAAACCACCGCAAAAATAAATACTGAACTTTTTTTTTTTGAAAATGAACCTTCATAAAAGTTTTCCTTTTTTATGGACGTCACTAAGGGAAAACCCCCAAAAAGAGAAACAATAGTTATTGATCTTTACCCCCAAAAAAGCCTTTTTCAGCAAGGGGTGGAAAAGGAATGCCCCAGGGTTTTCCTACAGTGCCCCACAGCTTTCAACTGTGGAAAAAAAAACAGATGAGCGCGGTTTTTTCTTTTTTAGCAAGCCCCGCATTTTTTCTCTCTTGTGTTGGGCCGTTTCTTAAGTACCGTCCCAAAGATGGGAAAAAAGATGGTTTTTTTTCAGGATTTTTCACTTTTCCCCACGCGAAAAAATAACTACGTGAATTGATGGGGGAAAAAACGGGGCAAGAAGAAGCGGGAAATAAAACGAGAAAAGGAAATGTACTTTAATAAAAAGGACTGCTCCTTTTCCCAAAATTTTTAAAGCACATTTTTTCATGGTGTTGAACTTTTTTAAGTTGCCCGAATAAAGTTGTTGATTTCTGATAAATGAATGTTCATTACCCCGCCTTATTAAAATGGGAAAGCTCACCTGTATATGCGGGTTTTAATTTTTTTTTAACAATTTAAACCATTTTATACTTTTACAAAAGGGTTTTTCTTAACGGCAAAACGGGTTTACTATTCAAATTTATGTTTTAAGCCCAATTTTAAAAAGTTTAAAATCAAGAACTATTAAAAGTTTCTTACAAATGACTGGGAAAAATTTCCAAAGTCGATATCACGTTTTTTTTGACTTTGCCTCGCTCTGGTTGGTTTTTTTTGCTCTAGCAAAGCCAACTGC
>CM054136.1:17859137-17887666 GCA_028751875.1 Rapana venosa | reverse complement strand
ACTATTTTTGAACATGTCACTCTTGTTTTGTACGAGGTAGCGATAGTCTTTCCTATGCAAACAAGGTTCACGTTCCACCAGTGACAATGGAGAAAGTAAATGCCAAGTCGATTTGTGTAACTCTTCCGTTAGTTGCATACTCCTAGGGCATAAACAGTGGCAAGATAAGGATACATTCCGAACCACTCTGATCATGTGTTTGTAGTTGCAAAATCCTGATACGCACTAGCGAATGTACATGTTCACGAGATCACGAGTTGTTGACTCATGCGTACGTTCTCACACGCGTCATAGATGCCCCGGTTTGCTTGTACACACAGTAACTAATATACACACAGAAGTCTACATGCAATTCAAGGGGCGCAACGAAGTACACTCAAAGAGTTTGAAACTGCTCTGCCTCCCTTTATATTATTTTGTGTATCTGTGAGATTCCACTGTCAAAAAGTCTTCTGTCTTCAGATGTGTATTATATATATATATATATATATATATATATATAATGTACCAGCAAATCGTGACGAAGCAAGCCAAACAAACAAAAAACACCACAAAAGCCATAAAAAACAGACAAAAGCATATAACCCTTAAACAACGCAAACAACTTACTCGTTCGCTACATAAATATATATATTTTTAAAAAATGAATAAACAGTGAATACCCCTTTGTAACGATTTGAAGCTATTTTATTACACAATTTTACTTCCGCAGTAACCACACACACACACACACACACCACACACACACACTCCATACACACACACACACACACACACACACAACACATATAGCACCACCACCACCACCACTCCACACACACACTCCACACACACACACTCCACACACACACACACACACCACACACACACGCACACCACCACCACCCCACACACACACACCACAAATACACACAACATACAACAACACACACACACACACACACACACTCACACACACACTCACTTACACACACACACACACACAATCACACCACTACCTTCCCACTTGACTAAAAATCCTTCCCTACACCTACCAAGAGGGAGAGGAGATGGGCGCCGCCCTCAATATGCTGGCCCTAGAGAAGTGAGGTCTCTGACGCCTCGCTCCCCTACGACCTTATAGGTTATGGGACTCCTTTACCTTTACTTTTTACACCTACCATCCTTTCATCAGATCATTCTCTCCCCACTCTGCTCTCCAGGCTATTCCTGCTACAGAGCGCCCACCGGTGTGTGTTGCGGGAACCCGGGTACCTGCATCCCGGAATGTGAGGCCACGAAACGACGAATCTTCGACGGCTGCTTCCCTCCTCCCCTGGCTCCTGGGGGAGGAGGGGGACCCGGAGGAAGTCCCACCCTGGGGGCAGCTATCCGACGTCGCCGACGCAAGGCAGTGTCTGTCAATGACCTGTCTCTCTGCCAGAAGCTGTTGCAAAATCCCTCACTACTGGATGGTCTGTGTAACAGGCGGGGTTAATTTGTGACGTACACCGTGAACCCCCCCGAAGTCAGAATGCGGCTACCTTCAATGTTAGGGGGGGGGGGGGGGGGGGGGGGGTTGGAGGGGGGAGGAGGGGGGGTAGGATGAAAAAAAAAGAGAGAAACGGGCGCTTACGCAGCAATCTCCTCTTTGGTGAAACTTTGGTGTTCTACCGGGACAGGGGTGGGGGGGGAGGGTTAGGGTTGACCCACCCTAACCTACCCTAACCCTACTAATGTTGGATGTTTTTCTTTAATTATGTGTTTACCGGTAACAAACTGAAGGTTTTGTTTGTTTTGTTTCCTTAAAACGTGACAGTGACACACCCAGGCAACGCAAAGAAGAAAGTGACAGTGACACGATTTTTCAGTCAGAATGTTTTATCTTTATCTTGTTTGCTCTCATCAGAGTAGAATATACTATGTAAAATAAGAGAAACAATTGGACTGGTTCGTTCAAAGAACAAGTTTGTGCTGTTCACATTCAGACAGTTTTGAAATGCTATATGATAAGCAAAGGGCATGAGGCACGTAAGCCTATGTTAACCACAAAAGAACAATGGATGTAATCAGAAATTTGGTCTAGCCTTGGATTTACCGGAACATAACGCACTATTTTTATAATTTGCTATTTTTGGTGTATTGTGTGCGGTTTCTGTTTTGATCTCTCCTGCGGGCTCGTCTGTTCACATAATTTTATCTGTGCAAGTCAAAATCTTCATTAAAATTTTTGTTAGCCTATGTTATGGATAAACTGAACATGAAATAGGTCTACGATAGTACTGGTAGCAGCAGACGACATACAACACCTGATCTATCACAATCACTGTCTTGTACAACTACTGCTACTACTAGTACTACTACTACTACTACTACTACTACAACTACTTCTACTGCTGCTGCTGCTGCTGCTGCTGCTACTACTACTACTACTACTACTACTTACTACTACTACTACTACTACTATATACTTACTACTTACTAACTACTACTACTAAGCACTTTGATTTGTTCCTTTGCAAGATTCAGCGCTATATAAAATCCATACATTATCATTATTATTATTATTATTATTATTATTATTATTATTATTATTATTATTATTATTATTATTATTATTATTATTATTAATATTATTATTATTATTATTATTATTACTACTACTACTACTACTACTATGTCTATTGCTACTAGATCTACTACTAATGATGATGAGCTGATGATAACAATAATAATAATAATAATAATAATAATAATAATAATAATAATAACACAGGGATGATGATTAATGCTAGTTTAAATTCGTTGACTGCCTCTGCTATTTTTTTTGACGTTGCAGTTATTTGAAATTACCATCCTATATCATATAAGATTGTTTGCTCTCTTTAAGATAGTGTTTTTGTTTGGTAAAAGGAAATACGTTTTTTGTCCATTGCCTAATTACTATGTTGTGTTTGCAATATTTTACTCTGGAATTGATTAAAATGGACTGAATTGATTTGTCAGTGTGTGTGTGTGTGTGTGTGTGTGTGTGTGTGTGTGTGTGTGTGGTGTGTGTGTGTGTGTATGTGTGAGAGAGAGCATTGCTCGAGATAACAAAAACCATGTGAATGTGTCATAACGTTTCTGGTTGTTATTGTTGTTGCTTGTTTGTTTGTGTGTTTGTTTGTTTGCTTGCTTGTTTGTGTGTTTGTTTGAAGCATTCACTGATTTCACTCCCAAAAACATAGACACACAGATACATGAACAAAGGAAAAAGTCCTAGAAATAATTAAAAGTACATACACTAACTTGTACATTTGGGGAGGGGGATGGGTGGCGAGGGGTAGAGGGACAGCCTAGTGGTTAGAACTCCTGATTTGACGACCCATGTTCGAGTCACCATCCACACACTTCGGATGAGACTATAAACCGAGGCCCCGTGTTCGAACGCATGCAGAACATCTTGCGCACACGTTAAATCCTGTTCCGCTTTTCGGAAGAGTAAGCCATTGTGTGCCGGTGGAAACAGATGACAAAATGTACAAAACCGCATACACACGGGGACTGGATGTAAAAATGCACATGAGTGCTTATTCCTTTATCCTCGATATAAAAGAATAAATAAAATGAATAAATAAATTAATTAAAGGGAATTTTTCTCCTGGATTTAACATTACTGCTGACTCCAGTGTGTGCCGGTGGGAACGGATGACAAAATGTACAAAACTGCATACACACGGGGAATGGATGTCAAAGGCACATGAGTGTTTATTTCATTTATCCTCGAAATAAATAAATTTCTCTTAAAGTCCCTCGGATGAGACTATAAACCCAGGTCCTTAGTGCAAATGCACGGAGAACGTAATTATTGCACACGTTAAACCCGTTCCACGTTTTGGAAAAAGTATGCCATTAAAAATGTTGCATGCCAGTAGGAACGGGTGACTGATATAAAGAAAAGAAAAACGCTTGTACACTGGTGACGTGTAATGTATATAGACACCATCCCCGAAGCTGGAATGCGGATACCAGACTGGTGAGCAAAACTGTCCGCATACGCAACATCTTACTATTGGTGAACTTCGGAGCTCTGGACAGTAAACCAAACCAAAAACAATCAACCTTTGTCAATCAAAGTGTAATATATATGTGGTTTTAGCGACGTTGTCATGTTTGGCTGAATAATAGACTATGGTGAAGCTAGCTCGTTAAAGAAAGCTATAGTGTCACAGAAAGCTATAGTGTGTCATAGAAAGCTATAGTGTCACAGAAAGCTATAGTGTCACAGAAAGCTATAGTGTCAAAGAAAGCTTTAGTGTGTCAAAGAAAGCTAGTGTCACAGAAAGCTATAGTGTCAAAGAAAGCTATAGTGTCACAGAAAGCTATAGACTCAAAGAAAGCTATAGTGTCACAGAAAGCTATAGTGTCACGGAAAGCTATAGTGTCACAGAAAGCTATAGTGTCAACTTGATTGCCATTCCTGTGATTCAACTTTATTTTAACGAACTGGTCTAGAGGTAACGCGCCTGCCTAGAAAGCAACAAGTCTGGCTCGGAAGAGTACGGTGGGTCGATCCTCGTTTGACCCCAAAACTTTTCCTCCATCCATAAGCCCATGAATCACCGGTGGTCTGCGTGCTAGTCTTTCGGATGAGACGATGAACCGAGGTGGCGTGTTATATAAAATTATTTAGTGCACGTAAAAGAACTCACGGCAACGAGAGAGTCTGGCCCTGGCGAAATTTATGTAAGAGAAAGCCACTCTGACAGGGAAACAATTATAGTTGCAGACATAAAAATATGATAAGAACAGGTGGCGCTGCTCTTGTGGCGACGTGTTCTTCCCGGGAGAGCAGTCCGGATGTCACGCAGAGAAAATTAATCTGACGTGACTTAAAGTGGTATAAAGATGAAAGTGAAAAATGAAAAAAAAGTATAAAAAAAAGAAAATTGAAAGAGTAGATCCGATTGAAGTATATAAGCTGAAAGCTTGAGTTAAGCGTACGTTATCAAAGCTTTCTTGTTGGTGTGGGAGGCAGGAGTGACACATCTAAGAGGTTGTGTAGTAGTTCAAGCTACATCACCTTTTCTACACATCAAAACGCTGTGTTGGAGCTGTTCATACAACTAAGAAATTTACATCATGGGACACTTAATAATCGTGTTCAACCCAAGGGAAACTACCTGTGCTTGATTGCTGAACTCTATTAAAATGAGTTCTTTCCCTTTTACCATCAGTCGTTTTCCGTGTGTGTCCGCTATTTATTTATTTATTTATGTTTTACATCACCGTGAGTCGACGATGCTTTCTGTCCGTTGTGGATTTTGTGAATTCAGTTTTTTTCTACTTGTTTCCTTCATATTTTAGCGTGTATGGGCAAATTTTGCTTGAAAATTATTCCTGACTCTGATGAAACATTACTGTGTATGAAATCAATGCGATCCTCGTATTCTTAACGGTTTTTTGTTTTGTATTAATTAATAAATCAAGGATAACAGCTAGGGTGTGTTCAGCACAGGCAGTGCTGGTCTTACATGCTTTCTGGAAGAAAAGGGTTCAGCCTACTCCAGGTCAGATGCTTTGGTAGATCAGAGCCAAGGCCTGCTTTTGATTGACTAATATTGTCATCATCATTCTAAGCATTCTTATTATGATTATTATTATGATGATGATGATGATGACGACGACGATGGTGATGATGGCGATAATGATGATGATGATGATGATGATGATGATGATGATGATGATGATGATGATGATGATGATGGTGATTCTTCTTCTTCTTGTCGTCGTTGTCGTCGTCATCGACATCATCATCATCATCATCATCATCACCATTATCATCATAAGTTGTAGTAGTAGTAGGAGAAGGATGAGAAGGAGGATGAGGAGGAGGAGGAGGAGCAGCAGCAGCAGCAGTAGTAGTAGTAGTAGTAGTAGTAGTAGTAGTAGTAGCAGCAGTAGTAGTAGCAGCACCACTACCACCACCACCACCATCATCCTGATCAGTAGTAGTAGTAGTAGTAGTAGTAGTAGTAGTAGTAGTAGTAGCAGCAGCAGTAGCAGAAGGAGTAGTAGTAGCAGTAGTAGTAGCAGCAGCAGTAGCAGAAGGAGTAGTAGTAGCAGTAGTAGTAGTAGCAGTAGTAGTAGTAGCAGTAGTAGTAGAAGTAGTAGTAGCAGTAGTAGTAGTAGTAGTAGTAGCAGCAGCAGAAGCAGAAGGAGTAGTAGTAGTAGAAGTAGTAGTAGCAGTTAGTAGCAGTAGCAGAAGGAGTAGTAAGTAGCAGTAGTAGTAGTAGCAGTAGTAGTAGAAGTGAGTAGTAGTAGTAGTAGTAGTAGTAGTAGTAGTAGTAGTAGTAGTAGTAGTAGTAGTAGTAGTAGTAGTAGTAGTAGTAGTAGTAGTAGTAGCAGTAGTAGTAGTAGTAGTAGTAGCAGCAGCAGCATCGGATTTCGGGGAAGTGAATCGGCATTGATGTTAACACCAAAGGAAAAAATCCCCTTGAACGGCTGGGTTGGTAGTACTAGGCTCAATCCTGGGATCCAACCTTGGTCGTCAGATGGTTGAGACATTAACATGTATGACCGTTTCCAAGTAAGTCTAGGTAAAGGTGTCCCATAACCCATGTGGTCGTAGGGGAGAGAGGCATCAGAGACCTCAACTTATCCAGGGGCCAGCATATTGAGGGCAGCGCCCACATCCTCTCCCTCGCTGCTTTACCTTCCCTGACCCTAAAAGAGGGCAGGTACCCAATTACAGCTGGGTGGACTGAGGGACTGTACTGAAGCCAAGGCGCGCAAACGGTCATCCATCCAAGTGGTAACCCCGCTCGATGCTGCTTAACCTTGGCTGGGGGAAAGCGAGTGCTCTGACCACTGAGCTACCCCGTCCCAAGTACCTCAGCGTAATCTCCACACTGCTGTATGAGAGAAAGTTGTTGTCTTCTGAAAGGCAAGGTATAGGTTGTCATGGCTGAGACAATCTCAACACAATATCTCAAAATATAACAGTATTTTAGTGTACACATACAGACAGACAGACAGACAGACAGACAGATAGAGACAGAGAGACGCATGACAACCAAAAAGCCCCAGAACAATCCAACACAAACAAACAAGTGAAACGGAAAAAACAAACAACCAGAAAAGCCAAAATAAGCACAAAGGACAGTTTACAGTAGATGGCAAAAGAAAACGAAACACTTAAATCTAGCAGCCAGACTCCGGAAGGCTTAAAATGCAATAAAATCTCAGAATGAAAAGCAGATTATCCTACACTTGCAAGTTTTTTAAAGCTTTGTTTTGGTTTGTTGTTGCTATTGTTGTTTTTTGTTCTTTGCATTTTGTTGTTGTTGCTGGGTTGTTGTGTTTTGGTTGGGGGGTTTTTGGGGGGAAGGGTATTAAAACGAACTCCACTCAACGACAAGAATAACAGGAAAAAAGATTTTCCATTTTCTTCCAAAAACAAAAACAGGAGCGCTAACAATAATATGAGGCTACCAGCGTAAAACAAAAACAAAAAAACAAAAAAAAACCCCAGCATAATACAGCGAATCAAAACAAATCAGGACAAACAAAAAAAAACAGATTTAAAACAAAAACAAAAAGAAAATGGATTGAAAACATAACAAAACAACACTAGACAAGAATCAAATTTTAGCTAAAGAAAACAAAAAGGTTTAAAAAAACAACAAAAAAAAAACACCCAAAGCAAAAAAAATGAATCAAAATGGAAACGTCACAAAAAAATAAGAAAAAATTCCAAACGAAAAAACAAAACAATGAACAACACAAAAACAAAAAGGCCCAAAAAATAAAAAAAAAAAACACAAATATCCCTCTCCCCCCCCCCCCCCCCGACTCCGCCCCCCCCCCCCCAAAAAAAAACAACCCCAAAATCCCCAAAACCCAAAAAACCCCCCCCCCCCCAAAAAAAAAAAAAAAAAAGCCACAAATCCCCATGAAAATGGGGGTGTCATCGTATTTTTATTCAAGTTCTTTTTTCCCAATTTTTTCTTTTTTTTTCCTTCCCCCCCCCCCACCACACCACAAAAAACACACACACACACAAAAAAAACACCCCACACAAAAACACACACACACCCCAACAAAAAGCCTAATATATTATTATTTTAAAATATATATATATTATAATTTTATATTTATTATTATATAATATAATTTATATTAAAAAAAGAGAGAGAGAGAGAGGGAGAGGAGAGAGGAGAGGAGAGAAAGGAGGGGAAGAAGAAAAGAGAAGACAGACAGACAGCAGACAGACGGGGAAACAGACAGATCTTTTGTTTTGGGAGGGTTTGGGCGCGGGGGTTTGGTGCTTCCTTTTCTGCTTTGGTTTTGAGTTGTTTGCTTGGGCTCTCCCTTCTTTGATTTTTTTTGGTTGTTTTTTTTTTTATTTTTTTTATTTGTTTAGTTTTTTCTTAAAAGTGTTTTTTTACTATTCTTTTTTCCTTTTTATTTTTGGGTTTTTATTTTTCCCTTCCCTTTTTTTTTTTTCCCTTTTTTTTTCCCTTTCTCTCTCTACGGGGGGGTTTAGAAAAAAAAATTTTTTATTTCGATTAAAAGTGAAATGAAAAAAAATTTTATTTTTGTTTTGTCTTTTCTTTGTTGTTTTTTGATTTATTTATTTTTTTAGTGAGTGGAAGTGCCTGGGTCTTTTGGTATAATTTGTTTTTTTTTTTTTTTTTTTCCTTTTTTTGTTAGTCCCCTTCCCATTGCCCCCTTGAAAAGCTTAAGAGCTATTTCAAAAATAGCTTTTCCCCTTCCCCCTCTCTCGCTTGTTTTTGTGTCCGTTTCTATGTCCTGTTTATCTGTCGTCTGTTCCCCCCCCTATCTCTCTGTCTCTGTCTCTCTGTATTATTTTCCCCCCTCTGCCCCTCTCCGTCCCCCTTCTGTCCTGTCTCTCTGTCCTTCCTGTCTGTCTGTCTGCCGGTCTTCTGTCTGTCTTCTCTCTCTGTTTTTAGGTCGATGCAATGTTATAAAAGTACACGGCCTTGACCAAATGTCCTATTTTCTGTACATTATTCTTATTACTTTTTTTCCCTAAAATTTTTCTTAAAAAAACGAAGTAAAAAATCTGTTACAATGCCCCAATACGCAAGTGTTTAAAACAACAACAACAAAATAAAACACACATACAGAAAAAATAGACACAGGCCAAAGACAAAAAAAAAGACACACCCCCCACACACACACACACACACAAAACACACACACACACAAAAAACCACACACACACGGGGGGGACTTTTTAAAAGGATAAAATGCAAAAACCACCCTCCAATTTCATCCCCCATGCCAACACGCAAAGGGAAAAACCACTATTGAAATACATGCTGCACGGCATTGGCTGCAGATGCAGAAGTCTTTGGATAAATGGCTTCAATGGCAGCAGACAAGACAGGCAGCATGGAAGGAGGAGGGGGAAAAGGAGGGGTTGCAGTAAGTCAGGCAGCGAACTCATTGGGGGGGCTAAGCAAACCCCGGCGTGGGTCGACCTTTGCAAAATAAGAAGGGAACTTTTTTGTTTGCTCTGGACAAATGCTGAGAAATGTTTTTTGGGGTGGAGAGAAGTATCAGATTTTCCGTTAACCCAACATACTTGCATTTTTTAAAAGTCTTTGGGATATCCTTTTGTCGAACAACAAAGTGTGAATTAAAAAACATATTCAAAAAAGATGGTAAATGGTTTTTTCCACACAAAGTTATAACAGTTTTTTGACGCTGTACTTTTTTTTTCTTTGGGTTTTTATTTTGGAGCGACATGCTGCTAAAATTGTAGTCCTTATTTAAATCTTTAAATAGCGCAAAATAAATGAGGGACCCTTTCAATTGTATATTTATGCAACAAGATATCTTTAACGAGTATGAACATCTTTACGTTTCAAAGTTTAACGTCCCGGGAAAAAAATTTGGGGTTTCTGTTTGTTTTTTTGTTTGTTTTGTTGTTTTTTGGGGGGGGTTGGGGTTGTTGTTGTTTGTTGTTTTTTATCCCTAGCTAAGCTCCTGGAATCTAGAACATGCCCGTCTCCACCCCACCTGACAAAAAATGCCCGAGTGCACATGGATAAAAAAATTTGGATGGCCCTTTTATTTAAAAAAAACAACCCCAAAAAAGCAGCCATACTGTAATTTCCGAAGTGTTTTTTCCCCCCCTTTTAGAAAAATTTTTTTTTTGTCGAAACTTTTATGGTAAGCCATGCCAAAATCATATTTTAAATTTTCATTTTAAATTTTGGAAGGCCTTGGCATTTGCTGGGCAAAAAGTGACAATTTTGCGGCCGTGGCCCAAAAATTTATTTATAGCTCCCTAGAATGATGATCGTTTGTTACAAGAATATGCATGCCCCCAAAAATCCTTTGGGTGAGACTATAAACCCAAACCCCTGTGCGAAACCCCGCAGAACCCTTGCGCACACTTTTAATCCGTTCCGCTTTTGTAAGAGTAGGCCCGTGTGCCGGGGGAACAGATACGAATTCAAAACCCCATATCCGGGGGCTGGATGTAAAAAAGCACATCGGTTTTTCCATTTCCCGTATAAAGAATGCTTTTTTTTAAAAACCCAAGAGAGATCAAAATCTCCTCACTTTAAAACGTGATTCATCGCTCCCCCCACACTAACCCCAAGAAAAAGGGCGCTGGATCATGGAGTACTCCCCTTACTGGGGATATGATTGTTTTATTCGGGTTTTCTGCTACGCCCCAAAAGACAGACCTTAACCCTGGCAAGATAGTTTTTTATTTGGTTAAAGGGGATCCCCAGTTGTTTGACAAAAACATCACTAGTTTGGCTTTAAGACTCCCCCTACCCCGTGTTTTTAGTGGGTTTACATACTGAACTAAACCCAAGGCGCAGTCTGGCCCCTTTGAAAAAACCTAGGGTTAAAAAAAACGTGGAGCATACGAGCCAAAAACCCAAAAAACCCAAATTGAAATAGAAAAAACAAACAAAAAAATAAAAAAAGAAAATAAAGCTAAACCCTACCAGGTATGTTTTCACAGGTACTCCCAGATGTGATGAGAAGTCCCAAAATGATGTGTGGGTGCTTAAGCAAAAAAAAAACCCTTAAACATCTCATTCATCTCATCTCACAGCCCGCGCACAGCAGCAGCAGCAGGGAGCAGCAGCAAATAAAATAACAAAGCAGCAGCCAGGGAATAGTAAAAACAAAGAAAGTAGGGTTTGCCTTGCTTCCTTTTTACGTGTCCAGTAAATTTTTCGTCTTAAAAATAGAGTATTGAAGCCCTTTTTGAGGGGGTTTTGTTCAAAGGGAAAAAAGATAAGAAAAAAGAACGGAGAAAATTGTTTTTCACTGAAACGGAACACTAAACCCACTTCAGGAGTCTTGCTCAAAAAGTGCAGCTGTGCTCAACATAGATCTTTTTCTCCCCCAAACCCTTAAAATAAAACCCAAAATAGCCACTACTGGTCACTTTTTTGTGTAAAACTGTCCTTGGATAAAAAAAATCCATCTATAATTCCTTTATCTTAGGGTTCATCAGTTAGATTTGAAGCGATCAGTCATTTTCCCGGAACTGTTTTTCCTTTAAAAAGAAGATGATGCAAAAGCATCAAACGTCAGTGTCAGCAGTGTTTTGGGTGTGTGTTTGGGTGTGTTGTGTGTGTTGTGTGTGTAGCTTTCATCAAAAAAAGATAGCAGAAAAGATGGACCCCGCGCCAAAGAAAAGACCAAAGAGTTTGAAAAGGGTAGTTTTTTTTTTTCTCTTGACATTGGGGGACTAAGCTTTTCTTTTCGTTTTTAAAAAAGGGGAAATTGGGTGACATACTGTTATGCGTTCTAAACATTTGGTCTTAAATTATTTTATTCAATTTAAAAAAAATAGAAGAGAGTGAGTATATATATTTTATTAAAATTTTTATATAATTTTTTTAAATTAAAAAAAAAATATAATTAAATATAATGCGAACGGAGACAAAGGCACAAGGCACAATGAACACACAGCTACATGCGTGCAAACATAAAGAGACAATAAGTCTAAGAAATTGTGCTTTATGGTAAACGTATAAAAAGAACCACGTCCACCTCAAAGGAACACTAGTCTACTTCAAATGCTGATGTATTATGCATATTTCTATCGCTGGAAATTCCCTACTCAGTACAGTGAAGATTGAAAGGGAAGTAAGTATTGCTGACAGTAAATGCAGATCGATGTATGGCTTGCGTGTTCTACGACACAGGAAACTCACAACCAAATTAATGTCACCCCTGTACTACCCAAGATAGCCTAAAGGGACTGAAAACCATCCATGACAAAAATAACTCATCTGAACTTTTATTTATGAAGCATGAATCCTTCCATACGTTTTCTTTTTTATGAGAGCGTCACTAAGGGAAACCACCAAACAGAGAATTCAGATGAGTTATTGATCTTGACCCAGAAAATGCCTCTTTTTCAGCAAGGGGTGGTAAAAGGAATGCCCCGAGGCTGTCCTATCAAGTGCACTCACAGCTTTCAACTGTGGAAATCAAACAGATGGAGCGCAGGTTTTGCTTTTGTAGCAAGCCCTGCCATGTTTTTCTCTGCATTGTGTTGGACCGTTTCTTAAGTACGCGTCCAGATGAATGAGAAAAACGATGGTTTTTTTCAGGATTTTGCACTTTTCACACGCAGAAAATAAACTACGTGAATTGATGGGGGAAAAAACGAGGGCAAGAAGAAGCGGGAAATAAGACAGAGAAAGGAAATGTACTCTTAATAACAAGGACTGTCTCCTTTCCTAACATTTAATGCACATTTTTGCATGGTGTTGAACTATTTTATAGTTGCCCGAATAATGTTGTTGATTGACTGATAAATGAATGTTCATTACTCACGCCTTATTAAAGTGCAAAGTCTCACCTGTATATGCGGGTTCTTAATTTTCTTTAACAATTTAAACCTGATTTTATACTTTTACAAAGGTTCTTCTTAACGTGCAAAACGGATTTACTATTCAAATTCATGATTGAAGCCCAATTGTAAAAAGTAAAATCAAGAACTATTAAAAGTTTCTTACAAGTGACTGGTAAAGTTTCCAAAGTCGATATCACGTTGTGTTTGACTTTGCTCTACGCTCTGGGCTTGGTTTTTTTTCGCTCTAGCAAAGCCAACTGCTGCATTTCTTTTTCGCGTTAGTTTTTCTTTCTTGTCTTTTTTTTTTAGGTGGGGGGTGATGTCTTTGTGTTGCTCTTATTTGTTTTTTCTCTCATCAATATATTTCCCAGAATAGTCCATGCCTTTATGAAAGACTGCCATACATTCTTATAACTGTGCAGAAATAACTATATAGAAATAACTGTACAAAAATCGGTACTTTGTACTATTTGATAATCAACCTGCCATTCTTCTTTTGTACTTTTTAATTGTTTGTAGCGTATGTCTTGTAGATTTGTTGACTTTATACCACACAATTTGATGGCCATTAAACATATTTAGGATCACAAGTAAAATCCAGAATTTAAAATGCCATCGGGTCATATAAAGAGTTCCTGACTTAAGTGAAATAACGCAAACTGAAGCGGTACGGGCACGTCACACGAACATCTGGACTGGCCAAGACTGTCCTACTGGGAACAGTACAAGGAGGGAGACGGAGAGACAGACAAAAAAAACGAGGGGAAGACAACGTCAGGAGTGGACTGGGCCTTGAGTGGAACAATATTCTACGCAAGGATGAAAAAGGGCGAGGGTAGAGGGGGCTGGTTGAAAAATGTTCAGTGCCCCCAAGGGCCCTGGCAGAGAAAAATGGGGGAAGGATGAAGGGACAAACCTTGCTGGGTAACTACACTTTTTTGTAATGAAGAATCGACCGGCAGAAGAAAAGATGTATTTCAATAGAATTTTTTTTTCGAATTATGTTTCTATGGTAGTTTTTGTTTTGTTTTGAAAACCACACACTAACACACCACACACACACACCACACCACACACACACACACAACACACACACACAAAGCACACATTTTACACACAAAAAAGAATAAAAAAAAATAAAAAAAAAAAAAGCAAAAAACACAACACACACTTTTTTTGTTTTTATCACTGTTTGGAAATTATCATCGTGAACAAATCAACAACAAAAAGAGGTCCTTCTGTGATTACCCCCGATGCAAAAAAAAAAAGGGTTTTTGCGCAAATCGGGTGAGAGACCTAACTACGTTGAAAAAAAAAGAAACAAGATTTCATTTCCCATGCATAAATTATAAAAAAGAAAAGAAAACAAATTACGCAAAAAACACAAAATAACAAACGCAGCATGCAATAAAACCCAAAGTAAGCAAAAACACGAGAGAAGAGAGAGAGAGAAGGGGAAAGAGAGAAGAGAGAAGAGAGAGAGAGAGAGGGGGAAGAGAGAGAGAGAGAGAGAGAAGAGGGGGAAATTTGTTTTTGTATTTATTTTATTGTTTCAAATCGAGGGTAATGGGAAAAACACTTTAAAAGTGGGTTTTTTTTATACAGTCCCCCTGTTTATGCGGTTTTTTAAAAATTTTGTCACTGTTCCCCGGCCACAAGGCCAACTCTTACGAAAAGCGGGAATGGGATTTAACGGTGCGCAAGATGTTCTGCGTGCTTTGCCACGGGGCCTCGTTTTTTTATCTATTCAAGGACTTTTGGGGAGAGGGAGTCTGCACTGATGCTAACTCCCGGGAAAATATCCCCTTGAACGGGAATGGAACCCGGGTCGTCAGTTGCGACGCAATGTTCTAAGACTGGCTTCCCGTTTCCCCTTTTTTGAGGAGGGGGAGAGAGAGAGAGAGAGAGAGAGAGGGGAGAGAGAGAGAGAGAGAGAAGAGAGAGAGAGAGAGAGAGAGAGAGAGAGAGAACTCTGACCCCTTTACTCTGAACTCTGAACTCTGAACTGGTTTAATGGTACATCGGCCTTAGGCCCAATACACGGTGAGCGGGGAGAGGGGGCCGGGGGGGGAGTGTAAAGAAAAAAGGAAGCATAGGTAAAGAGAGAGAGAGAAGAGAGAGAGAGGGGGAGAGAAGGAGAGAGAGAGAGAGAAGAGAGAGACAATGACAAAATCTTTTTTTCGAGGGTAATGAATAAGCCCCCCGTGCTTTTTTTACATCCAGTCCCCCCCGTAGGGATACACTTAATAATAACCAACCTTATACAGTCTACAGTAGAAACATGGGGAAAAAACCCCTTTTTAAAGCAGCCCCCCCCCCCCCAACAACCCCCCCCCCCCCCCCCCCAAAGAAAACAATAAAAAAAAACCCAAAAACATCCCCCTCCCCCCATCCCCACCCCCCACCCCCCCCCCCCAAAAAAAAACAACCAACCCAAAACCAAAACAAACAACAAAAGAGAAAGAAAAGAGAGAGAGAGAGAGGGGGAGGAGAGAAATGACAAGACAATGAAAAATGAAATGACAAATTTTTTTTATTTCGAGGATAATGAAAAAGCACACATGTGTTTTTTTCATCCATCCCCCGCCCGTTAGGGATACTTTTAATAATAAAACCCCAAACTTATACAGTCTCAAAATAAAAAAAAGGGAAAAACCCTTTTTTCAAAACAGCTCCCCCCCCAAAACCCCCCCCCCCCCCCCCCCAAGCAAGCATTAAAAAAAAAAATCCTAAAAATACCCCCCCCCCTTTCCCCCACCCCCAAAAAACCCTAACCAAAACAAACAAACAAACAAAAGAAAAGGAAAAACCAAAACCAACAAAAGATGATAAAAAGGAAAAACAACAAACAAAACAACAAGAATAAAGAAACAACAAAGAAAGAAAAATAACAAAACCAAACTTAAAAAGTATAAAGTAAACATCTACCCTTGTAAATGGTACACATCTTGTTACAAAAAATTAAAAAAATTAAATTTAACAAACAAGATCATTTCAAATAAAAAAGAAAAAATTTACTAAACCCCCATTCAATTATTGAAAAATCAAAAAATCGAAAAACAAATGAAAAAAAAAAAACCCAATTAAACAAAAAAAAAGCCCCACAAAACCCACCCTTTTTTTCCCCAACACCCCCCCCCCAAAACAAACAACAACCCCCCAAAACCCAAACTAAATCAAGCTGCGGCGCGCGCGCGCGCAACACACACACACACACACACATACACACACTACCCACCTTACGCACGTATAGCCACGCATGCACAAACACACAAAAACACCACACACACTCTCTCACAAAACCACTCACACACACAAAATACACCCCACACACACACAACACCACACCCACACACACAACACACACACACAAAAAACACACCTGGAACATTCCATTCGAAAGACTTTTCCTCACCTAAAAGATAATAACACTGTCATAATTATCAAAAAACAAAACCCGACATTTGTAAGACAAAACCGGGAAAAAAACATTTTTTAAATTACAAAAAAGCAAGCCACAAGCATCAAAAAATGCCCGCTAACATCACTATTTAAACAAAAAACCACAAAACGTTTTTTTTTTCCCGCTCTCATCTGCACCACTGTGAATGGGCGCTCATTACTACTCACGGGACCAACAACACACCTTTACAACAAATATTCAACATCGCAATCCTATTCACAATTAGAATTTGATAAAAAAGCCACAGAAGTTAAAATTGTCCAACAGAACATTGCAAATTAACAATCCTACCATTTGCTTTAAAAACAACAAATAAAACCCCAAAACTTCTTTTTAAGGGGGGGGAAAACTCAACAATTCACTTTTAACAAAATCAAAACAAGAAAGGGGCACACCCCCACACACACCACACACAAACACACACCACTTTACAATTCAAAGAAAGCTCAAATTTGTCTTACAAAAGAGAGAGAGAGAGAGGAGAGAGAGAGAAGAGAGAGAGAAGAGAGAGAGAGAGAGAGAAGAGAGAGAGAAGAAGAGGAAAATTTTGGTATAATGCAAGGAGGATATATTTACTTTTTTTTCCAACAGTCAATTGGGATTTTTTTTTTTGAGCTTAAGTGGATAAAAAAAATGACTTTTTAAAGTTGTTAATGATTGGAGTTTTCTAAAGAGCCCGGGAAAGGGAGTTCCACAGCACGGGGCCCGAGAAAAAGAAAAGCTAGATTTGAAAAAATTTTTTCTTGGTTGGGACACTTGGCTTTTCGGTTTTTTGGAATGATTCATTGGGAACTTGTCTTTTAAGGATGGGGAAAAAAAGTTCCTGCCCTTATTTTAAACATCATACTTTGTTAAATCTTAGTCTTTGGGTAGGGGAAGAAATTTACTGGTTAAATCCATTTATAAGGTTCTTTTTCAGAAGAAATTTAAGGCACTTTTAAAAAGATTTAAAAAGGGTTTTTTCATAGTGTTTGCACACAGAATCCCACAGGGTTGAAGCAAAATCTATTGAGATTGTATATAAGCTTGAAAAAATAGTTTTCTTGAATAAAATTCAAAAAAAATTTTGATTTTAGTCAGTTGGTAACTCTTTGAGACAGTATTTGCCGATGGGATTTTTGGAGGTACCCTGGATTTCATAAATTTTACTCCTAGAACTTTGGTGGAGGCTTTTTCATTGTTTTCCTTTTTTCAATAGGGGATTGGAAAAATTTTATTAGATAGTTTTTGTCGTTTTGTTGGTAGTGAAAAGCATGCATTTTGTTTTATGGGGTGTTAGACAGGATTTTTTCAGCCCCTTTGCAAGATCATCATTCATTTTGCAATGTTTTTGCAAAGAGTTAATGTCATATGGCTTGTATTAGGTTTGTGCTCAGCAAAAAAGTTCGCTTTTAATTTTAATATGGAGGGGGAAGGGTCATTTATGTATAATGAAAAGAAATTTGGGCCCTAAGATGGACCCCCGTGGTACCCATAATGAATGGGTTTTAGTGTCGAGGGGGACGTAGCTATGAAACACATTGTTGCCTGTTTTAAGATAAAAGCAAAAAGTTCAAAGTAATTTGTAGAGAGATTATTAAGTCTAGTTTTTAAGAAATTTTTTCGGTCAATTGTTCAATGTTTTTTTTGAAATCTAAAAAATAAAACTCCACAAAATTTATTGTCTTAATTTTTAAAACAGCCAATTGTCTACAAACTAGTTAATGCCGTATGGCACGAGTGATTTTTTCTAAACCCAACTGTTTTGGGTGAAGTAAGTTGTTAATACTTTTAGGCTAGTTTTTTATTCATTTTTTTTCCAAGGTTTTGAAAGGGAAGATAAAAAGAGATAGGCCATAATTGAGGGGTCAAAAGGGCTCCAGACTTTTGGGGTGGAAACCCTTTGCAGTTTTGAAGGGGTTGGGGAAAGTTTTTGAAGACAAAGGTTTTTAATATTGTCAGAGTGTCTGTAATAACTGGAGCTGAGGTTTCAGTTTCTGAACTATTCCTCAAGACCAGCGTACTTGTTGTTTGAGGTGAGTAGGTAACGTAAACCCCAAAACAGATATGAATGGTATGTGATTTTGATGGAATACCTTTTTTTGGCAGAATTGTTTTTGTTCATTAGACATTGGATTGATTTATCATTGGGTTTAATTTTGTTAACAAAAAAATATTAAGAAATATTTTAGTTTTTCAGCAAAATATCTTTAATACGTTAGATTTGGGAAAAAATTTATTATTTGTTATTTATTGTTTTCCTTCCCTACAGTCTTTGAATTTTTTTTGGATGAAAAATAGATTGGAAAATTTCCCTTTTTTCTTTCCTTTTTGTGAATTTATGGCATTTCTTAATTTTTTTGCCCCCTCATAATTTATGTTTTTTTAAAAAATCCTAAGTAGCATGCTTTCTTCTAGTTCCTTGTAAACCCAAAGGGGGTTTGCGGGCTTTTGATCCTTATGGTTTTTAAAAGGGGGGTGTTTGTTATAGATTTTAGTAAAAAATTTTTTTCCAGAACCAATGGCCAGGTTGGCTCAGTAATATTGAATGTTTCCGAACCTGGAACTGCTTAACTTAGTAAGAAAAGCTGCTCATTAAATTTTTCAAAAAAAGGGGTAGGTTATGTTTTATGGCCGGTTTAGAATTTTGTTCCTTTTTTTTACCCTGGGTACAGCGGGATGGTTTCCCACAGTTGGACAGGGACACAAGTTTTATGATGTTTTTTTGGGTCTGAATAATGTGATCAAAGATTTTGGTTTTGAATTTGATGACTCTTTTGGGGGGGAAATATAATTGGTGAAGTGAATGGTTAATAACTTGGGGCCTTGGTTGTTTACTTTTGCTAGGTCAATATTAAAATCACCTAGTAAGTAATTTTCCCCAGATTTTAATAGGACCGTTCATCATGGAGTCAAACTTTTCATCCAATTTTTTCTTTCTGTTGGGTTTCTGTACAGAACCCCCTTAAATAGGCGCTGCACCTTTTAAAGCTACTTCGATCCAGATGGATTCTATTCAAAAACGTTCAAGATGGAAAAGACGTTTGGAAATTACGACTCACTAATATAGATTAAGAGACCGTTTTTTTTGGGTTTTGCGGATCTTTTCGCATATTTTAATCCTGGGAAAGGAAATGCTGTTGGTTTTGGTTCTGTAAGTCTTGACTCGGAAAAACCTAGATATGAAATGGTTTGCCTTGGGTTTTTTGGTGAGTCTTGTTTATCTTCGATTTTATTTTCTGCATGGTTTTTATTTAGGGGACAAATTCGTAAGCCATCCTTGGAGGCCTGAATTTTGTCTTAATACATCTATTTAAAATTAGTTTTGTGAGGAAAATAATTTAAAGTGTACAAGAATGGGAAAATAAGGAAAAAAAAGAGACAAAGAAAAAAATAAAAATAGGAGGGGGGGGGAAATTGATAGGGGGTTTGTGGTGGAAGGGGGAAAAGAGGGTAAAAAAAATTTTTCCCCCGTGCACCAATTGTATAAACTCAATCTCGACGTATCGACGAGAAAAAAAAAAAAAAGAATAAAATAAAATAAAATAAAAACTACAGGGGGCGTGGTTTTTTACCGGAAAAGGGAGATATTTTAAAAGGAAAAACAAAAAAACCAAAAAAACAAAAAAAAAAAAAAACAAAAAAAAAAAAACAAAAAACCCCCAAGCAAACAAAAACAAAACAAAGCAACCAAAACCCCTCAACAAGCGAGGCGAGACAATACAGAAACACCTGAAATAAAAATGCCAGATAGAAAATAAACACAATCATCAGAAAAGTTCCCGGGAAAAAATGATTTTAAAAAAAGAATTAAAAGTAATAATAAAAAAAAAGAAAAAAAAAAAAAATAAAAATAAAATAAAAGAAAGGATAAAGGAAAATGATGACACAATCGCACTGTTTCCCGAAAGCTTGGCCCCGTACAGGAGATTGACACGGTTTGTCCTACTGTTTTCTTCACACTGCGCACTGGGTGGGGGCTCGACACAAATACAGATTTAGATATAAAATTAAACGTCTGTTTCAACTGCAGCACGGGGTGAGGTGTCTCGAGCACAGAAAGAGATTTATGATAAAAAAAAACTGTACCAAATGACATTTCAAGGCCATGGGAGCAAGAGAGAGAGAAGAAGAGAGAGAGAGAGAGAGAGAAGAAGAAGAGAGAGAGAAGAGGAGAAGAGAGAGGAGAGAGAGAGAGAGAAAGGAGAGGAGAGGGAGGAGAGAGGAGGGGGAGAGAGTGGAGGAGAGAGAGAAGACCAAAAATTTTTCTTTCATTTTTAAAAAAAAGAGGCATTTGGGAAATGGAAAATCGTGAACAACCCCTTACATTTAATAAAGAACTAAAAACTCAGAACAATGGCTTTTACTCCCAAAAAAGCGAAAGTAGGGATAAAAATTTTGGAAAAGCCAAATCAACAAAGAAGATTCTAAAAACCCAAATGCTAGGAAACGAAAAAGGTATGATGATCAAGAATTTTGACTGCAGTGATATGGCAATAAGAGATATAGTCACTGTTTTACAGAAATGTTTGGGCCCTTGGAAAAAAATTTCGGGAAAATCACGAAGAAAACTTCCATTTTTAAAATGCTTTATGTATACAGAAAAATAAAAAGATAACGTATAAAAAGTACTTTAAAACTTTATACAAAAAAGTATTTTTTAATAAAAACGTAAATCCCCAGTGTGTGTGCAAGCATGTTGAGTGCGAAAACTACACCTACACATATCCTCAGCACGAAGTACGCAGATACACTAGCAATTATACACACACCGCGCACGCGCGCACCACACACCCACACTTGACAAGAAAACAATTTCAAAGTAAAGGTCTCAAAAGTTTTCATCCCCCATTTACAGATGTTCAAACAATAATATTTATAAAAAGATATATTTTATTTGAGATGGCTATTATGTGTGCCAAGGGCTTACAGGACTTGGGGTTTGTTTTGTTTCGTTTTGTTTTGGAGTTGTTCATCTTTTACCTTGGTTTGTAATTGAGATATATCCTTTTTAAACGAAGTTAAAAAGAGAAAATAAAGGTAAAACGCTCTTGCATCGCTACACTACCAATTCTCAGCACACTCATTTTTATAACCACAGTTGGATTTTCTCAAATAGCTTTCTGCTATTTTTAAATAAACGGGTGAGGTAAACATACGGAAAGAAAGGAGAATACTCCTTGAATATTATATAGTCAACCAGCCAACCAACCAACAAGCCAACCAACAAAGCAAGGCAAATAAAAATCACAATTTCTGTCAGGAATCTCTTTATTCTCTTGAGTTTTGCGTGGCCACGGGGTTGTGTGCTTGTTTGTTTCTTTTGCCACCGGACTGCTAGCTCGTTATTTATTTTTTCCAAGTTTTTTTGTTTATTTTTTTCTCGAGCTGTGCGGAATTCACACTTGGAAGAGTCCCCCTGTCTACCAGACACATTCCAACCATCACCTTCTTCCCCTCTCAAAACACTTCCTGTCTATGTCTGTCTGCCAGTCTATTTTTTTCTCTTTCTGTCTCCTTGTAGTGGCCTTTTGAGGGGGGAAGGGGTGCGTGCGTGCGTGTGTTTATTTATTATTTATAATTTATTTTATTTATTTTATTTTTTATTTTATATCGAGGATAATGGAATAAGCACTCATGTGCTCTTTTACATCCAGTCCCCGTGTGTATGCGGTTTTGTAAATTTTGTCATCTGTTTCCACCGGCACACAATGGCCTACTCTTTCGAAGAGCGGAACAGGATTTAACGTGTGAGCAAGATGTGTGCGTGTTTGTGTGTGTGCACTCAAACTCATTCACTCACACACACAAAAGGAAGATGGAAGGATGAGACTATAAACCAAGGCCCCGTGAGCGAACGCATGCAGAATATCTTACGCACACGTTAAATCCTGTTCTGCTTTTCGAAAGAGTAGGCCACTGTGTTTCGGTGGGAACAGATGACAAAATTTACAAAACCGCATACACACGGGGACTGGATTAAAAAAGCACATGAGTGCTTATTTCATTATTCTCGATAAAATATAAAATAAAAAAGCAGCAAGCAAGCACAACACAACAAAACGAACATTTATTGTACATACATTGAAATAAAACCAAGCAAACAAAAGATATATATTATATAGATATTAAAACAAGACCAAAAAACTATGTATCAAATAATTTTTCTGAAAAAACCCAAAGACAATTATAGAAAAAAACCAACTCGTAAAATGATAATTCTTCTACATTTTCAGAAATGCAAGAGAGAAAGAGAGACATCTCTTGTAAACTAATTCTAAAGATCACCAGTATAAACAAAAAGGAGGGTTTAGAATTCCTTGAAACCAATTTGAAAAGTGAAGATTCTCAACATTATAGAAAGCAGAAGAAGATGAGCATTGGTTTTGATGACTAGTCCAGGAGAAAAAAAAGACTGCATCTACAAGCACAATGCCATGATCAGGTATCTGGGGTTTCTGTTAGGAACCGGCTGATTGCTTTTAAAGTGTTCCAGCATCGTTTAGAAAACTAGCTTCCAGCATTCCCTTAATGGCATCGTTTGCAGAGATTTGTCAGGCTGAAAGGCTTTTCTGAACCGACTTGGGAAAACTGTAGCACACTGTGCGCATAATCATTGCACACACACACACACATACACAATCGCGCGCACGTGCACATAAACATATACGCGTGTACACACATGTGCGCGCGCATACACACACATACGCGCGGTGCGCACACATACCTACACATACGCGCGTGCACACACACACACATGCGAACACATACATACACACACGCGCGTGCACACACATATGCAAACACACACATACACATACGCACGAACACACGCATGCACACACCCACCCATATGCGCGTGCGCACCCACACACATATATATGCGCGTGCACACAAATGCGCACACACACAAATTAATGGACTATGACGTTTTCTTTTTGTCCATGGGATGATAAAATAGCACTGTAGCCACCAGAGAAGCAAGAGTAAATATTTTCAAGCATTTAAAAAAGCAAAAGAAAAATATATTAAGAGAACAAAACAAAGCAAAACAATACAGTACAACAGAAATTGAACAACTACAAAATGCCATCTTTTAAAACCAAACAAAAAAGCCCATGTCAGCTCTTTTCTGTACAGTGTTGCCTTGTCACATGTACGCTTAGCAGCTCACGTTCCTTTCCTTTTTTTGTTGTGGGTATTTCTATTTTCAGACAGGCACATCTCACATCAGCCAGTTACATTTAGCAGAACTGAGATACATCACTAAAAAGCGTATACAGTAAGTCGAAGAAAGGTATATCGAATCGACAAAAAATAAGACTCTCTTCAGAGACCAAAAATCACGTATCGATACCTTCCATTGCAAAAGCTCTAAGTCCAGGCAAACATGACCACTAGGCGTCTTAACAGAAATGAAACAACGGTTTTCCGGAACTGTGTATTATCAGAAAAGTATCCGATTTTATAACAGAGAAACTGAGGCGAGGACAGGCGGAAACGACTAAATCTCTTCTCTTCTCCTCTCGTTCGCTTTTAACACCATCAGACATGTTTGGGAAAAATATAATAAATAGCAGGTCCTTTCCAGCCCCTCTCGTCGGCCGTACAGCTTGGTTTGCAGGGTTATTTCCGTCCGCCACACAATCTTCTTCCTCAGGTCGCTGAATAGCTGAAACGGCTAAATGAGATTGAGCTACATTTGACAATATGACAACACTTTGGAGCACAGCTGT
Source organism: Rapana venosa (assembly GCA_028751875.1). Lineage (NCBI taxonomy): Eukaryota > Metazoa > Mollusca > Gastropoda > Neogastropoda > Muricidae > Rapana > Rapana venosa. Next base: position 17,863,659 of record CM054136.1, on the reverse strand, counting down.
AAAGCTGTTATCTACAGGACATCAGAGTCGTAACTCTCTCCTGTCACGTCGTTGAACAGTTCACTTGTATTCCACTTAAAACTTGGCATCATTAGTAGACCTACATAAATGAAAGCAAAGTTTTCGAAACAGTTGGGCCCCAAACCCAGGGTAGATAGTCGATAGTTGCGTGGAAGAAGAGAGAGAGAGAGAGAAGGGGGAAGAGAGAGAGAGAGAGAGAGAGAGAGAGGAAAAAGAGAGAGAGAGAAGAGAGAGGAGAGGGGGGGGGGGGGGGGCCTAAATTTATCTCGATATCATATACTCATCAATCAATCCCTTTGTGTTATTGGCACGAGGCAGCAAAAAATGTTCTCCACCCCTGTCTTCCGGGGCCGCTTCCAAAGGGTTTTCCCCAGGTATTTGGGAAAGGGTCTTAGCTCTGTTTCGACATCCGAGCCAAGTTTCTGGGTCGCCCTCGTTTGCTTTTTCCCCTTTGGGTGCCCAGGGGAGGGTGTTGGGCGATTTTCCCCTGTTCCCGACGGCAATTGCCCTATCCACCCACGCCTAAACCCCAAAAAAGTTGTCCATGCTTTCTTTGGTGCAACGGGCAAAATTCTTGGTTTGGGGATGTCTCAGGGCCCGAAAATGCGCAAGATTCTTCTGAATTCTTCGTGCGAAAAGTGGGAAATTTTTCGAGGTCACTCTCATCATCCTCCAGCACTCAGCCTCAAAAGAGTGGAAATAAACAGCTTGGTATAGTCTTAGTTTGGGTTTGGGCTGTACTGGGACGATTTCCAACATTGTTTCATTTTTATAAGCATTTCTTGCTTTTCTAATCCGGTTCTTGAGTCGCTGCCTGTTTCCCCCGCATGCCTAACAGTGCCCCCGAGGTACGTGAACCTTTTTAGTTGTTGGGAAATCTCCTCGATAAGCACTTTAAAAACTTTTTTTTAAAACACCTCTTTTTAAACACTTATATACAGCCTTAGTATTTTGGGGTTATTCTAGGAAAAAAATGTTTTAGCTTTTGTCTCCTGACATTGCATTATTAAGTTTTTTTAAAACAAAATGACAAAAAAAGGGATTTCTCCCGTGATATTTGTTTTTTGAAATGAATGAGAACGTTACAAGCGAAAAGAACAATTGCATCGAGAATACGAACAGTTGTGCGAAAAAGAAAAGCGCAGCAGCAGCACGCACAAAGCGGAAGCATCGCATTGTCTATGTCTTTTTTTGGGCACGTTAGGGTTCCCTTGTCATGACTCCCCAAAAAGGGAAAAGATGAAGAAAAAAGAATTGCGAAAAGAAATGCGAAAAAGAAAAAAAGCGAAGAAGAAGAAGAAGCAAAAAGAATTGCGAATAAAATAAAATAATAAAAAATAAAATAAAAATAATAAAAATAAAGGAAGAAGAAGAAAAGAAGAAGAAGAAGAAGAAAAACAAAACAAGACAAGAACAAAAGAAAAAGAAGAAAAAAGAACAAGAAAAGAAGAAAAAAAATTGCGAAGAAAAAACTTGAAAAGAATTGGAAAAATTTGCGAAAAAGAAGAAGAAAAAGAAGGGGAAAAAAAGAAGAAGAAGAAAGAAGAAGAAGAAGAAAAAAAGAAGAAGAAGAAAAGAGAAAGAAGAAGAAAGAAGAAAAGAAGAAAAGAAGAAGAAAAAGAAAAAGAAGAAGAATTTGCGGAAGAAGAACAACAACAATAACAACAACAACAACACAACAACAACAACGAAAGATAAAACAAGAGCAAAACAAGGATGCAAAAAACAAAAAAAAACAATAAAAAACTGATAAACAACGGGCAATAACCCTTTTGAAAAAATGAAAAACAGCAACAAAAAATGTAGTAAAAACCCAACACAAAAAAAGAACAATCAAACAACATATGACTTTTACACAAAAAATAATGAAAACAAAGCAGGAACGACAAAATAAACAAAACATTTCACATCCACCGCGATCTGGTTTATAGGCGTTCTGTTTTTTTTTGTTGGAATGCCTTTTTTGTTTTAATTAACCCCGCAGTAAAAGCGAAAAAACAGCACAGAAATAATACATACATGTGTTTTGCTTGTTGGCCAAATTTTTATTGTTTTTTTTTGTTCTTATTTCTGTTCTTATTAATATGGATTGTTATTTTGTGTGTGTGTGTGTGTTTTTTCCCAAAATTTGTATAATTTTTTTTTCTTGCCCTTTAAAAGATAAAAAGGGGGGAGATATATGAAAATCAATTTTTCCCCACTAGCAATTGTCATTGGCGCCGTGCTATCCTTTTTCAACAAAAACGAAAAAGGGAAACCAATGTTAATTGCAGTCCCCCCTTTTTCCCAAGAGTCTTATTTGAGCCTGCACCATTATCACATAACTCCACTTCACACTACTCCATCCCACCCAACTCTACAAAGTTCAAGGCACTAATGCGAGATAGAAGAAGAGTTAATGTACGAAAACAAAATCAAACCAAGAAACAGTTCTTCATTAAAAAGTGGTAAATGCGTTCCCATGTTAAAGGTGTTCCCATAACTAGAAACGGTAAAGGTTTTCCCATAACCTACGAGGTCGTTGTGGAGCGAGATGTTAGAGACCACAGCATCTCCAGGGGCCAGCATATTGAGGGCGGCGCCCATCTCATCTCCCTCGCTGCTCTACCTTCCCTGACCCTAAAGAGGCAGGTGTTCTTTTACAGCTGGGTGAACTGGGGGACTGTAACATAGCTAAGGTGCACAAACGGTCACCCATCCACTTGATAACCACGCTCAATGCTGCCTAACTTTAGCTGTGGGAAAGCGAGAGCTCTGACCACTGAGCAATCTCGCACACTTCCATAAAACATACAAGCAAACACTATTCCCCAAAATACGGTTGACACAAACGTACAAGCAAAAGTAAATGTAGAAACAAAAATTTAGAGAACTAGTTCATCCGATTATTTCTAATATCCTCAAACTGTGTATCCGCCGTACTTCATTGTTTTGTTCTTTAGCCTTTGAAAATAAAAGAGAAACCGAAAAATTTGTTTTAATCCCCAAACAAAACAAAACATCGGTTTTAATGTGTGCTATAATCATTAGCACTTAAATCCTTTAGACAAATCTGCTTTCTCCTTTCTGAGTGTCTGTCTGTCTGTCTGTTTCTTTCTTTCTGTCTGCCTCCCTTTCCCCCCCTCTCTCTCTCTCTTCTCTCTCTCTTCTCTCTCCTCTCCCCTCTATCTCTCTCTTCTCTCTCTCTCTCCTTCTCTCTCTCTCTCTCAGACAAAAATCTTAAAGCCGAAAGTCCTAGTCGCTACCCTCTCTTCTGTTTCTCTCTTTCCATTTTCCCCAAAGTTGGTTCCCCTCTGTTCGAGTCTTGTTCCTTAGCTCTTTTCTTTCTTCTTCTCATTAAAAGCAATGTCTGTTTCGATTTATTTTTGTCTATCTGTCTGTCTGTGTATGGTATGTGTATGTGTTTTGGTGTGTGTGTGTGTGTGTGTGTGTGTGTGGTGTGTGTGTGTGGGGGTGTGTGTGTGTGTGTGTGTGTGTGTGTGCGTGTGTGGGAGTGGGTGTGGGTGTGTGTGTGTGTGTGTGTGTGTGTGTGTGTGTGTGGTGTGTGTGTGTGCGCTTGCTTGCTCTGTTTATGTTAATATAATTATCTTTCTCTGTCTGTCTGTCTCTCAGTATAGCCATATATCTCTTTCTCTCTCTTTCTCTCTCTCTGTCTCTCTCTCTCTCCCTCTCTCTATCTCTCTCTCTTTCTCTCTCTCTCTCTTAATCTGAAAAATATCTGAATATGATTTGCTGTTTTAGTTATCATTTTCTTCAACAAATTTCTCTCGGAGAAAAAATATATCTATTGTGTTCATCGGTAGGCTAGAATATGCATTATTGTAAACATACTTTTGAATTTTTCAAAAGACATATATAAAGACTACCATTCATGCGGATGTGCATTAGGGAATGCTCGACTTGGATAGGTAATGTATACTGGCATATTGATTGGTGATTTGACTGATTGGCTAGTAACACACGAAATCGATCCACGGATTAGCTAACTGAAATCATCATTCACTCACTCACTCACTCACTCATCCCTTGGTCGGGACAACCGTTGGGGTACCCGCACGGACGCTGCAAGTGGACCGCCAAATGGTTCTGTCCTGGGCTGCTTTCAAGAGGTTTGGTACAGTGAGGCCGGTCCACTCCTTGATGTTGGATATCCAGCTTTTGCGTGGTCGTCCCTGCCTCCTTGCTCCTTCCACCATTCCTGCAGGAAATGTCTTTGATAGGCTGTTATGCCTTGTTGTGTGGCCCAACCACTTCAGTTTCCTCCGTTTGACTGTATCTAGCCAATGGTTCTTGTTTGCCAGCCAGTGCCTCGATCTGCTGCCAACGTAGTCATTGGTTTTTGCGGTCTCTGTAGGTGATGTTCAGGATCCGCCTGAGGCACTTCATCTCAAAGGCTTGAATGCGACGTTCAAATCGGGATAAGTGTCCCCGCTTCACACTTTCAAGGGAATGGGTTGACGATTTCCTTTTAGGTTGCCTTATGTGGGGTTTTGAGTTGTGG
>CM054136.1:17848586-17858637 GCA_028751875.1 Rapana venosa | reverse complement strand
GTTTGAAAATTGAGACACTTGAGACACAGACAATAATGTATCGATTCTTGATGTACATACCACTACTGCCATGGTTTCCATGTCATTGTAATCGCGTCGCGTTCGATATCGTTGTTACCGCGCCGCAGCGCTATATGGCTTGATTGCTAAATAGCAATAAAATTGCGTCAATTGTCAATTGTCAATTGTCTCCCTCTCACCCTCCCTCTCCCTTTCCCCCCCCCCCCTCTCTCTCTCTCTCTCCTACGGGCGGGAACTGGATGTAAAAAAGCACATGAGTGCTTAGTCATTATCCTCGAAATAAAAGAATTTGTCATTGTTCTCCCTCCCTCTCCCTTCCCCCCCTCTCTCTCTCTCTCTCCCCCTCTCTCTCTCACCCTCCCTCTCCTTCCCTCCCCCCCCCCCCCCTCTCTCTCTCTCTCTCTCTCCCTCTCTCTCTCTCTCTCTCTCTCTTCTCTCTCTCTCTCCATACTCCATCCTCCCATCCTGAATCTTACACCACCAGACACGTACGTCTGTGTCCGCTTTGCCCTCAGCCCCTCGGGTTCCCAGCGGTCTATGTACGCGGAGTTGCCGTACCCGCTGTGCAACTGCAAGTGCATCTCCGGAGAGACGAGGCCATGGAACTACGAGGAGCGTGGCCCGACAGAGCACCTGAGGAGGGACTACCACCACTGCCGCTCCTACCCCATAGAGCTGCAGCAGGGACCCTTCGACAGGTCCGTCGATTTCAGAGCTCACGACGACCACCGCCAACCTGGTAAGAAGGAAAGAAGGAAGGATGGATTGATGGATGGATTGATGGATGGATGGATTGATGGATGGATTGATTGATTTGATTGATTTGTTTGTTTATTTATTTATTATTATCGTCGTCGTCGTTGTCGTTGTTATCGTCGTCGTCGTCGTCGTTGTCGTCATCGTCGTCGTCGTCATCGTCATCGTCGTCATCCCATCATCATCTCTTCTTCTTCTTCTTCTTCCGTTCGTCGTCGTCGTCGTCGTCTTCTTCTTCTTCTTCTTCTTCTTCTTCTTCTTCTTCTTCTTCTTCAGCTTAGGTGACGTGTTCTTCGTTGTAGGAGTTGGCTGGGGAAGGATGAATGTTTGTTGTTGTTGTTGTTGTTTGCTTTTGTTTTTAGTGAAATGATGTATTTTCTTGTTTTCGTTCCTCATTTAGAACTCCGAGGTTCGTCAATGGTGTGATTCTTTTGTGTGTGCATGTGACCGTTCCTTCTCCTCTTCCTCCTCCTCCTCTTCCTCCTCATCATCATCCACCTCTTCCTCCTCCTCTTCCTCCTGATCATCACCATCACCATCACCGTCATCGTCATCGTCGTTACCACACACAAAACCCTTTGTACTCGCTCAAAACCATAAAAAAACAACAACCCGCTCCACCTCTGCAGGGTACTACTACCACCCGGGCATCGGCATCTGCATGTGCAACGACCCCGCCTCTCGGCTCAACGCCTACGCCAGGGACAGACCCTACGGGGACTACACGCGCGGTCTGCCGGCACTGCCGGGTCGGCCCTGGCCCCAGTGGGATGCCTGGATCTCCCCTCACCGCAGGGGCCGGGGAAAGTTCTGCATTGGTACCAAAAGCGCCCGGGAAGGGGGCCTGTTTGGCCCGGCCCCGGCCAGGGGGTTTGGGACCCTCGGGGGCCCCCGGGAAAGGGGGGGGTTAAAAGGGCCCTCGGGGGGCCGACATACCATGGGATTGTTTCCACGGCAGCGGCCAACTGGTCCCGTGGATGTGGGGTACAGGAGCCCCGGGGGTTTCATAAACCGAAAGAAGAATATATATAAAAATATAATAATATTTAATATATTTTTTAATATATATTTATATTTTAATTTAAAATATATCTTTTTGGTCTTTCACTTTGAGAACACCCAATACTAATGTTGAAAGGGGAACACCACCACCATGGGAAACAGATCATTTTTCATCAGCTATCTTTGGATGGGAAAAAAGTATAAAATATAAAAATTATATATAAATATAAATAAATTATTAAATATTATATATATTATAATATATTTTTAATTTAGGTCATCACATTGAGAAAAGCCATCCCTAATTTTTGAAAGGAAACACCCCCGGGGCAGCAGATCCCCTTAAACCCCAAACTACTTTGGAGCTAGCAGTATTTTAAAAAAATTTTAAATCTTTTTGGAAAATCCTTTAAAAAACCCGTTCCCTAATGTTAAAATTTGGACACCCCACCGCAGAAGAATCCCCCTTCATCAGCTATTTTTAGAGCGAGCAGTTTTTTTTTTGTAAATAAAAACAACCCTAAATTTTAAAAACTCCCTCCCTACACTTTTTTGGGGGGGTTAAAAGAATAAAATAAAAACAGCAATTCCCTGAGGATGAAAGTGTATATCACATATTTTTTTTTGGGGGTGGATAAAAAAAAAAAAATTTAAAAAAGCAATTTCTATAAAAAAACACAAAAAAAAGGGAACCAAAAAAATAAAATTTGAAAAAAAAAGGGGTTTTAGTCTTTTTTTAAATTGGCAAAAATTAAGAGGGACAGTATAAAAATTTAAAGATGTTTGACATAGAATAAAAAAAAACAATTTTGAAAAAAAATATACTACCCCCATCCACGTGCTTCCTTATGCCCCGATTATTTTTTCCAAAAAAAACGTGGGTAAAAAAAAAAAAAAGTGGAAAAAAGGGGATAACTACCCATTGAGCGAGAAAGCAAAAGAAATTGATAGCTTTAGAAAAAAAACGAAGCTCGTCGTCACTGTAAACATGAAACACCCCGGGAAAAGGTTATCCCGTTTCGGGGTTGTGTGGTGGTGTTGTGAGTTTGTGTGTGTGTGTGTGGTTTTGTGTGTGTGGTGTGTGTGTAAGTCGAACACGTCATTAAAGCGAAGTCCCCAATTTTTTTGGGCTCTTTTTTTCCCTTTCTCAGTTTTGTTGTTGTGCATTACTCTTTTGTCTTTTCTCTTTTTTTGGTTGTGTTTTTGGGTGGGGGGATTGGGGTATGGCGTGGTGGGTTGGGGGAAATGATTTGGAAGTTAGTTTTTGGTGAAATTGTTTTGAAGGGGGGGGGGGTTTTTCCCCCCTTTTTTTATGGGGTTGCAAAGGGGTTTAGATTTTGACCCCCAAATTTTCATTGAAGGCTGGCCAATTTGGGTAAAAGGATTTAAAATTTTTTTTTTTGGGGGTTTTTTTCCTCTCTTTAAGTTTATGGGGTTTTGTGGTTTGAACTTCACCCCCCCCCCTCTTTCAATGGGGGCCCCCCCGCTCCATTGGGGATATTGGGCTTGCCCCCCCAACAATTTTTTTTTTACGTTAAATTCCCGGGTTTTTTAAAACCCCCGAATTTCATAAGATTAGATTTTGTTCAATTCCCCCCCCCCCCCCCCCTTACTTTAAAGGGACCCTTTCGCACCCCGGTGAGTTTTCCCTTAAAAACCAAACCCAATAACTGGGCCGGCCCCCGGGAAAGGGGGGCCCCCCTTTCCTTTTCGCCGCCAGTTTGCCTTTTTTCAGCCCAAAAATAATTTAAAAAGACCCCCCCAACAGTACCCCCCTTTTTCCCCAAATGTCCTAAAAACCTGCATTTCCCCCTTTGGTAAATTTTTTGTTTTTTTTAAAATTTTTGTAAAAAATTTTTTTTTTCCCCCGGGGCCTTTTTTAAAATTTTCCTTTGTTTTAAATTGATTTTTTTTCCAATCCACGGGGTTTGGGAACGCCGTTTTCTTTTTTCTCTAAATTTGGGGCCCACGAAGGGGGGGTAAAGTTTTTTTTTGGGGGGGGGGAAAATAGTTATGGTTTTTGGGTTGGGGGTTTTTTTCCCCTTGGTTGTTATTAAAAAAATTTTCATTTTAAATTTTATATTTATAGGGTTGATTTTATTTTTTTTTAAAAAAATTTTTTATTTTAAAATTTTTTTATTTTTATTGATTTTTTTTAACCTTTTTTGTTTTTAACTTTTTTTTAAATATTTTTTTTTATCATTTTATAATTTTTTTTAATTTGTTTTTTTTTCCTTAAGGCGCTATTTAAGTTCCATTTTTTATTTTTTGTATTTTGGGAGTATAGCAGTAGCACCCGCAGCAGCAGCATTTAGATAGTAGTAGTAGTAAAAATAAAAATAATGTATGAATTTATTTTGCGCTGAATTTTGTAAACCAAAAAAACAAAGCGCTCGTTTTTTTTTCATACCATTTTAAAAGTCACGGCAAAATTTTTCTCCGTGTATTTATTTGTAGTAGTGTGTAGTATTTATAGTAGAAAGTAGTAGTATTTGTAGTAGTAGTGTTTGTAGTAGTAGTAGAAGTAGTAGTAGTAGTAGTAGATTTTATAAATCCTTTAACACACGGGTCGACTGGTTTCGAGTCTCCCCCGAAAGACTCGACACCCATTCGATTTACCCCTTAAAATGTGGGAGAAAGGAAAAAGGGTGGGAAATCCCCCAAAAAACCGGGCCCAATTTATTTTTTAAGGGGGTGTGATTAAGGGGCATAAACCACCCTGCCACCTTCCTTTTTGCCTGCACGTTTAAAAGCCGTCATTTTTTCAAAGAGAAAGGCTAGGAAGGGTGATTTAAACCCCTACCAGATAAAACCGCTGCATGAAGGGGTTTATGGGCCCCCGCCGGGGTCAACTTGACCAAGACACTGCATGAAAGTTTCATGTGTTTCCCGACTTGAAAGAGGCATTTGGGGGAGACCCAAATTTCATTTTCCCGACTTTTTCACCAAGTCAAGAAAATTTTTTTTCCGATGGTACATTGAATAAGCAATGCATTTGTTTTTTCCTCAAGCCATCTTTTTTAAAAAAAATTTTTTAAATGTTTAATACTTAAATACTACTTTTAATTGAAACCCTTTTCCCTTTAAAATTTAAAACCCAGTAAAAAGAGGAAAATCCAAAAAAAAAATGTACAAAAGGGAATGATAAAATTAAAAAAAAATTTTTTTTTTAAAAAAAACCCATCATTTAAAAGGGGGGGGGAAAAAAAAAATTTTTGGGGGGGGTTTTTAAAAAAGGGGAAAAAAAAAAGGGGGGGGGGGTTTTTAAAATTTTTGGGGGGGGGGGTTTTTGGGGGGGGGGGGGGGGGGTTTTTTTAAGGGGGAAAAATTTTGGGGGTTTTTTTTAAAAAATTTTTTTGGGGGGGGGGGTTTTTTTGGGTTGGGAAAAAAGGGGGGTTTTTTTTGGGGGGGGGGGGGGGGAAAAAAAAAAAAAAGGGGGAAAAGGGGGTTTTTTTAAAGGGGGGGGGGGGGGTTTTGGGGGGGTTTTTTTGGGGGTTTAAAAAAAAATTTTTTTTTTTGGGAAAAAAAGGGGTTTTTTTTTTTTTGGGGGGGGGTTTGGGGGAAAATTTTAAAAAGGGGGGAAAAAAAAAAGGGGGGGGGAAAAAAAATTTTTGGGGGGGGGGGTTAATTCCCGGGGGTTTTTTTTTTTGGGGGGGGGTTTTTTAAAAAAAACCCCCCCCCCCCCCCTTTTTTTTTTTTTTAAATTTTTTCCCTTTTAAAGGGGGGGTGGGGAAAAAAAAATTTTTGGGGGGTTTTTTTTTTTGGGGGGGGAAAAATTTTAAAAATTTTTTGGGGGGGGAAAAAAGGGGGGGTTTTTTTGGGGGTTTTTTTTAGGAAGGGGGGGGGGGGGGGGGGTTTTTTTTTTTTGGGGGGGGGGGGGGGGGAAAAAAAAAATTTTTTTAAAAAATTTTTGGGGGGGGGGTTTTTTTGGGGGGGGGGAATTGGGGGAAAAGGGGGGGGGGTTTGGGGGGGGGGGGCCCCCCCCCCCCAAAAAAAAAAAAAAAAAAAAAAAAAAAAATTTTTTTTGGGGGGGTTTTTTGGGGTTTTTTTGGGGGGGGGGGGGGTTTTGGAAATTTTTTTTTTGGGGGGGGGGGGGGGGGGGGGGGGAAAAAAAAGGGGGGGGGGGTTGGGGGGGGGGTTAAGGGTAAAAATTTGGGGGAAAAAGGGGGGGGGGGAAAGGGGGGGTTTGGGAAAGGGGGGGGAAAAAAAAAAATTTTTTTTTTAAAAAAAAAAAAAAAAAAAAAAAATTTTTTTAAAAAAAAAAAAAAAAAAAAAAAAAATTTTTTTAAAAAAAAAAAAGGGGGGGGGGGGGGGGGGTTTTTTTCCCTCCCAAAAGGGGGGGGGGAAAAAAAAAATTTTAAAAAAAAAAAAAGGGGGGGGGTTTTTTGGGGGGGGGGGGGGGGGTTTTTTTTTTTTTTGGGGGGGTTTTTTTTTTTTTTGGGGGGGGGGGTTAAATTTTAAATTTTTTAAAAGGGGGGGGGGAAAAAAAAAAAATAATTTTGGGTTTTTTTTTGGGGGGGAAAAAAAAAGGGGGAAAAGGGGGGGGGGGGGGTTTGGGGGGGGGGTTTTCCCCAAAAAAGGGGGGGGGGGGGAAAATTTTTTTTTGGGGGGGGAAAGGGGGGGGGGGGTTTTTTGGGGGGGGGGTGGGGGGGTGGGGGGTTTGGGGGGGGGGTTTTTTTTTTGGGGGGGGGAAAAGGGGGGGGGGGGGGGGGGGTTAAAGGGGGGGGGGGTTTTTGGGGGGGGGGGGAAAAAAAGGGGGGGGGGGGGGGAAGGGGGGGGGGGTTTTTGGGGGGTTTGGGGAAAAGGGGGGGTTTTTTTTGGGAGGGGGTTCCGGGGGTTTTGGGGTTGGTTTTGGTTTTTTAGGGTTTTTTTTTGGGGGGGGGGAAAAAGGGGAAAAAAGGGAAAAAAGGGTTTCCCCCGGGGGGGGGGGTTTGGGGGGGTTTTTTGGGGGGGGGGGGTTTTTTGGGGGGGGGTTTTTTTAAAAAAATTTTGGGGGGAAGGGGGTTTGGGGGGGGGGTCTCCCAACACACAACCAACAAGAAAACAACAAAAATAAATAAAATAAAACAATGAAAATAAAATAGACCCAACCAAACCAAAACGAAAAACAAAACAAAACTAAAACAACAACAAACGCCCCCTCCACCCTCCCCTAAGAAACTACGAATAAGCCATAAAACCTCAACTATCATATTTGTTTGTTTAACTGTAGTTTTCCTTTTTAGCAGTCAATTTGTATTGCTCATTTTTTTGTTTCTTTGGTTTTGTTTTCTTTGTTTCGCTGGCCTATCTGTTATCTCAAATTTTTCTGAAGTTGAGGAAATAAAAAAACAATGTTCAAAATACCTTATTGCTATCATTCCTGTTGCCGTCCAAAGAACAGTAATTCAGTGGAACCCATCTATGTGTTTTGGATTAACAAGGTGGCACATTATTCCCCTTTACACACCAATAAACGCAAGACAGACTCTGTGTGTGTGTGTGTGTGTGTGTGTGTGTGAGTGTGGTCGTGAGGGTACATGTGTGTGCGTGCGTAGCGCGCCGTCGCTGTGGTGTGTGTGTAGGCGTGCGTGCGGTGGTAGTATGTGTGTGTGTGTTCGAAGAGAGGGAAAACTGTGTGCGCGCGCGCGCGTGCGTGCGTACGTGCGTGTGTGCGCGCACGCGCGTGTGTGAAGAACGCGGCAAGCGAAGAGCGAACAAGGAAGGAGATTGGACACGTACATCATGATGCTTCAATTATCGCCTTGCAAGCACGACCTTGCAGTAAATCTCTTTGTCAGGCAGGCAGGGGGGATCAAGGCTCTTCCTCCGTTCGCTCATGCTTTATACTTTAGAATTCTTCTTTTTTCCCCCTCCAGAGAAGTGTTACCGCATCGAGAACATCCCATAAAGGTTATAAACCATGTCTACCCACAAACCCGTTTAGCAGATGCTTGACATTTAAAGCCATGTGTCTCGAGTTCACGGCTGGGTCAGTAATACTATCATACTAAAGTTATTATTAATTAAGATGCATCCTTATAGGCGGGGGACTGGATGTAAAAAAAAAGCACATGAGTGCTTATTCACTATCCTCGAAAGAAAAGAATTTGTCATTGTCATACTATGTTCTTGTTTCGAGACTAAACTAAACCGCTGTTGGGAGCTGTAAGATCTTGACCCCGGCCAAAAAGGCTTTGTCACTGACTGACGTAAGCTTAAGTGCCCAGGTCTACAGTAAAGCGTTGTAATGCTGTAAGGTGCTGTTATGTTGTTGAGATTGTCTTCAGCCTTTGACAAGCTCTTAGCATAACAACCTCGACCCCCCCACCCCCACCCCCCACCATACCCCACGCTTTTTTTTTTCTTAAAAAGAATTAAACCCCCGTGATTTCCAACCTTGCCCATTTCTGTCTAGTTTGAATGTCAAAGTCTTTGGGAGGAGACTTTAAACCAGTCAGACCCGTGTGCTTAGGGACCTGTGCACGTAAAAAATACAAAATAAACCTCGTGCAGTTGGAAATAAGAAGAGCAGGGAGGTACTGCCTGACTGTCCTGATAAACTGGGTAGGTTCAGTTCCAAACTATGTCCCCGAAGTCAGAATGCGGCTACCTTTAACTGCAGGGGAAATCGGTCGCATACGCAATAATCTCACTATTGGTGAACCTTGGAGCTCTAGCCAAGGAACAAAAAAGAAAAAGACAAAGCACAACAGCATTTAAGGCACTTCGCTTACATCAGTCATTGATACAGGTTTTGGCCTTGACCGAAGTCAAGTCAGTCAAGTCTGTCCTATGAAAACTCAATTTGGACACGTGAACGGCAAACCCTGCATCACCGCAATTCATCTTCTTACCCCCCCTTTCTCCCTCCCTCCTATACCTCAAACAAAATCTGGTATAATTTATGTAGATCAGGCCATATAACACTGTTTATGATGCATATTCAGTTCGCTTCAAATACATTATCATCTCACCCTCAGAGAAATTGGCTGAAGGTTTGAGTATATTATAACCACTTCTTTCCAAAGTCTGTAAAAACATACAAGCAAACAGACAACACAAGTTTTATTGTTTATTTTATTTATACCACTTTAAGTCACGAGATTTCTCTGCGTGAATTCGGGCTGCTCTCCCCGGGGAGAGCGCGTTGCCACAAGAGCAGCTCCAACTTTTTGTTGTTGTCTGCAACTGTATTTGTTTCCCTACCAGAGCGGCTTTTTTCTACAGAATTTTTGCCAGGGACAACTCTCTTGTTGCCGTGGGTTCTTTTACGTGCGCTGAACATTTATGTGTAACACACGGGACCTCGGTTTATCGTCTCATCCGAAAGACTAGCGCCCAGACCACCACCCATGATCTAATGGATGTGGGAACAGTTTCGGGCCCGAACGGGACAAGTAAACACTCTGGCTTGGCGTATTGTTTGTTAATCAACATTTATGACAAGCAGCTGGTCAGGCTAAAGGATTTTTCAAGTTCCAGATATAAAGCTAGGTGCTAATGCCTACATTGACATGTTGCTATGTTGTAAAATGGTCACGTTAAGATTTGTTCTCCAGCCACGACCAAGCTCTTAGCGTGACAACCGACACTGCCCTTTCAAAAAGAAAGAGCACATCCTCCGAGCACTGTTTGTCTACATGATGGCGGGATACTTGTAAAAAGAGTCACACACGCAAACCTCTCGTCCAGTGTATTATACTGTTAATCTTCCAGTGATTGCCAGGAGGAGTGAGAAAATCAAGAGTGCCTCTAGTGGTGAGTGACCGACCCCTAGGGAATTATTTAGGAACGTGCAGCAGCAGCAGTAGTAGCAGTAGCAGTAGCAGCAGCAGTAGTAGCAGCAGCAGTAGTAGCAGCAGCAGCAGCAGCAGCAGCAGTAGTAGCAGTAGCAGCAGCAGCAGCAGTAGCAGCAGTAGCAGCAGCAGCAACAACAACCACGATAACAACAACAAATTGCTAATCCTGTTTCATATATCTCTCTCTCTACCCCTCTCTCCCTACTCCCCCCCCCCTCTCTCTCTCCCCCCTCTCTCTCCCTAGCCCCCCCTCTATCCTCTCCCTCCCTACTCTCTCTGCCTCACTCTCTCTCTCTATCCTTAAGGGCGGGGACTGGATGTAAAAAAAGCACATGGGTGCTTATTCATTATCCTCGCAATAAAAGAATTTGTCATTGTCATCTCTCTCTCTCTCTCTCTCCTCTCTCTCTCTCTCTCTCCTCTCTCTCTCTCTCCTCTCTCACTCTCTCTCCTCCCTCCCCCTCTCTCTCTCTCTCTCTCTCTCTCTCTCT
>CM054136.1:17826086-17838586 GCA_028751875.1 Rapana venosa | reverse complement strand
TCCACACTTGGCTTACATCATTAGGCGGTGATGAAGGTTTTTCGGTCTGTGTCACTGTTGCCAGTTGTCGTTGTTGTTGTTGTTGGTGGTGGTGGTAGTGGTGGTTGTAGTGTTTGTGGTGATGGTAGTGGTGGTGGTGGTGGTGGTGATGATGATGATAATGATGGCGTTGAAGATGATGGTGACAACGATGGTGATGATGGTAGTAGCTTTTGTGTGATGATGATGATGATGACGATGACGACGACGACGTCGATGATGATGATGATGGTGGTGGTGATTGTGATGATGATAATGATGAAAGTGGTGGTGGTGGTGGTGATGATGATGATGATGTTTACCCTTGATAGCTTTGGTGTCTAGAGCTTTTATGGATGTTTTAGATACCATCATCATCGTCGTCGTTGTCGTCGACATCATCGACCTCCTCCTCATTATCCTCCTTGCCGTCGTCGTTATCGTTGACGTGGGTGATGACGATACATCCGTTACATTAGAAGCGAAGAGTGCATGAATGGGATCTTTTCAAAGTTAAGTTGGGTTTTGTGTAGGTTTTGTTTATTTGTTTCTGCTTTCTTTTGTTTTGTTTGTTTGTTGTTTAATGGGGTTTTTTGATGGCTCATCATCTGTGTGGAGCACTCGCTTTCCCCCAGCTAAGGTTAAGCAGCATCGAGCGTGGTTACCAGTTGGATGGGTGACCGTTTGCGCGCCTTGGCTTCAATACAGTCCCCCAGTTCACCCTGCTGTAAATGGGTACCTGCCTTTTTAGGGTCAGGGAAGGTAAAGCAGCGAGAGAGAGGAGATGTGCGCCGCCCTCAATATGCTGGCCCTAGAGAAGTGAGGTCTCTGACGTCTCGCCCCTCTACGACCTTATAGGTCATGGAACACCTTTACCTTTACATCATCTGTGATGTACCTGTTATGCTGATCCTGCTCTGCTCAACTCCATCTCTGCCCCTCAGCCATACCCAGATTCGTCATGTCGCACCCCGGGGCAAAAGTCCACAGGCAACTTATCATGTCGGCTGCCGTGGGGCCATCAGCCAGAGGGTCCCTGCACTGCTCTTGGGTCACTTCGGTGATGTTCAGACGAGCCTATTTTAAGCTAACACACACAGAACACCGCCTACTAAGTCCCCTACTGACGACGGTATTAGCTCAGTCGAGAAGCCAGACTACTGAGTCAGACTACAAGCACGGGTAGTGAGCGACTACAGCACTATCCGTCCAGTGACCTCCCTTCCCCCTGTGGACTTCTAACGCTGCAGGCTTTGACACTAATTCCTCACAGACATACACGTGTAGGGAAATCAAAACTGATGTTACCACGAGACCAGACAACCGTAGACACTGACTACGAGACAATTTGTTTTGGTTGTTGCAAGATAATTTATAGCCGTAAGAAGAACGTAAAGATGCTGCCGTGGAAGTGCATGTGCTTTGAGACTACTTGGCGGGGGCTGTACTCTACGCTTCCTGTCGTAACGCATCCCAGTATCAAATGGGGCCCCAGAGATACAGCCATCTACAGAGTTGTTCAAGTATGTTGATGACATTTTTTTGGACCATGTTTTATATCGAGGATAATGGAATAATCACTCATGTGCTTTTTACATCCAGCCCCCGTGTGTATGCGGTTTTGTAAATGTTGTCATCTGTTCCCACCGGCACACAATGGCCTACTCTTTCGAAAAGCGGAACAGGATTTAACGTGTGCGCAAGATGTTCTGCATGCGTTCGCACACGGGGCCTCGGTTTATAGTCTCATCCGAAGGAACAACACTCTTAAATCGTATCTATACAGTGGATGAAGCTCAACTGTGTAGTCCCAGTCTTTCCAATGAACATTTAGCAAACCCACTCTGGGTAGGAGCCGGCACGAGTGAGAAAAATCCCAATGACTCTTATGGGATTCCAACCCGTAACCTTTCAGCCGCACTCAAGGCGCTAACCACTTCAGCGTGGCGGATTTTTATCCTTTTTCCCCCACAAAGCAATATCTTTCTTCCCAAATAAACGAAAACCTTAGCCACTGATTCCAAAGACTAGTCTTTACGATAAGACGATACACCGAAATCGTGTGTGGCAACATGGAATGAACACACGGAAAAGTGTCTACGGCAATAGTTGTTTACAGGATGAAGACCAGTAGGCCAGTGCAATGTGGCTGTATGTGTCTTCTAGACCGTTGAATTAGCTGTGGTTAATAGCATCAACCGCAGTAGATTTTTTTCTCCAAAATGTTGCATTTGTTGTGACCAATAGCATCAAAGGAAGCAAAATGTCTAGACTGTTGAATTTGTTGTGGTCAGTAGTATCAACTGTGGTAGGTTTCTAGACAGTTGAGTATTTTGTGATCAATAACATCAACGGCAGTACATTATCTAGACAGTTGAATATTTTATGATCAATAACATCAACGGCAGTAGATTTTCTAGACAGTTGAGTTGATTATGGGCGCAAAAACAACAGTACTAGCTGATTTGTTGCAGACTGTTGAATTGGTTGTCGTTAACAACCTCAAATATATCAGACTAAGTGCAAGCTGACATGCCCCGAGGGATCATAAAGGATCACAGTTACAATGGTGGTGTCCAGTGCATGGACAAGATCCGGGATCAATTTCAGGAAAACAAGTGTACTTTTGTGTCTTAAAAGTGCGGACGAAAAAGGAAAATATTATTGCCCCCCATCCCCACCCCACCCTTAAAATATCAACAACATGACTTAAGAAAAACAATCTAAGAACATTAAGGTTGAAAGTTACCCCTTTCGAGAAAAAACCATAACAACGGCGTTACATGAAAAAGCAAAATAAATATAGTAAACACACACTATTAACAATGCGAGTTAGGCTGGAAAACAAAATCGACTAGTCTATCATTTCAAAGAAAATTGTTCTGGGGCACACATTCAGGGGAGGTATAGCCTTTAAAACTTTAATTTCGTCTCGTCCTAAAGACAGCCCTATGTCTGGCTTCAAGAGTCTTTGTGTGTGTGTGGGGGGGGGGGGGGGGGGGGGAGGGGAGGGATGGGAAGAGGCAGGTAGGGGGTGGAGGGGCAGAAAAACCCATACAGAGGGCAGAAACAGGAAAAAGAATCATAAGAAAGGAAAAAAAAGAGAAAGCATGGCGGGAAAGAAACACCTCCTACTGCACGTAATAGCAGGTTTGATAGCTGCTATACAATTCCAAAAGCAGAAGAGACCTTTCATTAATATTCCCAGTCCAAGATCACCTGCCACAAGGAAGAGCGCTTATCGATTCGAAATGAATCTGTTCCAAGAAAGATTAGGGAAGACAGTTCAAGGAAATTCAGTGGTTTGGGATTTTAAGGTTTGCTGTGGAAATTTCCAGCGATGGCATGCCTATTTCAACATATACCTTTTATATACCCCCCCAAAAAAAAACAACAACAACAACATAAGATAAATAAACATGAATATGCTGAGGAAGGGGTTGGGGGGTGGGTGTGGGGGTGGGCGGGACAAAACTGAAGAAGATCGGCAAGCTTTCCTAGTCTAAAAGAATAGTAGAAACTGAAGAAAAGAAAGACAAGAAAAACCAAAAGAAAAGGAAGGAAGGAAGGTGGCAGGACGGTTAAGACGTTCACTTGACTTACAAAATAAACCCGTGAGGTTCTGGTTTTGATTCCCAACTTTGCCTTTTCTTTTCCCAGTTTGACAAAAATATCAAGTCCTTCGTATGAGACTATAAACCCAGGCCGCGTGTGCATATGCATACGTTCAAAATCCGTTCCGCTTTTCAGAAGAGTAGGCCATAAGGGAGGTGGGTGGTGGAGGTGGGTGGTGGAGGTTTGGTGGTGTTGGTTGTGTGGTGGTGGGGGTGGTGGTGGTGGAGGAGGTGGTGGTGGAGTTGGTGGTGGTGTGTGCGTGTTCTTTAATTTAACGTCTTTTCACATTACGTGATATTAGTGTGCGTGTGTTTATTTGAAGGGGAGGGATGGGGAAGTGGGGGGACGGGGATGTAAACGGCCGCATACGCACGCAATTTCACCATTGGTAAAATTCGAAGCTCTAGTAGAGAAACAAACAAAGAAACACTTCAGAAGAGATACCCGAACTAGCCAAGAGCAAGTTTTACAAGAGCTCCTCTATAATATTGCAGTTCCCCAAACGGCAGGGGGGGGTGGGAGGGGGGTGGGTGGATTCTTCTGAAAGTTGACACTCCTCAGTACCTCACCGTAACTGGGGCCGATTATGATTAGAATGGAACTTGCAGGTGTCATCAGAAGCCAGCTCAACAGGTGAATCAAAACCTTAAAGGAATGAAATGGCTTACGAAGGAAGGCAGCGTAGACATTTTTTCTAGTAACGGTATACAAAATTTCCAGGTCTGAGTTTGGACAAGAAAGAACTCGCTATATGATGAGGTGTACAGAAGACGTTATTAGAAAACGAAGATTTAAATACTACAACAACAAGCAGCAGCAGCAGCAGCAGCAGCAGCAGCAGCAGCAGCACAGCAGCAGCTCAGCAGCAGCGCGCAGCAACAACATCATGCAGCACGTAGCAGCGCAGAGCCAGCACCCAGCTGCGCAGCATCTAGCACAGCAACAAAACAATGTCAACGTCATTAGAAATTGCCAATACGGATTATCCCTTTTTTTCTCTCTATCTATCGTTTAGCATCGACATCGCACACCTCTTGCTTGTTCGGCTGCATTATCTAATCTAAAGAAATTTGAAGAAATGTCAATTATTAGTTGCCTGAGGTCACTAAACTAAAAAGCCCATGCAATATCTATCTGTCTATCTATCTATCTATCTATCTATCTATCTATCTATCTATCTATCTATCTATCTATCTTTCTATCTATCTATCTATCTATCTATCTATCTATCAATCTATCTATCTATTTATCTATCTATCTATCAATCTATCTATAGATGTATATATGTCTATTTATCTATCTATCTATCTATCTATCTATCTATCTATCTATCTATCTATCTATCTATAGTACTTTTCCTTGTGCTTGAGTGATAGTCCCTGAATCAAAATTTTCACTGGGACTTTAAAATAGCCTGGAGAACAACACGGTGAACAAAGACAAACAGAATCTGAGGCCAACAGACAATCAGGCTGGCGTGCAAACAACGCTTCAGAAACAAATTTCTTTATTTTACTGCATAATCATTGATGGATGATCACGAGGAAAACCATGATATTGCAAGATTCCTCTCCTTTTGAGATTGCGTGACATAGCTACATTCCACACTTTATTTCATGATTACATCTTAGCTTCAAACAGGTCCGAGAGATACAGGCACCCACAGAGTGGTTCAAGTGATTTGAGGAATGATTTCAATATGAATGAATGAATGTATATATATATATATATATATATATAATATATATAATATATATATATATATATATATATATTATATATATATATATAATAAGACATATGTCCTTAGAATGATTGATGTTAATTGTTGCTGCCTTCGTTGCTGTTGGGTGTTCTCCAGGTTAACATCCTTGGGGTCACCCAGAACATGTACTCTTGTCTCGCCAGTCTCACCCGGAAATAACCGTGAGACTGAAAGTACCCACTAGATGAGAAGTTTGCTCGTTGATGTATGTATATATATATAATTAGATAATTTATATATTAATGATAAGATGTAGATGAGAAAAGAGGAGAGAGAGAGAGAGAGAGAGAGAGAGAGAGGAGAGAGAGAGAGAGAGAGAGGGGAGAGAGATCCGTATCTCCTTATATGTGTATATATATATATACACACACATACATACATGCATATATATATATATATATATATATATCATACATACATACATACACATATATTTTAAGTGTCACCAATGACCTTGTCTGGCGTATACAGACGCTCTGTATTCCCTGCACGGTACTGTTTAAGGATGACAAAAGTCATAACCTGAATAGGAATGCAGACAGTACAGACATTCATCTTTTGAACAGCAGAGAATGTGAGAGGACGAGGACCGACTGGTGAAGGATTAGGGTGGGGGGTGGTGGGGTGGGGGTGGGGTGGGGGAGGGGGACAAGGAAAGAAAAAGCAACACCTGGCAAGGAAGGGGAGGGTGGGGCTGTGTGGGGGTGGGGAGGGATGGGGGTGGGGATAGGGGATGTTGAGATGGAGGACGGGTGTCAGATTCAAGGTAATTTTCCGAATTCTTTCCATTTTTTTATATTAAAAAAAATGAAATTAACGCACTGCGAGCTAAGTAAGTAAGTAAGTAAGTAAGTGAATAAATGAATAAGTCAGTGAGTGAGTCAGTAGGTAAGTAGGCAAGTAAGTAAATAGGTAACTGAGTGAGCGAGTGAGTGATTGAGTGAGGGAGCAATTGAACAAGCAAAAATCCCTGAAGTGGGAATGGGGCTGGGGGTGGGGATGGGGAACGGTCGCACACACAAAACTCGCGTCATTGGTAAAGCACAGAGCTCTAGCAGTGGCATGGAAAAGAAGACACACAAAAAAGTAAGTAAGTAAATAAATGAATAAATGAGCAAAAAAACAGTTTTTAAAAAAAAGATTAACTAAGTAAATGAGAAACCAAACCAGCTGACTGACTCTCACGTTAACTGTCACCGTCACCGTCACCGATCCCTCAGATTCCGAATCCTTTGGGGCGCCTTCGAAGCTTTGTCAACCCCCTTTCTCCAGTCCTCGCGTCTCTCGGCCGCTCTCAGGGTGTCTGTCTCTCAGCTCCATGTCTGTACGTCCACTCTCGAATGTTGTCCTCCCATCTCTTCCTCTATCTGCCTCTTCTCCTTCTTCCTCCCCTCACTGTGCCTTGTAGGATTGTTTTAGCCAGACCAGAGGAGCGTGTGACATGACCAAACCACTTCAGTGTGCGTTGTCTTGTGAGTGTTTGGAAGTCAGTAAAGTTAACACACGTTAACTGACAAACTAAAGAAAGGGAAAAAAAGATTAAAAAAACACACAAAAAAACACAACCAATTCTAAAACCTCTCCACTCAACACGAATTTGAATAATTTGTACCATAGTTTGTTTGTTTTTTTCGCTTTTTTATTCTGTTCCTTGGAGAGGGGTTCAAGGTTCACCAAAGGTGAGGTTTTGGCGTATGCGACCGTTGTTTGCCCACCATTAAAGTAGCTGCATTCCGACTTTGGAGAGTACCATCGTTTAAAGTACAGAGTAACGAAAGTTCCGTTTGCTTATTCGGGGTGTTTGAGTTCACCTTCTCTTTCTTTCTCTCCCTCTCTCTCCCCCCCCCCCCCTCTCTCTCTCGCTCTCGCTCTCTCTCTCTCTCTCTCTCCCTCTCGCTCTTCTCTGTCTGTCTGTCTGTCTGTCTCTTTCTCTGTCTGTCTCTTTCTCTCTGTTTCTGTCTCTCTGTCTCTGTCTCTGTCTCTGTCTGTCTTCTTCTCTCTTCTCCTCTCTCTTCTCGTCTCTTCTGTCTCTTCGTCTTCTCGTCTGTCTGCTCTTTCTCTCTCTCTTCTCTCTTTTCTCTCCTCTCTGATCTCTCGTAAGTAAATAGGATGATGGCTCAAAAACCAGTCTTTGAAAAATGCTTACTCAGTAATGGAAACCAATACGTCTGTCTCTTTCTGTCTGTCTGTTGTCTATCTGTCTCTTTTTCTCTGTTTCTGTCTCTCTGTCTCTCTGTCTTTGTCTCTGTCTCTCTCTCTCTCTGTGCATTTCCTTGCTTGATGGGGCGCTTAGTACCAAAGTCGTGGTGTCTTCTCCTGTGCTTGTCATTTGTAGGACGTCTGTCAGTGGGCCTCAGCCAACACTTTCCCACTTTAGGGCAGCTCATTTTTGTTGTACAGGGTGCATGCTGGGTATTTTGGTATTACAGTAAGTCACTAAACGCTGACATGAATTACAGGATCTTTAACGTGCATGCTTGATCTTATGTATGTATGTATGTATGTATGTATGTATGTATGTATATATCTATTATGTATATGTGTGTATGTATATATCTATATATATACATATAATATATATATATATATATATATATATATAATAAATATAAATACACCCAACCCCACCACCCGCCCCTAATCCTTCGTTTTATATATATATATATTATATATAAAATAATATATATTATATATATATATATATATATATATATATATATAACGAAAGGAATTAATGCACTGGAAGGTCTGAATTTGAAGTTGACACCAGAGATACTAAAAAAAATCCCACTCTTAATTTATTATACGTCTCCTCTGAGATTCGAACCCAGGTCATCATGGACCTACAGGACTGAAGTCAAACTGTCCTAACCCCTCGGCTACAGTGTCCATCACTAAACATGCAAAACTGTAACATGTGTGGTGTATGTGTGAAATACTAGCCGGCTTATTTCCTGTCACCATATGGGGATTTCATCTGATTCGGCAAATTAAAGTTGACTACTTTTTTTAGGGTCAGAGAGAACTGATTAATCTATATCCTTTGTAGGAGTGCTGTTGTTGGGTGTTCCCCAGCTTAACGCACTAAGAGCTCACCCAGAATAGACGTATACTCTATCTCTCCCGGCACATTTGGAAATCACTGCGAGACATTCAAGTACACTGCTGGCGTTAATTAAAAGTAAAAAAATCTTCAAAGGCATAATTGTGGAATAAAATACAACGACCAGTTTTCAATCAGTTATTGTACCTCTCATAAACTATAAAGATGGCAATGCCACTCAGAACAACAGCAACAACACAACTACAACAACAACGACGCCGACGACGACAACAACGACAACAACAACATCAGCATAAAGGTATAGTAAACCCAACGGAGTCCCATAACCTATGTCGTCGTAGGGGAGTGAGACATCAGAGGCCTCAACTTCTCAATGGGCCAGTATGTTGAGGGCGGCGCCCATCTCTCTCCCTCGCTGCTTTACCTTCCCTGACCCTAAAGAGGCAGGTACCCATTTACAGCTGGGTGAACTGGGGGGACTGTACTGAAGCCAAGGCGCGCAAACGGTCACCCATCCAAGTGGTAACCACACTCGATGCTGCTTAACCTTAGCTGGGGGGGGGGGGGGGGGAAGCGAGTGCTCTGACCACTGAGCTATCCCGTCCCCTCCACGACAACAACAGAATTTCGGGGAACCGTCCTAAAAAATGTACCAGTTGAGACACCTTGGATATCATAGGTCAGAAAAGGGGAATAAGAGGGCAGTGTACTTTTAATGAAGAGCAAACCTCGCAATTTATGACAGCCCCCAACCCCCCCCCCCCCCCCCCCCCAAAAAAAAAAAAAAGCGAGGCGGGAGGGAATGGGGGTGGGGTGGGAGGGGGGGGGGGGGGTAGGAGGAGAAAAAAAGACACACGAACCAGGAAGAGCTGCAAGGTAGAACCTGATTGGTTAGCTGGTGGCTACATCAGCCAATCGGAGCTAAGGTGGCAAACTGGAGGTAAGACGCCATTGTTTTTAGTTGTTGGTTTTTTGTGTGTCCGTCTGTCTGTCTGACTTCTCTTTTGTGTCGGTTGATCAAGTCTTTCTGCTGGGGACTTGACTGTTGTTGTTAATGTCCTGTTCTCCCCCTTCTTCTGCCATGTCTTTCAGTTGCCCAGTCAAAAAGGATTCAGAAAAAATGTGTGTGTGTGTGTGTGTGTGTGTGTGATGTGTGTGTGATGTGTGTGTGTGTGTGATTGTGTGTGTATGTGTGTGATTGTGTGTGTGTGTGTGTGAGTGTGTGTGTGAGATTGTGTGAGTGTGTGTAAGCGTTTGTTTGTTTGTGTGTGTGTGTGAGTGTGTGTATGCACGCGCGAGCGTTCATGCGTGTGCATGCATCTGAGAGTACACATAGTTGTGGATTGCTTACATCTGGCACAAACACAAGTATACGTGCGTGAACTTACACACACGTGCACACACACACACACACACCCTTACACATACACACTCACACTTGAAGTTACACTTACTTACATACTTACGGACAATCTCAAACGCGCGTGCACACACACAAACTCACACACACACACACACACACACACACACACACACACACACACACACACACACACACACACACACACACACACACACACACACACACACACTTACATACTTACACACTTACACACACACACACTCACCTACACACATAAACACACACATACCTCCCCCCTCCCATCCCCCCCCCCCCCCCACACACACACACACACGGGTATTCTCTATATGAACTTCGGCCTGCCTCTCTCTCAAGGAGAGCGTGTAACCACAAGATAAGCGCGCCCATTTTTCTTGTGTGTGTGTGTGTATTTAATTACATATATTTGTCTTGTGTGTGCGTGTGTATTTAATGACATATGGCAGCAACTTCTCATTGTTTTTTTCTTCTAGATATGTTCGTTACCACTGGACCATCGATTTCCCAGCTCTCAGGAAAAACGTGTGTGCTGTGGATCGGTGGTCTAGAGGTAACGCGCCTGCCTAGAAAGCGAAAAGTCCGGGTCGGAAGTGTGCGGTGGTTCGATCCCCGTTTAGGCCAAAAAACTACAACCGCCCCCCCCCCCCACTTCCCTCCATCCATTAGACCATGAGTGGTGGTTTGGGTGCTATTCTTTCGGAGGAGACGATAAACCGAGGTCTCGTGTGTTACACAAAATTATGTAGCGCACGTAAAATAACCCACGGCAACAAGAGAGTTGTCCCGGGCAAAATTCTGTAGAAAAAAAAGCAAATCTGATATAGGGAAACAAACTACAGTCACCGGCAAGAAAAGAAAAGAAAAATAAGGGGTGGCGCTGCTCTTGTGGCGACGCGCTCTCCCCGCGAAGAGCAGCCCGAATTTCCACACAGAGAAGTCTGCCGTGACTGAAAGTGGTATAAATGAAATAAATAAAAGTGCAGATTTTCGGTCACCTCCTCCCACACCCCTTCTCCCAGTCCACTCCCACGGTGTTACGCTAAGGAACGCTCAACAATATCAACATTCTTCCTTTCATTGTGGGATGTTTATGGACAGAATACTACGTATGACCCGAGTAAATCCAGGGAAAAAACATCCCCCCTCCTCTGTAAACAAGAAAAATGAAACAAAAAAATGAAACAAAATGAAAAAGACACAAAGTTGCAAAAAGCTCCCCCCCCCCCCCCTCTCAATCCCAAACGAACAAACAAAACAAAGCACATACTAAAAGCAAGCAACCCAGCCCTTCCATTGCCAAATAACCACACACATCCTCTTTTATTTAAAACCCACAAAGAAGCAAAACAGTGTAGAATTTCGTATATCCCTTGTCTTTTGGGAATGGTGACGCAAAGAATACTGATTGTGATAAATCCCTTTAAATCCCTTTTATAAATACACCTTCCGCTTTATTGGAATTTGAAAAAAAAATGGAAAAAATAACCAAACAAGCAAACAAAGGAAGATAGGCTGATGATAGGTAGATGAAAGCCCCTCCCCCCCCCCTCAAAAAGAAAAAGAAAACAAGAAAAAAAGACAAAGAAAGAAAAGAAAGAAAAAAGGAAAAAAAGAAAAAAATCGTTGAAAAAACAAAGAAAGAGGAAAAAGAGAAAAATAAAAGAAACAACAACAAAATATCAAGCAAGGGAGATTTCCAACTAAGGACGAAGAAGCAAAACGTTATAATAAAGAACACACAGGCAACAAAAAGCTAAAACAACCACAGCAAAAAGCGCAACAATGCAGAGGGAAAAAAAACAAGTAACGAGAATGAAACCAAAACCAGCGGAACAGCCAAGTGGTTAGAACGTTGAGCTCGTGACCTGACAGTCTCGAGTTCGAACCACTTCCCAGAGGAAATTTTTCTCCCCTGTGGACTTGAACGTCACAACCCATTCTCCTCCTCCAAAAAGTCCTTCGGGTGTTCTGCTTCGCCTCATCGGACCAAAAACTTGCATAGTTTTATATAAAAACTAAGCAGTTTACCTTGACTTGGCTTTTACCCTATCTCTCTACTAAAACTGAAAGTAATACTAATTTATTTCTAATGAGCAAACAAATAAAATTATGGGAATTTATGCTAAACAATATCTTGTCAAGAACTAATACAAAAATACTAAAAAACTAAACTAATACTTCTTCTTTATTATTTGATTTATGCTGAATTTTTTATCAAAAAAGTGCAAAACCTTCTCCGCTACCCAGGCTCCGTTACAGAAGGAGAGCAATTTGGAGGACACTGCAACAGAGCTTTGGGTAGCGGAGAAGATTTCCGGCATTCACGACTGTTGGAATGCCGACACAGCATTCACACACCACACGCATTCACACAACACATAACAGGACAACATAATACACACTCACACAACACAACATAGTACAAACAGGACATAACACACAAACACTTAACAGCACAAACATAGTACACACAACACAACACATAAATATATAAATATAGGACCTGTAGCCTAATGCTACCCTACCGGGATTCGAACCCGTGCCTGCCTGCTCTGCCTGCCTGCCCAGTCTAACGCATTCCGACTTCCCCACTGGGCTGCCCCGAAGGGCGATAGAAAGAGTGAAAATTAATAAAT
>CM054136.1:17812452-17825586 GCA_028751875.1 Rapana venosa | reverse complement strand
CTCTCCGGGGTTCTTTTTTTACAGATGTCATTGGTAAGGGAGGGTTGCTCTTGGTTTTCGGGGCTTTTCTCCTGTGCTTCCTGTTGGTTCGTGGATGTGTTTGTTTTCTCATCTTTCTCTATATGGTTAAATTTTATATGTTTTAATGTTATCATACTAGCAGCTACGGGTGCTAACAGAGAGCCAAAACGGTAAAACAATCACGCCAAGTGTCTCCAGCGTTCAGCCAAAATAGGATCTTGTGAAGGTCATATTATGCTAAGTCAGCTTCTGAGTCCACATTAAAGACCCACTTGTGCTTTAGCATATAGACCAATAACAGTATGCCCTGGGCTTCACTATCTTTGCTCCAAGAAGAGATTCATACCTATTAAAATACTTAATAATGTCTTGTGGTGATAACTGCTGCACCTGTTCAACTGTTAGTTCTGTTCCTAAGTAATGCTTTGTTTTACCACAAGCAGCAAGAGAGTACAACTTCTCCTTATCCAGTAGACTCTTCTCATCTGTTATTTCTTCTTGACTAGAACCACTAGATGTCATCAACAAAAGTTCGTCGCAATTCATGTTGTCTATCTTTATCAATATAGTTTGTGTAAAATAATTGTTGTTGTTCTTGACAAGTTGTTAACAATGTTGTTGATAGGGACTTGTTTATTTCTTGACAAGTTCTTAATATAGTTCTTGTTTTAGTTCTTGTACTAGTTCTTGATAAGTTCTTGATAAGTTCTTGTATTAGTTGTTAATAAGTTGTTGATAAGTTGTTAATAAGTTCTTGATAAGTTGTTAATAAGTTCTTGATAAGTTCTTGATGAGTTGTTGATAAAGTTCTTGACAAGTTGTTAATAAAGTTCTTGACAAGTTCTTGATAAGATATTGTTTTAGCATAAATTCCCATAATTTTATAGTTTTACCCATCAAAACGAAATTAGTATTACTTTCAGTTTTAGTAGAGAGATAGGGTAAAAGCCGAGTCAAGGTAAACTGCTTAGTTTTTATATAAAACTATGCAAGGTTTTGGTTCGATGAGGCGAAGCCAAATCGGACCAAAAGTTGCCTGGTTTTGGATAAACAGTAAGTGGTTGAGCTTGACTCGGCTTTTTACCTATCTCTCTGTCTTATGGTGGGTGAAAAGTCGCGTACACAAAATCTCAACATTGGTGAACCTCCGAGACTTAGCTGAGAAACAAAACCGAGACGAAACAAAACAAAACAAACAAGCAAGCAAAGCAAGAGGACAGACAGACAGATAGACAGACAGAGAGATAGACAGACAGATAGACAAACACAGAGAGAGAATTGAATTGAACTGAATTGATTGAATTGTAGTTAAAGAGAGTTAAGGCATCAGCAAACATACAGTTTTACAACCAGCCCTCTGGGCAAAAGAGCACAAACATCAGCAAAAACTGAGGAACGAAAGCAAAACGAAACAAAACAAACAAACAAACAAAACAAACAAAAAAACCAAAGCAAAAATACAACAAGAAGAAAGATAGAATGAACACACAGACGCGCGCGCGCACGCACGCACACGCACGCACACATGTACGCATGTACGCAAACACACACACATACACACACATACACGCACGCACGCACGCACGCATATACACACAGAGATGATAATGGTGGTGGTGATAATCATGATGATGGTGATGGTGATGATGATGGTGATAGTGATGAGAGAGACTGGAAACACAGAGAGAAAGAGAGAGAGAGAGAGAAGAGAGAGAGAGAAAAGAGAGAGAGAGAGAGAGAGAGAGAGAGAAACAGAGAGAGAGAGAGAGAGGAGGAGAGAGAGAGAGAAGAGAGAGAGAGAGAGAGAGACAGACAGACAGACAGACAGACAGACAGACAGAGACAGAGAGAAACAGACAGACAGACACAGACAGACACAGACAGACACAGACAGAGACAGACAGACAGAAAGACCGACAGACAGACAGCTGTAGGCCACAAATGTAACCGTCAGACTTTGACACGGGTTTCTGTCAGGCAGCCTAAGCTGCTAGTTATGTTTAGTCTGTCTGTCTGTGCCTCTGTCTGCAGTGGCGGGTTATACATGCTTGTGTCTGCACCTAAGCACTTAAGCTTGTCACTGTCGCTGGCTGCTTTTTTCGTGTGTGGGATTGTTGTGGCAACGGCTTTTTACTATCTGTCTTAGTCACATCCGAATTGGGGACGGAGGTTGTAGTTGTGATGTGTATTTCAGATGCAATGCGTGTTACATGCTCCTCCTCCTCCTCCTCCGCCTCCTCCTCCTCCTTCCCTCTCCTGCTCTTCCTCCTACACATACATACACAACACACACACACACACGTACGCACGCATTCACACACACACACGTATGTACGCACGCACGCACTCACACACACAGACTCAGACACAGACACACAGACATAGATACACACACAGCACGTACGCACGCGCGCGCGCACACACACACAAGCACGCACACACGTACATGCACATGCACGCACGCACACGCATGCGCACACACGCACGTACGCACACACACACACACACACACACGCACGCAGAAAAAACACACACACACACACAGAGCGACAACACGCAACCAATCAACCACGAAACTGAAAACCACAACGCAGAAATCGCCTACACCCTTAATATCGCAATTTTTTTTCCATTCCCTAACTAGAACTGCAAGGTTCACCTATTATATGGTGAGATTTTACTTATGCGACCGTTTTTCGCCCACCATGAATCAAGGTTAGCCACATTCCGACTTCGGGAAATATAATTATATGAAAATGAGATCCTGCCCCCCCCCCTCCCCCCACTGAAAGATTCATAAGTTATCGATGTCAGGAAATTGCTAATGGCCTATGTTTAAATTCTTATTTTATTGTTCCCAAGGGCATTACCAGATCATCATGAGAAAGTTGGAAATGGTTTCTTATTTGGGATATTTTTTAGTAATAGTTATGTTCTTCGTCTGTGACAAGCTCCCAACAGAACAATGTGTAAGCTTGTGGTAAGGGTGTTCCCATAACCTATGTTGTTGTTGGAAAGCGAGGTGTCAGAGACCTCAGTTTCTCCAGGGGCCAGCATATTGAGGTCGGCGTCTATCTCCTCTCCCTCGCTGATTTACCTTCGCTGACCCTAAAGAGGGCAGGTGCCCATTTACAGCTGGGTGAACTGGAGGAATTGTACTGAAGCCAAGGTGAACGAACGGTCACCCGTCCACTTGGTAACCACGCTCGATACTGCTTAACCTTGGCTTGGAGAAAGTGAGTGCTTTCCACTGAAGGACAACAGCAAAATCTCTATAGCTGGAGAATGGCTGCCAATAAGTATGGCCAGGAAGTTCAAAACAGTTATATCTACACTCCACCCTTACCTTCCGGGTCAAGAAGGCGTCTTCTATAGAGTGCTAGTCAGCAAAATAACTTGCTCTTTTTTAAATTTACAGATCTTTAGAAGCACGAAAAATAGCACTGTGTACTTGCTTTGGGGAGTTAGGACATAGAATCATACCAGGTAGTGGTGAGAAAGTTGGAAATGATCACCAAAAGAATGAAGATTGCCTGTGTTTCCGTTAGTGTTGACCGGGCGTATGTGCATTGTGGTTAAGAAGGTAGCAGATGACAAAGGACTGAGGATGTGAATATCCAGTGTTTTCTGAACAATTAAAAAAAGGAATATTCAAACCTTCCAAATCTGTCCAAAAACGACAAGAGTTTTTGAGTCAGAAGCAAGTCTTCCTAAAAAAATACTTTAAACATTCTGTGGATGCTTTAGTATGTGCACAATGAATGCAAGAATGTTATTGGAAAATAGAAGGAAATGAGTCAAACTATGAAGGTAATGGTGTGTGTATAGCCTGTACGTACACACATCTTATACAGAGTGTTCTAATGGTCTCCCAGTGATTCATGGGCATGGTGAGAAAGACAGAGTACATGCTCTGGGTAACCCCAGAGTATTCACACAATCCCAAAGTTAAGGGAGAGAACCCCTCTTTCCTAGTACATCTGCACTGTGCGCGTTTGCACATACTTTGCCTATGTAGCAGTTTTAGCCCATTTCTAGTTGTTTTTTTCATAATGTCAAAACTCTCTTTTTGTTCGGAAACTGGCAGCTGTGGGTAGATAAATTCAGTATCTTATACCAAAAAATACTTTCAGGCCACATAATATATTTCTGCGTTAGTAATGAGGGTAAACTCGACCCCACCAAACAGGGTTAAAATGACCCCTGATGTACTTGCAACACGTGTCGTATTGAACAAACAGATGACTTCAGTCACTCTAAGTGTCTGGCGTGCCACTTCTGCCTAGTGAGAAACATAATGTTCTTGAAGGTAAAACCACTTGGCTACTCGGGAACTCACACACACACACACACACACACCACAACACACACACACACCACACACACACCACACACAACACACACACACACCCCACACCACACACACACACCACACACACACACGCACACACACATACACACACGCACGCACGCACGCACGCATGCACGCTAGGCACGCACAACATCTTGCGCACACGTTAAATCCTGTTCGCTTTTCGTAAGAGTAGGCCATTGTGTGCCGGTGGGAACAGATGACAGAATCGACAAAACTGCATACACACTGCACGGGGATTGAATGTAAAAAAAAAAAGCACATAAGGGCTTCTTCCACTATCCTCGATATAAAATAGTCAAATGAAAATCAAATAAACACACACACACTCACACAACACACACACACACACACACACACACACACACACACACACACACACACACACACACACACACACAACACACACACACAACACACACACACCAAGACTCCTGCCACTGTACAAGGTCTCTTTGTTTTCACATGGGTTCTTGTCTCTGGAAGCTGGATATATCAGAGTGAAATACGATCTGCTCACTCACTGACCTGCTAGCTAGGCCATAATGGAAACAGCATGTTTCTGGCTCATTGCTGGCGTGGGAAAGTGTGGATGCTCTGTAAGAAGGAAAGCTGGAGATTTAAAACAACAACGACAACAAAAAACCGTCACCCCTATAAGGGTACTGGTTCTGACGTACATACAGCTTCATCACATTGGTGGGGGATAGGAGGGGAAGAGTTACTAGATGGTTGGTTGGTTACGTTATAGGGGGGACTGGATAGCCTGGTGGTTAGAGTGATGTATTCATGATCTGCTGACCCGGGTTCGCATCTCGTTCAAGAGGTTTTTTTTTCCATCTGGAGTTAACATCAGTGCCGACTCCACTCTCCCCAAAACGTCCTTCAGATGAGACTATAAACCGAGGTCCCGTGTGCGAACACACACAGAACATCTTGCGCACACGTTAAAACCCGTTCCGCTTTTCTGAAGAGTAGACCATTGTGTGCCGGGGGGGAACGGATGATAAAATTGACAAAATTGCATACACACAGGGACAATTTGCAAAAAAAGCACACGAGTGTTTAGTCCATTATCCTCGAAATAAAAGAATATATAAATAAATGCATAAACAAATAGATAGCAGGTAAAGGGTTCCCCAAAGGACAAAGGTTAAGCTGGAGAGTGGTGAGGGTGTGGAGCTGGCTATCTAATGATTTGACGGCCAGGGATCGAGCCCAGGTTCCAGCCACCACTAAAATACTCCTTCAAGGAGATCTTCTCCCTTTAGAGTTAACATCGATACTGACTTCACTCCCTCTACAATCCATCCGATGCGACTTTAAACCGAGGGTCCTTATACAAACGCACCAGACCATCTCGTGTACACCGTAAAACCCGTTCTGCCTTTCGGAAGAGAAAATCATTCATGCTGGTAAAAAATAAAAAAAAAGACTAAAAATATAGTTTACAACCCCACATCATACTCTGGTGTCGCGTTTAGATACCAGCCCGGAAGTCGGAATGCGGCCCCTCAAGGTGGCGAAAAAAAAAAGGGCCCCCCCCCTCGCGCAAAATTTTTTTAAAATTTTTAATCTCACCACTTGTGAACCTCAGAGTTTAAAAGGTGAGGAAAGGATAAGAAAAAGAAATTGCGCACAAATTAGGGCAAAGTCCCCATAAACAAATCCCAGGGGCCATGTCCCCCCATTAGTTTTGGTTTTTCCCGCAGCGGGGGAAGCTGAAAAGTCACAGGGTGTTAGTGTTTTTTCCTTGACCCTGACACACACACAACACACCACCCCAAAACCCCAAAACACCCCAAAACACACACACACACCACACACACAACAATACACACACACACACACACCACAAACACACCACACCCCAAAAACCACCCCCGGCCGCGCGGGGCAGCACGCACGCAGCACACGAAACAAAAAACAGCAGTACACACACACGCCACGAACAACGCACACACCACACCACACAGAGTTCAGAGCAGCAACCCACGCCTCCCTGCATGTTACTGTAGGGAGAAAAAGCATTTGCGGCTTCCCCACTATCACCGGCTTGTGGTTATAAAAAAACAAAAAATGCGTCATTTTCTAAAGCTTATGAATACATTTTGGGGGGGGAAAAACAAAATTGTTGTTATATTGCATGCTCACAAAAAAACCCCAACACGACACACAGACACAAAACACAAGAGACAAGACAATAAAACGCACAACACAGACACACACACATACCATAGAGTGTATGTGTGTGTGTTTATTTATATATTAAAAGGGTAATTATTGTTTTTGTGTGTGTTTTTTATTTAAAATATAAGTGTTTTGTTTTGGGGTTTTGTTTTTTTTTTTAAAAGATATGGGCCTAGTAATTTTTTTTATTATTATCTTTGCTTATTTTATAATATCCCTATTATATATCTAATATGTAACACAAACACACAAAAATTTATGTATGATTACAAGAGGGTGAGAGAAGGGGGGGGGGAGGAGACCTGTCGAGCATTGTTTTCCCCAAGAAAGGTTTTTAAACAGCTTTTGGAACAGGTTCCCAAAGTGGAGGGGTGACCGTTCGTTCACCTTGGCCCCCGTACGGCCCAAGTTCCCCCAGCTGTAAAATTGGTATTGCCCTTTGGGTCCGGGGTAAAGAGAAAGGGAGAGAGAGGGGCCCCCCCTAAATATACGGGCCCCAAAAGGGGACAATTGCTTCCCCAATGACCGATATTTTTGGGGAAGATCTATTATCACTATATCTATTATTATTATCTATCTATCTATCTATCTATCTATCTATCTATTATTTTTTTAAATCTATTATTATCTTCTATCTATCTATTTACTACTATCTATCTCCCATATCTATCATCTTCCCCTTCTACTTTCTATCCCCCCGGTCTTCTTTTATTATCTATCTATTCCCTGCGTCTTTATCTATTTTCTTCTATCATCTATCCGACTACATACTTTCAAATATGGGGGTGTCCCATAAACCTATACGGCATAGGGGAGTGAGGCATAGATACCTGACTTCTCAAGGACCCAGTAATTGAGGGGGCCCCCCTCCCTCTCCCTCCTGTTTACCTTCCGCCCCTAAAGAGGCAGGTACCAGTTACAGCTATGAAACTGGGGGACTGTACTGAACCCAAAAGGCGCAAACGGTACCTTCCAATGGTAATCACCCTCGATGCTGTTTAAACCCTTTAGCTGGGGGAAAAGGAATGATCGACCACTGGTAGCCCTCCCCCCCTTTAAATTATTATTTTTATTAAAATTTTTTTTATTATTATTTTTAATTTTATTATTTTTAGGGAAAAGGTTCAATTGGGGTCCCAAAAGGGTTTTTCCCCCCTCCCCAGTGGCCCCTATTTAAAAGTGTGCAGGAATTGCAATTGGTTACTCACATTTCCCCCCTCATTTTTTTTTTTTATATAAATATATAAATTATATATATAATATATTATATATATAATATATAAAAATTTTTTATATAAATTTAATATTATTTAATATAAATATATTTTAAAGTCCCACATCATCTTTTGAAAATTGTAAAAAAATTGGCTATAACCAAGTCGGCCCCCAGATTTCCGACTTGAGCCTTTTTACCAAATTTTCAACTCAACGGGGTGCCCTTGCCGGGCGGTCCGTTGGTAGGAGCTCCACCAATGCCCCCAGGGGGCTCGCCTTTTTTCTCTGTCTCATGAGTTCTGCAATCCCTGTAAGGTAAAGGAAGTAAAGGAGTCCCCAAACCATAAGGTCTAGGGGAGCGAGGTCAAGATTTTTCACTTTCTAGGGCACTTTGAGGGCGCGTTTCCCCTTTTCCTGCGTTTCCTTCCTGACCCAAAGAAAACCCATTTACATGGGGAATGGGGAAAAAAGGGTAAAAGAAGGGGAAAAGGTAATAATGGAAACCCGCCGAGGCAAAGGTGGGGAAAGCAGGGGGAAGGATTTTCCCCCCCCCGATCAAAAGAGAGTCAGGGTTTGGAAAAGGAGTTGGGTGTTTTTTTTTTGGAAAACAGGGAATGGGGGTAAAATAGATTCGGGGTGGGGCATGAAAAAGGGAAGAGTTGGGGCCCAGAAATTTTTAGAAATTTGGAGGGAAGATTTTATAAGAATGCTTTTTTTGTTCTTGAAAGCCCCAAGGGTTGTGCTATGTTGGCGGGTTTAAGGGTCATTTTTTTTTTGGATGAGGAAAAAAAGAACAGCAAATTCTTTTTTTGGACAAAATTTAATTTGGGGTTTTAGGAGTTTTGCCTTTCCAAAGGGTTTTTAAACTGAATTTTGGTAGGCGATTCTGGCCTGAAATACTAGAAAAAAAGAAAACAACACAGCACCACAGAAGTTTAATTTTTGGCAAAGAGAGAGGAGAGAGAGAGGGGGAGGGGGGAAGAGGAGGGGAGAGAGAGGGGGGAGGAGGAGGGGGAAGAGGAGAGAGAGCGAGGGGAGGAAGAGAGGGAGAGAGGAGAGCGAGAGAGGGGGAAGAGAGGGGGAGAGAAGAGAGGGGAGAGAAGGGGAAGAGGGGGGAGAGAGAGAGAGGAAGGAAGGGGGAAGAGAGGGGAGAGAGAGAGAGGAGAGCATTTTTTTTTTAAAAAATTTTTTTCTTTTTTAGGGGGATAAGGGGACAAGCACTTATCTGTTTTTTTTTACATAAAGCCGGGGGTTTTAGCGGTTTTGTAAATTTGCATTGTTCCCCCCGGCACAAAATGGCCTATTTTACAAAAAAGGGAACGGGGTTTTAAAACGTGTGGAAAGTGTTCTGCGTGCGTTGCACCGGACCCCGGTTTTTATCTCATCCGAAGGACTTTTGGGGAGGTAGTCGGCATGTTTTAAACCCCGGGGGAAAAAAAATCCCTTGAACGGGAAAGGAACCCCCGGGCGTCAGTTGCGAACGCAATGTTCTAACCACTAGGGTATCCCCTCCCCCGAGAGGAGAGGGGGGAGAGAAAGAGGAGGGGTGGGCCGGGGGGGTGGGTTTCAGGCCCCAAAAACCATGTCAATTTTTTTCATGGGGTTCTGTCGGCGAGCTTAAACGGGTGTTTTTTTTGTCCGTCTCTCGAGTAGTTAACTGCTTTTTAAAGTTTTTTTCCCTCTGCTGTAGCATTTTTAATGATAGTTGGGTTTTTCCCTCTCTCTGTAGTAGTTTTTAAGCTTTTGTCGCACCCAAGCTTTTTGTTGTCATTGTGGTTCTCTTTGTCTCTATTTATTTTTGATTTTTTTATATTTTTTTCTTTTCTTTTCCCGGCCCTTGTAACAAACATCCCCTCAGACCTGAATTTGGCCTAGGGTGGGAGGGATCCTTTCTTGCAGTACATACCTATTTATTCCCCCTCCACCGTACCTTTCCCCCCTACCCCCCCCCCGGTATTTCCGCCTCTTTTTGTTTGTTTAATTTTTTTAAAGGAAAAACACACCAAGATAAAAAACCATAACCCCCTTTTTTTAAAGTTTTGCGAAAATTTGAAAGTTTTTGGTTTACAAAAATCATTATAATAAAACGGAAAAAAAAAAGTAGAAAATAAAAAAAAAAGCAGCTATCTTAATTTTAGGCAAACAAACTTTAAACAAATAAACAAATAAAACCCCTCCATAAGCAAAAAACTCCCCTTTTGGGGAAATTTAAAGTTTGAAAAGGAACAAATGCTCCCCGAACCAACAAAATATGGAGGAAAAAAAACCCCACCCCCTTCAAATTTTCAACTATTCTGCAAAACAAAGAATTTAACCAAAAACCCTTTATTTTTTTGCTTAAAGTTAAAAATCGACACGGTTTGGGGTTTTTTTTCCCCGAAAATCTAGAAAATGGAGCTATTTTCTTTCTGGCAGACAGAAAATTCTTTTTTCCTTTGTGACAACCAACCTCACCCTTATGGAAGAAAGTTTGGGAGCTTTTCTTTTTTTTCCGTGAAACGTTTTATTGTTGCTTTTTAAATTATGTATTTAATTCTTCTTTATTTTTTTTTTATTATTATTATTTTTATTTTTATTTTTATTATTTTATTTTATTTTCCTTTGTTGGAATATAAATTTGGGTGAGAAAAAACAGAACAAGGGGGATGTGGTGGAGATGTGGGTGTGGGAAAAAAGTCGATTAGAAAAAAGCATTTTTTTGTTGTTGCCTTGTTTTGTCCGCACACAATATTTGTCCCAAAAAAGAAGAGAAAATATAAATAGGCAGATCGCGGGCTAGGGTCCGCGCCCCGCCAGAAAGCAAAATCCGGGGCGGAGTGGCGGGGTTTGATCCCCCCTTTTTTGGCCAAAAAATTTTTTTCCCCCCTTTCCCTTAGACTATAAGTGGGGTTTCGGGGGGGGGTTTGGATGAGAGAACACCGAAAACCGTGTGTTAAAATAACTTTTTTCGCACGTAAAAAACCCCCGGCAAAAGAGGTTGTCCCCGGCCCAAAAATTTCGTAGAAAAAAAAGCCCCTTGAAGGGAAACAAAAACGGTTGGGACAAGAAAAAAAAAGAAAAGAAGGGTGACGTGCTTTTTATGGCACGCGCTTTTACCCGGGAGGCGCCCGAATTTCACAACGGAAATCTGCCGTCACTTTAAAGGGTATAAAAAAGAAAAGAAAAAAGAAAAACACTGCAAAAGAAAACAAACGATCCCAAATCTGCAGTTTTTGTCTCTGTTGGGTGTGGAAAAATCAGGAACAAAAAGACTCTTTCCCCCGCAAAGGTTTTGTTGGACACGTTCACGTTGCCCGGGTTTTTTTCATCCCATAGTTTGTATTTTTGTTATTTTGGTGGGGCTTTCAAGTTTCGTGATACAAACGTGTTATACTAGTTGATTTTTTTTTTTACTTTAGTGTTTTTTGGGTTTGTGAAGGTAAGGATCTTCTTTTTTTCTTTTTTTTTTTTTCTTTCTTTTCTTTTTTTTTGTCGAAACCCGCAGTATGCGTTATCTGTCAATGAGGAAAATGCGTTGCGTGCCTTTTTAAGGCCTGACAAATCAGACCCCCCGATCCGGATTCGGATGGGGGGGGAAAAATCTTTTAAGCTTTTTGGAAAAACGAGGGGAATGGATTGACCAAAAAGGCAGAAAAAAGACGAAAGGGTGACAAGAAGAAAAGGAAAAAGCAAAAACAAAGAGAGGGATTTAAAAAAGGGGGAAATTTCGCTAAATTTCTAAAGGGGGGAGCTATTTATATGACAACCCCCCCATCCCACGGGGAAATATGTTATTTAGTCAGCGGCAAAAGGGAAAACCACACAAGAAAAAAACACAGCTAAAAAACCCCTTTGGGGTTTTAAAAAAAAAAGCCCCAAACAAAAACCAATCCCTGTTCATCGCTCGTACGCAGAAGCCACCAATGCCACCAGGGTTTGCCACTCTCCTCCCCTTTCTGAGTTTTACCACTCCGTAGCCCCCCGAGCCACTGATCCTGTGGTGTTTGGGTTTGGGGCCCCTTTTTTCCTTTGCCTCAACTTTTCCTTGCAGAACTGGCATATGAGTTTTTTCCCCTGCTGAGTTCTCGATTCTTGAGCCTCCCCCCAGACCTGTCTCGTGATGCTGATAAAGGGTTTGGGGGTCGCCCCTTTTTTTTGCCCCAGTTTACCTTTGGGGAAGGATTTCAGATTTGTCTGAGGTTTCAGTTTTTACCCAAAAATCTCAAGTCTGCGTCGTATTTTGCCAATGTTTTTTTGTACGACTTTTCAAGAATGCTTTTATTTGTTCTTTAAGAATGTTTTAATTTGTTTTCTTCGACAAACTTTTTTCTCCCCTTTTAAAATGAAAATAATTTAAATCTTTTCCATTTTAAAAAATATTAGAAACAGAAACGAATGAAACTATTTTTTTTGGCAAAAAGAATATTTATCATTTTAAAGAGATAGAGAGTAGATTAAAAGATTAATTTTAATAAGAAAAAAAAAAGTAATGTTCCCGAAAAAACCCCACAACCAAACATTAAAATGCCATTGTTGTAGATTTAAAGGCAAAGAAAAAAAGGCCAGACTCCCTCCCCCTCACTCACTCCATCCCCTCGCTACTCCCCACTCCTCCACTCCACTCCCCCTCCACTTCATTACACTCCACTCGACTCCCTGCCACTCCCTCCATGAACCAACTCCACTCATGCACTACTCCCCATTCCGCTCCATCCACTCTACCGCCCACTTTATCCCTACTCTATTACCCATGCAACTCCCCCCCACTCACTCCGACCTGCACTACAACAGCATGCAAACTAACGCATTGGGAACATTACATAACTCTCGAAATCCCAACCCCCTCCACCCACGCCCCTCCCCTCTCCACTCCACAGTCCACCCCACCCCCCCCAAACCCCCCCCCACCCCACTACCCAAAAACCCTCACAGAGGGAAAAAGTGGTCGTCAGGGTTTCCGCACTGACAGTTACAACCGTTTCCCCCTATGGGGGCCCGGCCAAAATTCTGGTTCTAGGAAAGCGGGAAACTTCAGGGAAACCTTTTTTGATCTTATTCACACAAGGGGACATAAAGCGTGCGCTTCTCTCCGTCCCCCCCCCCCCCCCCCCCCCCTTTTCCCCTTTCCCCCCCGGGTGGGTTTTTTTTTCTCTTTTTTTGGGAGGGCTTGGGATACAATATGCCAAAGCACATGTTTTTGCCGTTTTTCAATTGATTTACTTGAATTTCCCCTTTTGGTTTCCCTTTGGGGGAAAATAGGGCTGACAACACCCCCCCAGAACTCGGTTTGGGGAGTCCTTTCAGTCGGCCCTGTATTCCCGGGTGCTTCGTTTTCGTCAAACTTCTGCGCCAGGTCT
>CM054136.1:17802452-17807452 GCA_028751875.1 Rapana venosa | reverse complement strand
GGTTTGGGGAGGGTGATGATGGTGGGTGAGGATGGTGGTGGTAGTAAGGGTGGTGGTGGTGGTGGTGACGATGTTGTCGTTTGTTGATGATGCTGTCGGTGTTTAGGGTTTGTTGTTGTTAATTGTTGTTGTTGTTGTTGTTGTGTTGTTCTTCTTCTTCTTTTCTTCTTCTTCTTCTTCTTCTTTTTATTTTAAATCTTATCATTGTTTTTTCTTATTGTCTCTGTTTCTCTGTCTGTATATCTCTGTCTATCTCTGTGTCTCTGTCTCTCTGTCCCTTTGTCTGTCTGTCTCCCTCTAATCTTTCTCTATGTCTCTTTCTCTACCTGTCTCTTGGTCTGTCTCTGTCTCTGCCTCTCTCTCTCTCTCTCTTGGTGTGCATGTTTGCGGCGCGCGTGCGCGCGCTGTGTGTGTAAGTGCGTGTGTGTATGTGTGTGTGTGTGTGTGTGTGGGACTCGCGCGTATGTGTGTGTGCGTGTGTGTGTACGTGCGTGCGCATCTGTGTGTGCGTGCGTGCGTGCGGGCGTGTGTGTGCATGCATGATACAGAAACAGTCTTGCACATCTATAAGTGCTCAAGCCCCCAAACGTGCACACGCTAATACACACACGCACACATGCACACACACGCGCGCACGCGCGCGTGCACGAACACATACATACTCAAATACGCATACACAAGCAGGCACTTGCATGCACATACGCACGCACGCACACACACACATACACACATATGGAATGCATGGTAATAGAGACCCCGCACGCTCAGGCGCGCGCACGCGCGCACACACACACATACACACTAATCAGCACGTTTGACACACGTACCCACTTTCTATGACACGTTTTTGGATATGACATACTTCCATACACCCCCCAAACGAAATATATATCATATTTCAGGGTCCCCGTGGGGATGCCGGGGGTCGATCAGTATGAATAGCATCCCCCCACTCTGGAAATTCTGTGCTAAAAATTTCCTCTTTTCTATCACTCTCTTTGTCTCTGCCTTGTTCCTTTTCTTCATGTCAACCTCCTTCTTGTCTATTTTCTGCCTTCTTGGTCCATTCTCCTGCCTTTTTTTTCCTCCAGAAAGAACTTAAAAGATGACAATTCTCTCTTGTGCAGAAGACGGATGCGCTGGGCCTGACTTGACAGGCGCTTAACCCTCAGTACAGCGCATTTTCATTCATATAACAGACAACAATGTTTGCTGTCTGAGTGTTCGACGAAGAAGAATATTTCAGGGCACAAGATGTGAAAAGTAGGCGAGTCCTTCTCTATCTTTCTCCAACTAATGATTTTTTTCTGTTTGTCTTATTTTGCAGTTGATATAGAGAATAAGGACAACAGCTGCTGCCGATACTAATACCTGTAGAACAAGATTGTGGATCTCATCTTAATGGGGGACGGGATAGCTCAGTGGTCGGAGCACTCGCTTGCCCTTAGCAGCGTCGAGCGTGGTTACCACTTGGATGGGTGACCGTTTACACGCCTCGGCTTCAGTACAGTCCCCCAGTTCACCCAGCTGTAAATGGGTACCTGCCCTCTTTAGGGTCAGGGAAGGTAAAGCTGCGAGGGAGAGGAGATGGGTGCCGCCCTCAATATGCTGGCCCTTGAGAAGTTGAGGTCTCTGACGCCTCACTCCTCTACGACCACATAGGTTATGGGACACCTTTACCTTTATTTAGGGAATGTTGACCATCACTGTACACTCTTGTCCCCGTTCCTTGGCTACACCTCCATCAATGTGGATTTTTTCCCCGTATGTGACCGTATTTCTACCATTCTACCATTTCTACCATTAAGGTAGCTAGCCGCATTCCGACTTCGGGGATGATGTCTAAACACGACAACTTTGTGCCTGTGTTTTAAACATGTAGTTATCCGTTCTTACCTGCACGAGTGGCCTCCCCTTTTGAAGAGTTGAAGGGGTTTTTAACCTGTGACGCAAGACATTCTGTGCATCAGCAATTAAAGATTCTTCTTCTTATTGTCTGTCATGTTCCGTAGTCAGCATTTCTATCGGGTGTCTTGGTGGTGGCTCACACCCGGGCCGTCAGATCATGAGCTCAACCAAACCCACCATATCCCGAAGTCAGAATACAGCTACCTTAAGGGACGCAAAATTGGTGGATACGCAAAAAATCTCACCATTGGTGAACCTTGGAGGCGAGGATCGAAAACATCCCCTCCCTTCCCCTCCCAAGAAAAACCCACAGAAAAACAACAGCATAAGCCTTTCATTATAGTACCACAACGACAACCCTTACAGAGTAGAGGAAGAAAAAACCCCGAAGAAACAAAACACTTTTGGAAAAGAGTGATGGGGGAGTGGATTGGCCAGGTGGTTAGAGCATCGCGTTCGTGATCTGATAATCGTGGGTTTGAACCTCCGTTCAGCTACTCATTTAAGGGGGCTTTTCCTCGGTGTTAAGATTGGTTTGCAAATCCACTCCCCTTCAAGACATTTTGGATAGGGATGGAAAAAATGAAGGTTTGTGTGCAAAAGAATATTTTACACTTCTACACTTTGAGGCCGTATTCAGCTTTCGTAGAAGATTAAGCCAGCTGTTGCTAGTGCTAAAAATGACACGACCATACCGTAACATATGCTTGCGATATAAAGCGGGAGTTCAAATACCTGGGTTCAGCAGTACATAGAGCTGGAGACGGCAACACCTGGGGCTTATCACAGTCCTAGATTAAACCATTGACGCTGGGGGCAACTGCAAAGTGAGAGGCTGTATGATCAGCGACTTTACCTCTCATGGAATTCCACTTTACAGCTTAGTCTTTAGTGATCGACTATATATTAGGAGGCTTGACTCGCACAGTCCTTTTGTCCCACAGCCCTGGGGGCTGGTTGGCCTTTGGAGAATATCTCCAACGCTGACTGTCCTTATGCCCACTTGGCCGACAGAGTGGGGATGTACTGTGGGCAAGTGCATCTCCGCTATAATCACATTTCTGCCAGATTTCCGAAACAACAGCTGCCTTCTCTGCTGTTTTGGAGATCATCGTCGACAATGACGGACAAACATATTACATGGAGTTGGAGAGGCAGAGACAAAAGTGACAAGAAGGATATCAGCAGGCTGGAGCAATTCGAGAAAAATTACTGCAGTGCTCTGTGACAAGACCAATTCCATCTGAAGTGAAAGGAAAAAGTGTACAAGACCATTGTAAGACCAGCAAGGCTTTAAAGTCTGGAAACCGTTGCCCTAATAAAAAGAATTATTACCAAAAAATGAAGTCGCTGATATTGTATTGTATTGTACAACATTGTATTGTATTGTACTGTGCTGTGTTGTGTTGTATTGTATTGTCTGCCGCTTTAAGTCACAGCGTAGTTCTCTGCGTGAAATTCGAGCTGCTTTTTCCGGGGAGAGCGCGTCGCCACAAGACTAACGCCACCCAATTTTTTTTCATGTCCTGTCTGCATTTGTATTTGTTTTCCTTTCAGAGTGGCTTTTTTTTTTTTTACAGAATTTTGCCAGGGACAACTCTCTCGTTACCCGTGGGTTCTTTTACGTGCGCTAAATGGCTATTCTATACCAGAGCTGTGTTGTGTCTACGCTCCTGTACGGTTCTGAGTGCTGGAGGATGACGGAAGTGGATCT
The DNA here is from genome assembly GCA_028751875.1 of Rapana venosa. Classification (NCBI taxonomy): domain Eukaryota; kingdom Metazoa; phylum Mollusca; class Gastropoda; order Neogastropoda; family Muricidae; genus Rapana; species Rapana venosa. The sequence goes on along the minus strand of CM054136.1, from coordinate 17,803,830 downwards.
TACCAAACTTCGATCCTTCCACACCATATGCCTGCGAAGAATTCTCCGGATTTTTTGGCCAGAGAAGATCTCCAATGAAGACTTACTATGGAGATGCAGGCAAGAAGACATGGGAACCATCATCACCAGACGACGGTGGAAGTGGATTAGGCACATCCTCCGAAGAGACCCACAGTCAATCACAAGAACAGCATTGCACTGGACACTAGAAGGAAGGAGAAAGAAAGGAAGACCAAAAGCAACGTGGAGGAGAACTGTAGAAAGTGAGATGAAGGCCATGCAGCACTCTTGGGGATCAGTGACTAGGTTGGCCCAGGATAGGCAGGAGTGGAAGCGCTTTGTTGCTGCCCTACACACCGCTGGGTGTAATGGCTAATGATGATGAAATGGCTATTGCACACGGGACCTCGATGTATTGTCTCATCCATCAGACTAGCACCTAGACCACCACTCATGGTCTAGTGGATTGGGGGAAAGTTTGGAGCACACACGGAGATCAAACCACCACACACTTCAGTCCTGGTTTTTCGCCTTCTAGACAGGTGCGTTACCGCTAGACCACTGGACCACCGATATCAATAGTAGTAGTAATAATAGTAATATTAATAATAATAATAAAAAAAATGATGATGATGTTGATAGTAATAACAAATGGAATTTATGTAGCGCTAAATCCTGTAAAACATCAAATACCAAGTACATAATCACTAGATTAAACAGCTCGGGAATAAAGCCAGTAGAAAAAGAATGCCACGAAGTATGCGAAGAAGAATTGCAAAGAAGAATTGCGAAGATCGAGGAGGAGGAGGAGTAGAAGAAGGAGGAGAAGAAGAAGAAGAACTGCAAAGAAGAATTGCAAAGAAGACTTGAGAAAAATTGCAAAGAAGAAGAAGAATTGCAAAGAAGAATTGAGAAGAAGATAATGAAGAAGAAGAAGAAGAACAAGAAGAATAATGACAAAGAAGAAGAAAAAGGTCAACAACAACAACAACATCACATCAACATCATCATCATCATCATCATCATCATCATCATCATCATCATCATCATCATCATCATCATCACCACCATCATCATCAACAACAACAACAACAACAACAAACAACAACAACAAAACAAAACAAACAACAACAACGACCAGCGACACAACAACAACACGACAACAACAACAACAACAACAACAACAACAACAACAACAACAGTGGAATAAGCACCGCTAGATCCACCTGGCCACGAAACACTACCTAACCAGTTGTGACACAACCAAGGACCGACCAGTCAGACACTCTAGGGGGATATCTCTCTCCATCCAGTGACTTTGTCAGAAGTTAAATCCTTCGCAATTGATTTGTACTTCGGCTGTCTACCTTCCAGTCAG
>CM054136.1:17789952-17799952 GCA_028751875.1 Rapana venosa | reverse complement strand
ACAAAACTCCTCTCCTTGACACACCCCTCCCCTAAACAGAAACCCCTCCCCCCCAAAATCAACACACACACACACACAACACACACAACACGCACGCACGCACGCACGCACGCACGCGCGCACGCACGCACGCACGCACGCACACACACACACACACACACTACGCATACATATGCACGGACACGCAACTACACGTGCGAGCTTGCACAAATCATACAAATCGTCCAGGATACAAATCCATACACATGTACATTACCTCACATATTATAACAGCCTTATGTCATAATCATCAAAATACCATAACCACACATTACACCGTCAAAACCAAACAATGAACATTATTTGAAGCACGAGAAAAAAACAACAACCCACAGAGCATCAAGACAACCCTTCCCCCCCCCCCCCACTCACACACGTCACACACACACACACACACACACACACACACACACACACACACACACACACACACACACACACACACACACACACACACACGCCCATGCACACACACATTCACACAACACATACACACATTTGCGCGCGCTTGCACGCATACACACTCACACACACAGAGTTCAACAAGCACGCTCACCCAATACATATTACAGAAAATTAAACAAGTGTGTGTGGTACGCTTTTTTGAAAGATGATAGGCTTGCTTTTCTCTTTTATACTGACTGGGATTTCGTTCCATAACTTGCTACCAGAATAAACAAGGGATGACATAAACAGATCGGTTCTTGGATGAGGAGTAACAACACTGCTTTTGTTACGAACAGTTTTAACAGGGAACCGCTGACAAAGATAAGAGGGGCTAGTTTATTCATAATCTTATACATAAATGCACCTTTATTAAAGAGACAATGTAAACTAAAAGGAAGAATGTTCAACTCTTTGTAGCTATTAGTTTCTAAGGAAGTAGTTCTAAGCAGAATTAACTTGAGAGAACGTTTATATACTCTCTCAAGTTGTCGTAAACAGTTTTTACTTGCCAAATCCCAGCATGTAGATGCATAATCAAGATCAGGTTTTATATAAGCATAGAAGAATAGTTTTCAAGTATGCTGATCAAGGAAATGTTTTATTCGATTAAGTTGGAATAGCTTCTTAGATACTTTTTTTGAAATACTAAAAACATGATCAGACCATGACAAGTTATTATCAATATGTAGACCAAGTAGTTTATATGAGCTGACTTCTTCTAATACTTTATCGTAAATCTTTATTCCATTTAGTTTGGTTTTAAAGTTTTGGCGCTTTTGTCTTGTTGCAACAACCATAAATTTTGATTTCAGTGGATGGAGAGCCATGTGATTGCACTCTGTCCATGCTGCTATATTGTTTAAGTCCTTTTGCAAATTTTTACTTACAGAGTTTACATCATGATCCGCTGTATGTATGGTAGTGTCGTCGGCAAAGAGTTCACAAGTAGAAGAAACATGGAGAGGAAGATCATTGATATATATTGAAAAGAGAAATGGGCCCTAGCACAGAACCTTGAGGAATACCATACTTCACTGGCAAAGGGACGACATAAATGAATCTTGATAAACAGCTTGTCTTCTTTTATCAAGAAAAGAGGTAATTAGTTTTAGTGAGTCTGCGCATAAAACCATACATAGCCAGTTTCTTTAACTAGGAGGTTGTGATCAAATACAGTCAAATGCCTTGGCAAAGTCTACAAAAATTGCTCCAGTTAAGATATTTTTCTTAATATTTAAATGCCATTGCTCTATGATGTTGCATGAGTGCAGTAGGACACGAATGATTTTCTCTAAAGCCACTTTGATTAGGATGAAATAAGTTATGTTTAGTAAAGTGTGACAGAAGATGTTGCTTTAAGTGCTTTTCTAAAGGTTTAGATAGATAGATAGAATCGAAATAGGTCGATAGTTGGAAGGTCATTTGGATCTCCAGATTTACAGAACAGGTATAACTTTGGCATCTTTAAACATTTGAGGATAGCAACTTTTTTCAATACAGAGATTATAGATATATGTAAGATGTTCAAGATTACTTGCGCAGAAATCTTCAAAATTTGCTGTCTAAATTAATCTAAACCACGGGAGCTTGTTTGCTTTAATGAACACAATCCTTATGCACTTCATGCACACCAATATATTTGAAGGACAGTTTAGACTTATTGACTCTGAGTACAAAATTCCTTTAAAAGATGTAAGTCATTGAATTCTGAGCGGTCAATGTTTACAATTTTTTTCTGCAATAAGAACAAAAGTGCTTATTGATCTTTTCTGCAGATAGACCCATACCTGATGAAGCACATGATGAAGATGATTTACCGGCTAACTGATTAATTGCTTTCCAGAGAGACTTTGTGTCCTTCTTAGATGATATTAACTCACTAAAATATTTCTTTTTTGCAATTCGTTTCATGAATGTCACTTTATTTCGCTGCTCCTTAAATTTTTCATCTCTTCCTGTTGATTTTAGTAAATGATCCCGGATGGCTATGGCTTCAGTGATTTCATTAGTAAACCAGGGTGGTTTATCTCTAGCTTTTACACGTTTGATTCTAAGAGGAGCATGACTATCAAAGATTGATGAAAAAATACTACACCAAATTTCAAGTGCTTTGTCTGGGTCAGTAAACTGATAAACGTAAGAGAAGTTAGCTTTACATAAGTCGGACAAAAATGTTCTGCATTAAACGTTCTATAGCTGCAAAAAGAAATGTATTTGTGTTTGCATCTGGGTATTTTCGCCCCTTTTTTTGACCATGTAAAACATACAGGATAGTGATCGCTTAGGCCATAGACAGGTACAGACAGTTCAACAATGTTAGATGGAGTGGTTGTGTATATATGGTCAATCAGTGTTTCAGAACGTGGAGTTTTCCTTGTGGGAGTGTTTACTAGTTGCGACAGGTTATACACCTGAAAGATTTTTTTCCATTTATCATTAGGCTTAAGCAAATCAATATTGAAATCACCAAGTAAAATTATTTCAGTTGAGTAGTTACAAACATCATCCATCATTTGTTCAAAATTATCAAACCAACTAATGCGTTCATCTGGGTTTCGATACAAAAATCCTACTAGTATTGGTTTGGCTCCTTTCAGGCGTACTTCTAGCCATATACATTCAATGCCATAGTTATCAAATAATGTTATCTGCTTATAATTTAATGACTGATGTATATAAGTTATTAATCCTGTTTCTAATTTGGTTTTGGCATCTCGTCTGATAGAATTATAGCTCGGAACTGAAATTATATCATCTGCCACATTATGTGACAACCTTGATTCAGAGAAGCCAAAAATATGAAAGGAACTATTTACATTTGACAAAATGGAGGGCAAATCTGAAACTTTATTTAGCAGATGACAAACATTTAAAAAGCCTACTTTGAATCCATATCTAGTTAGCCAACCATCGAAATTGGACAGATTTGTCATAATGTATAGAATTAGTCAAAACAATGAAATATTCATTCACTATAACAATCTTATTCTGAACTTGCACAATCTTAACAAACCAACGATACGAAGTGGCAAATGGAGACTAATTATTAATGCAAGAATATATCTGCACAACACTGAGGCAGATAACAACAACAAGCACAAAAACAAAGAGCAGAAAGTCAAAATTTGAGAATGAAAATACCAATACAATGCAAAGTTAAATAAGCAAAGAAAACTAAAGCAAGCAAAACCTTGAAGTGAATGCAAATCAAGCCACAGACCTAGAGTCAGTCCAAAAATAACGTTCAATGTCCAGGCTATCAAGTCTCTCAAGGGAGAATACTCTTGCCTGACCTTATGATTTTCAAACAGAATTAAGTCCCCTGTCCGAGCACCAGCGTGGCCCAAATCATTCACTTCATGACAGCTACAACTCTGACATATCATATGATAACCGCAAAATACCAAAAACAGAAAAACAACATTACAGGAGTCTGTTAAGTCAGAAAAAACACATTTCACAGGTATTTTCCAAGTTTTAACTTATCAGCATGCGCAAAGTAATAGTTTCAACTTTATCATCAAAATACAAAATATTACTTCATGTTCATTTTGTACATACAAACACACAGGCTTCGTTTATATTCACATGCAGTTCACAATCTTACTATGCCATCATTTGGGATGCTACATTCATAAGATGTTGAGCATATTGGCCAGCAGGATTGGGTGAGAGCCAGCTGCGAGTGTCAGCACTACCATGAGGGTAAAAACCTGGGGCTACAGGGTGGTATGGGAGATTTGCCTGTTTAAGGGCAAAGTCTCTACCAGGAAAACCGTAAGGGGGATAAGGGTAAGGCAGCTGAAATCTCGGGTAGGAAGTGTTAGGGGTCATGTAATTTGGATAGGCTGTAATAGGGGGTAGTTGAGGGGCATAACGAAGGTGCATGTCCCTGTCAACCTGTGGTCTGCAGCTTACAGCACCTGCAGACACGTCCCCCGTACCTTCCTCCAAACCATTCCGTGGTCTGGACACAGGAGATGGATCCTGAAAACAGTGGTCCATCCTATCCCCAACCAGAGAACGGCTGTTCCGGGAGGGCAAAGAGGGGAAATCTTGTACAGATGACATGGGTGGAACATTTAGATTTCTGGAGGCACCCGTCAATCTGGGTTCATCCCCAAGCCAATGCTGAACTGTACGCTTTACATCTCTTGTGTTGGAAACAACACGACGATTACGAGGCGCACCAGCTTGCTCTCCAAGAGAGTTCTCATTGTTGCTGGGCGTAAAGGTTCGTGCATGTGGCTGGGGAAGTATCTGTTTAAAACTAACTGCCAGACGAGCTGTACCTTTTACACTGGGGTGAATTACATCATTGTACAGAGCCTGACGTGGGCACCATTTGGGGTGATAAAGTTCTATAATGATCTAGCATAATCAATGTGCATGCTAGTACAGGCTTCATGAAGATTTCTATTTGATGGAGCAATACAGTTGTTAAGTTGGTGCCTTCCGCGAGCTGGAAGCACAGAGCTAAAAGTGATACAGGCTGTAGGAAAGCACTCCTTACATAAAGAGATTGCTTTCTTCCAAGTCTGGGTTGGGATGGGTCCGCTAGAGCAGTCGTTCACCCCCACATGCACAATGACTGTGCTGACTTGGGCTTGTGGCGCTGTATCAGTGAGCCACTGAATAAGACTGGGGACAGTTAAGCCTCTAATGCAGACTTTAAATAGAGAATTAGCTTGTGTTTCCAATCGTCTTGGATTAAGATATTTAATGATGGAATCACCAATGATTATGGAGGAAGTTTCTGCAGGAATTGTTACATTCCTCAACACCTGTTCTGGGTTATCTACCTTTTCTGTGGGCAGTCGTTTACTGTCAAGACTAGTTACTTTCCTGGCTTTTGGAACAATAGACTCTGTGTTTGAAAATCTAGGAGTTTGACTGCTATGTTCCTGATCTTGGTCAAGAGCTGCAAGTAACCCCAAATATGTTTTCTACAGGTATACTGGCTACATCAACATGAGTGCTTGGGTTTGAGGTGGTGGGGGTTATCTTTAGCAGACTCCTCCCCAGTGTTGCTTTCATGTCCAGACTGATCAAGCGAGTTGTCCAGTATTGCTCCTGGAACAACTGGCAGAGGTGGCAAAGGATCATCAGATGCCTGTTCCTCTGTAGCTGTACCACACATGATTTTGTCAGCGGCTGGCAGGTCACACTGTGTGTATACACTTTTATTTGGGTGTGCTTTTTGTTTTAACTGCCTTAATTCGGAGTGCACTGTCCCTAGAGATGTTTTTAGGGAGTGATTTTCCTTAATGAGACTGCCGATTGTTGCATCACATTTAGCCATGCTACACTGTACATTGTCAATGGCGGAAAGAACTGATTTAATCTTGAGGTCAATATGATGTTTTAGTTCCTTTTTGATGGAGCATTTGCAGTCTTCCAGACTAGAGGAAAACTCAACATCTTGGTTAGTTAATCTGGTAAAAATGAAGTCAAGTGATTCTTCAATAGTCTGCAGTTTTTCAGTCAGTGTTTTGTTTACATGCTGTGACGGGCACAGCGTTCGTCGTCGTAAACGTCTGGAGTGCTTCCCCTGTTTAGGTGTCTGCTTCACACTCTGTGCCCTGTGTGGTGTATTGGCACAGGGAGAAGACGTGATGCTAGGGCTGAGGGTTGGTTCAACATGTTTGTTGTTTTCATGACCAACCTCATGGTTATCAGTGGGGATAAGTTGGCTTACTTCTGTTCTGTTGGTGAAAGGGGACACAAGAGAAGTGTCTAGCATGTAGTCCAGGAGGACATTATCATGTAGAGACTCCTCTGCTGTAGTAGAAGGTGGAGGAGGAGAAGTAACTGCTGTGAGATCATTTAAGGGTGCAGACAGTGGTAAACTGCTACCGTCATCAGTCAGAAAGGTTAGAGGAAGTGTGAGTAGTGTGTGGGAATCATCATTTTCACAACACTCCATCACAGTATCTTTCAGTTCTTCACATTCATATTTGGCCCAGTTTGTACAGGCCACTCCCTGACACAGTAGAGTTCCTGTTCCTTGACGAGTGAAGTACAGAGACAGAGTCACACACTTTACGTCATTGTGAAACACACGAAGCACCGACTTAGACAGGTGGGTAGGTGTCGGTTCCTTGATCCACAGTGGGAGAGATAGAGGATTATCTTTACTGTCATAGTCAGTTTTTTTTATTACAGTACAATCATTGTCAACAGCAGCGTAACGATAAAATAGACAGTTTCTCCATGATATCAGTTCCTTTTCATCACATGAAAACTTTTTTGGAGACAGTCCAAGGTAGGCTGCAGTTTGCCATGTTTTATATTTGAGGTATCACACATCACACTTGTCTAAGTAAACACCTTTCTTTTGACAGTTGCGGTATAAAAGTCATAATTCATGGCCAGTCAGCTCGGACGTGGGACAGGCAAGGGAGCTAACAGCCAGCCATGACACAACATGTACCCAGCGTTTACTGCCTAGCAACGTCAACACAACACAACACGATTGGGAGACAGGGATTAAGTCATGCTCACCACACACTGTACAATGTGTATGCAGGCTGTCAATATTTCAGCACAACTGGTCACATCAACACACTAAGGCACGTGCAAAATGAACGTTTTCAAAGCTACACGATGCAGGTCCAGTGAACAAGTATCACTGCCACAGATTTCTTCAATATCTCCTATAAATAATTATATATATAATTAGGATTCCAATACCTGGATTTTATGAGCTAATCTGTCAACAGCATTGCATTCCTTTCACATTCACTGATACACATGCACAATCTTGAAAGGATAGGTGGACACCAACACAGCAAAACAACACCGTCATTTGCACAGCTGCTACAAACACGCCCATGTCCCTGAGAAGAGAGAGAGAGAGAGAGAGAGAGAGAAGAGAGAGAGAGGAGGAGGAGAGGAGAGAGAGAGTAGAGAGAGAGAGAGAGAGAGACAGACAGACAGAGACAAGACAGTAGACAGAGAAAGAGAAAGAGAGAAGATCCAACGAATTTTGATAACAGGTCGTCAACCTGTGTATAAAGTGGCACAGAGGCAAATAAAAAGATTGATCAAAAGAAGGCAATGAAAAAAACCGAAACATAATGCAAATAACAAGCCTTTGATGAACAAAAAAACCCCACCAAACCAACAACCCCGCAACAACATGGAGAGGAAAACGATCCATAGAGGGAAGATGAGTGACACTACTCTTGTGAAAACATGATCTGGTCTGTAAGCATGGCCGGAATTTCAGGCATAGGAATCTTGTTGTGGCTAAAAATGGGTAGACAACGCAATACAATACAATACAATACAGTACAATACAGTATAGTACAGTACAATGCAATGCAATGCACTACAATACAACACACCGCAATACGTTTCAGTTACAATACAGCACATTACAATGCAATACAATACAATACAATAAAACGGAAAAGAATAGAATAGAACTGAACAGGACAGAACAGAACAGAATAGAACAGAACAGAGCAGAATAGAATAGAACAGAACAGAACAGAATAGAGCAGAACAGAACAGAACAGAACATAACATAGTAGAATAGAACTGAAATGCAACACAACTTATGCTAATACAATTCAACATATACAGTACAATGCAACACAATATTATACAGAATTATATACTACAGTGTAATAATAAAAGGCAATGCAATACAGTAGTTTGGCAACACAAAGGAACATAACATAATACAAACAGAACAGAGCACAACACAACACATCACACCACACCAACCTCGAACCACACCACACTACCTCACAAACACAGCACACCACACCACATCGAGCCACACCACACCACAACACAACACACCACATCGAACCACTACACCACACCAACCACACCACACCACATCGAACCACACCACACCACAACCAACCACACCACACACCACACCATCACCATACCCACACACAACACCACATTACATCATATCACACCACTATTTCTCCCACTTACAAAGAAACCTGCAGTATGACGAAGAAAAAAACAAGTCTAACAAAATTGACACATTTTCGTTATGATACACACATTGTCATCATGACAAAAAAACAACAACACAAAACAGGTGCAAGAATTTACACCTTGCAATTTAGGCCAACCTAATAATGATTGAAAAGCGAAGCCAATTGGGTTCTTGTCAAGCATAGCAAATGACGACAATAAATGTCTTGCGTGTACGCGCGCACATAGTTCCTCTAGCGAAGTTCAGTGTGTCACTTTTATGCTGTAGGGTAGATAATTTGTCGTGTGTGTGTGTGTGTGTGTGTATGTGTATGTGTGTTGTGTGTTGTGTGGGGTGTGTGTGTGTGTGGAGGCGGGGGGTGGCGAGGGGAGGGGGTGGTGGGTGAGTGTGTGCCTTTGTGTGTGTGTGTGTGTGTGTGTGTGGGGAGTGTGTGGTGGATATGTGTGTGTATGTGTGGTGAATATGGGAATATGTGTGTGTGGGGTGTGTGAGTGTGTGTGTGTGTGTGTGTGTGTGTGTGTGTGTGTGTGTGTGAGTGTGTGTGTAGTGTGTGTGTGTGTGTGTGTGTGTGTGTGTGTTTTGAGTGTGTGTGTGTGGAGAGAGAAGAGATTAAGCAAATTTTATTTTCATTTATTGTATTCTTTAATATCGAGGATAATGGAGGAGAGAGAGAATGAGAAAGAGAGAGGGTACGTATTTGTGAGTAAAAGTGTAAGTGTAAATGTTTTAATTTTTTAAATTTTATTTTATTATTTTATATCGAGGATAATGGAATAAGCACACATGTGCTTTTTTACATCCAGTCCCCGTGTGTATGCGGCTTTGTAACTTCTCTCATCTGTCCCCACCGGCACACAATGGCCTACTGTTACGAAAAGATCAATACTCTCTGTTTCAAGTGTCTCCACAAATCTGCACCCTCTTATCTCTGTAACTGTCTTCACCTGTACACTCCATACCGTTCCCTTCGTTCAGCCGCAGATACTTTGTGCTTTCGAACACCCAGATTCAAACAAACCACTGTTGGCCGTCGCTCTTTATCTGTTTCTGGTCCATCCACCTGGAATGACTTCCCTCTTACACTTCGCCCAAAGCCTTCACTTGATACCTTCAAATCCAGCCTCAAAACACACTTATTTCCTACCTGATACTTTTCCCCTCATATGTGTCCCTAATTTTCAACAGCATCCTTCACCTCCTAAGTGTGTTTGCGAGTGTGTGTGTGTGTGTGTTGTGGTGTGTGTGTGTGCGCGCGCGCGTGCGTAGTGCGTGCGCGCATAAGGATTTGAAATCTGCTGTTCATTATGTTTAAGGAGAGATGCATGCGTGTAAATGATTTGAGTGCAAGCGCTTCGATTTGTTTGTTTTTTACAAGATTCAGCGCTATATAAATTCCATATGTTATTATTATTATTATTATTATTATTATTATTATTATTATTATTATTATTATTATTATTATCATTATTATTATTATTAAAAGCGGAACAGGATTTAACGTGTGCGTAAGATGTTCTGCGTGCGTTCGCACACGGGCCTCGGTTTATA
>CM054136.1:17769952-17784952 GCA_028751875.1 Rapana venosa | reverse complement strand
AGAACAAGATCTGCGTCTTATTTATGAGAGAATCTGGTTAAAGTGTAAGAAATCTTCTGTATTCTGTATTCTGTATGTTTGTCCGTCGTGTCCGACGATGACCTCCAAAACAGCAGAGGAGGCAGCTGCTGTTTTGGAAACTGGGCAGAAATTTGATTATAGTGGAGATGCCTTGCCCACAGTACATCACCACTCTCTCGGCCAAGTGGGCATAAGGACAGTCAGCGTTGGAGATGTTCTCCAAAGGCCAACTAGCTCCCAGGGCTGCAGCACATCAGAAATCTTCAGAGTATGTCTATCATCAGGGCTCACACACCGCGATAATACAGAAAAAAATGTATCACCTGTGTACATAGCATCATTTTGACGTTAGAAGTGACAGAGTTTTGTTTGCTTGCTTGTTTCTCGCCTAATTTGCTTGTCTTTCTATTTTTGGAATTGGTTTCAATGGGATGACTGGGCCACACTATCCAGCATGATCACTTTACGGATGCCATTTGGGGAGTTTTGCTGAAATTACTTGACCACTGACCACTGCAAGTGATTGCATCTCTCAAGCCCAATATGAGACCGGAGCATATCATGATAGTAAGCGTAGAGTACAACCCTGTCAAACAGTTTCAAAGCTGATGCGCTTCCATAGCAGCATCCCAAGTGGTTATCAAGCCTGATAAAGACATCTCTGATTCAGTGGCCCTGTTAACTGTGGACTCACGATGAACTGTTTCCCTTTTCCACGCACTGCTATACCTGTGGTGAGTTGACACGGTGTGAAAGGAAAGTCTTCGGTGCTGGGGGATGTCATCGGGAGAAACGCTGTGGGCGGCGGAGGGGGGTGGGGACTCTGTGGAGGATGGTCACCACCCTGGGTGGGTGTGTCCCCCTCAGTCGAGCTCTGTGACTGAGCTATCATTGTTATCAAGAGGTAGCCGAGGAGATGTCCTGCATATGCGGACTCAGACGGGATAGCGTAGTGGTTAGAACATTGCGCCCACAATCTGACAACCCGGGTTCGATTCCCGTTCAAGGGGTATATTTTCCCCTGGAGTTAACATCAGTGCAGACGCCACTCTCCCCAAAAGTCCTTCGGATGAGACTATAAACCGAGGCCCTGTGTGCGAACGCACGTAAAACATCTTGCGCACACGTTAAATCCTGTTCCGCTTTTCAGAAGAGTAGGCCATTGTGTGCCAGTGGGAACAGATGACAGGATTGACCAAACCCCATACACCCGGGGACTGGATGTAAAAAAGCACATAAGTGCTTATTCCTTTATCCTCGATATAAAAGAACAAAAGAACAGAACAGGCATCACAGAACAACATCCATAAAAATACTCCAGCAGCAGTGCAGGATCTACGGCTAAGCTAGCTCCCTGAAGACTGCTGATCCTGAGGTATGGCCTGTCAGGTCTGGGGATGGCTGGGGATGAGAGATCAGAAGGAGCAGAGAGGGAAGGAACAACAGAACCTGAACTTCACAGACGATGAAGCAGCCAGAAAGAAAAAAAAAAACCTCAGTCCTGCAAGACATGTTGGTTGTTTGCTTCTGAAGGTCGTAACATCCGAGAAGGCTGTTGGTGGATATACACGTGTAAGGAAACTTGAAAGGATTGCTATCAAAGAAAGTCAGTTTACACTCTCTTTGGGGTTACGAGATAGCCTAGCGGTTAGAGCGTTGCGGGTTGTGATTTGATGGCCCGGGGTCGAGCCCGGGTTCGGCCAACCCCGAGACACCCGTTCAAGGGGATGATTTCCTCTGGAGCTGACGGCAGTACTGACTCCCCTTCATAATTATAAGTCCTTCGGGTGGGATGATAAACTCAGGCTTCGTGTGAACATTCACGCAGGAAATGTTGCACATGCCTTAAAACCCGTTCTGCCTCTCGGGACGAGTTGGGCCATTCGTTCCGATACGAAACGGATGAGGAACACATATTAAATACACGCATGCACGCTGGTGCTGTGTATAGACATCATCCTCAAAGTTATAATGCGGCTACCTAAATAGTAGGTTATAGAAACGGTCGTGTCTAACAAGATCTCACCTTCTTTGTTGTTGTTGTTGTTGTTGTTGTTGTTTCTTTTCTCTCTTTTTTCTCTTTGTTGGTTTTTGGTTTTCTTTCTCTTTTGTTTGTTTGTTTGTTTTTGGTTGTGGTTTCTTTTGGGGGGGTGGGGGTGGGGGGTGGGTGGAGGGTGGTGGTGGTGGGGGTTGTTTTTAGGGTTTTCTTTTATTTGTTTGCTTTGGGAGGGAGGGGGGGTTTTGGGGGGGGGGGGGGGCGTTTTGAAAATGGTTTTTTCCCATGGTTCTACTGTGAGAATGTATAAGTGTTGGGTTGTTATTAAGATGTATCCCTACGGGCGGGGACTGGATGTAAAAAAGCACATGAGTGCTTATTCATTATCGTCGAAATAAAAGAATTTGTCATTGTCATTGTCACCGTTGGTAAACCCTGGAGCTCTAGCCAAGGTATCCCCCCCATGCACCAAACCCCCCCCCAAAAAAAAAAAAAACCCCCAAAAAAACACACAAAAAAACCCGAAAAAAAAATCTTCGGCAAGTCCATGATACCGGATGCAGAAGTTGGCTAAGTCAGAAATCACTGAGCGCCACTGGAGCTAGTCATGTCTTGTTTTGTGTATGTGCGTATGTACCTGACCCCCGTGGGACTCCCGGGGTATGCTTGCAAAGCGAGCATCGCAAGAATAGGATCTCTGCCCTCCAACCAGGCATGTCGTAAAAGGCGACTAAGGTGGAACCCTTCCCCCAGGTAGGGGGTTTGACACAGGGCTAACAACCCTGTTCTGTAAAAAAAACAATTGTTACGGAAACAGCAACAAAAGAAATTAACAATACTGGGTGTGACGGGTTCCCGAGTCATCGGAAGATGCCTGTATGAAAGGCAGTGGTGAAAGCCGAAAGGAAGCCACTAAAAGGGAAGAGGGAAGTCTTAAGCGCCAAAAATAAGCCCCAAGATAGGATTCTGGAATGTGAAAAAACCATTTTCCCGAAACAAAAAAACTAGCGCAATTTACAGCAGAGAGGGGGCGCTAAAATTTGCATATTTGGGGAATGGGTTTAAAAAGCGAGGGGACGGTTTTCGGCAAAAACAAAACCCAAGCAAGGAGAGACAGTGCTTTTTCGGGGTTTAGAGATGAGGGGAAAAAACCCCATGGGGAAAGAAAGAAATTTTCTTGAAAAAAAGGGGAATGGAGAAAATCCCTGAGGGGAAGGAAAAACCTATCAACAGCGGGTTTGTTTGGGGGATAAGAATAAAAGGGGTAAGCATGTTAATCCCACAATCATAAAATTGTATGCACCAACCAACGACGTGGAGAAGAAGAAAAGTTTACTTTTTATAAACCCAATTACAGGTTTGAAATGGAAAACACAAAAAACCCGTGACATGGGGAAAAGTGAGGGGTGACCTTAAATGCAAAAGTCGGAAAAAAACAACACAAAATCAAAAAAAAGAGCCATGGGAAAAAAAGGATGTGGCAAGCATAAATAAACAACGGAAAAAGATTGGGGGGAATTTCTGAATGAAAAACAACCGGGGAAATTGGGGGGACATTTTTTTGCCTACCCGGAAAAGACCCACAAGCTTACCGGGTTTTTCCCCAATGGAAGAGAAAAAAACCAGATGGGACCACTGATGATCAATGGGACATGGAGGGGGATCGCTCCTAGATGTTAAAAGTAAGGGAGGGACCCGATGTTGGCAGTGATCCCCCAACCCTTGTTATGCAACCCTTTAAAAGGAGCTGAGAAAAAAGGGGACCTGGGAAAACCAAGACAACAACATTTTGATGGGGGAAAAACTGCGAAAACCCCCAAAGTAAAGGTGTTTTCCCCCCTCCAGCTAAAAAAATAAGTTCCAAGCACTGGGGGGTCTGAAAACTAAAACACCTGGACACGCTAATTTTAAAAACCATGTGGAAAAAATTCAGGACAGCCTACACACAACCCGCGAAACGTGTTTAGGACGGCCCCAAGGGGAAGGGAAAAAAAATTTGGTTACGGGCGGAAAACCGGGAAAAGCCATTGAGAACAGGGGGGAGAATGAAGAAAAATTTTAGGGGAAAAAGGGCGAAGGAAAAGAGAGAGGTACAAACAACAGTACAGAGAACCCAAACCCAAAACTGTGAAGAAAAAAGGGCAAGAACAGACAAGCGTACCTAAATGGATGATATTCCCAAGGGACAAGCAGGGGGGCCCGCCGCAAAGGGGGGAAAAAAGGAAAGGTGTATAAGATCACTAAGACTGTCAGTGCAAGTCCCGGAGAACACCGAAACCCAACCCTTTGTTAAAAAAAGGCCAAAATTCCCTTACCAAAAAAAGAAAAAACAAGGGGGCAAGAGGGGCCCAAAAAAAATTTTCAGGAAGTCTCAACAGACCACCAACGAAGGGCAGATTTTTACAAGATCCTGATGTTGATCTAATTTGCAGTAAACCCCCAAAAAAAGGAAGAGTTTTTTAGCAGCAATCGTTTTTCCCCCGGGAATGGAAAAGCCGTGGCCAGGACAACCTCAACGCAGAATTTTTTCAGGCAGACCCAAGAATTTGAATCAAAAAGTTTTTTAAAAAGCCACCCCTTTGCAGCTATAGGGGAGGAGAAACAGCCCCGCAAAATTGGGACAAAAGGGGAGTCATCGTAAAGACCCCAAAGAAAAGAGCCCTGAACAATTGTAAAAAATGGAGAGGAATCACTCTGCTCTCTGTTCCCAAGATTCGGGCAAAGATCTTTCGGAGGTTTCTCGAGGCAGTGGACCAAAAAAATCAGAAAGGAACGGCAGGTTTTAGCCCGGAAAAAGGGGTGCTTTGACCAAAATCTTCCCCCCCTGCGTTCATCATAAAACAGTGCACGGTATGGAAAGAGAAAAGCTGTAAATCAAATTCGTAGTTTTTGGGAAAAAAGCCTTTAAACAGCTTTCATCGAGAAAGTGTAGGCGCAAAATCCGAGTTTTTGGGAAATTTCCCAAAGGAGATTTTTCCAAAAGTCTTTTAAGAGCTTCTACAACAATTAACTGCAGAGTGGGGAAAAACAGAAAAACCCATTTTCCCAGTGTAAAAACCGGGGGGTTCGGGACAAGGCTGCCCCATGTCAGCATACTCTTAAATCGGGCCAATTGATTGGGGGGGGGATGAGACAAACAACGTCCCAGTCACGGGGGATAGGGGGCCCCCCCTTCTAACGCTTGAAGCCCTAGATTTTGCCGCGATCTGGCACTGCTCTCACAAAAACCCCCATCCCCTTCAAGAAAAGAACCCTTTCTCAGCCCCTTTGGGCCAAAGAAAAGTAGGCCCTAAAAATTCGTCAAAAAGAAGACGGGAGGTAATGAAAACTAAACGCCCAAAAACCCCTAAACTTTTAACAGTAAATGGAGAATTTTTTACCAAAAACTAAAGAGTTCCCCGTCCTGGGAGCACTGTTAGGCGGGGGACGGTGGAGCAGCGGGGCGGACATCAAAAACCCGGAAATTTGGGCAAAGCAAGAAAGGCTTATAGAAATTTGAAAAAGTGTGGAAATCGCCCCAAATTTTACAGCCCAAAACCAAAACTAAAAATTTTCCGAGTTGTGTTTACTTGCCACCCTTTTGTACGGTGGGAGGGGGATGACTGAGAGTGACCTCGAAAAAAACTACCCAACATTCCTACGAAAAATTTTCAGGAAGAATCTTGGCATCTTTGGCCGGGAGACCATCTCCAACCAAGAATTTTTTTGCCCGTTGAAACCCAAAAAAGCTTGGACAACATAATCATGAAAGGCGGGGGGATGGATTAGGGCATTTTGCCGTCAAAAAAACATGGGGAAACCCATCGCCCCAAAACCCCCCTCCACTGGACCCCAGGGGGAAAAACGAAAAACGAGGGGCCCCAAAAAACATTTGGGGTTTCGGACTGTTAAAAGCAGACTGAAGACCTTCCAACAAAACCTGGGGAACCATCAGAAGCTGGCCCAGGACAGACAGGTGGAGAAATTTGTTGTCCCCTACGTCCCAATAAGGACAAGATTGATGATGATGATGTATGTACCTGGTGTGCTTTGTACTTGCGTGTTGTTTGGTTTTGTGGTGTGTTTTGGTGAGGGGATTGTGCGTGCGTGCTAAAACGTGTATGTTGTGTATGCGCCTGCGTGCATGTGCGCGGCGCGCGCGCGTGTGTGTGTGTGCGCACGCGCGGACGTGTGGGGTGGTGTGTGTGAGTGTGAGTGTGTTGTGTGTGGGGTTTGTAAAAATTTATGTGCGGGCTTTATAAAATGACTGTCACAGACACCCCAAAAGACAGACTGAGGACAACAAACAGACAGACGGACAAAACGGGAAAAGCCAGCAGAAAACCACCCCACACACACAACACACAAGCCCCAAAACCCCACACCACCACACCACCACCACCACCAAATCAAGCAGAAAAAAACCCCCCCCCCAAAAAAAAAAAAAACAAAACCAAAACCCCCCCAAAAAAAAAAAACATCATACCAGCCCTTAAAATTGAAGTCCGGAAAAAAAAAATTAAAAAAAAAAACCCCAGTATATGATCTCTTTTTTAAAAAAAAAATTTTTTTTAAAAAACCCGGAAAAAAAAACCCCCGAAAGAGATTTTAAACCCCAAAACAATCCTCAAAGTCGGAATGTGGCTCCCCTTAAATTGGAAGGAAAAAAAAAAGCCAGCAAACACCCTCACCTTTGATGAACCCCCGGAACTGAACCCGAAAAAACGAAAAACAAAAAGAAAAAACCCCCCAAACCCCAAACCCAAACCCCCCAAACCCCGGAAAACAAACAAAAAAAAAACTCGTGCGCATTATTATATTTTTTTATATATATATATATATATTTATATATTTTATTATTTTCCCCAAACCCCAAACCCCCCCCCCCCCTTTTCCCCCAAACCCCCCCCCAAAAAAAAAAAAAAAAAAACAACAAAAAACAAAGCAAAAAAAAACCCATCGAAAGAACCCCCCGCCCCCCCCAAACCCCCCCAAAAAAACAACAAAAAAACAAAAAAAACGAACAAGGAAAACCTCGCCCCCTACAAAAAACCCTTTTTTAAGGGTAAGAAATTGAAAAGGGCGAAAACCGCCCTTCCCACGTTCTCCTCCCCACCCCCCTCTACCGCCCCTTCCCACCTTACCCCCTCTCTCTCTCTCTCTCGCTCTCCCCCCCGCCACTCGGGCTCTCCCCTTTTTCCCTTTTACCCAGAAACACTCAACATCGAACTCAAGCAAAAGGGACGAGGAAGGCGAAAAATAACAGGGGAATTTCCCCCTTTCTTGCCCTTTCCCGGTTCTTTCCCCCAATCAAACACAGAGCTCTTTAAAAGAAAGGGGTTTACACCAACCATACACACTTAAAAAACCCCACAGACGAAGAGGCCACAGACTTTCAGGTTTGCGCGTTTCGCGCAAGTAACAATAAGCGCGCCCCACGCACGCACGCCCCGCAGCACACACGCGCACAAAAAAAACATGTGGATGCCTGCGACATTTAGATATGGAGGAGGTTTGGGGGGTGCGCAAGCATTGATACAGGGATTTTCCTTTGCGAGCATGCGTTTAAAAAGGGACCCCCATAGGGCCAAGCTTTAAAAGCGCGCGCACCCCACACACAACACACACACACACACCCCACACAACACACACAACAAACACACCCCCAACACACAAAACAACAACAACAACAAAACACAAATTCAACACACACCACACCACACCACACATACAAACAAACACACCAAATACAACAAAACATACACACTACAACAAAACAAAACACACACCACACACAAAAACACACACCCCACAACACACACACACACTCCACCCCAAAACCCCACACTACTATGAAAACAAACTCACTTTCAACACACCAATACACAAAACACACACATACAACACAAACTACAAAACAACACACATACAACAAACACCAAAAAAAAACACACACACACCCACACACACAAACACACCACAGGCAATCGCAAAGGGAAATGGTCAGGGCGTAGAGTAAATTTTTTTCTCTGTAGGCCTACTTTGGGATTAAATTTGGGAAAATACGTTTTAGGTAGATGGCGGGGATGTAGATGTAGATTTTAGTTTTAGCCTAGAAAAGCTCGCCCTTTTTATCTGCCCGTGTGCTCAATCGGTTTTGATTATTGTTAGCCATATTGTTCTATTATTCTAGTGGTCGTGGGGGATGGGTTTTAAATGGAAACAGCCTGTTATGGGTGAGCTTTTATGTGTTTTGTGTATGTGTGTTGTGGGCTTTTTTGTTTTGTGTGTGTTGTGTAGGTTTTGTGTGTGTGTTTTGTTGTGGGTTTGGGTGTGTGTTTGTTGTTGGGGGGGGGGGGGGTGGTTTGGGGGTGGTTTGGTGGTGGTGGTGGTGTGTGTGGTGTGGGTTTTGGGTTGTTTTTGGGTGTTGTGTTTTGGGTGGGGGGGTGTGTTGTGGTTTTTGTTTTTGTTGTGTTGTTGGGGTTTGGGTGTTTGTGTTGTGTTGTGGTGTGGTGTGTGTGTGTGTGTGTGTGTGTGTGTGTGTTTTTGTTGTTTTTTGGGGGGTGGGGGGGGTTTGGGGGGGTTGGGTTTGGGTTGGGTGAAATTTGGGGGTTTTGGGGTTGGGTTGGGGTTTTTGTGGGGTTTTTTTGGGTATTGTTTTTTTGTGGGTTGTGGGGGGTGGGTGGGGGTTTGGTGGTTTGTTTTGTGGGGGGTGGGGTTTGGTGGTTTGTTTTTGGAAATTTTTGGGTTTTGGGGGTTTGGGGGGTTTGGGGTGTTGGGTTTTTTGTGTGTTGGGGGGTTTGGTGGGTTTTGGGTTTTTGGGGGTTGGGGGTTTTGGGGGGGGGTTTTTGGGTTGGGGGGTTGGGGGGTGGGGTGGGGTTTGGTGGGTTGGTTGGGTGGGGGGTGGGTTGTGGTGGGTTTTTAAGGGGGCCCGGGTTGGGGGGTTTTTGTTGGGTTTTTGGGGTGGGGGGTTTCCTTTTTTTTTTTTTTATTTTTGGGGGGGTTTTTGGTGTTGTTTGTTGATTTTTTTTTGGTTGTTGTTGGGGGTTGGTTTTTGTTAGTTGTTTTTGTTTTTTGGGGGTTTTTGGGGTTTTTTTTGTTTGTTTTGGGTTTTTTTTTTGGCCCGTTTTTTTTTTTTGAGGGGTTTTGGTTTGTTTGTTTTTTTTTTGGGTGTTTTTTTTTTTTGTTTGTTTGGGGGTTTGGTTTTGGTTTTTTTTTTTTTGGGGGGGGGGGGTGGGGGTTTTTAAAGGGGAAGTTTTTTTTAAAGTTGGGTTTTTTGGTTTTGGTTTCCTTTTCCTTTTTTTTTTTTTTTTTTTGAGGGGATATTTTTTGGGGGGTCGGGTTTTTTGGGGGGGGGGTTTTTTTGGGGGGGTTTTTTGGGGGGGGGGGAAAGGGTTTTCTTTTTCTTTTGGGGTTTTGAATTTGATTTGTTTTGTATTTTGGGGGTTTTTTTTTTTTTTTTTTTTTTTTTCTTCTTCTTTTCTTTTTCAATTTTTTTTTTTTTGTTTTGTTTTTATTTTTGGTTTGGGGGTTTTTGTTTTTTTTGTTTTTTTTTTTTTTTCTGGGGGTAAGGGGGTTTTTTGGGGGGGTGTGGGGGGTAAAAAAAGGGGGGGGGAGGGGGCGGGGGGGGGGGGGGGCGTTTGTTTGTAATCTGTAACTTTTTCCCCCATGGTACTTTTCTTTAACGTTATTTTCCCCCCCCACCCCACCCCCCCCCCCCCCCCCCCCCCCCCCCCCCCCCCCCCCCCCCCAGTGAGCCATTTTTTCAGGGCCCGTTTTGTGTGTTTTTTGGCGGTGTGTTTTTGGTTTTTGTGGGGTGGTTTTTTTGTTTTGTTTTTTTTTTTTTTTTTTTAAAATGTGTTTATGTATTTTTTGGTAGGTCCCCCCTTTTTTTTACTTTTATTTTTCACAAAATCCTTTTTTTGTTCCCCAAAACCCCCCCCCCCACCCCCTTCCCCCCCAAACCAAAACCCCCCCCCCCCCCCCCCCCCCCCCCCCCCCCCCCCCCCTTTTTTCCCCCCCCCCCCCCCCCCCCCCCCCCCCCTCCCCCCCCCAATTCCCCCCAATATTCCCCCATCCCGTTAGAAACGATTTTAAAAGGGGAAAAAAAAGGGGTGGGGGGGGGGGGAGGGGGGGAAGGGAAACGTTTGGGGAAGAGGGAAAATTTTTTAAAAAAGAGACGCCGCCGAGGGGGGGAGGGGATGGAGGAAGGAAGTTTTTAAGGGAGTGGGGGTTGAAAGGGGGGGAGGGAAGGAGGGTTTTCAAAGCAGGAAGGGCCCAACACACCCCCCCCCAAAACCAGGACCCCAAAAAAGGGGAAACCCCCCCCCCAGAAAGCCCCCCCCCCAACAAAAGGAAGAGCAGCCGACACGGGAAAACACAGAAAAAGGGGAAAAAGGGAAGGGGAAGGAGTGGGGTGGGGGGGGGGGGGGGGGGGGGGGGGGGGGGGGGGGGGAGGAAAGGGGTTTTTTTGGAAAGGAAGGGGGAAAATTTGGGGAAGAACAGAAAGAGTGGGGAGGATGGAGGGGGGGGGGGGGGGGGGGGTAGAAGGGGAGGGGAGAGGGAGAGAGAGGGGGAGGGGGGAGAGGGGAAGGGGTGAGTTGGGGGAAGGGGGGGGAGGGAAGGGGGGAAAAGGGGGAGAGAGGGGGAGAGGGGAAAAAGGGGGGGGGCAAAATTTTAACCCAAAAAAGCATGGAAAGGGGCAGGCAGAAGAACGGAAAATAGGGCACTTAGCCAAAACAAAACTTTTCGGTTTTGAGGCAGGGGTTTGGGGGGGAAAGGAAGGGAAGGGGGAAAGGGGGGGGGGGGGGGGGGAATGGGTGGAAATTGGGGAATTGGGGAATTACCAAAGATGAATTTTTTTTTTTCAGCAGGGAAGAAGCCGTTGGGATGGGGGGGGGGAGGCAAAAGGGGGGTTTAAAAAAGGGGGGAAAATTGGGAAAGGGACCCCAAGACCCTAACTTTTTTATTGGGGGTTTTTTTATCATTAGAACCTTTTCTTAGGGGCCCAGTTTGAAAAGGGGGGGCAGGGGTTTGATTTTTTAAACCAAGTGGGGCCCCTTTTTAGGAGGGTAATTAAAAAAAAGAATAGTTAAAGTTGTTTTAAAGGTTTAGGGGGGATGGGTTTTTTCTTTTGCTTTTTTTGTTTTTCTTTTTTTGTTTTTTTGGTTGGTTTTTGGTTGTTGGGAGTTGTTGCTGTTGTTGTTGTTGCTGCTGCTGCCCGCTGTGCTGTTTTGATTTTGTGGAACCTGAAAAAATAAGAGAGAGGGGGGGAGAAGAGAGAGAGAGTGGAGGGGAAAAGGGGGGAGGAGGGGAGAGGGGAAGGAGAAAAGGAGAGAAAAGAGGGGGAGGGGAGAGGGGAGGACCCGAGAGACAAAAGGAGGGGGGGAGAGAGGAGAGAGAGAAAAGAGTTTAGAGAGAAAAGAGGGGGGGGACAGAGAGGGGAGACAGGAGGACAGAGAGAGAGACAGAGAGGGGAGAGGGAAAAAGAGAAAAGAGGGGCAGAGAGAGGGGGAAAAGGGGGCGAAGACAGACAGACAGAAGAAAAGACAGACAGAGAGGTCAGGAGTAAAGACGGAGAGACAGAGGTTTACACGCACGCCGCACGCACACCAAACACTCTCTCTCTCTCCACACACACACAAACAAAAAACACACGCACTAACAAACACACACACAAAAAACACCACGCACTTCCCAAAAAAAACACACAAACACCCCCAAGCACTAACAAAACACACACCCCAAATAGCGATTTGATTGATTAAAAATCTTGAAAAGGCCTTTTATTTTGCTAAAAGCCAATCACACTAAACTCCCCACACACCCCATACTCAAACACGCACACACACCCCTCTCTTTTCCCCCACACAAACACACTCAACCTCACCACACAAACATACACAAAAACGCAAAACACCCCTCTTTCACCACACACACAAAACACACCCCTCACCCCAAAACAAAAAACTCTCTCTCTCTTCTCTCTCTCTCCTCTCTCTAACACTCAAACATACACACCCAAACACACACACACACCAACCCCCACCCCACACCACAACTTTCCCCCATTCACATTCAATTTTTTCACATTAAATCCTCTAACGAGCCCGGCGTGTCTCTCAGTCAGCCTCGCCTTAAAGCCCCCTGAAATTTACACAGCCTAGGATGCAAATTAGGCCCAGTCTTGTAGGTGTAGGAGGGCCCAAATAAACTAGGGTAGCTGGTAGCTAGGTTTTTGCTAGGCCCGTGCCTGCCTGCCCGCTGTTCCAAACCCTTAATGTAATGGGTCTGAGGGACAAGTGAATGGTGGGAGTCTGCTCTGCTGAAAAAAGGGAAAATGGGGAGACAGAAAGAGTGAGTGACACAGAGAGAGAAGGGGGGGGAGGAGAGGAGAGGGGAAGAGAGATGAGGGGAGGGGGGGGAGAGAGAGAAGGAGAGAGAGGGGAGGGGAGGGGAGAGAGGGAGGGCAGAGCAGAGCCCGAAGCAAAATTTAGAGTTGGAAAAAAAAGGGGGAAATTGCGGGCCCGTTTTGCTAGGTTAGGGAAAAATAATGGGTTATTTTGTGCGGGGGTTTTCCGTTTTGGGGGGTTATACCTACCTACCTACCTACCACCTAACCCGTCAGGTTTTGGAAAGGTCGAGACCGGGGGGTGTTTCTTTCTAGGAACTTTTTTTTTTCTTCTTTTTTTGTGTGTGAAAGATAAAAAAAAAAAAAGGACTTAGATCTATCTTTCTTTGCTTGTAAGTGACTTTTGAAATTTTTTTTAAAGAAAAACCCCCAATATTTAATCGTCGCGCAACTGTCTTTGTTTTTCGGACAGGTTAAAAAACAACAACAAAACAAACGAAAGCAAAACAAAAAAAAGAAGTAGTCTGGTACGTAGACTTGATCTCCAGAGCTTCCTCATTGTACTTACTTACTTACTTTGTCAACAAACGGAACACACACACACACACACACAAACACACACAAAACACACACACACACACCACACACAAGGAGAGAGAGAGAGAGAGAGTCAGAGACAGACAGACAGAGACAGAGACAGAGAGACACAGACAGACAGAGACAGACAGACAGAGAAGAGACAGAGAGAGAAAGACAGGAGAGAGAGGAGAGAGAGAGAGAGAAGAGGAGAGGAGAGAGAAGAGAGAGAGAGACAGAGACAGAGAGACAGACAGACAGACAGACAGACAGACAGAGACAGAAAGCGAGAGAGAGAGAAAAAAAACCCGGAAGAAACGGATGGTTGTTTTATCCTCTTTTCCCCCCCTGTCTATAACACAGTTGTATTGGAACATCAAGGGGGTGGGTATGTATACATGTATGTATGTATGTATGTATAGCAAGCAGATGATGGCAGGCAGGCAGAAACTTCCGTGTCGGCTGGAATAGTCAGAACAAAAACCCTGAGTGACATTTTGATGGGACAGTTAAAAAGAGGCGGTGCTTCTTTGATGTTTTGAGCCCTCTGTGACTTGAAGTACTCGCGCGCGAGAAAGTTTCGGACTTCTTTCAGTGAGGTGTGTGGGTGTGAGGGGGGTGTTTTCTTCAAGTCGAGGGCAGGCAGGTGGTCAGGTAAGTATGGGTAGGCCTAGGCGCCTATATAATAATAGAAGAGAATGGAATGTTGTGGTTTTGGGGTGTTGTTTTGTTTGTGTGGTTTTGGTGTTGTTGTTTTGTGTGTTGTGGTTTTGTTGTTTTTGTCTTGTTTGTGTGGCTTTGTTGTGTTTGTGGTTTTGTTGTGTTTGTGGTTTTGTTTGTTGTTGTTTTGTTGTTTGTTGTATTGTTGTGGTTTTGTATTTGTTTGCTGTGGTTTTCTTTTATTTGTGTGGTTTTGTTTTATTTGGGTGGTTTTTGTTGAGTGGTTTTGTTTGTGTGGTTTGTTTTTGTTGTGGTTTTGGTTTTGTTGTTTTGTGTTTTGTTGTGTTGTGGTTTTTTTTGTTGTGGTTTTGTTTTTGTTGTGTTTGTGGTTTTGTTGTGTTTGTGGTTTTTGTTTTGTTGTGTTTGTGTTTTGTTGTGTTTGTGGTTTTGTTTTGTTGTGTTTGTGGTTTTGTTGTTTGTGGTTTTTTTTGTTTTTTGTTTGTGGTTTTGTTTTGTTGTGTTTGAGGGTTTTGTTGTGTTTGTGGTTTTGTTTTGTTGTGTTTGTGGTTTTTTGTGTTTGTGGTTTTGTTGTGTTTTTGGTTTTGTTGTGTTTTGGTTTTGTGGGGTATGCTTCCTGGTTTGTGCGTTGCGTTTGGCATGTGAGTGTGTGTGTGTGTGGGTGTGGGGTGGATTGGAGTGTGTGTGTGGGATTGGGAGTGTGTATGTGTGTGTGTGTGGATTGGGAGTGTGTATGTGTATGGATTGGGAGTGTGTGTGTGTGTGGATTGGGAGTGTGTATGTGTATGGATTGGGAGTGTGTGTGTGTGGATTGGGAGTGTGGGATTGGGAGTGTGTGGATTGGGAGTGTGTGGATTGGGAAGTGTGTGAATTGGGAGTGTGTGTGTGTGTGTTCCCGTGCGTGCGTGTTTGTTGTGTTCTGTTCCTACTTTTCAACAGCATCCTTCATCTCCTTCATCACCACCTAAGTGTGTGTGTGTGCGGGCATAAATTTTAAATGTCATGTTATTTGAGGAAAGTTGCATGCGTGTAAATTATTTCTTATTTTTTTATTTGTGGATAATAATAACCCAATGGTTTTTTTTAAACCCCGGAACTTTTTTTAAATTTTTTTTTCACAAAAAAAAAGGAAAAATTTTTCCAAAAACCCCCCCCCCCCCCCCCGCCAAAAAAAAAAAAAAAAAAAAAAAAACCCCCCCCCCCCCCCCCCCCCCCCCCCCCCCCCCCCCAAGGAAAAAACCAAAAATCATCATTATTCTCCCAAAAGTAAGATCAGATACTTCATAAAAACAATGTACCCAAAACAAAAAAATGTTTTTTAATTTTCCAGTATTTCTTTTTTGAAAAATTTCCCCCGTCCTGCAAGTCCCCAAAAAATAACTGAGGCAAAATAGCATCT
>CM054136.1:17752452-17767452 GCA_028751875.1 Rapana venosa | reverse complement strand
ACACACACAACCCAACATGAAGAACCACCTCAGATTTTTAAAGAGCCTTTGACACTAACCTATACCTTTACACTTCGGTGCAAATTGCTGAAGTGATTGCGTTTTGTGTTTTCGAGCTTTAAAACTATGACGATTCTTAATTCCAGCTGATCAACATTTATAACAGAGTGGTGTGCCACAAGGCTTTTTGTTTTGAGTTTACTTTTTTCTCGCTCAGAAATAATACGACCAACTCTATCTCTGTTTGTTGAAAGACGAAGAAAAATGAATGAGAACAAAACGAAAACAAAGAAAAAGAAAAAAAAGAAAGAAAGACAAAACTGCAAAAAATAAAGGAAACAAATGAACAAAGGAAGGAATATACACATATAAGAAGAAGGCTGATAGATATAATAATAATAATAATAATAATAATAATCGTCATAAATGGAAATTATATGGCGCTGTATCTTGCACAGACAAATCAAAGCGCTTGCACTCAACTCATTCTTACACAGTCATGCAACCAATAGCAAGTAATAGTTCTAACAAGTCCAAATGCACACACATGAGAGATGGAGAGAGAGAGAGAGAGAGAGAAGAGAGAGAGAGAGAGAGAGAGAGAGAGAGAGAGAGAAGAGAGAGAGAGAGAGAGAGAGAGACAAATTCTTTTATTTCGAGATAATGAATAAGCACTCATGTGGGTTTTTAAACACCCAGTCCCGCCATAGGGATACACTTAATAATAAACCCCAAAACTTATACACTTATACAAGAGAGAGAGAGAGAGAGAGAGAGAGAAAAGAGAGAGGGGAGAGAGAGAGAGAGAGAGAGAGAGGACAGACAACAGACAGACAGACAGACAAAACAAGACAGAGAGAGAAGAAAACACGACTGAATGACGACACGCCTGCCAAAACAAGGGAATGCCCAAACAACAATTAAGTATTCCAATAGAGCTGGATAATTGACATCCAGCAGAGAGTTCTTCAATACTACAATGATGCGATCTCTCTTTGACTTTCAGATACGGGGGTGGTGGCATGGGGGGGAGGGGGGAGGGAAGGGGGGAAGGGTGAGAGGAAGGGAGAGGGGGCTAAGCGTAGAAGGCAAAAGAGGCTGGCAAAATCCCATCACTCATTAAAGCCTGCGTCAAATCTATATCCAGAACAATTTTGACGTAAACAGACGACATTAAAGTCGTTGTCTTTCTTCCAACTCGTGGGCCAGGCTCCATGGGAAGTATTATGTTCCTTCGCTAATGACTTTTTTTACGTTTCTCTTTCAATTTGTGTTTTCCTGTTCGTGTTGACTGTTTGGTTTTTGTGTCATTCGCCTTCCTAAACGTTTCAATGGCTCTTAAAACTAAAATGGCAAAGGGGGAAGAAGAGAAAAGCTGGTTTTTTCTTCTTCTCATTTTATTCTTTTATTTTGGGGATAATGGAATAAGCACTCATGTGGGTTTATTTTTAATTCAGTCCCCGTGTGCATGCAGTTTTGTCAAGTTTGTCATCCGTTCCCACCGGTACACAAAGAGGCAGAAGATAGGAGGAAGGAGGAAGAAGAGATGGGTACGAGAAACTTTTGATTGGAAAAGTTGGTAATTGTGAGGTCCCAATTATCTTACAGTTTATGACATATTACCTTATATTAAGGGAGTTGGGGGTGGTGGGTGGATGAGTGGGTGGGTGGGTGAGGGGATAGCCTGGTGGTTTGGTGGTTAGAGCACCGCACTCACAGTCTGACGGCCCGGGTTCGAGCCACCACCGAGGCACCCTTTCAAGGGGATTTTTCTTCTGGAGTTAACATATCAGTTCCGACTCCACTCCCGTGTTAATCCTTCGGATGAGACTAAAAACCGAAAAGTCCCGTGCGCAAACGCACGCAGCATATCTCTCTCGCGCACACACACACACACACGTTTAAACCCGTTCCGCCTTTCGGAAGAGTAGGCCATTTTGTGTGCTGATGGGAACGGATAAAAGAATTTACCACAAAAAAAAGCATGCGCACTGATGTCGTGTTTAGACATTACCCTGAAGTCGGAATGTCGCTGCCTGTCATAGACGCAACATCTCAGCATTAGTGAACCTCGGGGGAACCAAAAAAACCAACAACAACAAACAAACCCTGAACAAACCCAACAACAAAACTTATACCCTCCCCCCCTCACTCACACACACACACACACACACGCACACACACACGCACGCACGCACGCACGCACACACGACACACACACACACACTCACACACACACACACACACACACACACACACACACACACACACACACACACACACACACACACACACACACACACTCTCACTCACTCAATCTTATAACATCAATAATATCAACACACACACACACACACACACACACACACACACACACACACACACACACACACACACACACACACACACACACATACTCTTTTAACATTAATAATAACACGGTTTAATATTGTTCAAGGATTTTTGTTTTGTTTTTAATTCCATGTATGCATATGTTATTGTCTTCTCTTGTTTAATTTGTATGGTTTATCATTGATTATGTTTAAAAAAATTCTTTGTCTGCCTATATATTATCTTTATTTGGTCTCTTTTTTTCTTTTTTTAGATAGATGGCTTGATGAAAAAAAAGCAAATGCACTGCTTATTCAATATACCATCTGAAAATAAAAGTTTGACTTTGACTTTGACTTGACTTTGACACACACACACGCACACACATACACACACACACACACACGGACACACACACACGGACACACACACACACACACACACACACACACACACACACACACACACACACACACTCACACACACACACACACGACTTA
The DNA here is from genome assembly GCA_028751875.1 of Rapana venosa. Lineage (NCBI taxonomy): Eukaryota > Metazoa > Mollusca > Gastropoda > Neogastropoda > Muricidae > Rapana > Rapana venosa. The sequence goes on along the minus strand of CM054136.1, from coordinate 17,764,621 downwards.
GCTCCAGTTAAGAAACTCCTAGGCAGGCCGAGCTGTAAGTCTGAGATAGGGGAAGTCATCCCTGTTACCTACCTACCTACCTACCTACCTACCACGAGCAACAACAAAAAAATCCACAATAAAATGACAGCTCAGGCCAGTTAGGCTGCTCACAGGCTGACAGAGGTACAGCAGACCTCGTGGAAGTCTCCTAGTCCGATCAGCTGCTGCACTGGAGGTAGGCTAGTACTAGGCTAACTTGGGCCGTAGCACTGAAACACGGTAACCAATACCAGCTGTTGACACTCGTATGAGACTATAAATCGAGGTCCCGTGTGTGCCCGCACGCAGAACATCTTTGCGCAAACGTTAAAAGCCTAATCCGCCTTTCCAAAGAGTAGGCCATTGTGTGCTGATGGGAACGGATAAAAAAAATTGATCACCCCCTCCCCCCAATCCCCCCCCCCCCCCCCAAAAAAAAAAAAAAAAGAAAAACCCAACAACAACACAACCCCACAAAACCAAACCAAACAAAATCCAAGCCAAAACAAAACAAAAACAACTGGATGCACACGGGGATGGATGTAAAAAAACAAACTGCTTATTTTGTTATGGTGGACAATAAAAGAATGAAAATTTGATCCCTGTTACTCAAGCGGACTGTTTACTCAGTATGTACCTAATGTGTTGTTGTTTTGGTAAATAAAAAAAACAACAACAATATTCAACACCAAACAATCAATACTGTTGCAAGATGAAAATGGATTATTCAAGTGATAAACTTGTAGTTAAAGACATGTTTTTGACCATGTACGTTTATGGATTATTCACATGTTGGTGTGAAGATGTTTCAGTTAAAGAAACATTTCTGTTCATATATGTGGACTGTTCAGTGTTCATGTTGTGACAACGATGTTGCCGTTGTGGACAGACTTGTGACCATGCTCGTCGTCCAAAACATCAACATACCATTTCTTTTAATAATAATAATAATAATAATAATAATAATAAATGGAACTTATATAGCGCTATATCTTGCAAAGACAAATCAAAGCGCATCTGTTGTTGTTGTTGTTGTTGTTGTTGTTGAAGTTGTTTTGTTTCTAGATGGATTTCGTTTCTTCGTTTTGGCTTTTGAATTTGTATTCTTCGAGAAAAAAAGAGGTTTAACATGAAATGAACACTCAAGATATATTCTTCTGATCGATTTTTCTACAAGAAACTTGATCTAGTCGACATTCTAAAAACAAAAAAGGATTCTAAAAAGGAGTGTATCTTCTTGCTCTTGTACGTCATGTTGGTGGTGTGTTCCCAAGGCACGTCACACGATATCATCATCATCATCATCATCTTTCTGGAAAGGTACCTTTTTTTTTCTTAGCCTCACAGCCCCCTACAATTGTTCAACTTAACAATGCCAGTCACAGAATAGATGGAGACATCTCCATAGATTGTTGTTGATAGTGTCTATGCTTCAGTTTTGCCAATGTTTCCATCGAAATCTAAAACTTGTGTACTACGCATTGACACGATTTTTCCATTGAAAGATGACACGGACTTTAAAACTTGGCCTGCGAGAGGTTTAATGTTTTTTTTTTTTTACTACCATCATTATCCCCATCTGATACTCGACATTTCTTTCCTGTTAAGACTATTATGGCGGAAATGTCTTGTATTTGACTGTACTGCATTGTATATCACTTTCAGGTACAGCAGATATCGCTGCGTGGATTCAGGTTGCTCTCTCCCAGAGGAGAGCGCCTCCCCACAAAATCAGAGCCACACAATAAAAAACACACAAACTCTTTTCTAAAAGGGCATTTGTTTGCCTGTGCGAGTGGCTTTTCTCTATTTTATTTTGCCAGAGACAACTCTCTTGTTACCGAGGTCTTTTTTCTTCTTCACGCGTGCTTAATTCATGTTGTACACAGCACCTCAGTTTATCGTCTCACCCGAAAGACTAGCACACAGACCACCACTCATAATCCAGTGGATGGTGGAGGGAAAGTCTAGGAAAAATGGGGATCGACGCCATGATTTCTTGCTGTTTTGGACGAGGTGCGTTACGTGGCCTCCAGATCACCTCTACACACACTACCGCAGTGTGATGTAGGAAGAACATGTCCACATATATTCTTCTTCCTTGCCTTGAACTGTTGCTAGGAATGCAGAGTGCCTGGTCTTCTCCTCCTGTGCTTGTGACTGTGCAGGAGATCAGCCCACTGTGCCTCAGCCGACACTGTAGACTGTAGAGCAGCTCATCGTCAGTCTAGCCTGCCACCTCTCAAAGTGAGAGAGAGGGTGCCGAGAACTGGTTTTGCTATCGCTCTGTTGGTCAACGCCTGGGTCGCGTTCACCGCAGCTTAAAAGGGTTGACCCCAACCCGCCCCACCCAATGTCCCCATCTAGAGAACACCCACATTAACACGTTTTATCTCTTTCTTTGATTGTATCAGAGTCCTTGCAGAGTTATCCGATTTAAGAACTGTATCAACCAACCACGTAGGGACGGGATGGCTCAGTGGTCGGAGCACTCGCTTTCCCCCAGCTAAGGTTAAGCAGCATCGAGCGAGGTTAACGAGTAGATAGGTGACCGTTTGTGCGCCTTGGCTTCAGTACAGTCCCCCAGTTCACCCAGCTGTAAATGGGTACCTGCCTCTTCAGGGTCAGGGAAGGTAAAGCAGCGAAGGGAAGGAGATGGGCGCCGCGCTCAATATGCTGGCCCCTAGAGAAGAAGTGAGGTCTCTGACGCATCGCTCCCCTACGACCTTATAGGTTATGGAACACCTTTACCTTTAGCTTATCAACCAACCACCAACACCACTGCCAAGCAGCTCTTATGAAATGAATGTGTTGTGGAGGTGCGACTATAGAGTTCGCTCCCAATCCAATAGAGCGGAAGGTCTTTGCAGAGTGTCCAGATGTAAGAACAGTCTTATCCATTCCACGGGCGGGATGCTGGGGATCTGTCAGCATAAATAGCATCCCCCATCTTCTGGAAATTCTGTGCCAAGAATTCCCTCTTTTCCACCTCTCGCTTTGTTTCTACCTTATTCCTGTTCTCAACTTTCACCCCCTTCTTGTCTATTTTCTGTCTTCTTGGTCCATTTTTTTCAGTTTTTTTCTAGGAAGACTTAAAAGATAACAATTCTTTTCGACGCCGATGCCGGATGCGCTGAGCCTCACTTGTCAGGCGCTTAACGGCAGCGCAACGCATTTTCGCTCATGGACGTGACAGACCACAATAGTTGCTGTCTGAGCGTTCGACGTCGGAGGAGAAGAAGTCTTAACTACTGTGCCACCGCAGGCTGGTATGCTGAGGTTGTGGTAATGTCCAGGCGATAAGTGTCATGTGCTTTACCACGTCAGAGGTCCACTCTATGTCCATCTATCTTGGCCAGCGAAATGTGAAATGTTGACAGAATGATAAACCCCGTGTCCCTTCCCCTATATATATCGGTCAGGGAAGTATATATATTGACAAATGGATAAGTGTGCGTGCGTGTGTGTGTGTGTGTGTGTGTGTGTGTGTGTGTGTGTGTGTGCGCGCGCGCGTGCGTGTGGATGTGTGTGGGTGTTGTGTAGTGTGTGTGGGTAGTGTATATATAGTGTATGCGTGTAGAGTGTGTGTAGTGTAGAATAGTGTAGTGTAGTGTGTGCATGTGTGCGTGCTTTCTTGTGTGCCTGTGTGTGTGCGTGCATGTGCGCATGCAGACACATACGTACGCACACACGCATGCACACACACACATACACGCACGCACACACGGACATCTCAGAGCAGAGGCTGGGCGACTCAAAGCATCTCACCCCCTCAAAAAACCACAACAAAACTCTACAGTGGATAACTATATACTTTTACAAAACGATTCAAGCTACTATCCAAACCACACAAGGAAAGCGAACACGCGGACGGGCAGGCATACAGACAGATAGAAAAACGGACAGACAGACAGACTAGCAGGCAGGTAACTGGATGGTGGAAAGGCAGTCAGTCTGGGGTGACATACATACATACATACATACCAAGAGGAAGGATGGACACACCGATTGATGAAACAGCCAGTCATGACTGACCTGACTTCAACTCCTAAAAGAGTCATGGAGGCATCGAGCATCCAAAGTTGTAGGAGCGTTTTTCTTGAGTGCTCGTTAAACCTGATGGAGCCCAACACTCTCCAAGTCATAGATTGCATGCTGGGTATGCTTATGTCAGCTGCACCATAACTGGCTTGTATTTCTACCACCATAGATATAGATGGTAGGGGTTTTGAATCGATGAGCCTTTAAGACTGTGTCACACGTCACAACTCTGTTGCCAAGACTGTCCTACAGGGGATAAACACTGGAGGGAGGTAGACGCAGGGGCAGACAGATGAAGAGCTGCATGATGCAGAATTAGCATCACAGACTGGACTGGCCTTGGATACGACTGTACTGTTGGTGCCAAAGGCTGAAGACAGACAGACCAGCCTGGAGTGAATTATTAGCCAGTGTGTCCTGCATGTTCCCCTCATGACCATCTTGGTCAAGAGACTGCTGCTGATGCTGGTGATGCTGCTGCTGCTGCTGCTGCTGATGAAAGATAGTGTCTTCGTTTGCACTTAAGACCTTGGTTTAAAGTCTTATGGGGAAGCACACACACACACACACACACACACACACACACACACACACACACACACACACAACACACACACACACACGCACACACATACACACACACACACACATACACGCACGCACGCACGCACGCACACACACACACACACAGAACATCTTGTTGCGCACACGTCAAATCCTGTTCTGCATTTCGAAAGAGTAGGTCATGGTGTGCCGGTGGGAACAGATGACAAAAATTAACAACGCCTCATACACATGGGGACTGGATATAAAAAAGCGCACCAGTGTTTATTTTATTATCCTCGATATAAAAGAATAAAAAAAAAAATAAAAGAATAAATAAATGAATAAATAAATAAATAAATAAATGAACGAACACAAAAGGTCAGCTCAGAGTCTGGGTGACTCAACCTGCTAGCTGTCAGACCGCCAGTTCTTTGTTGTTGTTGTTGTTGTTGTTGTTATTATTGCTTTTTGTTCCTCGGCTACAGTTGTGAGATTTTCCAGTCAAAGGTCAGATTTTTGGCGTATGCAATCATTTTTTTCCGCAATCTTGAAGGTGTCTGCATTCCGACTTCGGGGAGACCACAAGTTTGGTTCTCTTGCTAGCTGCTAATCCACGCCCTCAGACACAGGCAGGCACACTGACAAGTTGGAATCACTGGCACCGTAGACAAAACTTGTCAACAAAACCAAACCAAAAAAATCGACAGACAGACGAGTAAAGTGTGTAAGTGCTTGCAGATAAGTAAATAAATAACTACCGAAATAAAAGGTTTAAAGTGGTGTCCTATAACTTATGTGGTCATAAGGGAGTGAGGCACCAGAGATCTCAACTTCTCTAGGGGCCAGCATATTGAGGGAGGTGCCCATCTCCTCTCCCTTACTGCTTTACATTCCCTGACCCTAACGAGGCAGGTACCCATTTACAGCTGGGTGAACTGGGGGACTGTACTGAAGCCAAGGGGTGCAAACGGTCACCCATCCAAATGGTAACCACGCTAGATGCTGCTTAACCATAGCTGGGGAAAGCGAGTGCTCCAACCACTGAGCTATCCCGTCCCCAACTAGGGAAATAGAAATAGACTATAATAAAGAAAAGCAAGAAGGAATTCAAGAAGCAAAAACATGAAAGGAGTGAACAACGACAAAAACGCATGTAAGCATACAAAAAAGCTAAAAAATAAATAAATAAAAAAAGCATACATTTTACACACGCACGCACAGTCAAAGGAATGTTACTACATTCCTGAATTTCAATCCCTTTGATATTGTTCTCTCTTCCGCTTCCAAATTAATATTCCTTCCAGATCTATGCCGTTTCCTGTCAGAGATATTCGCGGCATTCCTTCATCTTTTACAAGCATACAAAATTTCGCTTATTCAAAGAATGTCGAGACTTACTGCCCTTGTGGACGTACGTGCTATTTCGGCCACACTCCATGTTTAGACTATGCCCATTTTGGATTAACAGTTTTCTATAGACGCAGAATCGACAAGAGATTTAAAAAAAAAAAAAGCAAGCACTGTTAGTAAAAGACTAGCCCTTAACTCAAATCCTATGTAATTATGCACACAATCACTAAATTTGAAGATTTTTATTTCATTTTTTCCCCCACAAAAAGCTTACCCTCTTATTTCTTCATCCTCTGCCAACCTTCAATCTATGATATACATGCACAGGGTCATCAGTTTCGAAATTTAAAAGCAAATTACAACTCCTTCCACTTTTTGTGAATTATTGGTATAACTTTCTCTCCCCCCCCCCCTTCTCCCAGCAATAACCACGCAGTTGGTTTTTCAATATACTTTAGAAAATGTGTTTAAATAAGCACACGATTTTTATTTACTTGAAAGTAAGAAAGTGCTAGACCCAGAAGCTAACTGTGGGGTGCAGCCAAACAAAGTGGTTGTTGTTGTTTGTTGTTGTTTGTTGTTATTGTTGTATTTACGTCCCAGCGGAGATTTCTGATCTAGGGACTGAACAGTATATCTGAAGCTGAGTTGATAAGGGAATATGCTTCTTTATTCCAACACTGTCCTGAAACCACAGGCCATAAGTTCGAATCTAGGTGGTTCCTGGTTGTTAAGCACCTCTTAAGCTTAGCTGTGCCATTCTTTGTCAGTAGAAACAAGACTGAACACTTCATTTTTTTCATTAGGATAGGCTTGACATTTCGTACATTCCTCATATTTTGAATTGGCAGTAGCACACAGGCTGAACACTTCCTTTTTCATCAGGATGGCTTGAAATTTCCTATTTTCCTCATATTTTGAATTGGCAGTAGCACACAGGCTGAACACTTCCTTTTTTATCAGGATGGGCTTGAAATTTCATAATTATATTCCTCTTTATTTGAGCTGTCAGTTCCCCTCACTTTCAGCTCCTCTCAGCTGCTCTCCATCTCATGCCAGCTGCTGCTAATTATAGCAGAAACTGACCACACCTGGACTCGGTAAACAGGAAGGGGCTATTTTTAGCACTGGTCCCTTGTCTGAGTCTAATAATGCTGGATTTGCACGCTCTGTAGGCAGGATATTTATGGTCTGCTTTAATTCGTTAATGTTACTAAATAAATGAATAAAACAAGGTAAAGGTGTCCCATAACCTATGTGGTCGTGGGGGAGCGAGGCATCAGAGACCTCAGCTTCTCCAGGGGCCAGCATATTGAAGGCGGCGCCCACCTCCTCTCCCTCGCTGCTTTATCTTCTCTGTCCCTAAAGAGGGCAGGTACCCATTGGCAGCTGGGTGAACTGGGGGGACTGTACTGAAGCCAAGGCGCGCAAACGGTCACCCATCCAAATGGTAACCGCGCTCGATGCTGCTTAACTTTGGCTGGGGGGAAAAGCGAGTGCTCTGACCACTGAGCTATCCCCCCCCCCCCCCCCTCCAAGGAATAAAGAAGTTGCTTTTAGATACACCGCTTTTCCTGCTTAAAATTTTTTTAAAAAAGTCTCGCAGACTTGTTTGTCATACTTTGGAAGGAAGAACTAACTTTATTGCTTTTGTTTTTGCACTTTTTTTTTTTGCAGGCACCGTTTTCTCCACGATGTGAATCTGAACAATCTCAGACTCTGTAAAGAATAGAAAGAATGTCCACAATAACTGGAGACTATTCGAAGCATCGATCTCTTTTGTTCGTGTGGTTTGTGCTATGTGTGTGTTGTGTGTGTGGTGTGTGCGGTGTGTGTGTGTGTGCGCGTGCGTGCGTGCGTGCGCGTGTGTGTGTGTGTGTGTTGTGTGGAAACCTGCCTACCAACCTGGGCTACAGTCATGTTCGATATGCCAGTCGGCTTGCTTGCCCACAACTCGGTTTACCTGTGTGTGTGCGTGTTCGTCCCTGTTTGACTTTAATTATGGTATAATATTGATGGATCGTGTAGATAAGGTCACTCCCCCCCCCCCCCGCCCCACCTCCACCCCCCACTCTCTGTCTGTCTGTCTCTGGTTGTCTCTTTCTGTCTTTCTTTCTCTCTGGTTCTTTCTGTCTTTCTTTCTTTCTTTCTTTCTTTCTCCTTTCTCTTCTCTCTCTCTCTCTCTCTCTCTCTCTCTCTCTCTCATCTCTCTCTCTCTTCTCTCTCCCTCTCTCTCTCTCTCACTCTCTCTCTCTCTCTCTGTCCACTCAATAGCTGTCTCTGTCTATCAGTGTGTCTCTGTCTCTATCTCTGTCTGTCTCTGTCTGTCTGTCTCTCTGTCTGTATGTCTGACTTTACTTGCCTCCGTTTCTCTCTGTGACTGTCTCCGTTTGTCTGTCTATCTGTCTGCATAGTTATCTCTGTCTGTGTGTGTGTCTTCCCGCCTGCCCGTCTGTCTGTCTGTCTGGCTGGCTGGCTGGCTGATCCATCCCACAATTTCTTTGTCTCTCAACTCTTTTCGACCATACTCTCTTTTCCTCGCAGTTTTCTGCCTGTCTGGCCTATCTGTCTGTCTCTGTCTATCTGTCTGTCTATCTGATCTTCCTGTCTGTCTCTCTGTCTGTCTGACCTGTCTGTCTGTCTGTTGTTCTCTCTCCCTCTCTGTCGATCTGACCTACTTGTCTGTCTGTCTGTTTAAGCCTACTTGCCTGTCTGTTTGTCTGTCTGACCTACGTGTCTGTCTGTATGTCTGTCTGACTGGCTGATGTCGTCTCGTCTCTCTCTCTGTCTATTCTCTGTCTCTCTCTCTCTTCTCTCCTCCTCCCCCTCTCTCTTCTCTTCTCTTCTTTTCTCTCTATCTTTCTCTCTCTTGTCATGACTAACAGTGTGTCTGTCTGCTGGCTGGATGTCTGTGTCTGTCTCTCCTGCCCCTTCTCTCCTCCTTCTCCTTCTCTCTCCTGCTCTCCTCTGCTGCCCGCTCTCTCATCTCTCATTCCCCCCTTCTCTCGTTCTCTGTTCTGTTTGTGTGTGCGCATTTTATCCTCTTCATCTCACTCTTGTTTGTGTGTTCCTCGTGCTGTCTGTGTGTTGTGTGTTCGCCGCGCCCCCCCGCCTGCATCGTGATCTGTGTGTAAGTGGCGTGCTGTGTGTGCGCAGATGTTCCTCTCACTCCTCTTTTTATTCCTGCTCTCTTTTTTTCCACCTTTCCCCCCCTCCATCTTCTCTTTGTCCCTCCTCCTCACCTCCCCTCCTCTCTCCTTGTCTCTCCTCTTCTCCTCCCTCTTCTTCAGCTTCCTCTTCTCTCTCTTTCTTTCTCTTCCCCCTCCCCTCCCCCCCTCCTCACTTCTCTTCTCTCTCTTTCTTCTCTCCCCTCCCTCTACCCCCCCACCCTCCTCCCTCCCCCCCTCCCCCCCCCCCCCCCCCCCCCCCCATCCCCACCAAAGCCCGCCCCCCCCCCCCACCCCCCACCTCCCTCACCTCTCTCTCTCTCTGTGAGAAAAAAAACACCTCGCCCACATTTGCTTATCCCACCTACCCACCCCACCCCACCCTAAACGACCTCAAACAACCAGGAAGAGATGAGAAAAAAAACCCACCTGAGGAGAATTAAACACGAAAGGACGCAGGCGGAAGATAGTGATAGTGGATGACAAAAGAATGACAGCTTTCTTAGCTGAGCGAGCCAGCGAGAAAGAGAGCGAGCGAGCGAGCGAGAGAGCGAGAGAGCGAGAGCGAGAGGGGGGTGGGTGGTGGGAGATGGAGAGGGAGAGGGAGAGGAGAGGTGGGAGGTAGAGGAGAGAGAGAGAGAGAGAGAGAGGGGGGGGGGGGGAGAGAGAGAGAGGCAGAGAGAGAGAGAGAGAGGAGAGGAGAGAGAGAGACGAGGGGGGGGGGGGGAAGATGAGAGGGAGAGGAGAGGTGGGTGGTAGAGAGAGAGAGAGAGAGGAGAGAGGAGGGAGGGGGCAGAGGAGAGAGAGAGAGGGGGGGGGGGGGCGCAGAGAGAGGAGGAGAGATGGAGAGGGGGGGGGGGAGTTGGCAGAGACAGAGAGGAGAGGAGAGGGGCAGAGGGAGAGAGAGGGGAGAGAGAGAGAGAGAGAGGAGAGAGAGAGAGGGGGGGGGGAGGGGGAGAGAGGGCGAGAGAGAGAGAGAGTAGAGAGAGAGAAAGAAAGAGTGGGAGGGGGAGAAGGGGCGGAGAGAGGAGAGAGAGAGAGAGAGAGGAAGAGAGAGGAGAGAGAGAGAGAGAGAGAGAGAGAGAGAGAGAGAGAGAGAGAGAGAGAGGAGGGGGATAATTAAACTGAGTTTAATTGAATGAATTTGATTTAGATAGGGTTATGGCATAAGCAGACATGCTTTTTTACGACCAACAGCCCTCTGGGCATAAAAACAACAACAGAGTATGAGATAGAGAGACAGAGAGACAGAGACAGACAGACAGGCAGGCAGGCAGACAGACAGACAGAGACAAAGAGACAGAAAGAGAGAGAGAGAGAGACAGAGAGAGACAGAGGTAGAGAGAGAGAGAGAGAGAGAGAGAGAGAGAGAGAGAGAGAGAGAGAGAGAGAGAGAGAGAGAGAGAGAAGAGAGACAGACAGACAGACAGACAGATAAAGACAGAGACAGACAGCAAAACAGACAAACGCACAAACAGACACGCAGACAGACAGAAACACACAGACAAGATGAGACTATAAACCGAGGTCCCGTGTGCGAACGCATGCAGAACATCTTGCGCACACGTTAAAACCCGTTCCGCTTTTCGGAAGAGTAGGCCATTGTGTGCCGGTGGGAACGGATGACCCAATTTACAAAACTGCATATACACGGGGACTAGATGTTGAAAAAAAGCACATGAGCGCTTATTCCATTATACTCGCAATAAAAAGATGGAATACAAAATACAAAGACAGATACAGACAGACACACAGACAGACAAACAGAAACAGAGACAGACGAAGAGAAAAGCAGACAAAGAAACGAAATACATACACACACACAACACACACACACACACACACACACACACACACACACACACACACACACACACACACACACACACACACACACAACACACGTACGCTTGCACGCACGCACACACGCACACACGCACACACGCACACACACTCTCTCATACACAAAACACACCACACACACCGCACACCACACACACACGCATACACGCACACACACACATACACTCTCACACACACAAAACACACCACACACCGCAGACACACAAACACACACACAACAAACTCAAACACCGCACGCACACACACACACACACACACACACACACACACACACACACACACACACACACTCACACGCACACCCACCCACCTCCTCTGCCACACAAACACACACACACACACACACACACCTACACCCTCACACACAAAAATCACGCACCGCACACACACACCACACACATACACACACTCACACAATCTACAAAAACACACACACACAAACACACACACGCACACTCACAAACACACACACGTATACACACATACACACACACATATACAAAACACACACACACAAAACACACACACGCACACTCACACACACACACACTCACACACACATATACAAACACACACATAGACAAACAAATCACACACACACACACAACACACACACACACACACACACACACACACACACACACAACACACCACACACACACACACACACACACAGAAAGCAGAGACACTCAGCAGACATACGAAATTCGAAGAAGAGGGAGTGAGGGGTGGAGGTGTGGAAAGAGGAAGAGAGAGGGAAGGGGAGGTGGGGGTGGGGGCCCATGAGGGGTGGGGTGGGGGGAGAGGAGTCGAGGCGTGATAGAAATATGACCAGACGTAGGGCGCTTACAAGATGTGTGTGTGTGTGTGTGTGCGTGTGTGTGTGTACGTGTGTGTATGTGTGTGTGTGCGCGTGCGTGCGTGCGTTCGTGCGTGCGTGCGTGCGTGTAGGAGTGTGAGTGTGTACATGCGTGCGTATGTGTGTGTGAGTGTGTGTGTCCGCGCGTACCAGGCATGTATATGTGTGTATGTACGTGAGTGCGTGCGTGTGTGTGTGTGTGTGTGTGTGTGTGTGTGTGTGTGTAGTGTGTGCTTGTGTGTGTTGTGTGTGTGTGTGTGTGTGTGAGAGAGAGGGGGGTGGGGGTGGGGTGAGGGGGGTGAATTTAGGAGAAGCGAACAGG
>CM054136.1:17739952-17744952 GCA_028751875.1 Rapana venosa | reverse complement strand
ACCAAGTAAGAATATTGAAAGCAATCATCCGTACGCAGGCGGACGTAGAGCATGTTTTTGAAACTCAATTACCTTATCCTAATACCCAAGGTTTACACAACTCCATTTTGGTTTTGTGTTTTCTGTGCTTTGTTTCAGTTTTGTTTTGTTTTGTGTTGTTTTGTTTTCATCCCCTGGTTTTTTTTCCTTTTACATATTTATTGTCATCTACATTTATTCAAGTTGAAAATTGGGTGATGTTGCTAAAGGTGCCAGACCGCAAACTTCATGCAACTCCGTGTAGAAGACGTCACATACTTTTTTTGAGATTATATTTTCAGTGTTTCCATTGTGCAACTCTCTCTCTCTCTTTATCTCTCTCTCTCTCTCTCTTTCTCTCTCTCTCTCTGTCTCTCTCTGGCTTTTAAAACAATTATCATGATGTATCCCTAAGGGCGGGGACTGGATGTAAAAAAGCACAGTGGTGCTTATTCATTATCCTCGAAATAAAAGAATTTGTCGAATCACTCTCTCTCTCTCTGTCTCTCTCTGGCTTATTTTATTATCATGATATATCCCTAAGGGCGGGGACTGGATGTAAAAAAAGCACAGTGGTGCTTATTCATTATCCTCGAAATAAAAGAAGTTGTCGAATCTCTCTCTCTCTCATCTCTCTCTCTCTTCTCTCTCTCTCTCTCTCTCTCTCTCTCTCTCTCTCTCTCTCTCTCTCTCTCTCTCTCTCTCTCTCTCTCTCTTCTTCCCCTCTCCATCCCCTCTATCTCCCCTCTCCCCCCTCCCTCCGCCCCTCCTCTCCCTCGCCCCCCCCCCCTCTCTCTCTCCTTGTTGGGTAGTCCTCTTTTGTATTTTCTTTGGTTTTAACTGCGTCTGGTCTTCGCTGTTGTTGTTGTATGTTTGTTGTTGTTGTTGCTGTTGATGTTGGTTCTTTGATGTTCCACCTTCATCGCTTTCCGTTCGTCATTTGCTGTCAGCCTGTAGATGCTGCAGATGCTGTGTCAGTCTTCAGGGCTTCCTGTGCATGATCCCTCCCGTGTCTCTGTCTGCCCTCCGGTATGCTGGTCTGGCATGGGCGTCTGGCTTAGCGTAGGCCTGATCCTGGTGCACTGGTCACCTCGTGTGGCTGGATCTGACAACACAGAATGGATCTAATAATAATAATAATAATAATAAAAATAATTTTAAAAAATGTATGGAATTTATATAGCGCTGAATCTTGTAAAGCAACAAATCAAAGCGCTCGATGATATCATTATATTCTATATATTATATTATTTATATTATTAATATATATATTATTATATATATCATATTTTATTTCATTATTTTTTGTTAAAATTTTTTATGCATGTGTATGGTTTTAAAAAAAATTGTCATCTGTTCACCGGCAGCAATGGCCTACTCTTTCGAACAGCGGAACGGATTTAGTGTGGCAGATGTTTGCATGCGTTCGCAACGGGGCTCGGTTTATAGTCCATCCGAAGAGTTTGAAGAAGGATCTGGAAGTGAAGGCATTCTACACTCTATTTTATCGTTTCAAACAGACTGGATGTAGCAAGTGAAGAGACAAGACTTCTGTTTTTATCGTTTAACACGAGCATGACTTCTGTTTTTATCAGTTTCACACAAAACTGGATGTGGTCAATGAAAGATAAGACTTTGTTTCTATCAGTTTTAACGCAATTGGATGTAGCCAAGTGCAAAGACAACAGACTTCTGTTGCTATCAGTTTAACGCAGACTTATTGTAGTAGGTGAAAAGACAAGACTTCTTTTCTATCAGTTTAAACTGAGACAAGATTCTGTTTTATCAGTTAACACAGAACAATGACTTCTGTTTTTATCAGTTTCAACACTGGATGTAGCCAAGTGAAAGAGACAACAGACTTCTGTTTTTATCAGTGTTAACACAGAGACAAGACTTCTGTTTTTATCAGTTTTAACACAGAGACAAGACTTCTGTTTCTATCAGTTTTAAACAGAGGACAAGATTCTGTTTTATCAGTTTAACACGAGACAAGACTTTGTTTCTATCAGTTTTAACACAAGAAAGAAGATTCTGTTTCTATCAGTTTAACGTCAGTCTTCATGTAGTAGGTGAAGAGACAAGACTTCTGTTTCTATCAGTTTTAACACAGAGACAAGACTTCTGTTTCTATCAGTTTTAACACAGAGACAAGACTTCTGTTTCTATCAGTTTTAACACAGATTAGATGTAGCCAAGTGCACAAGACAAGACTTTTATTTTTATCAGCTTTAACACTGACTGGATGTAGCCAAGTGAAGAGACAAGACTTGTTTACCTATCAGTTTTAAACGAGACTTCATGTAGCTAGGTGTAGAGACAAGACTTCTGTTTCTATCAGTTTAACACAGAGACTAAGATTTCTGTTTCTATCAGTTTAACAAGACTGATGTACCCAGTTGAAAAGACAAGATTCTGTTTATCGTTTTAACAGAGTCAAGACTTCTGTTTCTAACAGTTTTAACACAGAGACAAGACTTCTGTTTTTATCAGTTTCAACACATACTGGATGTAGCCAAGTGAAAGAGACAAGACTTCTGTTTCTATCAGTTTTAACACAGACTGGATGTAGCCAAGTGCAAAAGACAACAGACTTCTGTTTCTATCAGTTTTAAACAGACTTCATGTAGTCAGTGATAGAGACAAGACTTGTTTCTATCAGTTTTAACAGAGAAACAAGACTTCTATTCTTACCAGTTTTAACACAGAGACAAGACTTCTGTTTCTATCAGTTTTAACACAGACTGGATGTAGCCAAGTGCAAAAGACAACAGACTTCTGTTTCTATCAGTTTTAACACAGACTTCATGTAGCTAGGTGAAAGAGACAAGACTTCTGTTTCTATCAGTTTTAACAGAGAAACAAGACTTCTATTCTTACCAGTTTTAACACAGAGACAAGACTTCTGTTTCTATCAGTTTTAACACAGACTGGATGTGGCCAAGTGAAAGAGACAACAGACTTCTATTCATATCAGTTTTTACACAGACTGGATGTAGCTAAGTGAAAGGGACAACATAATTCTTATCCTATCAGTTTTCAGATTACAGGTCGCAGGTCCAAATCGCTGGCAGCACCTTATGCATTGCTTTGTTGTTGTGTTGTTGTTGTTGTTTGTTGTTGGGCGTTTCGCAGCTTAGCATCCGGGGGGTTGGGGATGGGGGTGGGGACGTTACCCAGAATATTCTGTTTTGATTTTGATCCACCACTTATGAGAACCACTGAGGAATTAAGTAATAATAATAATAATAATATATGGAATTTATAAAGCGCTATATCTTGCAATTACAAATCAGAGTACATACACACTAGATGAGAAATGTGTGTGTGTATGCACGCGCGTGCGTGTATGTGTGTGTTGTGTTGTGTTGTGTTGTGGTGTGGTTGTGGTGGTGTGGTGGTGGTGGTTGGTGTGTGTGGTGTGTGTGTGTGTGTGTTAGTGGGCGCTGATTCTTGCGTGTATGTATGTGCGTCTGTGCATACGTCAGTATACCGTCTGCGTCCGTGAGAGTATATGATTATGATGATTATGATCTTGTTATGAAGGCAAAGAATCTTTGAATGTTTGCTTTCGAACACTTCAAAAGATTTAGTGTAAGGCGGAAAAGGATTGTAAAACAAAGAAAGGAAAAGATGGAGGTGAAGAAGAAGAAAAAAGAAGAAAACCCCCCCCCAGGAAGACAGAAAGAGGGGGAGTAAGAAGAAGAATAGGAAGAAGAAAAATGGAAGGGGAGAAGAAGAAAAACAACTACGAAAGAGAAGAACCTGCTAAGAAGAAGAATTGAAGAAGAAGTATTGCAAGGAACGAGAAGAAATGTGACAAAGAAAAAAAAGAGAGAATTGCAGAGAAGAACAGCAATCAAGAAGAAGAAGAATTGCGAAAAGTTGCGAAGAAGAAGAATTGCATAAAAAGAAGAATTTACAAAAAGAAGAATTGCGAAAAAAGGGTAATTGCGATAATTGTGAGAATTGCAAAGAAGAAGAATTGCGAAGAAGAGAATTGCCAAAAAGATTGCGAAGAAGAAGAATTGAGAAGAAGGAGACTTGCAAAGAAGGAAAATTATGAGGAAGAAGAATTACGAAGAAGAAGAATCTCAAAGGACAATTGCAAAGAGGCAGAATTACGAGGAGGAGGAAGAAGAAGAATTGCGAAGAAGAAGAAAAACAGCAGCAGCAGCAGCAGAAGCAGCAGCAGTAGCATCATCATTTCATCATCATCATCATCATCATCATCATCATCAGCAGCAGCAGCAGCAGCAGCAGCAGCAGCAGCAGCAGCAGCAGCAGCAGCAGCAGCAGCAGCAGCAGCAGCAGCAGCAGCAGCAGCAGCAGTATCATCATCATCAGCAGCAGCATCATCAGCAGCAGCAAGAACAAGAAGAACAAGATGAACAAGAAAATATGCGAATAAGAAGATAAAAAAGAAAAAGAGTTGCGAAAAATTAAAAACAAGAAAAAAAAGTAAGAAAGACAGAAAGAAAATAAAAAAGAAAGAAAGACAAAAGAGTAGGTAAAAAAACAACCAACCCCCACAGACACACAGAAGGAACAAAAACAGAGAGCCCATTTGTCATCTTCAATCAGCCTGAAAGCCATCACTCTGTCATTTTGTCAGATTATTCAGGTCTCATTTTTAGCAATCTACGTATATTTCATTGTTCTTCTGTATTCTGTCGTGGTTTTTTTCTGCTATTATCACTAGTCTATGTTGTGTGTGTGTGTGTGTTGTGTGTGTGTGTGTGTGTGTGTGTGTGTGTGTGTGTGTGTGTGTGTGGTGTGTTGTGTGTGTGTGTGTGTGAACTTTGGGACATATTTGATCTAAAACTATGAATGGTTTTGTCTGTCAGTGGTCTATATATCGGACACACACACGCACACACACTCACACACACACACACACACACAAACACACAACGCACACACACACACACGCACGCGCGCACACACATGTACATACACACCATCCAAAAAATAAAGTCTTC
>CM054136.1:17719952-17732452 GCA_028751875.1 Rapana venosa | reverse complement strand
CACCCATCCCCCCCCCCTTCCTCCCCCCATATATATACACACACATACACACACAAACACGCACACACACATACACACATAACACACAACACACACACACACATACACATAACACACAAACACATACACACAACACACACACATACACACATAACACACACATACACACATAACCCCCCCCCACACACACACACACCACCCACCCACCCACCCACATACACACACACACACACACACACACACACCCACCCACCCACCCACCCACATACACACACACACACACACACACACACACACAACACAACACACACACACGTACGGACGTACGTACGTTCGGCTTGACAGCAGCAATAATCGCATGGTGAGTTACTGCAGCGGCCCAATACACGAAGTGTCCTAATCGTTGGTGTAGGCGGTGAAAAGCATCACGAAGTAGCCCTTACCTCCTTAAGTGGTCAGAGTGGCATGACAGACTGATAGACGTCGGACACTTCACCCTGCCATAAACCATAGCTCTCTCTCTCTCTCTCCCCCACTCCCTCCCTCCCCCACCTCTCTCTCTCTCTCTCTCTCTCTCTCTCTCTCTCTCTCTCTCTCTCTCTCTCTCTCTCTCTCTTCGGGGGAGGTGTGTGTGTGTGTGTGTGTGTGTGTGTGTGTGTTGTTTTTTAAAATTTGGTTTTGTTTTGTTTTTTTTTTTTGTTTGTTTGTTTGTTGTTGGTTTTTTTAAAATTTTTTTATTTGTTTGTTTTGGGATGGGTTTTTTTTTTTTTTTTTTTTTTTGGGGGGGGAGGTGTTTTGGGGCTTTTCTTTTGTTTTTTGTTTGTTGTTGTTTAAAAAAAACGTTTTTCCCCCCTTTTGTTTCTAATGTTTGAGAGTATGAATAGTGGGTTCATTATGAAGATGTATTCCTACGGGCGGGGACTGGATGTAAAAAAGCACATGAGTACTTATTCATTATCCTGGTAATAAAAGAATGTGTATCTCTTACTTACAATGTGTAGATGTTCTTTTTATGACTTTATTGGGTTTTCCCCCCTCTTTATTGTGTGAGTGTATGGGTATTGGGCTTACTTTATCATCATGACGTTCAATTTGTATGAGTATAAATAAAAAAAAAGTGTTGATGGTGATCGTGTGCTGTCTTGAGTATTATATATTCAGTATTATCCCCGAAACACACCCACCCACACACATTCTCTCTCTCAATGACTGTATAGGTTTGGATTTCCTCTTTTCTTTTGTTTCTTGTTTTTATTGTCTGAGTGTATGGGTATTGAGTTTATTTCATTATCATGACATATAATTTAAACGAGTTTATATAAAAAATGAGTGCTGATGGCGATCGGGTACTGTTTTGAGAATTATATATTTAATATTATCTCTGAAATACACACACACACTCTCTCTGTCTCTCTCCTTTTATCGTTTTGCTTTTAGTTATAGTTGTTGTGTATCCTGATGAAGGATTCATACTTTATATTTTCAATATTTTATTGGGCTTGTCGGCTGTACTTAAGTTTTAATGAGTGCCCTATTTCAGTATCTTATTGTTACGTGTAACAACTATGTGTCCCATTTACAATGTGTAGATGTTTGCTTTTACGACTTTATAAGTTTGGTTGTTGTTTTTTATTCTTGGTTTTGTTGTTGTTGTTGTTGTTGATTGTTTTTCTCTCTTTTTTCTGGTTGTTTTTTCTTCTTTTTATTTTGTTTGTTTCTTTGTTGTTGTTTTTGTTTGGTTTTGTTTGTGTGTGTGTGGTTTTTTTTTTGGGGGGTGGGGGGGGGGGGGTTGGTGGTGTTTTTAGGGTTTTCTTTTCTTTTTTTGTTTGTTGTTGTTGTGGTTTTTGCTTGTTTGTGTTTTGTTTGTTTTCTTTTTGTTTTTTAATGGGTTATTTCCCTTTGTTTCTACTGTGTGAGAGTATAAGTCTTGGGTTATTATTAAGATGTATCCCTACGGGCGGGGACTGGATGTAAAAAAGCACATGAGTGCTTATTCATTATCCTCGAAAAAAATAATTTGTCATTGTTGCATTTCTCCCGTTTTCTCTCCTCTCTCCCCTTCTCTCTTCTCTCTTTTCTCTCTCCTCTCTCCTCCTCTCTCTCTCTCTCTCTCCTCTCCCTCTTCTCTCCCCCTCCCTCTCTCCTCTCCTCCTCCCCTCTCTCTCTCCTCTCTCTCTTCTCTTCTCTGCTCGTCTCTCTCTGTTCTGCTCTCCTCTTCTGTCTCTGTCTGCCTTCTGCTTTCTCTCTCTCTGTCTGTGTCTGCTGTCTGCTCACTTCTCTTGTCTGTCTCTCCGTGCCTCTCTCTCTTTTCTCTCTCTCCTCTCTCTGTCTCTGTCTGTCTGTCTGTCTGTCTCCTACTCTCTCTGTCTGTCTGCCCGTGCCTTGTCTGTCTACTGTCTGTCTCTCTCTGTACCCTCCTTCCTGTCTCTCTATCTTCTTCTTCTGTCTGTGCTGTCTGTCTGTCTGTCTGTCTGTCTCTCTCTCCTCCTCTTTTCTGTTATCCTTGCCTTCCATGTCTGTCTTTCATTTCTCTCTAAAAGAATTTGTCATGTCTGTCTTGTCCCTTTCTCTGTCTCTCCTCTCTTCTGTCTGTCTATCTTCTGTGCTCTTCTTGTTGTCTGTCTTCTGTCTGTTTCTCAATCCCTTCTGTCTCCTCATGTGCTTCTTTGTCCTCTCTGTTTTCTGTGTTTTTTTGTCTGTTTATGTCTGTCTCTTTGTATGCATCTGTTTGTTTGTCTGTCTTTCTGCCTGTATCTGTGTTCGAGTCTGCCTGTCTGTCTCTCTTACAGTCTGTCTGTCTGTTGGATTCTGTTTTTTTGTCTTTTTATCTCTATATCTTCGTCCCTCTTTCATACAGCCATATATTGTCAGCTTCTATTGATATAACTCCCTGTTAATTCTCTCTCTGTCTGTCTGTCTGTCTGTGTCTCTGTTTCTGTCTCTGTCAAGTGTCTTCTCTTCACAAGTACATGGGACAAAGTTACGGGAGAGTTCTGGTGTGTAAAGACCTACGCAGAGAGTCAGCAGTCTTCTTAAAATTGTAATGGATCAGGACCAATCTTTTATATTGTTGTTTTGTTGTATAACTATCCCGATATATAATATACACACATACACACACACGCAAGAACACACACATACTCACACGCGTGCGCAAGAACATACACACACACACAAACAGACAGACAGACAGACAGAGACACACACACACACACACACACACGCACGCGCGCGCGGTCAACTATGTACGCCAAAGATTGTACAAGTCATATCAACATTATACCCTGGAGTTGGTAACATCAGTACTGACTCCACTCCCCCCCACCCCCACCCCACCGAAGTCTTGATAAGACTGTGAACCGAGGCCCCATTTCAGGCCAGTAGGGACAGGGTAGCTCAGTGGTCAGAGCACTCGCTTTCCCCCAGCCAGTGTTAAGCAGCATCGAGTGTAAGGTTACTACTTGGGTGGGTGACCGTTTGCGCGCCTTGGCTTCAGTACAGTTTTCCCCAGTTCACCCAGCTGGAAATGGGTACCTGCCCCTTTTAGGGTCAGGGAAGGTAAAGCAGCGAGGGAGAGGAGATGGGCGCTGCCCTCAATATGCTGGCCCTTAGAAAAGCTGAAGGTCTCTGACGCCTCGCTCCCTTACGACCTTATTGGTCATGGGAACACCTTTACATTTTTGTTGACGGAACAGATGGCAAAATTAAAAACAACAACCTGCATGTAAACATGTACCCTGTTTATAGACCATCCTCAAATTCGAAATGCGGGGAATCTTAATTGTAGGTTAAAAAATTGAAAAAAAAGGTTGGCATACACAAAATAAAATCTCACCATTGGGGCACACTCGGAGCTCTATCCGAGGAACGAATAAAAAAGAAATCAATGATAGCAAACTGCAATATCATAGCAGAATAATCCCAGAAGATGGAACGCGGCGACCGGTTAACAGCGGTGGCACACGCAAAATCTCACCTTTTGGGGAACCATAGAGCCGTAGTTGAGGACCTGAAACAAACATACTGAAACGTGTAACGTAGGTGGCCTCTTTTGTTTTTTTGTTTTTTTTGTACTCCTCTCTTTCTGTAAAGTTCGCGAGAAAGTCCGTACTCAAAGGGTACACATTTGCATATCTGATTGCTGGATACACTCTGTAACCTTGGTCTTATTATTAGTATTCTTATTATTATGGCTCCTGCCACGAAGTTCATCAACAATTGTTTAATGTCCAGCAGAGGTCGTTTCCTCTGTTACTTGCCAGACTTTCTTCTTCTTCTTCTTCCCAATTCTTCTTCTTCGCAATTCTTCTCTTTCTCTTCCTCCTCCTTCTTTGCAATTCTTTTCCTTCTTCTTTGCAATTCTTCTTCTTCTTCTTCGCAATTCTTCTTCTTCGCAATTCTTCTTCTTCGCAATTCTTCTTTTTCTACTTCGCAATTCTTCTTCTTCCTCGCTATACTATATATATAGAGCTGGATGCCTAGCTCTCTGTCTTCTCCTGGGCGTGTAACTCTGCATGCAGGAGGTATGGCCAAGCACTGGCCTCGGTCGATACATGCCGACGTCAAGAGTTAGTCATGAACAACAAACTCGTGTCTGATTTCCTTCAAAAGAAGGGAAGGCAAAGAGAACTCAAATGACAATGACAATGACAAACTCTTTGATTTCGAGGATAATGAATAAGCATCCATGTGCTTTTTTACATGCAGTCCCCACCCTCAGGGATATATAATGAGAGAGAGAGAGAGAGAGAGAGATGAGAGAGAGAGAGAAGAGATAGAAGAGAGAGAGAGAGAGAGAGAGAGAGAGAGAGTGTGTGTGTGTGTGTGTGTGTGTGTGTGTGTGTTGGGTGGAATTGAACCTAAGACTGTTCGTGTTTTTCCGTTTTAGTAATGGTACTCGGATATGAGAGAGAGAGAGAGAGAGAGAGAGAGAGAGAGAGAGAGAGAGAGAGAGAGAGAGAGAAGACAGAAGACAGACAGACAGACAGACAGGCAGACAGGACAGAGACAGAGAGAGACAGAGAGAGAAATAGACAGACAGGACAAATAGACAGACAGACACACAGGCAGACAGCCAGCCAGAGAGTGACAGACAGAGTGACAGACAGAGTGACAGACAAGCAGGCAGCAGGTAGGCAGGCAGACACGACAGACAGACAGATTTGAAGTTAAAAAATAATGAGATTTTTGATTATGCGACCGTATCCCCCCCCCCCCCCATCACCCCCCCCCCCCCCCCCCCATCTATTACGGAAGCGGATTTCCGACTTTGGGGATATATAACAACATTTTGATACAGACTTGTGCGTTTAGCAGACATACCGCCCCCTCCCCCCACCCCCCACCCCCTTACACCCCACCCTTACCCCTCCCCCAAAAAACCTCCAACCCAAAAACAACCCCAAACAAACAAAGAAACAAACAAACAAACAAGAAAACCAACAACAAACAAACAACAAAAACCAAAAACCAACCAACAAACAAACAAAAAACCCCAAATCTTGACATAGCTTCATGCCTGGGTCATGTGCCTAGATGCAGTGTCATTTAAAAAAAAAAAAAAAAAGACAATTCCTCCAACTCTTGACAGGATCGTTTTACCTTACCCAGCGCTTTTATTATTAAGTGGACAAGCCAAGGCGTGTCCGAGTGAGTGAGTGAGTTATACGGCAGCGGAATGGGAAAGGCCCACAAGGTGAGAAGAAAGGTGTTGCGACACTCTCCGTGACCATGGGAATGACTGCTGTCCGTCAGGCCACTCACTACTGGCTATGAGGCGGCCTGCACGTAGACCAGAGTGGACTGACAACCAAGGACAACTTCCTTTTGGGTGGCGTAAGAAGAGAAAAAAAAAATATATAAAGGTAAAGGAGTCCCATAACATATAAGGTCGTAGGGGAGCGAGGCGTCAGAGACCTCACTTCTCTAAGGGCCAGCATATTGAGGGCGGCGCCCATCTCCTCTCCCTCGCTGCTTTTACCTTCCCTGACCCTAAAGAGGGCAGGTACCCATTCACAGCTGGGTGAACTGGGGGAACTGTACTGAAGCCAAGGCGCGCAAACGGTTACCCATCCAACTGGTAACCATGCTCGACGCTGCTTAACTTGGCTGGGGGAAAGCGAGTGCTCCGACCACTGAGCTATCCCGTCCCCATCATTCTATACATTAGCAAAAACAAAATGAACCAACAAATTAATTAAATCTCCCACTCAATTTTATTTTATTTATTTTTTATTCATTTTATACCACTTTAAGTCACGAGATTTCTCTGCGTGAAATTCGGGCTGCTCTCCCCGGGGAGAGCGCGTCGCCACAAGAGCAGCGCCACCCTTTTTTTTTTCTTTTGGTCTGCAACTGTATTTGTTTCCCTATCAGAGTGGCTTTTTTCTAAGAATTTTGCCAGGGACAACTCCCTTGTTGTCGTGGGTTCTTTAACGTGCGCTGAAAATTTTGTGTAACACACGGGACCTCGGTTTATCGTCTCATCCGAAAGACTAGCGCCCAGACCACCACTCATGGTCTAATGGATGGGAAAAAATTTCGAGCCCAAACGGGGTACGAACCACGCACACACCCGACCCGGACTTTTCGCATTCTAGACAGGCGCGTTACCTCTAGACCACCGATCTAAATTTGTAGGTTTAGATAGTTTTGTCAGAGTAGTATTGTTTGTGATACAGCTGCAACATTTAAAAAAAAACAACCCACGAGAAATGGGAACCCAAATATGTAAAAAAAACCAACAATTTTGAAACATAATGCAGTCCAAATATACAAATTAATAAGTTTAGTAATATGCTAAATCCAATGACAGAAACCCCCCCAGTATATATCATAATGATTTTTTTTTAAAAAGTAAAGGTAAAGATATCCCATAACCTATGTAGTCGTAGGGGAGCAAGGCGTCAGAGACCTCAGCTTCTCTAAGGGCCAGCATATTGAGGGCGGCGCCCATTTCCTCTCCCTCGCTGCTTTACCTTCCCTGACCCTTAAGAGAGCAGGTACCCATTTACAGCTGGGTGAACTAAGGGGCTGTACTGAAGCCAAGGCGCAAAAATGGTCACCCATCCAACTGGTTACCTCGCTCGATGCTGCTTGACATTGGCTGGGAAAAAAGCGAGTGCTCTGACCACTGAGCTATCCCGTGCCCGATGTTGAATGGTTTTAACATGTTAGTAATTTGAAGTTTTGTGTCTTTGTTTTGGTGTCGTAGTCATCTTGAACCGTTTCCATGCCACAGTGCTTACACATTTTGCTGCAACAAACAATGTGAGTTGTGGGCCATACCTAAATATTCTTAACCCCATTTTAACATGGTTTCGGCTCAGAAATCGCGTTCATATCTGGCCTCAACTGGAAGAAAATCTGGATCACACATACACAATTATATAACAGACACTACTCAGCAAAATTGTGCACTTCAACTGGTATCACCTCATATCCTATTTACTTGTAAGAATCTTCTCCCAAATCTTCCAGACAAATAAATATTGCAGTGAAGGAAGAAATATAATAAGATGATAGCCAACGAAATTTAATACAACACACACACACACAGATAATTTTTCAATACAGCATTTAAAAAATTGAGAAAAACCCACAGACAACCCAGACGCTTTAAATGAAAATGGTATACATCAGGAAAATCTTTGCAGACAAAGCAGATTTGAAAGAAATGTTTTTGCTAGAAATCTGTGAAAATTTGATGTCTTTTTACAAGGTAAAAAAAAGAGAAAAAGACAGTAAAGCTTTAACAATGAAAGAAACCCACTTCACTTAAAAGGACGAAGCATGTTACTTTAACAAAGACAAATAAATTACTGCCCAAACAATACCAGTGATAAATATGGAGTTCGTAACCAATCATTTAAGCCATACTCAAATTTGCGTTAGTTATTTGTGAAAACAAACTGCAACTGCTATGTTGATATTGTCTTGAGCCATCACAAACACTCAAGCAGAGCAGCTGAGTTCTGCATTAAAGGAGGAAAGACATGACAGATGTCCTACTGCCCGCACCCACTCATTTGGATCTCTGCACCAGCCATGCCTAGCTTTCTCATGTGGCATCCTCAGGGTCACAACCTTGAAGGAGCTTCTTCTTCTTCTTCTTCTTCTTCTCCTCCTCCTCCTCCTTCTTCTTCTTCTTCTTCTTCTTCTTATTCCTCTTCTTCTTTGTCGAACGCTCAGATAGCAACTGTTGTTGTCTGTCATATGAGCTAAAATACGTTACGGTGCCGTTAAGCGCCTGACAAATCAGACCCAGCGCATCTGACTTCGGCATGGGAGATAATTGGTATATTTTGAGTCTCTCTGGGAAAAAAAGCAAGAGAATGGAACAAGAAGGCAAAACCCCCCAACAAAACCCAATAGACAAGATGGAAGAACGGGAACAAGGCAGAAACAAATAGAGGGATGGAAAAGGAGGAATTCCTTACACATACTTTGCAGAAGGAGGGGATGGCTGTTTATACTGACAGGTTCCCCGCCATCTCCACGAGAGAGAGAGAGAAGGGGTTTATCAGTAGAACCCTGTCGTGAGGTCACCAGCCCCTGCTGGCTCATTTCAGTGGTGTTTCGGCTACACACCGGTATTAATTTGGGGGTCACGTAGTATCTTGTATAGAGTGCGAGTGGAAAAAAATGTTGGTGATTTTCACAGATTTTTTTAAAGCATGAAATGATGGACTGTGCACTTGTTTTTTGGATTGAGGACATAGAGCAATACCAGGTAGTCACGAGAAAGTTGGAAGTAACCATCAAATGAGGTTTGCCTGTATTCCTACAGTGTTGACCCCGCGCATGCATATTGCGGTAAGGAAGCTAACAGACAACAAAGGACTGAGGGGGGGTACAGTGCTTGCTGAAAAATTAAAAAATTACAAAATTACCAAATTTGTTCAAAATCACATGAGTTTTGAGTCAGAGGCTAGTCTTTCAAAAAAGTGGTTTTTATATCTGTGGATGCCTTAGTACGTGCGGTATGAATATAAGAGTTACATAGAAAAACAGAAGGAAAAGTGATTTTTTTAATACCGGTGTGCAGTCTGTATCACAGTGCTGATTCTGAGCCCACATACGCAGGACACCACCTACTAAGCCCCCCTTACTGACAACAAGCATGCAGTTGCCGCCTAGCTAGACTGAGTGAGACACCCACAAAAGGTAGTGACCACCACAACACCTTTTCAACGACCTTCTCCTATGAACTTCTAGCCCCAAAGGCTTTGACACAAACTCACAACAGCCACAAGAAGTGTGAGGGAAAGCAACGAGACAAAAGCCACCAGGGCCACTGAATTAGAGACAACTTTCTTTCATTGCATAATGACCCATTGTGGTGAGAATGGTGTGTAGATGACAGTACGACAGTGTATTCGCTTTGAGACTACTTGATAGGGCTGTGGTGTAACCTATATCTCGGCGTCTACCAGGCCTGAGAGATAAGACAGGCGCAGTGTTGGTCAAGTAATTTGAGTCGCACTCTCAAAATCGCATCTGTTAAGTAAATGAAGTTCGACTGTGTGGTCCCACTCTTCCTAATGAGCCCATAGCAAACTCGTTTTGGGTAGGTGCCGGCCTGAGTTCGAAAACAAACAACTCAAGGTTCATGGGATTCGAACCCGTTACATTCCAGTCCGTAACCCAAGGCGCTAACCACTACAAGGGCCTGGTAGTAGTTATCCCTCAGATTCCCGTGAGCAACAATGGTATGAATAATCTCGCACTCATCAGTGAAGGAATACTTAAGTGGGAATCTTTGTTTTCCTACCGCTATGGCGATAGACACAAAGTCAGCATTGATAACACACACTCTCTCTCTCTCTGTCTGTCTGTCTCAGAGTATGTAGGCGTGTTGAGACACATGCAAAGGAGTGCTATGAATCATAGAAAACAAGTTATGGCATCTGAAACAACATAATATTCCTAATCTTATGATAAAGTTCAAAGAAATTTGAAGAACAAAACTCTCACATAACAATAAAAAAAACCTCACAGAAATCCAAAGAAGAAAATGATGGAAAGAGGAAAATCCAACAGCGATGTGTGTCGTGACTGATGCATTGATCTCTTTATAAACAGTGTGAGTCAACAGCGGTATGAACACTGGGCAATACCTGTGCTGCATATAAACCCTTACATTGTCATTCATTTCATGATGTGGTAGCCATGTCTTGATGATCCTTGCGTTGCATTATTTAAATATTGTTTTGACATGTTCTGATTTTATGCGTTCCCCTCCCCTACTTCCTTTTGCGAAATGGGGAGAAAACCCTAACCACAAAACAAAATGTGTATTCTGTCTGTCTCTCTTTCTCTGTCTGTCTGTCTGTCTGTCCAGCTTTGGTCATCCTCATCGTCAGTATTATTGTTATTATCATCAGCATCATTCTTCATATTATTTATCAATATGATTATTTTATACGATTAGAGCGTTGGGTGGATATTAGAATTTTAAAAAATATTATTTGCATAATTAATCTCTCTCTCTCGCTCGCTCTCTCTCTCTCTCTCTCTCTCTCTCTCTCTCTCTCTCTCTCTCTCTCTCTCGCTCTCTCTCTCTCTCAGATTCTTATTTGTTGTTAGCTTTACTGTTCCACAAAAGAGCTAACTAGCTATACACCCAACAAAACATTCTCTGACACAAAACGGATCTGTCGGCCCTGACCAAATAAATGTAAAGCGTGCGACATACAAGGAAGTAGCTATTGCGCACGTCTTGCTTTTGTTTGTTAGTTGGTCTTCTTGTTCTTGTTCTTCTTGTTCTTGTTCTTCTTGTTCTTGTTCTTGTTCTTCTTCTTCCTCTTCTTCTTCTTCTTTGCAATTCTTCTTCTTCTTCTTCTTCTTCTTCTTCGTGGTGGGCAAAAACGGTCGCATACGCAAAATCTCACCATTGATGAACCTCGGAGCTCTATCTGAGGAACGAAAAAAAAAGACGATTTTATGTGACTCCAGGGTGCATAAGCTATGGAACGCCCAATATCAACAACAACATTAACAACAACAACAAAAGACCGCCTATCGTAATAAAGAAGAATAAAAGATGAAAGTTAGAAACAGGACAACGGATGGCAATCTTAGAAACCTTTTGCACTGTACGGTGCCAGGATCCTCTGACTTCCCTAAACCACTCTAAAGCCGAAAGGCGATGCCGCAGTTGTGGACAAATCCACTTGTCAACAGGGCTCGACAATAAGCCTATCTTGTCGCGCTGGACAAGCCTTGAGTGCATGCCGGATATTTCCGTGTTTCAGTAACCAATCAAATCACGCCGAAGTCGGATGCGCTGGTCCTAAAATGGTCAGGCGCTTAACGGCAGCGCCAAGCATTTTCCATCATATTACGACAGACAACAGTCGTTGCTGTCTGAGCGGTCGACGATGACGACGACGAAGAAGTAACCAATGGAATGCTGACGTGAGTTACTGTTTCTGCTGTTAATGTTGGTTTGTTTTTTTATTATCTTCTGCGTGTGTGCCTTCACAAAGGGTGATAAGGCATTGGCCGGTCTGCAGAACGAATACGAATACTTTATGATATCTAAAACAAGAGACAATCATAGTACCTAAATTGACTTAGGAGATATAAAAAAAATTATTATTCTTTTAGTCCATCATAGGCCATAGAGATTCAAACGTGTGACCCTTGACTTTGGAAGCGTTAAGATTGAAAGCAGGTTGCCTTGTCAGCTTGTCTACATGCATGACTACATTAACTGCATCCCCGAGGTTGTAATGCGGTTACCTTGATGATAGGCAAAAATGGTCGCATGTGCAAAAAAAAAAACCCTCTTACCATTGGTGAACCTCAGAGGGTGTAGCCGAGGACCGAAAAGACACCCCCCAAACTGTAGCTGTTTGTTCTGGTTTCAGGTCTGTCAGGATCACTTTGGGGGTCTGTGTGTGGGCTCTGTTCATTCTCAGTACACTGGAGTTGCCTAGCCTCTTACGGAAATCGGCGAGGGGAAGGGGACGAAGGAGGCTAGTGGTTAGAGCGTCGAACTCCTGATCTAACGGTATGTGGGTGTTTTGATTTTATTTTATTTCATATCACTTTAAGTTACGGCAGATTTCTCTGCGTGAAATTCGGGCTGCTCGTCCCAGGGAGAGCGCGTCGCCACAAGAGCAGCGCCACCCATTTTTTTTTTCTTTTTCCTGTCTGCAACTGTATTTGTTTCCTTACCAGAGTGGCTTTTTTTCTACAGAATGTTGCCAGGGACAACTCTCCTATTGCCGAGGGTTCTTTTACGTGCGCTAAATAATTATGTTTAACGCTCGGGACCTCGGTTTATCGTCTCATCCGAAAGACTAGCAAACAGACAACCACTCATGGTCTAAATGGATATGGGAAAAGTTTCAGGTCCAAACGGGATTCGAACCACCGCACACCTCCGACCCAGACTTTTCGCTTTCTAGGCAGGCGCGTTACCTCTAGACCACCGATCCACTGTGTGGAGGTTTGAATCACCACCAACTTGTTTTAGGTTTTCACCTGGAGCT
>CM054136.1:17712452-17714952 GCA_028751875.1 Rapana venosa | reverse complement strand
ATACACGACACTCCACACACTACACACACACACATACACGACACTCCACACACTACACATACACGACACTCCACACACTACACACACATACACGACACTCCCACACACTACACACAACACACATGCACGACACTCCACACACTACACATACACGACACTTCACACACTACACACACACATACACGACACTCCACACACTACACATACACATACACGACACTTCACACACTACACATACACACACACGACACTTCACACACTACACACACAAACACACACACGACACTACACGCACACACACACACACTCACACACGCACACACACACACACACACACACACACACACACACACACACACACACACACACACACACACACGACACTACACACGACACTACACACACACACACACACGCAGGCACGCACGCACACACACACACACACACATACATACACACTTCTTTTTCTCTCTGTATGTGTTCCATGGATCGACTCTCTTTCCATCTTTTAAATCTATGCGCGCGCGCATGTGTATGTATGTATGTATGGGTGGGCATACAAGTGTGTGTGTGAGTGTGTGAGTGTGCGCGTACGTCTTGCGCGAGTGTGCACGCATGCGTGCGTGTGTGCGCATACGTGTGTGTATGCGAGCGCGCATCGTGTGTTAGAGCGTGTGTGCATGGATGGATGGTTGTACATAAGTGACTGTAATGCTGTGTGTGTGGTTGCAGTCTGATAACCACACTTATGTTACCGGACACTAAAATATAGGTGATACCTATTACCTAAGCATTAAAGGTAAAGCTAAAGGTGTCCCATAACCTATGTGGTTGTAGGGGAGTGAGGCATCAGAGACCTCAACTTCTCAAGGAGGCCAGCATATTGAGGGCGGCGCCCATCTCCTCTCCTTCTCTACTTTACCTTCCATGACCCTAAAGAGGGCAGGTACCCATTTACAGCTGGGTGAACTCGGGGACTATATTGAAACCAAGGCGCACAAACGGTCACCCATCCAATTGGTAACTACGCTCGATGCTGCTTAACCTTGGCTGGGGGAAAGCGAGTGCTCTGACCACTGAGTTATCACGTCCCCTAAGCATTACAAGGGCAAATGTAACCAATTATCGGATGGGGAATTCCCTATGATTATATCACAGCGTTCTGATTGGACGAACGCACAGAGCTTATGAGCTAATTCTCCCATCACTAGGCGGGAAACATTGGTCTGGGGATTTCCTCGCATGAAGTGAACTAGATTGCGTGTGTTTCTCTGTCTGTCTGTCTGTGTGATTGTCTGTCTGACTATGTCTGTCTATTTGCGTGTTAGTGTTAGTGTTAGTGTGTAGTGTTAGTGTGTGGTGTGTGTGTGTGTGTGTGTGTGTGTGTGAGTGTGCGTGCGTGTATATGTGTGTGTGTCACCCTCTCTGTCTGTCTGTTATGAAAAGTGTTGCTTATCAGTGGAAACACAGACTTAGAACCTCTGTCTGTTTCACTGTCTCTGTCTGTCTGCCTGTTAGTGTGTGTGTGTGTGTATGTGCATGCGCGCGCGCACGCGTGTGTGTGTTTGTATGTTTATACATGGGTGTGTGGGTGTGTGCATGTATGTATGTGTGTGCATGTGTATACATGCATGCGTGTATGTCTGTGTATATGTGCATTATGTGTATATGTGTATGTTTGTGTGCATGCGTGTCTGCGTGTCTGTCTGTCTATCAGTCTGTCTGTGCGATTTTATTACCAGACTTACGTTGCTACAGACGCCAAAAAACAAAATGGACGATGCCAATGACGTAACCATTACAAAACGCGGAAGTCCCTGTAATATAATTACGGCCTCCTGATTGGCCAAACCAAGAGTGATTTTCAGCCCATTCTCCA
The DNA here is from genome assembly GCA_028751875.1 of Rapana venosa. NCBI lineage: Eukaryota > Metazoa > Mollusca > Gastropoda > Neogastropoda > Muricidae > Rapana > Rapana venosa. The sequence goes on along the minus strand of CM054136.1, from coordinate 17,713,073 downwards.
ATCACCAGGCGTAACACATTGGTCTAGGGTGTGGGTGTCTTCGATTTTACGTCTGGGGCTTTACCCATAAAGGGATCAAGGTTGTCTGTCTGTCTGTCTGTCTTCTGTCTGTCTGTTCTTCTGTCTCTCTGACTGTCGCGCTGTCTCTGTCTATTTTTGTGTGTATGCGTGTGTGTTCGGTCTGTCCGTCCAATTCCTTCTGTCTGTCTGTCTGTCTGTCTGTGTATCTGTCTGTCCTTCTGTCTGTTTGTCTCCCTGTCTGTCTCTGTCTGTCTGATGTCTGTCTGTCACTTTTCCGCCTGTCTGTCTGTCTGTCTCTTTTGTTTCTCACACTCTCACATCACCCTCTTTTCTCTTTCTTTGGTTTTTTTTCTCTCCCCACCCCCCTTCACTCTCCCAACTCTCTCCTAGCTCTCTCTCCTCTAAAAAAAGAAATAAATTGTCATTGTCATTGTCATTCTCTCTCTCTCTCTCTCTCTCCTCTCTCTCTCTCTCTCTCTCTCTTTTCTCTTCTCTGTCCGTCTGTCTTCAAGCCTGCCTACCTGTCTGCCTGTCTGTCTGCCTTCCTGTCTGTCTGACTGTCTTCCTGCCTGTATATCTGTCTGTCCTGTCTGTCTCTCT
>CM054136.1:17702452-17707452 GCA_028751875.1 Rapana venosa | reverse complement strand
GGGATTTTACCCTGGAGTTAACATCACTACTGACTCCGCTCCCTCAAATGTCCTTCGGATGAGACTATAAACCGAGGCCGCGTGTACAAACGCGTGCAGAACATCTTGCGCATTCGTTGAAAACCAGTTTCACCTTTTTGAAGAGTAGGTCATTGCGTGCTGGTAGGAACGCATGACAAAATTAAAAAAAATCCAACCGCACGCACAAAGGTGTTGTGCTTAAACACCATCCTCAAAGTCGGAATGTGGCTACCTTAATGGTGAGTAACATCGGTTCCCATACGCAAAATCTGACCATTGGTGAACCTCGGAGCTGTAGCCCACGAGCGAGAAAAACACCCAAATTATTCTTGCCGCAGAGTTACAGAAAAATAAGGATGTTGGGGGGAGGGGCGGGGATGTTGAGTCCAGTGCATGCGTGTGGGGTTGCAAGTGTTGGAAGAATTGGGTCAGGGACTCAAAGAGTTATGAAGCAATACAGAGGGATGTCCAGGTGTCTTGTGGAAGTCCTCTGACAATCGCGGACATTTTCTTTAGTGTTAGAAACTACTCTCTGCAGATATGACGATTTTATTATGTGTAAATGCTGAGTCAACTTAGGTTATTAAGCTTGGGTACCAAAACGGAGCTCCTGTAGCTGTTACCACTGAAAAGTTATAGAATGTTGAACATTATTGTTTTGGCGGCTATGTTTGGATAGTTTCCATAGTAGCAGTGTGCAAAGGTAAGGAATGTGTAGATTTATTTGGGTTGATTAACAAGGTAAAATGTAAAGGTGTCTCATATCCTATGTGGTCGTTGGGGATCGAAGAATCAGAGATCTCAGCTTCCTCAAGGGCCAGCATATTGAGGCCGGTGCCCATCTCCTCTTCCTCGCTGCTTTACCTTCCCTGACCCTAAAGAGGCAGGTACCCATTTACAGCTGGGTGAACTAGGGGACTGAAATACTGAGGCAAACGGTCACCCATCCACTTGGTATAACCACACTCGATGCTGCTTAAATTGGCTAGGGGAGAGCGAGTGTTCTGACCACTGAGCTATCCCGTCCCCTTGATTCACCGAGGCTTCTGTAATTGTGGTATAATTATGAACATGAACTTGAGGGGTTCGTTGATCAGCTGCAGCCCTTAGGACCTGATGACAGACGTTCTCTATCTGACTTCGCTGCAGCGGGTATGGTACTGCAAGCCAAGTTGACAAGCTGGGCCACTGGCTTCTGCCTCGAATAGCCCTGTAGTCAAGGGGTCTTGTGTTTGAATCTTGGTGTCGCCTGGTTTGCTCCAAGTTTGGGCTTTTTTTTTTACGATTTACCAGGTCAAGATCTATGTGAAGGTCTGCCAGTGTCTTGCTCTGCGTGTTTGGTATTCCTGTCCACGTAGGCACCCATACTCTGACTTGAGATAGTCTTTGTTTCCTTAGAGAATGTAGGTTGTTATGCTAGGAGCTTGTTACCGATGTCTACATTCTGAACATTACGTTTTAAAGCATAACGTTCTGATGTAGGCCTTGGCTCTTTGCTTACATCCATAAACTGAAGAAGCTTTTGGCTATGGCCCAATCTGAAACTGAAGCTCACAAATACAGCACAGGTTTTGGGAGGTAATGCAATCGTCTGTATTGTGCTACAGTGGACACGTTGTGTAGCTTCGACACTAATACGGGAAATAAAATGTTATACATATCTTGTCTTTGCGTATAAGGTCGAGAGTTCAAGGGAATTTTTTACCATGGGGTTCACATCAGTGCCGACTCCATTTCCCCGAAAGTGCTTCCGATGATGAGACTATAAACCGAGGTCCCGTGTACGAAAGCACGCAGAACATCTTGCGCACACACGTTAAAACCCGTTCTGCCTTTCAGAAGAGTAGGCCAATGTGTGCCGGCGGGAACAGATGACAGCATTTACAAAACTGCATGCACACAGGGACTGGATGTAAACAACAAGCATATAAGTACCTTTTCCATTACCTCAAAATAAAAGAATTCAGAAAACGTGTTTGGTAAATCAAAATATAGGGGAGAAAAGTGACAGATTTTCATAGGACACCAGTCATTAGAGTGTCACATGCAGATTATAATGATTAAGATATGTTAGTATTCATGTATCTATTGTTTGGCATTGTGTAGCGATACATTGATTGCTGTGTCAGATTTCTCAGAACGAAATCCAAGGCTGTGCGCATTAATTCGAGGGAGAGTGTAGCCACAGTAGAACGCCATCCGTTCTGCTAGTATTGAGTGCTTGTACATTGTGCTTGCCGAGAAGAATGGGCCTTACAGCGAAAATCATGACATAATTCACTTTCATGATGCCCTGGGCTCTTTATGTTCGCAAAAATCTCTTGTGCTGTAAACCTTAGTTTAATGAGGCTTTAATAGGCTACGGTGTGTGTGTGTGTGTGTGTGTGTGTATGTGTGTGTATGTGTGTGTGTGTGTGTGTGTGTGTTGCGTGCGTGCGCTTTGAACGAGAAACGAACCTCAGACCTCTACGATATTTAGATTAGTGGGCTCCTTTTGATCTTCCAAACCATAATTTGTGGTTAGTGTGATAAGGACAATATTTTACAGAACATTGCTGTCAAACACATGCTAGTAAACACACACACACACACACACACACACACACACACACACCATGGACGCACGCACACACACACACACATACATACATACACACACGCACGCACGCACACAGGTTTAACATTGATGAATTTGGAGGTTTTGGTTTTTAAAAAAATCCTGGTAACGTACAGAGGAGTGGAGGAAGCTGGTGGCAGAACCTCCCTCCAGTAGTGCCCCTACGGTCAGGCAGACCACCGTGGCAAAGATAACAGGTGCAGTAAAGTGCAGAGAATAAAAGCAAGATAACTACATCTGCTCTTGGTTTTTACCTCTACTTATATTTCGTTCAATACGATCACGCAGCCACAAGAAGGGTATTTGATAGTCAGGGAGAAAAAGTCCCAAACTACTAGTTGATATGGACTGGCCAAGACTTGTCCTACAGGGAACAGTACAAGGAGGGAGACGAAGAGGCAGACAGAGAAAACGATGGGAAGACAACATCAGAGAGTGGACTGGCCTGGAGTGGAACGATTTGCTACGGGAAGCAGAGGACCACAGAGAGGGGAGGAAGCTGGTTGCAAAAGCTTCAGTGGTGCTTCCACGGTCAACAGGACTACGGGTGTCATGTTGAAGCATCATCCACAAAGACGAGATGCAGCTTTCTTAAATGATGGGTAAAATCTGTCACATACGTGAGAAATCTCGCCTCGGAGCATCCAAGCTCTTGCCAAGGAACGAAAGAAAGAACCAAAACTGTATAGGCTTGTAACGTTATAACAAGTCTGTATCTTACACTCTGTGAGAGAGAGAGAGAGAGATCGAAGATGATTTGCTTTGAATTTACTTTGAATTTATTGATTTAATGGTTTATGTGTGACCGGCTTTTTGATTGTTTCGATAATTTTAGATTGAGAAGAGTCATCTTTAATATTGATCAAATCCCTGAAGTCAGAGTACAGCTACCTCATGATGGGCTAATACGCAAAATCTCACCCTTGGTGGACCTTGGAGTCTTGCTGAGGAGCGGAAACAAATCCTCAAAAAGTTGTGAATGAATACCAGCTTTCTGTTCTGTCGTTTGCGTGATAGATAAAGAAAAGAAGGTAAAGAAAAGTATTCTTATTTCTACTACTTCGACAACGAAATGTTGAAAATAGACACAAAACACACAAAAACAAACTAAGACAAACACCATAACCTTGAGAATTTCACCATAAAGGTCAAGGTATATCGCTGAATCCAGCAATCCTGAAATGACACCAGTTGAAAACAAATTGTAATTGCTGGAAATAATAATAAACAATGTAAAAAAAACAAAAACAACAAAACAAAAACAGCACCACACGAATTATAACTCAGACGTCTAACAAACTCTTTTGAATGGACGCTAGTATTCTTGCGTGTGAGGACACTCAAAATAGACGTTAGTATTGAATACAGGCATATAAATACAAACATGTGCACGCCCAAACACAAACACACACATGCATTGTATTAAGGCACGCACAAGTTTTAATTTGTGTATCTCTCTCTCTCGCACACATAGAGAAGATGCTTACAAGGTCAAATACTGAAGACATTTCTACACCCACACTGCAGTTATTTAAGTTCGCCAACAGAAAAAAATAGACCTGATTTCGATTGTTTTTAAAGCTTGAAACTACCTACTCCTTTCGTTCTTAACTTGTATTCCATTCCTCTTGTAACACACAAATACACAGACACTCACAGACACACACTTATACACACACATGCACACACTTACACACTTACACACACACACACACACACACACACACTTATACACCACACTTACACACTTACACACACACTTACACACTTACACACAAACTTAACACACACACACACACACACACACACACACACACATACATACGAGTACTTATTCCATTATCCTCGAAATAAAAGAATATATACATAAAAAATAAACACATCCACACTCACGCGCATGCATACATGCACACACACACACACACACACACACACACACACACACAAAACACACAAGCAAACACCCACACACACACCCACGCTCCCCCCAGCACCGACCCCCCCCCCCCCCCCCGCCCGCCAACGGACCCCTCCACCCCCCCACCCCCCCCGCCCACACACACAGTGTGCTATATTTTTATAACCATGATTATTGATCAAGTTCTTATTCTGCTACATTTAGCCTATGTGGGCTTTGTGTGAGAAAGGAGAAAGCTAACTGAATGGTACTAGTTTGTCAGGGTGGTTTTTTTATATCTGGCATTTCTTCATGTGGAGAGTACGTACAATCGAAGACTACGAGAGAGAGAGAGAGAGAGAGAGAGAGAGAGAGAGAGAGAGAGAGAGAGAGAGAGAGAGAGAGAGAGAGAGAGAGAGAGAGAGAGGAGAGAGAGAGAGAGAGAGAGAGAGAGAGAGAGGGAGA
>CM054136.1:17687452-17692452 GCA_028751875.1 Rapana venosa | reverse complement strand
ACACGTGCGCAAGCCTGCATACGTTCACACACACTGACATTCTATCTTTGCTTCTGTGTCTGTCTGTCTGTGTCTTTCTGTCTGTCTGTCTCTGTCTGTCTGTCTCTGTTCTCTTTCCATTACACACACATACACACACGCGCGCGCGCGCACACACACACACACACACATATGCGTGCGCAAGCGCGCACGTAACCCCCACCCCCTCGTTTTTTTTACACACAAACACACAACATCAATATGGCTTTCACACACACACAACATCAATATGGCTTTCACACACACACAACATCAAAATCACATACACATACACACACCATCAAATCACTTTCACACACACACACCATCAAATCACTCACACACACACACTCACACACTCACAAACAGCCCCCTTCCCTCCCCCCACACACACATCAAAATCACTTTCTCACACATACACACACACAGAGCACTAAACAACCTACTGAAAAAGAAAACCAATACTACTCTTTCGTGCGCGCGCGGCACGCACGCACACACACACACACACACACGAAAATGGGCCAGAAGGATCTTATCTTAAAGTGGGGAATGGAGTGGAGAGGAGAGGGATTGTGGAGGGGGATTTTCACCAGCCACTAACCAGACAAAAATTCTCCCGGATCTTCCCTCTTGAAACAGAAAGGGGATTTTTGCCAGACAAACATTTCATTTCTGACTGCTGGCCTTAGACTTATATTTACACCTTGGAGCGATCCGTGTGTGTGTGTGTGTATGTGTGTGTGTGTGTGTGTGTGTGTGTGTTGTTTTGTGTGTATGTGTGTGTATGTGTGTGAATGCGTGTATGTGTGTGTATGTGTGAATGCGTGTGTGGTGTGTGTGTGTGTGTGAGGGGGTGTGTGTAAGTGTGTAAGTGTGTGTGTGTGTGTGTGAATGCGCGTGTGATGGTGTGTGTGTGTGTGTGTTTGTGTGTGTATGAATGTGTGTATCTCTGTGTGTATATGTGCGCACGCGCCTGCGTGCGTTCGTGGCTGTGACTGGTGTGAGTATTTTGTGTGTGCATGTGTGTGAAGGTATGTGTTTCTTCTTTAATTTAACGTGTGTGTCTGTTTTGTGCGTGTATGTGTGCGCGCGTGCGTGTATATGCACGTGTACGTGTATGTGTGTGCGTGTGCTCTTTTCCTCTTTTGTGTGCAGGTGTGCGCAGGTATGTATGTGTTTGAGAGAGGGGTGGGGGTGGGGGTGGGTAGGGCTAGTGTACAATGTCGAGACACGATCAGTGTATGGCTATTTGGCTAGCTAATTGTCTGATCGGCAGAGAGAGAGAGAGAGAGAGAGAGAGAGAGAGAGAGAGAGAGAGAGAGAGAAGAGAGAGAGAGAGAGAGAGAGAGAGAGACCCTTCTCGGAAGTCTTTTTATCTCTATTTCTAATGCCCCCAGAGTACAGCAGCTTTTACTGGGGCACAAAGCAAGGATATCAATGTCTATGGGAGTCATTGAGAGCGTAGGCGTTTCTTAGAAGGCGAGAAACAAAATAACTTAACGAGAACGTTCGTACTCGTAGTCCTAAGAATCCAATCCAATCCAATCCTGTTGTTCATAGCTCCGCCGACCGCAGAGGTCGTATCAGCCTGGTCAAATTTTGAATCTCCCTATTCCTCCTATAGGAAAGGTTCAGGAAGAAGTCGTGAAGTATTGAAGAAGCGAGTGAAAGTGGAGGAAGCTGGTTGCAAAATCTTCAGCAGTGTTGCCCCCAAAAGGTCTACTAAGGCGAGGTGAGGTGAGGTGAGGTGAGGTGAGGTGAGGTGAGGTGAAGAAGTCTTAAAGAGTTGAGATGCAAAGGTTTTGGGTTTTTTTTCCTTCTCGTTCCTGGGCAAGTGTTATCAGGTTCCCCAATGGTATTTATTCATTCATTTATTTATTTTATTCTTTTATTTCGAGGATAATGGAATAAGCACTCATGTGCGGTTTTTCTTTTAATTAACATCTAGTCCCCGTGTTATGCAGTTTTGTCAATTTTGTCATCCCATCCCACCGGCACACAATGGCCTACTCTTTCGAAAAGCGGAACAGGTTTTTAACGTGTACGCAAGATGTTCTGCGTGTGTTCGCACACACGGGACCTCGGTTTATAGTCTCACCCGAAGGACTTTTAGGGGAGAGTGGAGTCTGCACTGATGTTAACTCCAGGGGAAAATGTCCCCTTGAACGGGATTCGAACCCGGGTCAGCAGATCACGAGCAGATCAGGTAAGATTGTGCACATGCGACCATTTGCCCATCATCAAGGTAGCCGCATTCCGACTTCAGGGATGATGTCTTAACACACCAACAGTGTGCCTGCAGACTTTTTGCTTGTTTGTTTTTGTTTTTGTCATCGTTTTCTACCGGCATGTACTGGTCTACTCATCCGAAATGGGGAACGGGTCCACAAGATGTTTTGCGTGCGTTTGCACACGGAACGTCACTTTATAATCTCATCCTAAGGGCGTTTGGGGTACTGAAGTTGGTTATGGTGTTAACTCTTTGGATCTTTCGGATGATACTATAAACCGAAGTCCCGTGTGCGAACGCACGCAGAACATCTTGCGCGCACGTTAAATCCTGTTCCACTTTTCGAAAGAGTAGGCAGGCCATTGTGTGCTGGAGAGAACAGATGACAACATTTACAAAACCGCATACACACGGGGACTGGATGTAAAAAAATGTGAGTGCTTATTCCATTTTCCTCGAAATAAAAGAATGAATAAATAAATACATAAATAAATAGATAGCTATATGAATATATCGATAGATGGTTAAATAAATAAATAAATAAATAAATTCGCAGGGGAAAAAAATCCCCTCAAACGAGCATCTTGGTGGTGGATCAAACCTGTGCAGGGAGATCATGAACTGAACACTCTATCCACTAAGCCACAACCACCCCATCCCCTGCCACTAAACACTCTATCCACTAAGCCACAACCCCCCCCCCCTCCCTGCCACTGAACACTCTATCCACTAAGCCACAACCCCCCCCCCCCTCCTCCTGCCACTAAACACTCTATCCACTAAGCCACAACCACCCCCCCCTCCTCCCCTGCCACTGAACACTCTATCCACTAAGCCACAACCACCCCCCCCCCTCCTCCCTGCCACTGAACACTCTATCCACTAAGCCACAACCCCCCCCCCCCCTCCCCTGCCACTAAACACTCTATCCACTAAGCCAAACCACCCCCCCCTCCTCCCCTGCCACTGAAACACTCTATCCACTAAGCCACAACCACCCCCCCCCTCCTCCCCTGCCACTGAACACTCTATCCACTAAGCCACAACCACCCCCCCCCTCCTCCCTGCCACTAAACACTCTATCCACTAAGCCACAACCACCCCCCCCTCCTCCCTGCCACTGAACACTCTATCCACTAAGCCACAACCACCCCCCCCCCCCTCCTCCCCTGCCACTGAACACTCTATCCACTAAGCCACAACCCACCCCCCCCCCCTCCTCCCTGCCACTGAACACTCTATCCACTAAGCCACAACCACCCCCCCCCTCCTCCCCTGCCACTGAACACTCTATCCACTAAGCCACAACCACCCCCCCCCCCTCCTCCCCTGCCACTGAACACTCTATCCACTAAGCCACAAACCACCCCCCCCCCCTCCTCCCCTGCCACTGAACACTCTATCCACTAAGCCACAACCACCCCCCTTCCCCTGGAAAGGTTATCAAAAGAGCTCTGTTCCTTTGTATCATCAAAATTCTCATCATCAGTGTAATGACTCTGAATTTAGGGCATGCTTTTATGGTATTAGCTTCTTGTTGCTCAACATCTATTGACGCATGTATTTTACAAGTTAGTTTTTGTTTGTTTTTTCTTTCTCTCCAACGAGGATTGATGATGATAGCTGAAGTCAGTCCTTATACGTTTCAAGTCGAGTCAAGCTACAATTTTACGCTTTAATCTTCCCACGAAGGGCATATGGAATTTAGGAGCAAAAAAACCCGAACCAGACAGAAAGAGATAGGTTTGCATGCACCAGCTCGCGCGCACGCACAGAGAGAAAGAAAGAAAGAAAGAAAGAAAGAAAGAAAGAAAGAAAGAGAGAGAAGGAGAGAGAGAGAGAGAGAGAGAGAGAGAGAGAGAGAGAGACAGACAGACAGACAGACAGACAGACAGACAGACAGAGACAGAGAGGCAGAGACAGAGAGGCATGCAAACGGACACAAACACACAAACACACACACACACACACACACACACACACACACACACACACACACACACACACACACACACACGCACACACGCACGCTCGCGCGCACACACACACACGCACGCTCGCACACACACACACACAAGCACGCAATCAAAGGAACACACAAACATACACCCATGCACGCACGCACGCACACACACACACACACAAACACTCTGTTTGTCTATAATAATGTTTGTCTGTCTGTCTGTCTATGTCTGTCTCTGTCTGTCTCTATGAATCGGTCTCTGTATTTGCCTCTGTGTGTGTCTCTCTCTCTCTCTGTTTGTATGTCTGCCTGTCTGTGTCTGTGCTTGTGTCTGTCTTTATCTCTCTCTGTCCACTTTACAGCTTAGTCTTTAGTGATCGACTATGACTCTCTGTCTGTATATGTCTTTCTGTCTCTCTCTGTCTCTGTTTCTCTCTGTCTCTCTGTCTCTCTCAGTGTCTCATGTGCTCATAAACGGACACACACACACACACACACACACACACACACACACACACACACACACACACACACACACCACACACCACACACACACACACACACAAACAAGGACGGATATAATAACGACAATCTCTCTTCCAAGGTTGTGGAGTCACTTTCAGTGGATTTTTCCCATGATGTATGCGGTGTGTGTTGTAAGTGAATGAGTAAAGTTTGGTTTTCTTGTTCCGGTGTTGGTCTGGTTTGTATTTATAATAATATCACTGAATAGAAAATAAGTGACAACAACAACCAAAAAAACCCCGGTTTCGTTCTTTCGTTCCT
>CM054136.1:17674952-17677452 GCA_028751875.1 Rapana venosa | reverse complement strand
GTGCGTGTGTGCGCGTGTGTGTGTGCGTGCGTGCGTGTGCGTGCGTGTGTGTGCGTGTTTGTGTGTGTGTGTGCGAGCGAGCGCACGTTCGTGTGTGTGTGTATTGTGTGTCTGTATGTGTGTGTATGTGCGTGCACGCGCGCGGGCGTGTGTGTGACTATGAGCGCGTGTGATCGTAGGTTCGTTAACGGATGTATGTAGATGCTTAGGTGTGTGTGTGTGTGTGTGTGTGTGTGTGTGTGTGTGCAAGAACATGGGCGTGCACTCCCTCAAGCTTGCACACACACACACATTCTCTCTGCATCTGTCTCTCTCTATCTCTGTGTCTCTACCTCTGTCTCTCTCTCTTTGTCCCTGTGTCTCTGTCTCTGCCTCTGTCTGTCTGCCTGTTTGTCTGTCTGTCTCTCTGCTCCCGTGTCTCTGTCTCTCTCGCACACACGCACTCACACACACTACACTCACACTACACTTACAAACACACACAAACACACACGCTCACTCACAAACACACACACACTACACTCACACAAACACACACACACTACACACTACACTCACACAAACACACACACTACACTCACACACACACACACTACACTCACACACACACTACACACACACACACTACACTCACACACTACACTCACACACACACACTACACACACACACACTACACACACACACACATTCACGCGCGCGCGCGCGCTCGCGTGCTTTGCCGTTGCTCTCTTTCCGCCTTGCAGACTTTGATCCCGTGCCTGCTATTTTCAGATGTGTGGCAAGCTGACAGACCCTCACGACAAGCAGACGACAGCCTGACAGCCATCTCCATGCTCCGGACCCTTCATGTCAACTGTCGTTTTCCCCCAACGTTTTTCATCCCTCCCTCCTTCCTTCCCCACTCCCCACCCCTATCCTTCCATTAGTTTTCTTTTCCTTTTTTTTTTCTCTCCTTCCTTTCACCCGCAACTGCCCAAAGTTACCTCTCTCTCTCTTCACCTTTGTGAAGGTTTTTCTGTCCCGTGAGTGAGGTCCCTTTTTCTCTGTTGTCTCCCTTTCCGTCTTTCTTCTCTCTCCTTCACCCCCCCCCCCCCCCCCGTTCTCTCCGTCCATTCCCCTTTTAACCCTCCCTCCGACCTCCTCCATCCCCCATCCCCTATTCTTCCATCCTACCACCCCCCCCCCCCCCATCTCTCTCTCTCGTGTTCTTTTTTCCGTGTGACTCTTGCTGTTGGCGACACGTAAGGTCAAAGCATTAGCGACGTGGAATGTGTGTAACACTTCAGGATTTCGTCACCGAAAAAGTCACCGAGTGAAATAACATTTTTTTCTTTTATTATTTTTTTGTTTATGCGGTTTTTAAAAAAAAAAATCTGTGTGAAGATCTGAAATTCTTGCTGAAGTGACAGTCTTGGAGAGAAAAAAATTGCCTGTTTCTGGAATGGTTAAAAAAAAAGTAAAAATTCTGGAACTTGCGTGTTAGTTTGAATGTCTGAACGTGAACTCTACGATTCGTGCAAAAATGAAAATTAGTTGATGAAACTGTGTATAACGAAGATGATGTTATATTATGTGAGTGGTGTGTGAATTTTCTACAACGTCTAAGCTGCTGATTCTGGTTAAGGAAGTTTTTTCAAATTTTCTTTTTTTTTTGCAGCCTGCATAACGACTTTGTGAGACTACTCATCAGCGGAGGAGACCTCTTCTGAGAGATAGTTTGCCCTGTGCTATTGATGTTGACTTGCTTCAGAAAAAAACAACAGTTTTTGAATAATTTTTTTTCTCATCCATTTTTGTTTTTTTTTAAATTCTACCACATACACTCTCTTCAAACTTCCTCTATAACTAGAATAGAAGAAAAAAAAAGAAATAGCAAAAATAATTCCCTTTCGTCATCATCACCCATAGACAGCCTACAACGATGTTAGCAGTCTTCACTCTGGCAGTAGCGTGTTGAACATTTGTGTGGGCAATCTACAACACCGTCTTGAACATGTGGAGGAGGCACCATCAGATTCTGAAGCCTCAAAGCCAGAGAGTCGTGGTGCCAGTGCTCAACCCTCTGCGGTGCCCGCTGCTGCTGCAGCTGCTGCTGCTGTGCCCTGCTGTGCCCTGCGGGGAGTGCCCAGGGCGCGTGCATTTGACGCTGGAGGTGCCCTGCTTAGGGTCATGAACGCACCATGTCGGAGCTTCTGACGGCAGCGAAGAATGGCTATTATAACCAGGTAGGTGGGGTTAGAGCCTGTGGGTTTGAATGTGTGGTGCTTTGTTTTGTAGTTTTGTTGTGTTTTGTTTTCGAGTATGCAATGGTTTGTCTTCAATTTTACGAAAGTTCACATAAATAGGGATACTAGACAATGTGTACGCAATGATTGAGCAAGCATGCAGGTATGCAAGGGTGCGAGTTCTAAGTCGTTTGTATGCGTCTACACACATGCATGTAGGTATTAACAAATTAACTATGTAATACAATTGCACGTACATTCTACGCAGGCGAAG
>CM054136.1:17667452-17669952 GCA_028751875.1 Rapana venosa | reverse complement strand
AGAAGAAGAAAAAAAGACCTATTTGATTACAGCCCAGCCTATGACTACTCCATATATTACTACTACAACGTGGCCATATTATTACAGCCTCTTGTTAGACAACATCCTCGTTTTATTATCCGAACGCTGTGATTGGCTGAGCCGTTCGACCAATCGTCTGACTGCCCTTCATGGAAGCCTTTCCTGGATTGGCTAAGAACGGGTAGTTCCGTGTTGACAAGTATGGAGGCTTGGGTTAAAGAGAGACACAGAAAAGACGAGATTGGCATCCGGATCTGCGTTTAAGTTACCCTGGTCCTTTTTATGCCTATATTTGTTGTTGGTCAAAGTCTGCTGAATAATTCTTCTGTCCTTGGCTCCTTCTTGACTACTATCTGCCCTAACAATACCCCTTCCCATTCTTTCACTTTCGTTCCCTCCCCACTCCCACCCCCCTCCTTTTTTTGAGGGGAGGGGGGGGGGGGATGTTGTTCTCCTGCCAACTGTTTACTATCTAAGTTGACTTTGACATTCCTCCACAAAACTGCGTAATACTACATACCAGCCCGGGGGTAGGAGGATTGGCTGATATGATTATGTGAGTGTGAAAGGTAAAGGGTTGGTCTGGTTGTGGTCAATTGTGTGTGTGTGTGTGTGTGTGTGTGTGTGTGTGTGTGTGTGTGTGAGCGAGAGAGAGAGAGAGAGAGAGAGAGAGAGAGAGAGAGAGAGAGAGAGAGAGAGAGAGAGACTCCGTGTGTGTGTGTGTGTGTGTGTGTGTGTGAGTGTGTTATAGGTAAATGGAGGAAAACAAAGCCTGTGCTTGTGTGTGTGTGTGTGTGTGTGTGTGTACGCGCGCGCGCACGCGCTTGTTTGCATGTGCGCTTGCGTCTATGGTCGCTCTGTTGTGTGTGTGCGTGCCAGAGTGTGCGCGCGTGTGCATGTGCGCTTGCTTCTATGGTCGCTGTGTGTGCGCGTGTGGCTGGTGTGTGTGTGTGACTGTGTATGTGTGTGTATGTGTGTGTGTGCGCGCGCGCGCGTGTGTGTTTGTGCGACTGTGTGCGTGTGTGTGCATACGCTTGCGTCTATGGTCAGCATGTGTGTGTGTGCGCGCGCACGCGCGTGAGTGTTTGTGTGACTCTGTGTATGTGTGCATACGCTTGCGTCTATGGTCAGCGTGTGTGTGTGTGTATGTATGTATGTGCGTGTGACTCTGTGTTTTTGTGTGTGGCCTGCGCGCGTGGGTGCGTGTGTGCGTGCGTGCGTGCGTGACTGTGTGTGAGTCTGTGTGTGTGTGTGTGTGTGTGTGTCTGTGTGTCTGTGTTGACCGATCTGTTGGACAGGCATGCGTTTGAAGTTGCGAGTTCATATTCCGGTCACCCTACATGGTAGACAGCGGCGTTGTTGCCGCCCTGGCCAATTATACCACGTTGTCGTTGGAATGCCGCTTACAGCGCGGCATCAGTCTCTGATTTCCTTCTCCTGTCGTAGTTCCGCGTTCCCCAGCTTAACACCCTGGGAGTCTCCCAGAATAATTATGCACTGCTATCTGTCTCACTCACACCCCCCTCCCATCCCCTCACCCCACTCCCCCCTGTAGGGATGGGGGGGGGGGGGGTAGGGGGGACCGGGAGGGGGCTGTCAATGTAAACAGCAGCTCCATCTTTTGGAAATTCTGTGCTAAAAACTCCCTCTTCTTTATCCTTCTGTTTATTTCTGCCTTGGTTGTTGTTTTTTTCTTCTCTCTTCCCGTCCCCTCCTTCTTGTTAAGTCCTTCTGACGAGACTATAAACCGAGGCCCCGTGTTCGAACGCATGCAGAACATCTTGCGCACACGTTAAATCCTGTTCCACTTTTCGGAAGAGTAGGCTATTGTGTGCCGGTGGAAACAGATGACAGAATTTACAAAACCTTATTTTCGGGGTGTGTGTGTGGGGGGGGGGGGGGGGGGGGCGGGATATAGATATACCATGTTACATTGGTCTTATTTTCGGGAGATTAGGGGGGGGGGGTTATAGATATAGCACAGCAAAAAATGAATTTCATCTTCCACTGTTTGCTTACATAATGGGCATAGCAAACCTGAGGTCATCATCATCATGTTCTATATATCTAAATTTATGAACATTGAGAGAGAGAGAGAGAGAGAGAGAGAGAGAGTGGAGAGAGAGAGAGAGAGGAGAGAGAGAGAGGAGAGAGAGAGAGAGAGAGAGAGAGAGATTGGTTCCTTTTTCTTAGAGAATGTGCTGAAGACCGTTTGACTTCAGTTCCGTGGGCCCACGAATTCGCGGATTCGAATCTTATCAGCAGCGTGTGGAGAATTACAGATCGGGACTTTTGACGATCTCCAAGGTCAACTTAAAGTGCAGAACCGCCAGTTCCTTGATTCTCTTCGTGTATAATCTACACACGTGCAGGAGATAAAATAATCATGCTCGTTAAAGATCTCGTAGCTCGTGTCAACGTTTGACGGTTTGCATAAACGTGAGCATACCCAGCATGCATCCCGTGCAATAAAATGAGC
>CM054136.1:17639952-17662452 GCA_028751875.1 Rapana venosa | reverse complement strand
AGCAGTTTTAAGTAATTTCAAGTTCCTTTTTTGACCGGGCTCGTGTGGAGTTAAACGTGATAATCCAGATAGGGACAAGAACACCATTTAACGACACCGCAAGCGTCGCCGTTAAGCCCCCATGGGCATTGAGTGAGTGTCGTGAGTCATTGCACAATTACTCAGATGGCTGTGAAATAATTTCCCCCACTTCTGCTAATTCCTTGAAATGAAGTAGGAGCTTTGCAGCAAGAATGCAGTCATTGTTGTTCTGCAAGCTGCACACGCCATGATTCACACAGTCGAGCCACTTTTGTTGTATTTTTTATCATTGCCTGCTGTCTTGTCGTTCTGCTTCACGTGAGGATCTGTTGGCAGGAAAAGATAACTGAGTTTAGACCCCTCCCCCCCCCCCCCCCCCCCCGCATGAAGGATGTGTATAAATATTGCGGGAATTTTTCTTTTTGGCGGAGGGGATGGGTGGGTGGGTGTGGTGGGAATTAGTCTAGCTATTTTTGGCTACCATTGAGCAAAGAAATTATGATGGTTAATGATTTTGTTCAGGTTGATTCCCCAACACTGCAGGTATCGTGTGATTTCAGGATGAATTAGGAAAGGGAAAAGATTAATGTTCAGCTCTTTTGCAAAGTTTTATAACGTATGGGGATTAAGATCTCATCATCATCATCATCATCATCATCATCATCATCATCATCATCATCATCATCACCACCACCATCGACCTACATGCAACGGGAAGATAATATCGAAGATTCAGTGATTGTCAAACTCCCAGATCTTACTGTAGCATCAGTTTTGCTGTTTCCTCCAGCAGAAATGAAATCAAATCAGAGTTTTCCGAAGCTTGGAGAATGTTACCTGGGACAGTCTTTGAGCGGATATGGTAACCATCGCCCCTCAAAACAAATAGTCATCTCACTTTTTCTAGCTCCGCGACTAAGCCGATGCTGTCTTCAGATGAGAGTTTAGCATGCAAAGTTCTGTGTGTGCTTAAACAGAACTTTAACCACTGAACACTATCAACAACGGCTGTGCAGTGTCTCGTCTGGATGGTCACCTCACTGCAGCTCCTCGTTGGTATTCTACAGTTGGCTCTAGGCGTGAGGTTGAATTAGGTTAATGGTATCTGTGAGTGGTTACACCAGGTTGAGCAAAGTAGTGGTAGCATTAGAGCAAGTCGCTTGTCATTAAAATAAACGTGATATAATCTTTCTTGCTTTTTTGTTTTTTATAAAGCGTAAAGCGAAGGTTTTACACTGCCTGCTCTATCATGAACACCGGTGATTGTGAACATCTAACTGCTTCAATCCTGGTTCTAAATGGTCACCTAGATCTACATCTTGTGGGCGAACCATCTTGTCAGAGTCATCCACTCTTTTGGTTCAAGATAATGTTGTGCAAACCAGCAATGGTTCCGCATGTTTGATCCCTCTATTCCTGATTAGCCTCCAGTCTCTGAAAAAAGGCTTCGATTGACTGGCTGTGTGCCTTTGTGATGGAAGGCTTCAAGTCTGATGTCGAAAACTGTCCATGGAAAACAGACTGTCATCGTTCGCCAAAGTTCTTTGCATAACATTTTCTCTCTTATTCACGTGTATGTTCTTCCGTCCCGTAAAAGTCTGTAAACTTAAAGCTGATGTAGAGAGTACATTATATTACATTTTCTTCATTTTCTTGACTGATTGATTCACTGACTGGTTGACTGACCTGTTGATTACTTCATTGGCTAACTGGTTGACTGGCTGACCATCTGCTTGATTGATTGACAGATTAACTTATTTGACTAACTAACCGACCGACTTTCTGGCCAACTGGTTGACTGACTGATTGCCTGATTAAATGACTAGCCTCTCCCTTCACTCTCCCACGAGTCGTTAATGCACTGCAATAAAATGTTTCAGGCCGCAAAAGGACACGGATGTAATTGTGCCTTGCGGAAACTTCCATTTTCATGCTATTTACTCACAAAACACACTGAATTAAAAAAACCCATCAACATTATTCCTACGAGTCTAAAAAAAACCTAAATAATAAATAACCACTTTTCCCTATTGTCTGCACTCACAAAACACACTTAATCAAAAAAACATCAACATTATTCCTATGAGTCTAAAAAAAACCCAAATAATGAACAACAACTTTTCCTCAATTGTCTGTACTCGCAATACACCCTTAATTCAAAACCCATCAACATTATTCCTATGAGTCTAACAAACAAACACTGAACAACAACCTTTCCCCAATTGTCTGTACTCACAAAAACACACTGAAGTCAAAACCCACCAACAATATACCTCATCATCATCATCATCATCATCATCATCATCATCATCATCAGTCCCGTGACCTTGGCGGTCGTGGAGGAGACACGAAAGACGATGCCGTGGTAAGCCTCCTCCATCCATCTCGGTCCTCGGCTCTGCGCAGTAGTGCCGAGTCATTCATCCTGGTCCTGGTCCATTCTCTGATGTTGTCCATCCATGACTTGTTCTGTCTTCCCCTCTTTCTGCCACCTTCTTCTCTCTCTCAAAGACATGAGAGACAATAAACCTACAACTCTAAAAAAAACCCACAACCAAATAATCAATAACAACTTTTTCTCCTCCCTTATTTCTCTGTCCTTACCGCTACTGCTCGCGCGCGCGCGTGTGTGGACACCTTTGCCACCGACCTACCTACCTACCTACCTACCTACACCACCTCCTCCGCTCCTCTCCCCGGTCCCTTCCCTGCCCTGACCTCAGCGGGGCGGACGTTCAGATCCAGAACGAGCGTGGAGACACGGCCCTGCATCTGGCGGCCTACAGGGGCTACAGGGACCTGGTGGAGCTGCTGGTGACCACGGGCCGCGCCGATCCTTTCCTGAAGAACAACCAGAGCAAGACCCCCCTGCAGGAGGCCCAGTCTCAGCAGCACAACGCCACGGCTAAAGCGCTGCAACACTACATGGAGTCTCTGGGTAAAGAGAAAGAGGCGTTGGATGGTTGGTTGGTTGGTTGGTTGGTTGGTTGGTTGGTTGGTGATGGTGGTGATGGTGGTGATGGTGGTGGTGGTGGGAAGTCTGTCTGGGTTAGACAGAGAGAGAGAGAGGGAGAGAGGGGGGAGGAGAGGGGGGAGAGAGAGAGAGGGGGGGAGGGAGGAAGAGGGAGGGAGGGAGGGAGGGAGAGAGAGAGGGGAGAGGTGAGAGAGAGAGAGAGGGGTTGAGGGAGGGAGAGAGAGAGAGAGAGAGGGTGTACTAAGTCCTTTTTTCTTTTTGCCCCCAGGCAAAATGCTTTGTCAGTTATTTGTGGTAAATCGGGTGCCAGGTAAAAAGGTAAAGGAGTCCCATAACCTATATTAAGGTCGTAGGGGAGCGAGGCGTCAGATACCTCACTTCTCTACGGCCAGCGTATTGAGGGCGGCGCCCATCTCCTCTCCCTCGCTGCTTTACCTTCCCTGACCCTAAAGAGGGCAGGTACCCATTTACAGCTGGGTGAACTGGGGGAACTGTACTGAAGCCAAGGCGCGCAAACGGTCACCCATCCAACTGGTAACCACGCTCGACGCTGCTTAAACCTTGGCTTGGGGGAAAGCGAGTGCTCCGACCACTGAGCTATCCCGTCCCCCAGGTGCCAGGGCCACGATTCAAATATTGTTATTCCTCCCCGTGGGGATGCCAGAGGCCTGTCAGCATAGATAGCTCCCCCACTTCTGGAAATGACCTGCTCAGACTTCCTTCCATCTTTTCTATCCCATCTCTTTGTTTCTGCCTTGTTCTTTCTTTTTTTTCTTCCTGTCACCTCTTTCTAGTTTTCTAATTTCTCCCTTCTTGATCCATTCTCCTATTTTTTCCCCCAGAAAGACTTAAGTCGAAGTTGGAATTGCTGGGCCTGACCTGTCAGGCGCGTAACGGCAGCGCAACGCATTTTCGCTCATATGACAGACAATAGTTGCTGTCTGAGCGTTCGATGAGGAAGAAGAAGAAGAAGAAGAAGAAGAAGAAGAAGAAATGTTGTTATGCTTTAAAACCATCATGTTGAGATTGTCTTCAGCCATGGCAACATCTTAGTATAACCATCTAAAACTGTCCTTTAAACGAGAATCCTCTAAAGTTGATATAATATATCAACTTCAGAGGATTCTCGTGTAAAGGAAAGTTTATTATGGCTATCTGTATAGCGAGATACCCCAGAAAAGAGTCAGACAGACACGCGCAATCTTGTCACACAGTGTGTACTTAATATGATGGTCTCACAGTGATTCCCCGGTGGGATGAGTGAGTCAGAATGCATATTCTGGGATACCCCCAGGGCATCAAGCTCAGGAACGTAGGGCAACAACAACGACAACAACAACAACAATAATAAAAGATTAGCAGCTACAGATGTAGCATTGAGTTAGAGAAGCCTGCAACACATTCTGGTTATTATTTATTCATTTTATTTATTTATTCTTTTATATCGAGGATAATGGAACAAGCACTTATGTGCTTTTTTACATCCAGTCCCCGTGTGTATGCGGTTTTGTAACTTTTGTCGTCCGTACCCACCGGCACACAATGGCCTACTCTTACGAAAAGCGAAACATGATTTAACGTGTGCGCAAGATGTTCTGCGTGCGTTCGCCGACGGGGCCTCGGTTTATAGTCTCAACCGAAAGACTTTTGGGGAGAGTTAAGTCTGCACTGATGTTAACTCCAGGGGAAAATATCCCCTTCAACGGGAATTGAACCCAGGTTGTCAGATTGCGAGCGCAATGTTCTAACCACTAGCTATCCCGTTAAGAATAGCCTAGGTAGAAAAAAATAGGAGTACTGTTTAGGAGAGTGCGGGTTAAAGAAGTGTGGGTAAAAGAGGTGTGGGTAGGAGGAATCAGGGTAAGAGAGGTATGGGTAAGAAGGGTGTGGGTAAGAGGGTTGTGGGTAAGGAGGTGTGGGTAAGAGAGGTGTGGTAAGAGGGGTGTGCGTAAGAGGGGTGTGGGTAAGAGGGGTGTGGGTAAGAGGGGTGTGGGTAAGAGGGGTGTGGGTAAGAGGGGTGTGGTAAGAGAGGTGTGGGTAAGAGGGGTGTGGGTAAGAGGGGTGTGGGTAAGAGGGGTGTGGGTAAGAGTGGGTGTAGGTAAGAGGGGTGGGTAAGAGGGGTGTGGGTAAGAGGGGTGTGCGTAAGAGGGTGTGTGTAAGAAGGTGTGGTAAGAGGGTGTGGCTAAGAGAGGTGGTGGGTAAGAGGGGTGTGTGGTAAGAGGGGTGTGTGTAAGAGAGGTGTGGGTGAGAGGGTGTGGTGGGTAAAGGGGTGTGGATAAGAAGGGTGTGTGGGTAAAAGGGGTGTGGATAAGAAGGGTGTGAATAAGAGGGGTGTGGGTAAAGGGGTGTGGTAAGAGGGGTGTGGGTAAGAGAGGTGTGGGTAAGAGGGGTGTGCGTAAGAGGGTGTGGGTAAGAGGGGTGTGGGTAAGAGGGGTGTGGGTAAAGGGGTGTGGGTAAGAGAGGTGTGGGTAAGAGGGTGTGGGTAAGAGGGTGTGGGTAAGAGGGTGTGGGTAAGAGGGGTGTAGGTAGAGAGGGTGTGGGTAAGAGGGTATGGGTAAGAGGGTGTGCGTAAGAGGGTGTGTGTAAGAAGGGTGTGGGTAAGAGGTGTGGCTAAGAGAGGTGTGGGTAAGAGGGGTGTGGGTAAGAGGGGTGTGTGAAGAGGGGTGTGGGTAAGAGGGTGTGGGTGAGAGGGATGTGGGTGAGAGGGGTGTGGGTAAGAAGGGTGTGGGTAAGAGAGGTGTGGGTAAGAGAGGTGTGGGTAAGAGGGGTGTGGTAAGAGGGGTGTGGGTAAGAGAGGTGTGGGTAAGAGGTGTGTGGGTACGAGTGGTGTTGGTAAAAGGGGTTGTGGTAAGAAGGGGTGGGGAAGAAGGGTGTGAAAAAAGGGGTGTGGGTAAGAGGGGTGTGGATAAGAGAGGTGTGGGTAAGAGGGGTGTGGTAAGGAGAGGTGTGGGTGAGAGGTGTGTGGGTAAAAGGGGTGTGGATAAGAAGGGTGTGTGGGTAAAAGGGGTGTGGATAAGAGGGTGTGAATAAGAGGGGTGTGGGTAAGAGGGGTGTGGTAAGAGGGTGTGAATAAGAGGGGTGTGGGTAAAGAGGTGTGGGTAAGAGAGGTGTGGGTAAGAGGTTGTGATAAGAGAGGTGTGGGTAAGAGGGGTGTGGGTAAGAGAGTGTGGGTAAGAGGGGTGTGGGTAAGAGGGGTGTGGGTAAGAGGGGTGGGGTAAGAGGGGTGTGGGTAAGAGGGTGTGGGTAAGAGGGGTGTGGTAAGAGGGTGTGGGTAAGAGGGGTGTGGGTAAGAGGGGTGTGGATAAGAGAGGTGTGGGTAAAAGTCGTGTGGGTAAAAGGAATACGGATAATTATTGGTAAAGTGTGAGTAGAGGAATATGTGGTTACATGGAATCTGGTATGAGAAATATGTGTTTGCAAATACTAAAAATATCTCATTTAATGTGATGAAAATTGAATATACTTATGCATGTGTTAAGGGTCATTGCCTTGTATCATGTTATTGTGGCTGTGGAATGATTAACCAAAATGATAACATTGAATTTTGATGGTCGTACGAGATAATAATGATAATAATAATAATAATAATAATAATAATAATAATAATAATAATACATGGAATTTATACAGCGCTGTATCTTGCACAAAACCGAAATCAAAGCGCTTATCTGGAGATCTCGGTTTATAATCCCATCCGAATGACTTTCGGGGTTGTGGAGTCGGTACTGATGTCTAACTCCAGGAGCAGGATCGAACGTGTGCTTCGGTGGCGTGGATGCTGAATCCTGCAGCATCAGATTGCCAGTTCAACGCTCTAACCACTGGCCATGAACGGGTGGTGGCGGGATAGCCTGGTGGTTAGAGTGATGCATTCGTCATCTGCTGACCCGGTTCGAATCTCGTTCAAGAGGATCTTTTCCTCTGGAGTTAACATCAGTGCCGACTCCACTCTCCCAAAAAGTCCTTTTGGGGAGACTATACACCGAGGTCCCGTGTGCGAATGCACGCAGAACATTTTGCGCACATGTTAAAACCCGTTCCGCTTTTTGGAAGAGTGAGCCAACGTGTGGCAGTGGGAACGGATGACAAAATGTACAAAACTGCATACACAATGGGACTGGATGTAAAAAAAAAAGCACATGAGTGCTTATTCCATTATCCTCGAATCTAAGAAAAAGAAAGATAAAAAAAGAAAGAAAAAGAAAGAACCTGGGCCGTCAGATCAGGAGCGCCTCGCTCTACCCACCAGGCTATCCCGTCACCTATATCTCACTATAGGGATGTCTGTGTCTCTCTCTGTCTTTTCTGTTTCTGTCTGTCTGTATCTCTGTCTATGTCTTTCACTGCCTTTCTGTCTGTCTGTCTGTCTGTCTCTGTCTCTGTCTCTCTCTCTCTCTCACCCACTGTTTGAACACTTTCCTTCAATTTTTTGTTGGTTCTAATCCCAAAGAAATCCCAAAGACTATATTCTGTCAGTCAGCTCAGCAAAGTCTGTTGCCCATACCGCTCTACCGCCATTCTGTAGCACAACCAACACTACAGCGGGCCTTCTGTTGCAGGCTGCCATCGCTTCAAGTCCTTGCCTATGTCGGACTCCTCCAGCCGACAGGTGGCGTCGCCCCAGGAGCAGCCCTCGTCCTCCACCCCCGCCCAGTCCTGGCCCCGCTACCAGTCCTTCCCCAAGTTCCCCGACCCCAGCCTCCTCACCGACATGGCCCGGCCCCACACCCACCCCCAGCTCATCAACAACCTCTCTCAGGGCGCCGGCAGCCTGGCTGGCAGCGCGGACGCTTCTCTTCTCTTTCAGGGACCCGGCAGATCAGAGGCTGGGACAGACACGCTTACGGGTATCGCGGGTTTACGAGGACTGCCAGGGTTCGTCACCAGTCCAGGAGAACGACTCCACCCCTTTCACAGGGATCCTCAGGAAAACGTTGACGAAGGCGTGGACTACGGGAGAGTGCAGGCTGTGCGGGACGTTCACAGAGAGCAGCAGGACCGGCATCTGGATGTCGGGGGTGAGGCGCGGGGTCAGGGTCTCCCCCACTACCCCAGGAACGGCGTGGGGCTGAACCAGCTCAGCGCTCCTCCATCTAGTGGGCACGTCCTTGACATTGACGGTGGGACGAACGCGAGTTCTGGAGGACCTCAGGTAAGGCACAGTGCACAGTCCTCTTCTTCTTCTTCTTCAAGCGCGGTGTGGCGGCACCAGAACGGGAAAGGCGGCGTGCACGGGGGAAGCCACACTTACGGCTACGAAGCGGGACTTCCACCCCCCTGTCATGACTCCGCCGCCACACAGACGTCAGCAGCAGAGCTTCGTGAGGCACGAGGACCTCACTCTGTTCGCCGAGTCCTTGCAGCTGGAAGTGGTCAAGCTGAGAGACAGCCTGAGCGGCAAGGAGCTGCGAGTGGCCGAGCTGGAGAACATCGTGTCTTCCCTGAAAACACAAAACACGCAGCTTCAGCAGGTGATGGCTGAAAAGCAAAGCCGGTTGAAAGACATGCTAGCTTCCAAAGAGTCGGAGATAGCTGAACTGGCCAGAAGGCTGCAGGAAACGGAGAGGCACAACCTGTGTTTACAACAGGCGTTGGCGGAAAGGCAGGAAAGCTCCAACCAAATGTCTGCTGAAAGCGAGAGCAAAGTTCTGGAGCTGACGGCAAGAGTGAGCGACCTGGATCGGCTCAACAGGAGTTTACAGCAGCTGCTGAGCACGCACCAGGAGACGATGAAAGGCGCGCTGGCCAGCAAAGACCTGGAGCTGGCGGCTTGGAAAGGCAAAGTGACAGCGCTCACCCCCAAAACAGTTGTCGATACGGGGACATCCTGCCCCTCCACAGGCAAGTTGGCTGGGCGTGATCAACCTACCACTTCTACAGGTA
Source organism: Rapana venosa (assembly GCA_028751875.1). Taxonomy (NCBI): domain Eukaryota; kingdom Metazoa; phylum Mollusca; class Gastropoda; order Neogastropoda; family Muricidae; genus Rapana; species Rapana venosa. Next base: position 17,653,574 of record CM054136.1, on the reverse strand, counting down.
ACCATCGTCATTCTGTGGATGATTCTGAATCAGGAAAAGAGTTTCTGCACAAGCAGGACTCCTCGAAGTCATCCGCCAAGACGTCTGTCTGTGATGGATCGGAAACCCACCCCATACAACAGACACCGCTTCCCCAAACACAGTGCGGGGTGATCCGGAGCTCAGACCCTTCACACAAGACAGAAGCTCACGTAACAGCAGCCCCAGGGATGTCTCCCAAGGACTCGGCTTCCATGGGGACCCACCCCGGCTACAAGTCCAAGCCCGACTCTGCTGGTCTGCTGCAGTGCCAGCTGCGGGCATCAGTGGCCAGGCTGTTCCAGGACCCCGCCCACACATGGAAGCTGGACGCTGATGGCCGAGAGTGGACAGAGGGCAGAGAGTTCCAGCTGCTGGACGCCAAGCCGGTCAACTGTGGGTCAGACGGGGAGCGCAGAGGGTCGTGCTCTCTGGTCTTCAGCATCCAGCACCAGGGCCGCAAGTACATGTTGAAGGTACGTGTGCTGCAGCACTGCTGAGTTGTTTTGGCAGCTCTGGCCCCTGCACTCGGTTTGCTTCAGTCTGTCTTTTCTTTGTAGGGACAGACTGGTTTTGTTTTAAAGTGCGCGAAATCTTGTAACAGGCATAGTTATGTATGTACACAAACTACAACAAAAACCAGACAAACATAGGTATAGGATACAGGTTAAAGTAGATGATTTTTGTCAGTGTTTTTTGACAGTCTGTGTGTTAGCTTTTTTGTTCTCATTGAAAAAAAATCGTTAATTATTTCATTCTTTTATTCTATGCACACCCTTATGGGCATGCAGGGGGCTCTTTCAGAATAAAAACCATCCACACTTTCTAGAAATTATGCACTAAAATTTCCCCCTTTTCGATCACCCCTTTGTTGCCGCCTTCTTCCTTAACTCTCTATCCCCACTCGCTTGCTTATTTTCTTCCTACCCAGCCTATTCTCCTGCCTGTTTTTTTTTCCAAGTAAACCTGAAAGTGTTCTTATGAACATTTTGATGATGAAGGAGCTGCCCTGAAGTCGAGATGTGTCAGCTGAGGCTCGCGGGCAGACCTCCTACTGAGTTACTAGCGCAGGAGAAGACCAGGGTCTGTGCATTTTACCCAGTACAGCCATTCTGTGTATTGTCCACTCAGCCCTGCAGTGCTTTTCTTCCTGCTTTTACTTGTATCTCTCTCTCTCTCTCTCTCTCTCCTCTCTCTATATATATATATATATATATAGTGTTTCCTAGCCATTAACAAGTAAGCAGAGTGTCAACAACAACAGGTGGTCTACATAGAGATAACTGGCAAGGAAGCGTTTAATAGCCCAGAAATAAGTATAGATATACAAATCAAAAGCAAAACCACAAAAAAGCAAAATAATCTCACAGCAGCCTGTGCCAAATCATTTTAATCACATTTTGACGCGATTTGAACGGAAAACATCTGCATACAAAAACACAATACTTGCATCAAGCAAAAAACAACAAAAAACGATCGAATACACAAAAACCTCACCTTTGGTAAACCTCAAGGAAGGAAAAACAACAACCAAACAACGAACAAAACAAACAAACAAAAGACACACAGCAAGAACTGCAGCAGTAGCACAATTGTAGAAACAGGAAAAAACAACAACACCAACGATAAAAGTTATTAACAACAGCAATAAATAATAACAACAATATCAATCTGACAGGAAGGGAGAAAACTCATTTTGGCGAGAAGTAAATACCCGCAATGATTAACGTTCTTTTCCGTTGTCCGCAGTTGCGTCACGGTCTAGAAGTGTGTGTGTGTGTGTGTGTGTGTGTGTGTGTGTGCACGCGCGTGCGCACGCACGCACAGACGCACGCACGAGCGTGTTTGCTGGTAAAGCGGTGCACTTAAGCTGCTACTGTGTTGTTGCTATTTTGTTTTGTTTTGTCAGTTATCTGGCGAATTAAGCTGATAAAGCTGTATTATGTGGGTGACCTATTATTTGTCTATCGTTTCAGGGCAGTCGAAAAGCAGAATATTTGGGTCACCTTTTTGTGTTTTTTTAAATATATATACCCTTGTTGATGTCAACTTCCGATGTAGAGCAGTATGTCTTGCAGGCTAATTGTTCTAGTTTAGTTTTAGTACCAGTATTGTAGTTTACTGCTCAAGCGCATTGCAAGCTACATAATTATCTATCTATCTATCTATCTATCTATCTATATCTATCTATCTATCTAGATAGATAGATCTATCTATCTATATATCTATCTATCTACACACACAAAAGCAAGTGTGAAAATGATCACAGAGAATAAATACGGCTATATTCCATGGACAATGACGTTGCGGTCAGTTATAATCCTATAATGATGTACAAAGACAATATCCACCCACTGGAGACTTGCTGTATAGCCTTGGGGTACTTCTATCAGAACTGGGAAGCGAGTCAGACATCCGTGTGCTGCATGCTTTGCTTTTCTCGTTCCTCGGCTAGAGCTGCGAGGTTCACCAATCGTCAGATTTTTACGTGTGCGACCGGTTTTACCCACCATTGATGTAGCTGCTTTCCTACTTTGGGAATGATACCTAAGCGTGACACTGGTTTGCGTGCGTTTGTTGTTGTTGTTTTCTTTTAAAAAAAAAAATGTCACCCGTTTCTATCGGCCCGAATGTCCTTCTCTTTCAGAAGGAAGAACAGGTTTTAACGTGTGCGCAAGATGTTCTGCGTGTGTTCGCACACTCCGTTTATAATCTTATCCTAAGGACTTTCGGGGGAGTGGAGTCAGCACTGATCTTAACTGCAGGAGGAAGATAGCCTTTAGCATGGCTCGATTCTGTGCCGTCAAATCCCGAGCGCAATGCTCTAACAACTAGCCATACCCCCCCCCCCCCTCTCAACCTCCCCTCCCACCGCCCACCCCACCTCATCGAACCCTTTTTAAATCCGACCAATTTTTGCTATTGAAAAACATATTTTATGAAGACAACTTTCATTATGTACTTACAACTATGCATAGTAAATCGTTAACAATCTTATTGTCTGATTCACCTTCACACCAACATGGTAAATTTGATTTGTTTGCTTGACAAGATTTAGCGTTATAAAAATTCCATGTATTATTATCATTATCACTAAAATATTCATCTTGATGGCTTCAAGAGTTTTCTTTGTTGGTTTATCTTTAAGCACGGGGTTTATTTTCTATAAAACTCCTGTTTCCTGCAACACATTACTCATGTACACATATAAATCGCGTGTAGTAGATTCTGGTCTGGCGTGGTCTGTTGATATCATCAAGCTAGCTTTGAATCAGCTCGTTCGGTTTTATTTTTATTGACAGAGATCTCCGCGCTGCCAACGTGTTGAGATGGTTATTGCACCTGATCTAAGCTGATGGATTGATTTTGTCCAAAAGTAATCACAGAAGTGCGCCAGAAGTTTGCCATCGGTTGCATTTAGAGAGTGTGGCCAATATGGGGACAAATAACTGGATTCTCCAAAGCAGACTGATATATTTTAACATCTTTCCTGTTTGGTCATGTTGTCTAGCATTGTTGTAAGACCATTTGTAAGCTTGTTTCAAAAGCCAGTTTAATGTTCTCCAAATTTTACATAGCTGCTATGAAGTATTTCCACTTGGCTGTGTCCATGGGCAGATTTATATTCAAGCAAAACTAGAACGCATCTCTTTTGATGTAGTAAAATATTCAGTTATCAATCGTTTCTGATATCTTTCTTTTCCGTGCAATGATATGTATAGTTGGCTGTTAAGCTTGCTGCATATTTTGGTCATTAACTGTGCCCCCTCCCCCCAAAAAAAACCTTGACAAACCCTTATACTTTTATTTTGGTTGTTTGGTTTGTCTACACACCTCAGATGCACCCCTCACCACCCCCCCCCCCCCAAAAAAGAAAAAAACCAAAACAAAACAACCCCCAAACTTGACAAAACCCTTATACTTTATTCATTTATTTTTTCGGGTATGTTTGCTTGGTCTACACACCTCAGATGCTGACCAACCTCATCAACCTGTCCTGCAAAAACAAACTTGACAAACCCTTATACTTGTGTGTGTGTGTGTGTGTTTGGTTGGTCTACACACCTCAGATACACCCCTCACCAACCCCCCGCAAAAACAAACTTGACAAACCCTTATACTTGTGTGTGTGTCTGTTTGCTTGGTCTACACACCTCAGATGCTGACCAACCTCATCAACCTGTCCTGCGAAGCGCACTCGCAAGGCCGCAGTCTGGACGCGCACCTCCTGCACTGCTTCGGCGCCGAGTTCCACGCGCCCCTGCTACTGCACCAGCACGCCAACGTGGTGCGCGTCAGGCACCACTACCAGGGCGACACCCGGCGCTTCTCCGGCTACCTCCGCCTGCTGGTGCCGCCCACCCTGGACGTGCCCGTGGACATGGCCCGCCGCACCACCTTCCTGGTCCTGGATCACTACCCGCTCACGCTGCAGTCCTTCGCGGAGAGGTTGTGGAGGAGCGAGGACGCCAGGCACGACCAGAGGCGCCCGGGTACAGCTCAGGGTCAGGGTCGAGGTCAAGGTCAAGGTCAAACCGGAATACAGGGTCAAGGTCAAGGTCAAACTAGGATGCCGGGTCAAGGTCAAGGTCAAGACTAGGGCGCAGGTTCAAGGTCAAACTAAGGTGCAGGTTCAAGGCCAAGATCAAGGTCAAACCAGGATGCAGGCTCAAGGTCAAGGTCAAACTAGGGTGCAGGCTCAGGCTCAGGCTCAGGCTCAGTCTCAGGAAACGCACGGAGGCGGATTTCGCCAGTCGGAGCGGCAGAACCTTCCAGAAGGGAAGTCTGTGGAGCAGCAGTTTCTCCTACAGGTGGTCTACCAGCTTCTCTCGGCCGTGGACTTTCTGCAGCGGCACGAGGTGGTGCATCGGGACATCAAGGCCGACAACGTGTTCCTGGACTGGCGCCTGAGGCCTGTGCTGGGGGACTTCGGCCTGGCGCGCACGCTGCAGGGGTACCGGGGTCAAACCCTGGCTCCCTTCACGGACAGAGGCCAGGTGCTGGCGGGGAACTCTCACGCCTGGGCCCCTGAGCTGTGCCGGTGGAGTAGGGTGGATCCGGCTACTCTGACCCAGCCTGTAAGTCTTGTGTGTGTGTTAGTGTGTGGTGTGGTGTGGTGTGTGTGTGTGTGTGTGTGTTGTTGTGGTGGTGGAGTAGGGTGGATCCGGCTACTCTGCTCCAGCCTGTAAGTCTGTTAGTGTGTGTCAGTGTGTGGTGTGGTGTGTGTTGTGGTGTGGTGTGTTGTGGTGTGGTGTGGTGTGTGTGTTTGTTGTGTTGTGTGTGTTGTGTTTTGTGTGTGTGTTGTGTGTGTTGTGTGTTGTGTGTGTGTTGTGTGTGTTGTGTGTGTGTGTGGTGTGGTGTTTTTGTGTGTGTTGTGTGTGAGTGTGTGTGGAGAGAGAGAGAGAGAGAGAGAGAAGGAGAGAGAGAGAGAGAGAGAGTGATAGAGAGAGAGAGAGTGTGTGTGTGTGTGTGCTTGCGTGCATGCGTGTGAGTGTGTTTGAGAGTGTGTGTGTGTGTGTGTGTGTGCGCGCGCGGGCATCGCTTTTCCATTATAATACATTTACAGTCTTCAAATGATTCAACAATTGCAGCAGCAGTCATAATTGCTTGATAAAACCCATGATTACAATCGTAATCAGTCGTAATGAAAATGACTTGTCGAAATCCACAGCTGTTACAAATGCAGCGACAATCTCATGTCAAAATCTAGGAATGCCTTGTCAGAATCCTGGATTTTAACAGCGGTTAGTGTCATAACAAGATGGTTTCTTGTTCACCGCTGACTAAAATGACTTGTCAAATTCACTGTTGCAATGACTGTAGCCTTCGTCACCGCTTGTTTCTGGTCTTTTCTGTCGATGATATTGTCAGAGATTTTGGGGGATTGTGTTAAAACTGCTTGTTCATCTTTTGTCTAGTATCTTGTTTTATAAACGGTGTTTTTCCTTTTGTGATCTCAGTGTCTGTCTTCGTGTAGCTGTTGTGTATTTTTGGTTTTGCTTGAGTATTATTTTTTAAAATATATATTGTTTACTCTCTTTTCTAATTTTGGATACTCTTATAGTTACAGAAATGTCTGCATGATCTGTCATGGCAACAACAATGAACACGCTTGTTTACAGCCTGATGGCTGTATCAATCTAGTCTATGCACCTACAGCTACACTTCTTTGCCGCAAGGGAATATAATAATCTTATATGCCTGTGGGACAAAACTTTGATATTTTCAGACCATATGCTACAAAAGAAGGGGGTGGGGGTGTGGAAAGAACCCCAGCAAGCAACAATAATAAAGGCTGTATCATCCTATCCTTTCCCGTCATTAAAAACAATATTTTATTGCGTAACACTTATTGTCACACGAGATTCAATTTGCATGGAATTGAGGCTGTGCCCCCAAGGGAGAGCCAATACGACGGCACACATTTTCTTTTTTTTTTAAATCTGCGTGTACATTCGTTATACCTGCACAAGTAGGATTTGTGACAGGACTTTAGACAAGATCATGTGGAGCGTTGACGACCGTTCTTGTACGTGAGCTAGATCTATGTGAGTTGCATGCACAAAACCTGAATATATCGCCTTTTCTGGAAAACAAAACAACCAGCACCTCATCTACCATTCCTGGTTTTGTGTGTAGAGGGAGAGCTGTCGTGCGTTCCCTAGCTTAACACTATAGGGGTGGGGGGGAGGGAGAAGGGGGGAGGGGGTGTAATTCAGAATATGCCGTCTACCCAATCATGCCACGGGCGAGTTTTTTTTTTCTTTTCAAAATTGAAGGGTAAAACACGAGACCTGTCCTTTTCTAGACCACCAAACATCCATGGTACTGATGTAGGTGACATATAACAGGTTTACATTGCATGTCTTAGTTGACTTAAACTTTAGCGACCCCCCACTCCCCCCAAAATAAACCAACCCCATAGATAACTTGTTTTGGTATTGCATAGAGTTTTCATAGTGTTTCTTGGGCAAGATTGCATCATGTGGAGCCCATCTCACTTCAGTGCGCAAGGTGCATGCTAGGCGTGTAGGGTTATGTATCATCCATGCCACCTGCTTGAGCTATTCCCTTTTTTAAACAAAATTAAAAGTTGATGGGTTTTCAAAGTGTGCAGCGGGGGCGGTATAGCCTAGTGGTTAGAGCGTTGAACTCACGATCTGATGGCCCGGGTTCGAGCCACGACCGAGGTACCCTCGAAGGGATTTTTCCTTTGGAGTTAACATTAGTACCAACTTCACTACCCCAACAGTCCTTCGGATCAGACTATAAACCGTAATCTCGGGTGTGAACGCACTCAGAACATCTTGTGCACACCTAGTTTTTGCCTTACGGAAGACTAGGCCAGTGCCTGCCGAAAAGAATGGATGACAACATTTAAAAAAAAAAAAGCACGCATACTGATATCGTGTTTAGACGGCAGTCCCGAAGTCGGAATGCGGGTACCTTAACAATGGTTAAAGCGCTCGCATATGCAAACATCTCATCTTTGGTGAGACTCAGAACTCCAGTCGAGAAGCAGAACATCCAAAAAAAATAAAGAAGATATGCAAAAGATATATCTGCGTCAGCACTCCGTACCTCAGTTTAGTTTCTCATCTGAAGGACTTAAAGATTTTAAAATTTTTAAAAAATGTTTAAAATTTTATTCTTTTATATCAAGGATGATGGAATAAGCCCTGATGTGCTTTTTTTTTACAACCAGTCCCCGTGTGTATGCGGATTTGTGAATTCTTTAGGGGAATGGAGCAAGTACAAACGCTAACCTCATCGGAAAGGTCCATCTCCAATGGACACTGAATTTCACCGCAGACTCGAACGCACGGCCTCAAGTCATCATCAGATCATAAACACAACAACATATAACCACTGATAAGTCACCTGCTTCCATTTTCACCAGTTTACTCTTTAATGATAATAATAATAATAATAATAACAATAACAATAATAGTAATAAATGGAACTTATATAGCTCTTTCACAACAGAAACTGATTTTCTTCAACCAGATCACTCTCAAGGACATCTACAGCAAGTCAGACGGCTTCGCGGTGGCGCGCATGTTCTATCATCTCTTCGGCAGAAGCAGCTACAACAACAACAACAATAACAACAACAATAAAGATGCCGACGACAGTGACGACAAGAGCAGCAACAGCAGCAACAACAGCAGCAACAGCAGCAACAGCAGCAGCAACGGCAGTGAGGACTGGTTTCCTACCTCCACGCTGCAGCAGCCTCACTATGCGGACAGCGCTGTGCGTCTGCTGCAAGGCCCCGTGTGTGAGGGACTGGCGCACGTGCTGAGGTCTATGGTGCTGGACAACCCGGCTGACAGGCCCTCTGTCAGGCAAGCGCTGTGCAGGTAAATGACAATGACAATGGCAATGACAAATTCTTTTATTTCGAGGATAATGAATAAGCACCCGTGTGCTTTTTTACAATCAGTCCCCGCCCTTTTGGGAGAGAGAGAGAGAGAGAGAGAGAGAGAGAGAGAGAGAGAGAGAGAGAGAGAGAGAGAGAGAGAGAGAGAGACAGACAGACAGACAGACAGACAGAGACAGAGAAAGAGAGTGTGTGTGTTGGGATGGAATTGAACCTAAGACTGTTCGAGTTTTTTGTCCACCTGCTGGACTAAAAAGGGGTGTACGTGCATTAGAAGGACTGGGGTGAGGGATAGGGGTAGATTGTTAGAAGAATGAGGGAGATAGGGGGGTGGAAGGGTGGTATTGATGGTGGTGGTGGTGGTGGAGGTGGTGCATGAGAGAGAGCGAGATAGAGAGAGAGAAGGTAGGGGGGAGAGAGAGAGAGAGAGAGAGAGAGAGAGAGAGGAGAGAGAGAGGAGAGAGAAGAGAGAGAGGAGAGAGAGAGAGAGAGAGAGAGAGAGAGAGAGAGAGAGAGAGAGAGAGAGAGAGAGAGAGCGAGCAACATTAATGGTGAGAAAAAAAAGGTCGCATACGCAAACATCTCACAATATTGATGAACCTCAGAACTCAAGCCGAGGAATGAAAACAAAACAAGCAAACAAACAACCCCCCCCTAAAAACCACCCCACCCCCCAACAACAACAACACCACCCCAACAACAACCAACAACAACAGCAATAACAACAAAAAACACACACAACCCAATACACAACAAAACGACATCGACGACACTGATGCTGCTGCTACTGCCACTGCTGCTGCTGATACTACTACCACTACCACTACCACCACCGCTACTCCTACTACTACCACTACCACCACCACCACTACTACTCCTACTACTACTACTACTACTACTACCACCACTACTACTGCTAATTATGACGATGCTTGCGGGTAGTAGTAGTACTAACACTTCTGATGATAACCCACTGTTCATGTGTCTGCACGGCTCCCCAGGGTAGGAGTGTTGCTGTTCAGACCAGAAGGGCAGCTGACCATGGTGGACCAGGCAGAGGAGTTCTTCACCTCCCAGCTGCAGCAGTTGTCCGCCCTTTCCTCGCCCTCTGAAGTCTCCCGGTGTGTACCCCCCTCCCGCCAAGGGGTGACTCTTTGGCCACACTTTACTGTTATCGGTTTTTTTTTTATGACGCTCCATCACATTATGAATCGCATTGCACCTAGGGGGTCAAATTTTAGCCATTAACATATTATTAATCTGCTGGACCCCAGAAGGAAGGAGAAAGAAAGGAAGACCAAAAGCAACGTGGAGGAGAACTGTGGAAAGTGAGATGAAGGCCATGCAGCACTCTTGGGGATCAGTGACTAGGTTGGCCCAGGATAGCAGGAGTGGAAGCGCTTTGTTGCTGCTCTACACACCACTGGGTGTAATGGTTAATGATGATGAATCTGCAATAAAAAGGCTCTTCAATACAAAAAAATAGATTGAAAATCAGGCAATTCTATGAAAAGTTATTAGAAATTAAACTGATACACTGCAGGAAGTGACAAAATGAGAAATTGACAGGTTTAGCATCGCCATAGGTGGTCAGAATGAGGGATTAGGTATTTAAAAAAAAACATGTTTAAAAGCAAATTGAAACAAAATCATGGCTTGATATTTCAATACAAGGTAGAATAATGGCTATAGTTTTAAAATCACTCAAAATCTCAAAATCAACAACCTGACCCCCACCTGCCTAAAATGGTTCCTAGCGGAAAAGTGGGTCAGGTGCTAAGAGACTCATTTCGTGGTGGAGCGTCACATTTGTTAGGTTTTTTTGTGTGGAAAAATTAGTATGTATACTTTAAGGGTGGAATTTATTCGCGTGTGTGTATGTGTGTTTGTTTGGTTGTTTGTGTGTGTGTGTGTGTGTGTGTGCGTGTGTGTGTGTGTGTTTGTGTGCGTGTAAGCACTCACGCGGGCTTCCAGGCACGTGGGTTGTGCGCACTAATGTATGTAACCGATTACGTACATTTGTACGGACGCACACAAGCATGCACGCACGCTCGCACACATACAAACACAAACTTACACACACACACAAACACACGCGCGCGCGCGCGCGCACACACACAAAGAAACACACACACACACACACGCACACATACACACACGCATGCGCGCGCATACACACACGTGCGCACGTCCGCACACATACATCTCTCTCTCTCTCTTTCACACACACTCTCAGTCACTCTCCCCCGCACACACACACACACACACACACACACACACACACACACACACACACACACACACGCACACACCCCCTGCCTTTTTAACACATTTCTTTAAAATAAGACATCACGAGCTAAGCGGTACAAGCAGACACGAAATCCTCGATTATAACAACAACACACTGCAACAGGATACAAACTTAAGAGAGAAAAAACAACAACCCACCACCATCATAAAATAACTATATTTTTTTTCTCCATACGTCTTTTTCCCCACAGAGCGAGAGAACCGGAAGAAGGGACACTGAGCATGGCAGAGAGCGTGGCGGCCAATCAGAATCACTGTCTGGCAGACTTCCTGCTCACCTTTTCCGGCGAGGAATTCTGGGAAGCTTACAGGGAGATGAGGAACCTCGGTTTTTGAAACGGTGCACCTGCGAGTGTTGTTCTCTTCACTGGCTTTGAAAGAAAAAAAAAGAAGAAAAACCAAAAAGAAGACTAGACAGTGATATTTGATGGTATGTCCGTTATTCTTTTTCCTTGTGGAGTTTTTTTTATCTCCCCACCCCCCTCCCACTCTGCTTTTCTCTTCCTTTTACCTGTACTCCTCACTGAGACTTCCTGGAAACGGAACGGGGCAAGAGTACTAATGGCGCACCAACATGCACAGGGTTATGTTTTTGTCTTTTTTCCCTGTCTCCTTTAAAAAAAATCGTTTTGAGGCCGGGGAAGGGTGGGGGGTGGGGTGGGGGTTGCATTTTGACACATCACACCCCATTACACGTCATATCGATCACTCCACACCGCAGAACTTCTTGCCCACACGTTAAAACCCGTTCCGCTTTTGGGAAGAGTAGGCCATTATGCGCCGGTGGGAATGGATGACAAAATTGACCAAACTGTATACTACACACGAGGATTGGATGAAAAAAAAGCACATGAATGCTTATTCCATTATCCTCGAAATAAAAGAATAAAATTAAATAAAAAAATAAATAACTACCACTACACCACATGATCATTTTACACTACACCACACCACCACCCTTTCATCTCTAGTTTTGATGTAAAATCATCATCATGTCTTATTTCTTCAAAAATTATTTTTTAAAAACCCAACAACCCCAAAAGAACCCCCCCAAAATCCCAACAGAAATTCTTTAAACTACGCATGAATAAGGTAATATTAGAAACGCATACGTGTCTTTGTTTTAAGCCTGAATCAAGACTGCACTGTCCAATTCTGACATGACGTTTTCAGCACGAACAGAACCTGCTGAAGAGTGATGATCATAAATTATGCTTTAAATGCCTAAACCAGAAATCTTCGAAGGATCCGCGCGTCCAAACATGCTTCCCGTTGAACAAAAAAAAAGACATCCTGTGGTAGGTTGGCTTTTGGGGGCTTTTTTAAAAGGTGGTGTTTTTTTCAATTAGCGCGATGTCTTCGCATGGTGGTTTGGTTGGACCTACAATGTGATAAGCTGGATGCCCGCATAGAACTGCTAACATGAACGTGGGCATACACAACTGGACTTGTTTCAGAACAGAACGGAACAGAGACAGTTTCTTTCCTCTACCCTTTGTGATAAAAGTGTACACACACCGAGGCTTTAAAGAAAGTACCCTGTCAATTCAGTTTTGTTTGTTTGTTTGTGTTAGGGTTTTTTTTTTCCCGTATAGACAAACATGTGGTCTTTCAGTCAGATCGAGTTGTTGGTGTCGGTGTTGCTGTGGTGGACAAGATGTGGAATGTATTCATCTTTGTGTTGGGGGTCTCCACTTCGTGCTTTTTGAACATGTGTATGATGAGAATTTTGTTTAATGTGTACGTGTACTTCACTCTAGTGTATACCTTCCATTTAGCTAAGGTGAAAAGCAGAGATTAGAATTTCCTTTCGTGTTTTTGCCCTCAACCTCAGACCTTTCTGTCCAGTCTTTTCCTTTACACCTCTCCCCTCTTCACTTTTTCGCTGGCCCTTTTTTGGAAGATAAAGTGTGATTTAAAGATTGAACAGAAACCAGTCATGGTTTAAAAAAAATCTTCTGACGTACAGCCACTTAATGGGGGTCAAGCCCCAAAGCTCTAAGCTGATATTTCACTGTGGTAACCACTTGGATGGGTGACCGTTTGCGCGCCTCGGCTTTAGTACAGTCCCCCAGTTCACCCAGCTGTAAATAGGTACCTACCTGCCTCTTTAGGGCCAGGGAAGGCAAAGCAGCGAGGGAGAGGAGATGGGCGCCGCCCTCAATATGCTGGCCCCTGGAGAAGCTGAGTTCTCTGATGGCTCACTCCCCTACGACAACATAGGTTATGGGGCACCTTTACCTTTTTTTTTTAACCACAGAGAAAGTAGGTAGGTTTACATCTGCCTTTTTATTGTAAACATAAGATATTTCGAAGAAAAACAACACGGCAGTGTTGAGGAACAAGAGACGCGCTATGCTTTCATTTTAAAACTGACCTTGGTAAAAGAAAGACGGGTGAATTTTTTGTGTGTGATCTTCTTCTTCAGTCATTAGGTCTGTGACAATACCTATACTTACTTGTTTTCTTTGAAATATTGCCAGTCACTTTTTCGTAGAAAGGACTAGCGATACCCTGAAATTATGAGAGAGAGGGATGAAAAAAGAGCAATCATGCATGCATACAGACATGCATACCATTTACTACGTCTGTATCTGTCTCCCTCAGGCAGGAACAATAAATCATGTGACAGACACGGAAAAAAGATGAGCGCGGATTTTCTGATAGAAGCTGGACAACAAACACTCGAACTGAACCACTAACTTGTGAGATCTGTGATCAACTCCGAAACTTGCTTTAATTAAACGAACGTGTGACATTTTGTGCTGCAACGCTGAAGACAATGACTTGTACAGTGGTACCTGTGCACTCATCCCCCTTTCTTCCCCGCTACACAGAAACAGACACGCACACACACACTTACACACACACACACACACACACACACACACACCACAACACACACACACAC
>CM054136.1:17624952-17634952 GCA_028751875.1 Rapana venosa | reverse complement strand
TCTTTCTTCTTTCCTTCCTTCCTTTTCTTTCTTTCTTTTTCTTCTTTCTTTCTTTCTTTCTTTCTTCTTCCTTTCTTTTTTTCTTTTTCCTTCTTTCTTTCTTTTCTTTCTTTCTTTCCTTTCTTTCTTTCTTTCTTTTCCTTTCTTTTTCTTTCTTTTTCCTTTCTTTCTTTTCCTTCTTCTTTCTTTCTTCTTTCTTCTCTTTCTTTCTTCTTCTTTTCTTTCTTCTTCTCCCTTTCTTTCTTTCTTCTTTCTTCCTTTCTTTCCTTTCTTCTTCTTCTTTCTTTCTTCCTTTCTTTTTTCTTTTCTTTTTTCTTCCTTCTTTCTTCTTTCTTCACTTCTTTCTTTCTTCTTTTCCCTTTTTATTCCTTCTTCTTCATTCTTTATCTTTCTTCTTCTTTCTTTTTCTTCTATCTTTCTTCTTTTCCTTTCTTTCTTCTTTTTTCCTTTTTTTTACTTCCTTTTCTTTCCTTTCTTTCTTTCTTTCCTTTCTTTCTTCTTCTCTTCCTTCCTTCCTTCCTTCTTCCTTCCTATCCTTCTTCTTCATACTTCCTTCTTTCCTTCCTTCTTTCCTTCCTCCTTCCTTCCTTCTTCTTCATTTCCTTCCTTTCCTATCTTTCTTCTTTCTTCCTCTTCCTTCCTTTCTTTCTTCTTTCTTTCTTTTCTTTCTTTTTTCTTTCTTCTGGTCTCTGTGTTTCTCTGTCTGTCTGACTGGCTGTCAGCGACTCTGCCTGTCTGTCTGTCTCTGTCTCTCTATCTCACTGTCTCTGTCTCTATCTGTCTGTCTGTTTGTCTCTGTCTGTCTCTGTCTCTGTCCCCCCCCCCCCTCTCTCTCTCTTTTCTCTCTCTCTCTCTCTCTTTTTCTCTCTCTTGTCTTTCGTTTTTGTTTTTTCCCCCCTTTCCTTTTTTCTTCATTTTTTTAGTATTCATTTTCCCCCTCTCTTTTTGTCTTTCTTCGTTTCATTTTTCCCTCGTGTTTTTTGGCTCCTTTTTCTCAGTCTTAAACATATTTCTGTCCATCTTCTACTCTCTATCCTCATAGTATTTTCTTTGACTGAAATCATCTATACTTAACTTCATCCATTAACGCCTTAACTAATCTTGAGGACACTGCACCGAATTTTGCAGAATGTGTACAGTGGGCAAATTCAACTTAGCGGAGCCCATCCGTCACCAGGTACGAAAAAGCATGCTGGGCATGGTCATGTCATCCCCCTCACTAGCAATACCAAGTACTTTTTCCTCTACAAAAAAAAGTTGACAAAATTTTCTTCAAAATTATGTGCACAAGATGTTCTGCTTTCCTTTGGTGGTTGAATATTTCTGAGGTTATATTAAAATCCCAGCGGATATTTCCGATTTAAAACTGTAACTCAAAGGCAAGGCACCTTTCTAGCTTATTCGCCTGCTGCGTGCTTTGACATATAGGGTGTCGATTTATTGTCTCATCCGAAGAAAAGTTGAAGAGGGAGTAAGTAACGATGTTAACACCGGAGAAGACAGTTTTTAACGAACAGCTAAAGCGGAGATACCAAGCCCCTCTTTCAGTTACCCTCGCATTACTAATACGTCACTGAACTAACCCCGAATCTTCATCCTTCATTCACTAACCCGTCTCAATATTGTCCGCCTCTCGGTGATTTCTTTAAGCTGCTGAAATAAGTATTCAGGTGGATTCAAATCCAGCATGGCAGATCGTGTTGGACTTGATGATCCACTGTGTCTCATCAGAGGGAACAGAAGCCCTCGAAAGAGCGCTTTGTTGCTGCCCAGTTTCCACGTGGCTGAAATCACTGGCCTGTACTGTCCTTTGTTGATGGCTGATTTATGTGTAGAGGAAAAAGCGAGTGTCTGTAAAGGTTAAGAGTATCTTTGGTCATGTTTTTTTTTTTCATTTGTTGGGATGTGTTAAAAATACAACAACAAACTCTTAGGCAATTCAACATAATTCAGTTTGGTTGGTTGGTAGGCAGGTAGATAGGTAGGTAGGTAAGTAGGTAGGTAGGTTGGTTGGTATTGAATTTAGTTTCTAGGTAGATATGTAGGTAGGTAGGTAGGTATAAAGGTAAGTAGGGTAGGTACTGGGTAGGTAAATAGGTAGGTAGGTAGGTAATGCAGGTCTCTCTCTCTCACGACTGTTGTTAATTAATAAAAAACACCCACCACACCAGCAATAGCAACAGCAAAAGCAAAAGGCTACAGCAGGTAGATATTGAACAACATCTGCTTTGTGGGGGAAGGGAGCAGGTAGGCAGTTATAAGAGGACTCCAGAGCTTCATACAAGTTATATCTAGCTAGCTATCTATCTATCTATCTATCTATCTATCTATCTATCTCTCTCTCTCTCTCTCTCTCTCTCTCTCTCTCTCTCTCTCTCTCTCTCTATATATATATATATATATATATATATATATTGACGAGGGGGGGGGAGGGGGCGGGCGGAGTTAGCATTCACATCCAATATAAGGCTTTTAGTTTTGTACCCTACCTCTGTCGTCTTTTTAGAATTACTTTTCGTTAGATTTCAAGCTACATACTTAACTTTCTTAGAATCATAGTGTGATAGAAGAGAAAGGACGACAGAAAGCACGGAGGAAAGATAGATCTCCTCCCCACCCCCCTCCCGAGTGAATGAAGACAAATTTATAACAGGAACAGAAAAGCATTAAGGAAGAAAACAGGGGTAAAGTAAAGATAAACAAATCAATAAATAAATAGTAAAAAATGAATAAACTAATAAGCAAATATAGAAATAAAGAGGAATAATGAAAATATGCAGGAAAGAAATAATGAAGGAAGGGTAGGGTGAGTAGTTCTTGTGTCAAACTCTTACCGTAAACTCCTTATTTTACGCAATGGATTCTAGGAGAGAAGAGAGAGAGAGAGAGAGAGAGAGAGAGAGAGAGAGAGAGAGAGAGAGAGAGAGAGAGAGAGGTGTGTGTGTGTGTGTGTGTGTGTGTGTGTGTGTGTGTGTGTGTGTGTGTGAAAATGCAAACATGCCTTTCCCTTTAACATGTTTCATTTTCATAATTCATCATTTTCATTCATCAATTTTTTTTGTTTGTCTTTGTTTCTTTTCAAATTGTCATTGCTTGTTTTGTCACGTCGCTGTGCGACTATTTGTTTTCTGTTTAAAAAGAAAAAGTTTTCCGTGTATATGTTTTCGATTGATAGCTCAGTTTGTCGTTGACAATCCTGCTTGTACAAATTCTCCCCCCCCCCCTCTCCCACCTCCCTACCCCCCTTCCCCCCCCCCCCCCCCCCCCCCCCGGCCATTTTGTGCACTGTTTGGATCAGGAAAGGAAAGTCGTGATGACGCATCATGCGATAATATTCTGCCGATAACTTTCGACACACAAGTACAACCCATTGTTGGGGTCAGCTCTAGAAATGTATAATAAAAAAAAATATTGCTTTTTTTCTTTCTGTTAAATCTGCGATGCTTGTTTCCATGTTTTTAAGGGATGTTTTTGAAAAAATTTTTTAGTCATTGTTGACATATGTTTGGTATTAATGAGCATTTCAGAGTGTCAGACTCATGGTCCGAGAGAGAGAGAGAGAGAGAGAGAGAGAGAGAGAGAGAGAGAGAGAGAGAGAGAGAGAGAGAGAGAGAGGATCATGTCATAATTATTGGGTTTCGGTGCTACGGGAACATAATTATAAACTGATAAATATAGGAGTGTGAGACACAGGGATAAGGCTTCATGATCGGGGCTGCAAAACAAGTACATGGTTAGAACCTTGAACTTGTGTGATCTGAAGGGGTCGCAGGTTCGGATCTTCAAGTCTTCAGACTTAGAGGCTTATCGGTGTGGTGTAGTTCTGTGGAATATTCTGGTTGCCAGGATCCCGCCTTAGAAAAAAAAAAGAACTCATAGGACTGAAAGCTTTTGTGTTTCTTTACGGTAGAGAAATGTGATGGTGATGATGATCGTAGTGATATATTTCAGTTTGTTCTTTTCCTTTGTCCATTCTTTGATGAATCTCAAGAAAAACTGCTACTCGATTTTGATGCTAAAATATACAAACACTGTAAAGCAGGAAAAAGAAGCTGTAGCTAACTGAAAAGCAGAGGACAGCGGGGAGTGGAGGAAGCTGGTTGCAAAATCTTCAGTGGTGCCCCCACGGTCCAGAGACTACGGGATAGATGAAGGTGAAGCTAGCTGAAAAATGTTGTGATTAGTGAGAAAGTTTATGAATGTAATTTACAAATCACACCCACACACACCCACACACACATATATATACATACATACATATATATTATATATATATATAATATATATATATATATATATATATATATATATATATATATATATATATATATATATATAAAAAGAATTAAAATTGGGCAAGGAGATGAATCGCCAGTTTATTTCTGTAATATTTTGTGAACATACTGTGATCCCACATGTTGCATGCCAATTTCATCTTCTCGAATATTCTTGTGTGTGTGTGTGTGTGTGTGTGTCTGTGTGTGTGTGTGTGTGTGTTTTGGGGAATCTCCTTTATGTGTTTGCATAACCCTCTAGATTCCTATAAGGATGACAAGAACTAAAGGATTTGAATTTAGATATGAAACCTGACCAAAGCGGAGAGAGGGATGGGAACTTTTTATCTTGAGTTTTCTGTTTTATTGTTCTTCTTTTACTGGTCAGATGAGCTTGTCATTTTAAGCCATATAAGTTGTCCTCAGATTTCAACTTTTTCGCATCCATCGGTTTTCTCCTTGCAAATGTTATCATAGTGTACATTTTGTTTTTCATATTCACTACTCCAATCTCTTTAGAAAACTTTTCAGGTAGATGGTTGACCATTGATTGACTTTGTAAAATGGAATAGTCCAGACCAGGGTGCATTGTGGATGTATTGTCATTTTCATAAAACATGTTGATATGAATGATGGATCGTTAACGTGAATTTGTTTTTAGTCTCCTGCACGTACGTGTATGTAAGTGTGTGTGTGTGTGTGTGTGTGTGTTTGTGTGTTTGCCTGAGTGTGTGAGTGCGTGCGTGCATGCGTGTTTGTGTGTGTGTTTGCCTCAGTGTGTGGGTGCGTGCGTGCGTGCGCGCGCGCGCGCGCGCGCGTGTGTTTGTATTTGCCTGTGTGTGTGTGTGTGTGTGTGTGTGTGTGTGTGTGTGTGTGTGCGCGCGCACAACTCACAATCTTGCCAATAAATAAAGAGAGACCGAAAAGCACACCCCCATATGATTCCGTTTAAGCTTAGGTTGAAATGGACTGTCATGAGAAAATGTCACTTGTGTTCGCAAAAAAGGAGACAATGGATACACGCTGAAATAATTCAGTTTTTTTTTTATATCATATAAATTCTTGACCAAATACAGTCCTTTATTTCAAACAGTCCATTGAAAAATCGAACAATTTTCGAAAATAAACAAAGATCTCGTTGTTAACATAAAATCATTATTATGTCCCTTCCTCTAACATCTTCCTTATCAAAACTTATAATTGCTGAGAGAAACATCAATAGGTCATCATTAGGCAAAACAAACAGCTTAACTTGTCATTATTGATCACACTTACAAACGGCACACGTAGCCTATAGACATGGAAAGCGGAACCCCCCCCCCCCCCCCTTTCTCCCATTAACAATTGATATACATGGTTCGAATATCGAGACTACGTTTTAGGGTGATGCTTTCCCTTGGTCCAACCAATGACTGACAATAGTTTATCATAGCATGTCGAAGTTTGTTCTCCCCACCCCCTCCAAACCCCCCCCCCAACCAAAACCAAAACAACAACAAACAAACAACCTCCCTCCAAAAAACCCCAAACAATCCCCCCCCTCTAAAAAAACCCACCCAAACCCAACCCAAAACAAAACAAAAACAAAACAACAAGACCACCCCCCAAAAAAACCCCAAAAAAACCCAAACAAACCCAACCCAACCTGTTCTGGCTGCAGGTAGGCGTGTTGCACTATTTTTCAACATCGTTGTATTGCTGACATAGAACTATCCGCTACACTGCGATATGAGAACTAGCGAAGTTGCAACTGTCTTGTCGCCCTTTACCGCGTGGGAAGAGAGCGTGAGAGAGAGACAGAGGACAGAGAGAGAGTGAGACAGAGACGAGAGAGAGACAGAGAAAAGAGACAGAGAGAGAGAGACAGACACAGAGAGAGAGAGAGAGAGAGAGAGAGATTCAAGTAACTTTTAACAGTAAAAAAAAGAAAAAGAACCCAACAAACACTCTGTAGTATAATGAAATTTTAGAAACAAAAAAAATGTATTCACGGCAATTTCTAAAAAAAAAAGTTTATGAACTGACTCATTCTGTTTGCTTCTATATATCAGCTGTCTGTGTTTGTCTATCTCCTGATTTGACAGGAGTGAACACAAATGTCCTACATCTTTTCTTGTTCAAGTGGGCTCTTTTGAGTGCAAGCATTTAAACCTGATATCAAGCCTGAGAGTTTTAAACATCAATCTTATAATCATTGTGCAAATTAAAGTATTTTTTTCATCTGATGTAAAAGACATACACTTACACACAAAAATGCCACGATAGTTAGCCTTGTTCTGCACATGTTAAAAATGACAACTGACATATTTTTCGCGTAAGATTTCTTTTGTGTGGGAACTTTTTCACTTTCACAATTATCATTGGAATGTGCTTTAAGTATTCATTTGATAATCTCTCAAATCTTTTTTTCTTTTCTTCCTTTTTCCTTTCTGTTTGTAGTTTTTTTTGAAAGAGTTGAAATAGTTTGGATGATAGACGCAAGGTTCTTGAACGTTTCCCCGATCTGCAAGCTACTGATTATGTATAAGCAGAGGATTTATTTTTTGTTGTTGTTGCTTTGATTTGTGTTTTTGTTGTTGCTTTTTCCTCATTGTTTTCTTTATAGTAACAAGTTTGTATCTGGTACTAACTTACGGGTTGATGCTTGCTTATCCCTTTCACTTAGCCTAGTGCTCATCTTTTTTATTTTGTACAAAAAATGTGATGTACCTTTTTAAGGAAGTAGCCTAAATGATTTAGTTTTTAAGTCAAGCTCGTTCTAAATGTAGAATCTGGTATATATGACACATGTGTTTATGTTTCCGTGTGTGTGTGTGTGTGTGTGTGTGTGTGTTCGTGCGTGCGTGTGTGTGTGTTACTGATAAAAATGGTTGCAGAGCTATTCATTGAGTGAAACTGGCACATTTGCAGAAAATAAACGGATTTGAAAATGCTGATATTCGTTTTTGATTGTGCCTGGTCACGTTTTGGTTTGTTGTGTGTTGTTTGGGGATTCCAATACTTTATATATATTGAACGACTGTGTGTTTACAAGTGTAGAGTATGTGCGCACTACTTCTCTCTCTCTATCTCCCTCTCTCTCTCTCCCTCTCTCTCTCTCTCTTTTCTCTCTCTCTCCCTCTCTATCTCTTCTTCTCTCTCTCCCTCCCTCTCTCTCTCCCCCCCTCTCTCTCCCTCTCTCTCTCTCCCTCTCTCTCTCTCTCCCTCTCTCTCTCCCCCCCTCTCTCTCTCTCCCCCTTACATTCAAATGTACTGCCAGTCCAGCCAGCATACATGAACAACTAACTCTCCGACACATTCAGATGTATTTTAATGCCAGTCAGAAATAAACCTGCATACACATTCAGTTTAAAACTTCACATTTATTTCATTACGCACTTGCCCGACATACCTGTCACAGTGAGTATAACCTTAATGGAGTATAGATTTTCAATCAAAAAAGAAAGCAAAATCATCTGTGTGATTTTACTTCCATTTTAAATGGAATTCCGTATTGGCAATTTTTGGATTTACAAAAAAGAGAAGAAATATCAGATCCAATACCTTGAATCCCTTTGAAAATGATCAAAATAGCAAACTGTGACGAACTTCTCTTTGCCAATCCTCCAGAGTCGAGGCTTGACTATCAATGAGATTGATGACCATTGTAGTTTTGCTTTCCAAAGACAGATATTTTCACATCAAGTGCCGCATTTCTTTTGATGACTAATAAGATTCGGTATCAAAATTTATGAAGAGGTAGTTCTAAAATATGCAGACTTTTTAAACTAAATAATTCTAACTTTATAAATACTATAATAAAAAAACAAACTTGAAACAAACCAATTCTTTACCATACAGCTGACCATAACAGTTTGATAGTAACTCAAATGTTATGCATAATAGTATTTAAGTGAAATGATCTAGCAACACATATACAGACGCACACAAACACAGACACACACACACATACACACGCACGCACGCACGCACGCGCGCATGCACACACACAGAACAAAGGGACGGGATAGCCTGGTGGTTAGAGTGATGTATTCGTGATCTGCTGACCAGGGCTCGATTCCCGTTCAAGAAGTTTTTTTCCTCCGGAGTTAACATCAGTGCCAACTCCACTCTCCCCAAAAAGTCCTTCGGATGAGGCTATAAACCGAGGTCCCGTGTGCGAACGCACGCAGAACATCTTGTGCACACGTTAACACCCGTTTCGCTTTTCGGAAGAGTAGGCCATTATGTGCCGGTGGGAACAGATGACAAAATTTACAAAACTGTATACACACAGGGGCTGGATGGAAATAAAGCACATGAATGCTTATTCCATTATCCTCTAAATAAAAGAATAATTCTTTACCAAAAACCCCCAAACTCAAAGCAAAGCAAAGCAAAGCAAAGGCAAGAGAGAGAGAGAGAGAGAGAGAGAGAGAGAGAATATATGTATTGTCAGTTCTGTTTTGGGCGGTTATCAGTGATAAGAGCACATCATGGGTCGGCTACAAATATAAATATGTGTGCATTCTCATGTGTGTGTGTGTGCCTGTGGGTGTGCGTGTGTGTGTATGTGTGTGCGTGTGTATGCGAGCGTGCGAGCGTGTGTGTGCGTGTGTGTGTATGTGTGCACGTGTGCGTGCGTGCGTGCGTGCGTGCGGGTGTGTGTGTGTGTGGTTTTGTGTGTGTGTGTAAGTGTGAAAATGATCTTTCTTTAAATCAAGCGTCGCTGAAGTCTCGCAAGCTTTTCATTCCAAGGGAAGCAAATCTTACTTTTGTCTCTGATTTCATGACTGATTTCCCTTGGAGCCTTCTCTCTCTCTCTCTCTCTCTCTCTCTCTCTCTCTCTCTCTCTCTCTCTCTCTCTCTCTCTCTCTCTCTCTCTCTCTCTCTCTCTCTCTCCTCTTCTCATAAGCAAACAGTAAGTACCACCCTCTTCCCCCCAAAGAAAACCTTCTTAACGAAGTCAAACAAACCAACAAAAATACCCCCAATCAATATCAAAACAAAAACCGAACAAACAAACAAAAAACCAGGCGCACAGACATACACTTACACGTGCGCGCGCGCGCGCGTAACGCATGCACGCACACACACATCTACATATATACACATACACGCACGAACGCATGCAGGCACGCACACATTTACACACCAACACACACACACACACACACACACACACACACACACACACACACACACACACACACACACACACACACACACACACACAAGCAAATTATAGCAGCAGACACACAAGTGGCAGAATACTCGCACATAAGGGACTAACCACAGACACATAACAGAGACCACTTTTGACACCTACCCTTTCACGGTCTTCACCATTGTGATCAATTATTGATCGATCGAAAAGTCAATCTCACACAGTCATCTTACACAAATGTAAAGTTAGAAAAAAATCCAACCTTACACCAGGGAGATTTTTAAAAAAGCCAAATCAACAAACCAAGAAACTTCTTTACAGGAAACAGGAGGTACGAGGTATACGTGTTCCCATCACCTATGCGGTCGTTGAGGAGCGAGGTGTCAGAGGCCTCAGCTTCTACAAAGTCCAGCATATTGAGGGCGGCGCTCATCTTCTCTCCCTCGCTGCTTTATCCTTCCCTGACCCTAAAGAAGAAGGTAGGTACCCATTTACAGCTGGGGGGAGCTGTACTGAAACTAAAGAAACACAGAATGCAGCCACGCTCAACAACTTGGGTTAGTGCAAGTACTCATGATTA
>CM054136.1:17584952-17609952 GCA_028751875.1 Rapana venosa | reverse complement strand
TCTGGATACATGAAATGACCACTCTATTTTGACTGCGTGTTTGGGAGAAAATTAAGCCATGCACAAGTTCTATTATTCTGTAATAGCTACCCTCCCCATTGCCCTCCTTTATTTATACCAACATTGAGTGTTTATAAATCAGTGCACAGAAACATTATTACTCTGCTAATAGAGAACCCGACAAAGGGAGCTAAACACTGCTAACAAAAATGGCGGATCACGGATACTTGTGGAAAGGAAACGGAAACATTGCAGACAAGCCATTTTATCTACTCTTTAACCCTGGAACATAAGCAGACCACGAAGATCGCCGGTGAGGTGAGTGATGGTCAGTATTAACTGGTCACTTGTTATGTATGGCTGCTGGGAGTTGCTTGTGTTAATGCACCCAGGGAAAAACCCATGGACAGAATAATAGAATGTAGGTTAATGGTAACAAAAGTAATGAGCATGAAATAATGGGTAAAAATAAAATATCCATCTATCCATATCCCTACTGGTTGGAGATCATTTGGTGAACTATATAGTTCATCAACTACACCATCATGGTCTTCATTACCTCTTTCATCATTTTTAAAACCATGATTTTCTTTTTTAAAGATGACGAATGTGAATATGACTATGATGAAAGTGATGACGATGATGACGTTGTTGTTCTTGCTGTTGTTGATAATGAAGATGACGATGATGATGATGATTTTTCCCATTCCTTGGCTAGAGATGCAAGGGTCACAAAGGGTGAGATTTTTGCGTATGCGACCGTTTCTCCCCCATCATTTAGGTAGCTGCATTTCGACTTCAGGGATGATGGTGGTGATGATGGTGGTGTAAGTGAGGGTGGTTATGTTGATATATCTAACAATCAGTGGTCGGAGCACTCGCTTTCCCCCAGCCAAGTTAAGCAGCGTCGAGCGTGGTTACCAGTTGGATGGGTGACCGTTTGTGCGCCTTGGCTTCAGTACAGTTCCCCCCAGTTCACCCAGCTGTAAATGGGTACCTGCCCTCTTTAGGGTCAGGGAAGGTAAAGCAGCGAGGGAGAGGAGATGGGCGCCGCCCTTAATATGCTGGCCCTAGAGAAGTGAGGTCTCTGACGCCTCGCTCCCCTACGACCTTATAGGTTATGGGACTCCTTTACCTTTCCTTTTTACACGTTGATCATGATGTTGTTATATTTGTTGAGGTGTTGTTTATGTCTGCTATCATTGTTGTTGTCGCTGTTGTTGATGTTATTGCTGTAGTGTGGTCATAACGCGCATCAATCAGTCTATTTGGTCTTTTACTCATCTGTTATAGGTTTTTTTTGGCAGTAGCTGCTGCTGCCGCTGGCAATGCTGTTTCTAGTATGTCATTGGTGTTGCTTTTAGAGCTACACTTGCAACTGTTATTCCAATCCTTTGATTTCTTTCGCACAAAACAAATACAGATGCAATGCCGCTAGCACAAACCATTGAAACCTGCATTGATCAAAAGAGAGATGCATAAATAATGCACACAGTCTTGCAAAAGAAAGACAGTGGAGTGAAGGAAACAAGCGCAGCCTCAAATCACAAAGCCAGAGGATTTGAAGCATATGGATGAGGAAAAGATGCAGCGTGACACACACACACACACACACACGCACGCACACACACACACACACACACACACACACACACACACACACACACACACAACACACACGCATACACACACACACGCACACACACACACACACCACACACACACACACACACACACACACACACACACACTGAATTCATTTTTTCAGCATTAATCAATTTACATTTCAGGTGGATCAGTTCTAGAATTCGTTCCATCACAAGAAGCATTTTCTTGTGGCAATGTGCTAAGTTTTTTTTAATAATTGTCTTTGTATTTCGCAATACATCAAAGGAATGCAATGAAATCCATGCACAAGAAAAAAAAGCAACATTGTTTTGTTTTGTAGCCGTCTCTCCTTTCCATACCCACCTTGGACTATCCAGTTTGTATCCTGTTTGTTGTTGTCGTTGTTGTGCGTTCCCCAGCTTAACACTGAAGGTCACCCAGAATATGCACTGTGACTCACTCATCCCACCTGGGAATCACCGTGAGACTTAAATTGCAACACTGAATGAGAAGTTTGCGTGTATGACTGTTTTTAAGTACCTCGCCATATAGGCAGCCATACTCCGACTTCAGAGGAATATTTCTCCTCTAAATGAGAGTGCAGGTTGTTCTGTTAAGAGCTTGTCATGGCTGAAGGTAATCTCAACACATTTTACGGCATACCAACATTGTTGTGTAGGCCTTGGCAATTAGCTGGCGTCAATAATTACCACAGCTTTTTGCTTGGGCCAGGTATCATGTTTGTATAACATTTTGTCACAGCAGATTTCTTTGCCTGAAATTCGGGCTGCTGTCCCCAGAGAGAGCATGTTGCCACAAGAGAGCTTTACAAATCTGTTTTTCTGTCTGCACGTATGATTTGTTTTCCCTATTTTATCCAAATTTTGAGTGTTTACCATTTAAGTAAAGGTAAAGGTTTCCCATAACCTATAAGGTCGTAGGGGAGCGAGGCGTCAGAGACCTCACTTCTCTAGGGGCCAGCATATTAAGGGCGGCGCCCATCTCCTCTCCCTCGCTCCTTTACCTTCCCTGATCCTAACAAGGGCAGGTACCCATTTACAGCTGGGTGAACTGTACTGAAGCCAAGGTGCGCAAACGGTCACCCATCCAATTGGTAACCACGCTCGACGCTGCTTAACTTGGCTGGGGGAAAGCGAATGCTCCGACCAATGAGCTATCCCGTCCCCCCGTTTATCATTTAGCATGTAAAAGTATTCTTACCCTACAGAAAGAGTACCTTCTAACAAAGTTTACTACCGATAACTGAAAACAATGGATTGCGGGTGCCAGTTGAAAAGCAACGGAAACATTGCAGACAAACCATTTGTTTTTCTTTTTTGCCCTGATACAACAGACACACTAACAGAATGGTCAACAACATTTTATTTTATTTGTTTATTTGTTTATTCTTTATTTCAAGGATAATGGAATAAGCATTCATGTGCTTTTTTACATTCCCCGTGTGTATGCAGTCTAGAATTTTTGTCATCCGTTGCACTGGCACGCAACGGCCTACTCCTCCGAAAAGCGGAACGGGATTTAACGTGAGCACAAAATGTTCTGCGTGCGTTTGAACACGGGACCTCGGTTTATAATTTCATCCGACGGAGTGTGGAGTCGGCACTGATGTTAACTTCAGACGAAAAATCCTCTTGAACGAGATTCGAACCGGATCAGCAGATCACGAGCGCAATGCGATCATTCTAACCACCTGGCTATCCCGTCCCCCCCCCCCCCCCCCCTCAATGAATGATGGCCAGTATTAACTGGTCACTGGGGGTCTATGTTTGCTGGGGGAATCTTTGTGGTAATCCACTTAGGGATGACCTTGAGAGCATAGTGAAAAATAAGCAGCCTTCATGGAAAAGAGTGGACGTGGTGAAATGACGAGCTTGGTGCACTGGTTGCTAAGTTGAAGGTCATTCCATGGACTGGCCTGTTCATTTTTATATATGAGGGCTGCTATGTCTATGGTGATGGTGTCAGTGATAATGACAATGACGATGGTAAGTGGTAAGTGGTTTACACGAAAATGACAAAAATGATTTATTGTTGTTATTATAGTCGTTAATGATAATGAGTGGAGATGATGATCAATGATGATGATGATAGTAATGATGAAGAAAAAGAATAAGACGACGACGGTGATGATGATGACAACGACGTTCAAGAAGAAGAAGAAGAAGAAGAAGAAGAAGAAGAAGAAGAAGAAGAAGAAGAAGAAGAAGAAGATGATGATGATGATGATGATGATGATGATGATGATGATGATGATGATGATGACAAAGCCAACAAAGATGATGACGGATAATAAAAGATGATCTCCATCTGTTTCTGCTGAGCTCTACGATCTCCTGTAGCCCTCCAAAACCACTGATCTCGTTGATATTGGCAATATAAGATGTTGGTGGTCTGCCTCTTTTCCTTCTAAACTCACTGACAACAGAAAAAACACCAGTGATCACGGATGCTAGTAGAAGAGAAATGGAAACAATGCAGCCGAGCCATTTACTCTTTGCCCTAGTAAACAGCTTGACCAAGAGAATGGTCAGTGGCATGAGTGATGGTCAGTATCAACTGATTTTATTTATTTGTATTTCCAGGATAACGGAATAAGCACTCATGTGCTTTTTACATCCAGTCCCTGTGTGCATGCCGTTTTGTAAATTTTGTCAGGCGTTCTCACCGGCACAAAATGGCCTGATCTTCTGAAAAGTGGAGCGGGTTTTAACGTGCGCGCAAGATGTTCTGCGTGCTTTCGCACACGGGACCTCGGTTTCTACTTTCATCCCGAGGACTTTTTGGGGGTAGTGGAGTCGGCACTGATGCTAACAACATAGTAAAACTCCTCTCGAATGAGATTCGAACCCGTGTCAGCAGATCACGAGCGCGTCACTCTAACCACCAGGCTATCCCGGTGATCACCTGTGATGTGTGTCCACTAGAACTTTGAGGTCGCTTCTTTTTGGGGATAACTTCATGAACTGAGTTACATGTAGGCATTATTATGAAAAATGAGCGAGTACGAAGTGACGGGCTTGTTATATCGATCCTTGCAGTGTGAGGGTCATTCCATGGACTGGACATGTATTTTTAAAAATAATGTACGCTGTGATGACCATAATTAGGATGATAATTATGACGGTGATTATGATGAAAATGCCGCTGCTCCTGCTGGTTATGATCATAAAGACCATGATGACATTGTTATTGTTGTTGATGTTGGTGATGGGGACGGAAATAATAATTATGATGATGGTGGTATTTCCAGACCTGTGGTTGTGAATTTGAGTGCAAATGTACCAAAAGAGTAGGTTTAAAAAATATTTGCTTGTTTTCTTTCGTTTTCTTTCTTTCTCTCCAATCTTTCTTTTATTTTTTCTGCATATACTAGTCAGTTGACTCTAGGTAATAAGAGATTTGCAGACTGAGAAAATTGCTTATATTGTCATCCTGTAGTATTGAGTCCAGTTCCCCCAGCTGTAATGGGTACCTGCCCTCTTTAGGGTCAGGGAAAGTAAAGAAGCGAGGGAGAGGAGATGGGCGCCGCCCTCAACATGCTGGCCCCTAGAGAAGCTGAGGTCTCTGACGTCTCGCTCCCCTACAATCGTAAGATCATGGAAAGACCTCGACCTTTCTACGTTTAGAGTTGGCTCCATCTGTGTTACACGGGTCGAGCACGTTTTTCTATTACTGCTGTTGTCATGGCTTTTTTGTTATTAGTACTGCTCCTGCTAGCATTGTTTGATTTGTGATATATACATATCTATCTATCTATCTATCTATCTATCTATCTATCTATCTATCTATCTATCTATCTATCTATCTATCTATCTATCTATCTATCTATCTATCTATCTGTCTGTCTGTCTGTCTGACTGTCTGTCTGTCTGTCTGTCTGTCTGTCTGTCTGTCTATCTATCTATCTATCTATCTATCTATATCTCTCTCTATATATATATATATTCCCTGTTGCTGATACTGTTGCTCCCATTGCTATTGCTGTTTCTGCTTTTGCTTATACTTTACAGACATCTTTTACAAGTTTCTATAAAATCACACTTCTAAAAACATTTGCACTATGACACTATTGCCACCAAAAGAAGTGATATTAACAAACAAAGAAATACCAAACAAACGACCAACCAATCACCCAACCCACCCTCTCACATATCCACCTACTCACCAACCCACCAAACCAACCCCCAGCCATCTAAACAGTGAACCAACCAGTCAGCCCACCGATCAAGCAACTCTCTTATTACCAGTCACCCATCCACCCACCAACTAAGTATGCAGCGATCCAACGAACGAATGAACCAACCAACTATACAACCAACCAGCCATCCATCCAGCCAGCCAGCCAGCCAACCAACCAACCAAATCAATCATCCCACCAACTAAATCAACCATCCGATCAACCAAATCAACCAACCAAATCAATCATCCCCCCAACTAAATCAACCATCCAATCAACCAAATCAACCAACCAACTAACCAACCATCCAACCAAACAACCAATCAGCCCACCAACCAGCAGTTAACCAGCCAATCAACTAACCAAACCAACAATCCAACCAACCAACGAACCAATCAACCAATCAACCAGCAAACCAAGCCATGACGACAGTAACAACACCAGCAACACCTCCACCACAGGTTGCACCAATCAGCCAACAACAAAAAGAAACGAGGAAAAAGCCTCAAAGATGGATGCACTCAGAGCCTGACATCTGCCTGGAAGGTGTGAGAGCACAGTCATAGAGAAGCGAGCTTAACAGAGCAAAGCCCAATAACTCGGCATTATTCATGAGCTCATTTACAGACTGTGATTGCTTCTACGTGGATTCCACTACCAAAGCAAAGCATGCTGTTGAAAAATTCTTATTGCTGTTACTTGTAACCATGTTTGAAAATAAATACACTTGCGCAAAGCTTATTTTGCTCCACGGAATAATCATCATATGTTAAGGGACGAGCATTAGACTACATTATTATCGCTTACCTGTGCTACAGCTTACAAACACACAATGATGCACATCATTAGATAAACATGTGTACACAGAAAAAGAAACTGTGGACATGATTCCAAAATTCAATCAACTGTTCCCATCACTGCCATTGTCGGGAGGAGTTCCACACAATGCCACCAGGGTTCGCCATCTCTCTCTGTCTCTGCTGAGTTCTACCATTTCCTGTAGCCCTCCCAGACCACTAATCTCTGTGATGCTGTTAATGCCGGATGTTGGTGGTCTGCATCTTTTCCTTCTGCTCCCAACGTTAAATTAGAGAACTGCTACCATCACCTTAAACAATGAAGAAAAATAATTAACACAACCATCAATACAAACACCTAAAAGTAAAACTACGTACTCTGAATACTTGATACAAGTTAGCTCAAGGTGTGGTCTTTCACGCACAAACAGATGCCAGAGATAAAGCCATCTTCTTCTTCCAGCCTGAAGTAATTCAATCACTAGTGTTTGTCAGTGTGTTTATAATCCTCCACTCCCCGCGGTCCGCTACGGAAGACAGAGGACCGCAGGGAGTGGAGGAAGCTGGTATCAAAATCTTCAGTGGTGTCTGCATAATCTACATGACTACGGTGTAGGTGAAGAAAGGAAGGTGTTAATGATATAAAAAATGCACCCTGTTAAAAACAGGCTGCCAAGGCAAGCAAACACTGACAGCAGAAAATGACAGATCGCTGAGGCAAGTTCAGAAGAAACGGAGAAATTGCAGACAAGCCACATAGTCTTTGTTTTCAGCAGGGCCGGATTTCCAACTCATAGACAAGTAACAATGCAAAGAGACAAATATATATAGAAAAGTTTATCTCCCTTGGTGTTCTCTAACGCAGCGAAAGCATATTTACTTGATAAAGTTATCATAGGAAGTGACCTACGACATAACATGGACATACAAGCTACTACTGCGGGGTATGGTATAGATAATACTCACTCATCAAACACAATTCTAGCTGTTTAGCAAATAACAACTTAACCCGTCACCACGACGTTGGGAACGGGATAGCTCAGTGGTCAGAGCACTCGCTTTCCCCAAGCCAATGTTAAACAGCATCGAGCGTGATTACCAAATGGATAGGTGACCGTTTGCAGGTCTTGGCTTTAGTACAGTCCCCCAGTTCACTCAGCTGTAAATGGGTGCCTGCCTCTTAAAGATCAGGGAAGGTAAATCAGCGAGGGAGAAGAGATGGGCGCTGCCCTCAATATGCTTGCCCAAGGAAGAGATGTCTCTGAAGCTTCGCTCCCCTACGACCATAGGGGATATGGGACACCTTTACGCTTTTTATACGACGTTAAGTCAGTCCTCCGACAGTGACGCAACCACGCTGTATAAAACTGGCCCTAGACTGACCACTTGTGCTGTGTCCCTTTTAGGGGTCTGTGTGGTCAGTTGACTTTGGAATGACCTCATGAACCTAGCCTGAGGTAGGTGGTATTAATGGAAAGGACCTACGTGGGTGTGAACGGATGGGTTTCCCCTTGTAGAGCAGTGTGTGTACTAGCTCATGTATTTTTGAAACATGGTGATAATGGTAGCGGTGTTACTGATGACCATGGCATTTGTGATAGTAGCGGGGGTTGTGATGAGAGCGACGTTGGGATGACGATGTTGATGGTTATAATGACGACGACAACGGCGCTTATGGTGATGGAACTCAAATGATGCGATGATGGTGACGATGATTCAATGACAATGACTCCATGATTATAGCAATGGTGATGATAATGACGTCAGTGACTATGATGACGGTAGTGATGATGATAGTATTGTTACGTGTTGTTGTTATCGTTGATAATGAGAACGACGACAACAACCATGACGATTACCATGATGATAATGGTGGTGGTGAAATAGAAACAAAAAGTGTTGGTGATTATGGTTGCCATTGTGTTGTTATGTTGTCGTTGTTGCTGCTGCTGCTGATGGTGATGATACGGTATAGCGTTTAGTATAAATATCCAGTCTTTGTCTTACATGTCATGCGCCTTTTTTCATTTTTTCTCTGTTGGTCCTACTGCTGCTATCACTGCTGCTTCTACTTCTACTGCTGCTGCCACTGCTGCTGCCACTGCTGCTGCTACTGCTACTGCTGCTGCTCCTGCTGCTACTGCTGCCACTGCTACTACTGCTGCTACTGCTGCTCTACTGGTACTGCTGCTGCTACTGCTACTACTACTGCTAGTCATGCAGCTAATGCTACTCGTACTTGCTAATGCTGTGTTTTGTTCCAACACTGCACTTGCGGTCTGTTTTGTTTTACGCTCCTTTGATAGATTCTATTGAAAAACAATTATAATGCAGTGTGGATGGCACACACGGCTGAACCCGAGCTAGGGAGAGGAGAGGAGAGGAGAGCTAGCTATCCCTGTTAATAATTCATGCAGCCTTACACAAGAAAGACAATGGAGAGAAAGAATCCAATGGGACATGAAATACAAGAGCCCGATGCTGAAAAAGCATATGAATGTGGTCGGAGTAACCGAGCGAACCGCAACGACTGTTCGACAAATATTTGGTTGGCTTTTTAAATGGATCGCAGTGGATATATATATATATATATATATATATATATATATATATATATATATATATATATATATATATATATATATTGATCTTTACCGTAAAGGCTGGGTTTATGGGAATATTGTCTACCTGCCATGTACCATTGTTTTAGTAGTTTTTGAAATGTACGGTATTTTTTGTTGTTGCTTCGTCAAGTAAATGTCATCTTCTTCTTCTTTTCTGTCCTCCTCTCCTCCTCCTTCTCCTTGTTCTCTCCCCCTTCTCCTCCTCCTCCTCCTCCTCCTCCTCCTCTATCTCCTCCTTCTTCTCCTCCTCCTCCTCCTCCTCCTTCTTCTCCTCCTCATCCTCCACCTCCACCTTCTTCTCCTCCTTCTTCGTCTTCTTCTCCTTCCCGGTTCGGGGGGAGGCATAGTCTTCTTCTGTGCTTGTGGCTTTGCAGGTTTGTCCGCTTGCCTCAGCCGACAATTTATCCACCTCAGAACAGCTCATAAAAATAACGAAATAAAAAGAAACAAAATAAGTTGTCAGATTTGCTCTAAAAAGGCTGGAGAATGGACTGCGAGGGCATTAGATAAGCAAGAGGGAGAGAGGGTAGATGGGTAAGGAAAAAAGACGAAAATAAAGAAAGTGATAGAAAAGGGGCAAGTTTCGAACACAGAACTTCCAGATGGTGGGGATGCTATTCATGCTGAAAGAGCCTCTGGGGTCCTCACGAGAGCAGAACAAATTTTGTACAAACTGTTGTAACAACATACATTTTAACGCACGAGAAAGAACAACAGAAACTAAGCAACAAACTAAAGCTCTTGCATAAAACATAAGTACCTATGTCTCGCGGGACGTCGTTGTAATGAAATGTGATGTAAAAACGAATGAAGAAATTTGACAGTGTACATTATACTAATCAACACAGGATTGAAAGAAAGAAAGAAAGAAAGAACGAAGGAAGGAAGGTAGGAAAGGAAGAAAGGAAGAAAGAAAGAAAGCAAGGAAGGAAACAAAGAGAGAAGGTAAACAAGCAAGAAGGTAACAAGAAAGGAAGGAATATAGAAAAGAAGGACGGAAGGAAGGAAAGAAAACAGCTCAAGTATAAAAAAGCATCCCTGAAGGATAATAGTATAATTTGTAGAGAAATCAGATCAATGCACATAATAATAATAATAATAATAAATGGAAGTTCTATAGCGCTATATCTTGCAAAGACAAATCAAAGTGCATGCATTCAACCTAATCTTACACAGTCATGCTATCAATGATGAATAATCAATAGTTTAAACAAACAGATATTAAAAACAAGGTGCGATGCAGACAAAATCTATGAAATAAAATATCAATAGTCAAATGTTTTTCAAAAGCACACACACACACACTCACATAGGTCATATACTTTAGTAGGGTGATAGGACATGGGTTAGTGAAGGTGGGATAGTTCTTATATGAAACAGAAGGGGGAAATCTTAGGTTTGAAATAAATATGTCTTGAGGCTGGATTTAAAAGTGTCATAACTAGGTTTCTGGCGAAGAAAGAGAGGGAGCTCATTCCAGGTTGATGGACCCGAAATAGAGAAAGAGCGGCGGCCAACGGTGGATTGGTTGAATCTAGGTATTCGTAGGCACAAGGTATCACCATGCACCTAAAGTTGTCCTGCAGTGGACAGAGTAGCCATGTTGTTATTCCGATAACCACTGGATAAAAAATAAAACAACAAAAACGACAACAGCAACAATAGGAATAACAACAACAACAAAGAAAAGAGGCAACAGCGGCAACAACAATGATGACGTTGGCGACAACGACGATGACGACGACGACGATGACGACGACGAAGACGAAGACGACGACGATAATGATGATGACGACGACGACGATGATGATGGTGATGATGATGATGATGATGATGATGACGATGGTGATGATGATGATGGTGGTAGTGATGATCATGACATCATTAATAATGATAATGATGTTACTATACTACACCACACTGCTCCACCATACTTTATGATAGAATGCAATAACGATTAAAAAAAAAGATGATTATCATGATGGTAATTTGAAGAAGAAAACCACCACATGCGGTTTACTCTACTCTCCCCCCCCCCCTCCTCTCCCTTAAAACAAACAACTAAACAATAGTAGTAAACCGACCACCCAAACAAGCCAGCTTCAAAGAATTTAAACCAAACACAAAACAAACCCCGGAAAACAAAAGAGGCACTACAGTCTGACGCCTGCTGTACAGCTCAAACTACCCGACCTGTCTCAAACAACACAGGTAAGTCCGTATTGAGGTCAGGGCTTGTTCGACAACCGATATAGGTACACCAGTATCTGCTGTCACTCTGTCAAAACAACTCTGAAAACCACACACACACACACATACACACACACACACACACACACACGCACGCACGCACGCACGCACACACACACACACACACACACACACACACACACACACACACACACACACACACACACACACACACAAACACACACACACACACACACACACACATAGTGGTTAGGGTGATGCGCACTGCGCTCGTGATCTCATGATCCGGGTTCGAATTTCGTTCAAGAGGACTTTTCCTCTGGAGTTCACATAAGTGCTGATTCCACTCCCCCTAAAAGTCCTTCGGATGAGACTATAAGCTGAGGTCCCTTGTGCGAACGCACGTAGAACATCTTGCGCACACGTTAAAAACCCGTCACGCTTCTGGGTAGGCCGTTGTGTGCCAGTGGGAACTGATGACAAAATTTACAAAGCTGCAGACACACGGGGACTGGATGTAAAAAGCATGTGAGTGCTCTTTCCATTATCCTTGAAATAAAAGATCAAATAAAATAAATAAAAATAAATAAAATGGACACACACACTCTCACACACTCTCACTTTTTAGTGGCACACACTATCACTTTTTAGTGAATACACGTTAAAACGAAGGCACACTCACAAACGCACACGCACACACGCAAACCTCTCACCCGTTTGTGTAGTTATACGGTCTCATAATGATTATCAGGTATGATGATGTGTGAGACAGTAGTACTTATTCTGAGTGCCCCCCACCCCACCCCCTACCCCGGCATTGTGCTAAGATAGGAAAAGACCAACAACAAACAACAAACAGCAACAACAACATAAACCAGTCTAGCTCTTCTAGCCTTGCTTCAGGTAACCATGTAAGTCAGTTATTTACAGAGAAAAACATATTTCAAAGAAACGTTCCAGCAAGTGTTCAAACCCGTGCAAAATTGAAGCCACTGCAGCCACAAGCATGCCATTGCTAGAAATGATGTCTTGGTGGACACACGTTTCGTGGGT
The DNA here is from genome assembly GCA_028751875.1 of Rapana venosa. NCBI lineage: Eukaryota > Metazoa > Mollusca > Gastropoda > Neogastropoda > Muricidae > Rapana > Rapana venosa. The sequence goes on along the minus strand of CM054136.1, from coordinate 17,597,461 downwards.
TTGTTCATGATTTGGTTTGTTTTGGGGGGTTTGTTTTTTGTTTGGGCTCTTCGGTTAATAATAATAATAATAATAATAATAATAATAAAAATAAATAATAATAATAATAATAATAATAATAATAAGAATGATGATGATGATGATAATAATAATAATAATAATAATAATAATAATGTATGGAATTTATATAGCGCTGAATCTTGTAAAACAACAAATCAAAGAGCTCAGATGACATGATTTTGTTATATCGAGGATAATGGAATAAGCACTCATGTGCTTTTTTACATCTAGTCCCCGTGTGTATGCGGTTTTGTCCATTTTGTCATCTGTTCCCACCGGCACACAATGGCCTACTCTTTCGAAAAGCGGAACAGGATTTAACGTGTGCGCAAGATGTTCTGCATGCGTTCGCACACGGGGCCTCGGTTTATAGTCTCATCCGAAGGACTAGAGCTCCAGAGTTCACCAATGGTTAGATTTTGTGTACGTGACCATTTCTGCCCACCATGAAGGTAGCCGCATTGCAACGTCGGGGATGGTGTCTAAACGCGACACTAGCGTGCGTTTCTAAATATTTTGTTTTGTTTTTGGCTGCTTTCCGTCCTTACCGACACCAATAGCCAGCTCTCTACCGAAAGGCATAACTTGTTTTAACATGTGCGCGAGATAATCTGCGTGTGTTAGCATTAGGGGCCTCGGTTTATAGCCTACCTCATCTGAATTTTTTTGGGGGGAGGGTGGAGTCAGTACTAATGTCAACCCCCCTCCCTCCCTCCCCTCAATGGGCAGTTTTTGGACAAGGCCAAAAACTGTGCTTGTTGTTGTTGTCAGCTCATTGCCAAGGCTTCCCTGAAATGTTGTTATGTTGTAAAATGTTGTGTTGAGATTGCCTTCAGCCATGACAAGCTCTTAACACAACAACCTGCACTCTCCTTTCCAGGACAAAAAGTACCGTGAAGTTAGAATATGGCTGCCTATATGGCGAGGTACTTAAAACTGTCATACACGCAAACTTCTCATTCAGTGTGCAATTTTAATCTCACAGAGATTCTCAGGTGGGATGAGTGAGTCAGAGTGCACATTCTGGGTTACGCCAAGAGTGTTAAGCTGGGGAAAGCATAACAACAACAACGACAACAACAATGGGCATCTTGGTTGTGGCTCAAGTCCGGGCCTTCAAATTGCGCGCACAATGCTTTAACCACTAGACTATGCGACGCCCACACAGTCTTTTGTTTATGCTTTCATTTACATTTCAAAGTTGTGGAAATATATTATGTATAAATTGTACTGCATAAATTCCAGGTATTATTATTAGTAGTAGTATTAAATGTGTTATACATTACTGATTCACACAAATATCATAGCGGTGAGCTCATCCCCTTTAGTACATGGACGGAAGCCACATAACAACAACAAATTTAACAACAACAAAAACCAGATTAGAAAACACAACCTGTGGGAATTCGTCCAACATAGTGGACCAGCTTGAACGTACAATTATTGTGCATTTTCTGAGAGTCTACATGATAATTATACTACAGTGGAAGAAACAAAAATATACACATGGCTTTGATTTGCTCTTTCTTAGAGAACAGAGATCACATCACTAATGAGGAAGTGAAAACCAGAATCAAATATGCCATAGGACCATAATATGAAGAGCTCCTGACTTCAGTGAAAAGAAGCAACCAAAAGTGGTACAGGCACGTCACACGAACATCTGGACTGGCCAAAACTGTCCTACAAGGAACAGTACAAGGAGGGAGACGAAGAGGCAGACAGAGAAAACGATGGGAAGACATCAGAGAGTGGATTGGCCTTGAATGGACGGAATAGCTACGGAAAGCAGAGGACCGCGGGGAGTGGAGGAAGCTGGTTGAAAAATCTTCAGTGGTACCCCCATGGTCCACGGGACTACGGGATAGGTGAATGTAAAGAACACTGAAAACAACATGGCGGTCAGCAGTCTTGGTTCTAGTGGACAGATCCCCATCTTTCTGTCCCATCCAGTTTAAATGAAGCATGTGCCCAAAATGAGCAGCCAAGTTCAATTTTTAAACCACCTTCAAAATCTCTCTCTCTCTCTCTCTCTCTCTCTCTCTCTCTCTCTCTCTCTCTCTCTCTCTCTCTCTCTCTCTCTCTCTCTCTCTCTCTCTCTCTCTCTTTTTGTCTGTAGCTGCCTGTCTGTCTGTCTGTCTGTCCTTGTCTGCGTCTCTTTTTCCCTCTGTGAGTATATGTGTGTGTGCGTGCATGTGTGCGTATGTGTGTGTGCGCGCGTGCTTATGTGCATGTGTGCGTGCGCTTTAAAAAAATGTATGCGTGATAGCCAGAACTCGCGCCAGCTCTATCTCTCTCTCCCTCTCTCTCTCCCTCTCTTTCCCCCTCTCTATGTGTCTATCTGTCTATCTGTCTGTTTGTCTTTCTCTGTGTGTGTGTGTGTGTGTCTGTCTGTCCCTCTCTCTCTCCCTCCCTCACTCCACCTCCTCTCTCTCTCTCCCCTCCCCCCCCCCCCTCTCTCTGTCTGTCTGTCTGTCTGTCTTTCCTCTCTCTCCCTCCTCTCTCTCCCTCCTCTCTCTCTCTGTCTCTCTGTCTCTCTCTCTCTCTCTCTCTCTCTCTCTCTCTCTCTCTCTCTCTCTCTCTCTCTGTGTCTGCCTGTGCTCTATGAACGTGAAATCGGAGAAGCAGATCTTCTTCACCCGAAAGCGTTTTTTTTGTCAGAGGGCTAACACGACATGTCATCAATGTTGCATGCCCAGCCTGCCATTTGTCCTGGCCTCATCAGGACCACAGTGCACAGATGGCTAGGCTGACCTCTTGCTAGTCACCACCCCACCATTTTTTGTCTTGCACAGAGACTAGGCTGCTTAACTTGGCTTGGCCTTCGTGTCAACCTTGTTTCAAGTGCTCTTTCCTGTGTCCAGTTAAATTGGTGTGGTTGCTTCTAGTACTTCTTGTCGCAGCCTAAAGAAAAGAACATATTTCTGTTATATGTGGTTGCTTTATTTTTTTGAAGTTGGTTTTATTGTGGTAAAATGATATTATTCTGTTTGAGGGTACGACTTAAAAGTATGCCAGAGTCCAGTTTATTTAAAAGTGGTTGACAATTTTTTAAATATAAAATCATGCTTTGTTGTGAAGGTTAAAGCATTAGCTTTCTACACGAATCTGTACGGAATTTTTGTTTTGTTCATGCATTCCTTATGTTTTTTTTCTTTGGTACAACATGATAAGAGACTTCTCAGTTTTATCTGTCAAGTTTCTGTATTTTCTTCCCTGTCATTTATGTCGTGGTGCATATTGCTAAAAATCAAGTTGACCAAAGAAACCTCCCTAGGAATATTGGCATTTTTTCTGTACTTATTGTTTACAAATTTGTTTAGGTATAAGGAACGCGATTTCCAAAAGCGTTTTGTTGGATTTATTTTTACTCTGTAAAGAAGGAAGACAGCAAAAGAATCTTAACATTATAACAACACAAATAACATTAGAGAATGATTAAGATTCGAAATTGTAAAACAATCAATAAAAAAACAACCAAGCTCAAGTCAATGAACAAAACTTTCCCAAAGTAATTAACGGAACCTAAATTAATGACACCCCTATCCCACACTTTTTTTCTCTCATCCTTCTAACTTTACCCGTTTCTTTGAACATTTTCGACTAGGACCGTTTTCAGAATATCCTGAAGGAGAACAATCGATGATGTGGCTGATAATTGCTCTGGTTGTTTTCATCTCAGAGTATGAACGAACGCATATGCATGCGTATGTATGTAGGGTTTCTACTTGAGAAGCAGGGGCGACAAAGTCAAGATGCTAAAGCTTTGTTTTCGTGATGCGTTGTTAGTTGCAGACACAGGTTCACATCTTTTGATTTTCCCCTAGGGATTAAGATTGGTACTCCCCGTAGGGATGCAGTGGGCCTGTCAGTGTAAATAGCATCCCCGCATTCAGGAAATTCTATGTTAGAAATGTCCTCTTTTCTTTAACTCTCTTTGTTTCTGCCTTGTTCCTTTTCTTCCTGTCACCTCTTAGCCTATTTTCTGCCTTATTGGTTCATTTTCTTGCCGTTTTCTTTTTCAGAAAGAGAAAAACAAATTCTTATGCCGAAGTCGGATGCGCTGGGCCTGACTTGTCAGGCGTTTAACGGCAGCGCGACGCATTTTCGCTAATGTGATTGACAACAGTGGTTGCTGCCTGAACGTTCAACAAAGAAGAAGAAGAAGAAGAAGAAGAAGAAGAAGAAGAAGAAGAAGAAGAAGAAGAAGAAGAAGAAGAAGAAGAAGAAGAAGAAGATTGATACTGCCCTTCCCCTTTCCTTCTGTTCTTTCTCCCGAAAGTCCTTCGACTGAGACTACTTGTGTCAGACTAATATGTCTGACACAAACATTCCCAGCGTGCATCAAGCTCTCTGAAGAGGGATGAGATCTGCCACCTTGCACTTTCCCACAACGACACATTATACGAACAATTCAGTACAGAGATTCCACGTCGACTCAAGGTTTAAAGCACAAGTCGGATCAAGTCACGTCAAGTCAAGTCTAGTCACGTCAAGTTAAGTCATGTCAGGTCAGGACAAGTTCTATGATTCTTATGGGATTCGAACATGCAACCTTTCAACCCATAACCCAGAGTAAAGATCTACTGAAAACGTCATTGTGGGGCGACCTTCCAACCCGCAACCCCAAGGAACTAACCAGTACGTCATTGTGGCTGGCAGCTTCCCGTCCTTAATTCACCAGACGCCTTTGTCAAGATTCGAACCCACGACTGCAATGACCCAACGAGATTAAAGTCAACCGCGCTTATCCGCTGTGCTTTCATCAAGTGCCCATCACAACATGGACACACCAGCACACATACATACCTTTATAAATAAGTATGATAGTGGATCGGTGGTCTAGAGGTAACGCGCCTGTCTAGAAAGCGAAAAGTCCGGGTCTGAAGTGTGCGGCGGTTCGTACCCCGTTTGGACCGGAAATTTTTCCCCCATCCATTAGACCATGAGTGGTGGTCTGGGCGCTAGTCTTTCGGATGAGACGATAAACCGAGGTCCCGTGTGTTACACGTAATTATTTAGCGCACGTAAAAAACCCCACGGCAACAAGAGAGTTGTCCCTGGCAAAATTCTTAGAAAAAAGCCACTCTGATAGGGAAACAAATACAGCTGCAGAAAAAAAAAAAAAAAAGGGTGAAAGGGTGGCGCAGCGCTAAGTGGCGACGCGTTCTCCCGCTCTCCCCGGGGAGAGCAGCCCGAATTTCACGGAGAGAAATCTGCCGTGACTTAAAGTGGTATGAAATAAAATCTGAGCGCTTTGATTTGTTGCTTTACAAGATTCAGCGCTATATAAATTCCATACATTATTATTATTATTATTATTATTATTATAAATAGAAATAAATATGTTTTTCCGTCAAAAATCACTGAAGATATAACACCAGAGCACACCCAAAACAGAAACGTAGTCTCATACTCAAAGCCACACTCATATATATATATATATCTAGATATCTATCTATCTATATCAATCAATCTATCTATCTATCTATCTATCTACATATATATATAAAAGTAAAGCAGATAAGTAATGTGAGATGGGGGTATTTTATGTCTTTGATGTCGTGTAGAAATGTAATTCGCCTTGGAGAGAGAGAGAGAGAGAGAGAGAGAGAGAGAGAGAGAGAGAGAGAGAGAGAGAGAGAGAGAGAGAGAGAGAGAGAGAGAGAGAGAGAGAGAGAGAGAGAGAGGAGAGAGAGAGAGAGAGAGAGGCAGATACAGAAAAACAGACAGACAGACAGACAGACAGAGACAGAGAGGTTTGCGAAACTGTGGTCAAAACAGACTCGTAAGACTGACTTCCTTACATTCAACGACTACTTCTAAAAAGATTGTTTTCTGTTTTTTTCTTTTTTTATAGTAAGCTTTCTTCGTGCTTCCTTTTTGGAATAAAGTTCATTTTTTCCCAAACATGTCTTAAGTTTGGGTCTGTTTCTCAAAAATAAATGCTGTTGCTACACCTTGGTAGTTTAAAAACCTTTCGAGTTATTTTCTTCTTTTTTGTGATTGTTTTGTAAAAAGCAATGCATATAAACAACAGTGAAATATACGCAAGAAGCACTTCAGAGACAGAATTCTTATTCTGGTCCCCTGTATGAGCTGTTTGGACTTTGGTAGAGAGAGAGCGAGAGCGAGAGCTGGAAAAGAGAGAGAGAGAGAGAGGAGAGAGAGAGAGAGAGAGAGAGAGAGAGAGAGAGAGAGAGAGGAGAGAGAGAAGAGAGAGAGAGAGAGAGAGAGAGATATTGTGCGTTCAGTTAAAGGGTCCATTATACATCTTGGAATTATTCCATTTTCTGCCTTCTGAATAATACATATTCCAAGACTTCAGAAAGACCACAAGGCTAAAGGTAATGACAACAGCTTTGGGTATCCTCAACACACAGGTGCAAGGAAAAAAGAAGAGCATTCAACTACCTGCCCTACACAGATTAGAAGACAGGCAGAGACCACTACAAAGTAGAGGGGGAAGAAAGAGTGGGTGCGTGCGTGCTGTGTGTGTTTGTTTGTGTGTGTGTGTGTGTGTGTGTGTGCGTGTGTGTGTGCGCGCGCGCGCGTGTGTTTGTGTGAGTGAGAGATAGAGTTTTGAAGAAATAAACTCAAAAAATGTTACTGAGTTTTGCTTTGTTTTGCTTTTTTTTTTAAAGCGAAACACTGACCACAAGTTATTTGCCTCTTGACTATGTCCCTGGAAACACTCGGGTGGATTACTGTACTCTTGGTCTGTTTTGAGAGGTTTTATACTTACCCTCTGGATTTACTGGTTAAAGCCAAAGAATAAGTGTAGCCTTTTCCTGCCTACAGAAAACACACAACATGCGTACACATTAAAACACCAATGGATATTCAGATCATCCATTCAATCTCTCCATCTTCAGCATATCCCCAGTGGGATTCCCGGGGTATGCTTGCAAAGCGAGCATTGCAAGAATAGGATCCCTGCCCTCCAACCAGGCATGTCGTAAGAGGCGACTAAGGTGGAACCCTTCCTCCAGGTTGGGGGTTGGGCACAGGGCTAACAACCCTGTCCCGTAAAAGAAGAGAAGTTACGAAACAGCAACAGAGAAAACTTCTACTTTTGCGTGCTGAGGACTTCCCGGGTCCAGTGAGACTCGTATGAATGCTGATGGCCAAAGGAGATGAAGGCCACGCAGCACTCTTGGAGACAGTGACTAGGTTAGCCCAGGATAGGCAGGAGTGGAAGCGCTTTGTTGCTGCCCTACACAATACTAGGTGTAATGGTTAATGATGATCTTTAACATATACACAACACTAACATATAGTACATAATTACTCCAGTCAAGTTCACATGGATAGGGACTATGAAACGGGGTATTGGCTATTTGATGAAGTGTAGGGAGAAGTCCTCCATATCTTAGAACTAAATGCAAGAAGTTCGTCCACTTCTCTCTCTCTCTCTCTCTCTCTCCTCTCTCTCTCTCTCTCTCTCTCTCTCTTTCTTTCCTGCGGGCCGGGACTAGATGTAAAAAGGCACATGGATGCTCATTCGTTATAGCCCCGAAATAAAAGAATTTATCATAAAGAATTTATCATAGTCTCCTGAATTCCTTCACTTTCTCTCTCTTAATAAAACTGTCTTTACGTTGACTTACAATTATTAGTTGTGGTTTTTATGAATAGTCCCTTTTCAGGGCGTGTCTGGATTAAAAAGAAAATCGCCAATACTTATTAGTAACCTTTGGGAATTAAGATGATCAATCAATGAACCAACCAAGAAGGATTGTCAATGAATGAATGAATGAATCAATCAGTCAATCAATCAATGTCTCTCTGCCTCTGTCTGTCTGTCTGTCATTTTCTTTCTACCTCTCCCTCTCTTTTTGCTTCTGTTCTCTCTCTGTGTATATAGATAACTACACACACACACACACACACACACACACACACACACACACACACACACACACACACACACACACACACACACACACACACACACACACACACACACAAAACTCAGTTTTTGCAGGCCATATGGCCCATAGGAACAACAGTTAATCATATACTTTCATGTAAGGTGAACATTCTTACTTCTGATATCTAAACATTCAGTAAGAAATAATCCAACTTTAAACATCAAACTAGGTTTCGTGTTCATACAAAGAAGCTGCACTTTCAGATTCGATGGAAATCTGTAATAATACAGAGGAATACATTTTCTTCGCAATACAGCATATTTTGGGCATACAAGTAAAAAGTGATAAACATCTTCAATTTGTTGGCCATCACACTGAGAGCAGAATGGATCAGTAATCGGTTTGCCATAACGTGAAATTCCATTTAAAGGTAATCTGTTTGACCTCAGTAAACATATAGCTCTACGGTATTCTAAAGATTCTACTTCACATACATAATTTGCTCTACAAATAATCGGGTGATAATCTAAGTAGTCAGGGTATGCTGATAGAGAGTCATGCCATTTTTGTTGGTACACATCTTGTATTCGTATTTGGAATTCTTTCATGAAGGATGAAGAATTACCACAATTCTGCATTGTCCAAACATAACCAAATCCGTGGGTGCATAAAGTCTTTCTAACATGTGTTACCCAATTTATTCTCCTGCTTCATCCTGTCTACACAACATATTGTAGCATTGTCTGGGATATCTATGATCAGGCATATCCAAAATTTTTAGCCAATATTTGTTATTGTTTTTGTTATTGTTACACACACAAACTCACACACACACATACACACATATAAATCATATACAATAAATACTTCCTCATTAGGAAAGAAATAAGGGTCACATACGATTGGAAACAATACCAGGGGCTTCAGAGTTCTGATTTCAATCGAGTTAATTGATGATGCCTAAAAAACCCACCACAGTTTGTCATTATTTCCCTTATGAGTTTGCCTTGCTTTCTTGTTTTAATTGGGTTTTTTTCTTTGCTTTGTTCTATTTTGTTTCTTTTTCTGGGTTCTCCCTAAGAGTACGCTCTTGTATAAACATGCAAAATAATTCTAACTTTATGCTTACAGACTTGTCTTTGCTCACAGATTATGTGTATCTCTCTCTTTCTTCCCCCCCCCCCCCTTCTCTCTCCCTCCTCTCTCTTTCTCACTCCCTCCTCTCTCTCTCTGTTCCTCTTTCTGCTGTTTTTCTCCCTCTTTCTCTCCGTCTCTCTGTCTTTACATTCATCTGTCTCTTTCTTGATATCTCTCTGTTTGGCTGTCTAGCTGTCTCTTGTTTGTCTGTCTTTCTATGTTTCTTTTTCTATCTGTCTGACTGTCTAATCTTTATACCTAAACGTTTTATTTATATTAAACCATAACATATCTTAGTTCAATCCTCAATCTACTTCTGCACATATTTGTTTGTCTGTCTGTCAGTCAGCCTGTCTGTCTGTCTGTCTGTCTGTCTTAATATCTGCTTCCCATAATGATATCTTAGTCTGCCTGTCGATCAGGTTGTCTTTCTGTCAGTTTCCCTGTCTCTGGCTGTATGTCTGACTGTATGTCTGTCTGTCTGTTTGAATGCACACCTTCTCATCCCTACATCCCCAACCCCCCCCTCCCCCTCCCGAAAACAACAACACAACACCCCCCCCCCCCCCCCCTCCCCCCAAAAAAAACCCAATAAAAACGAATCCCACAGACTGATATTCCCTGTAGACAAATGCAAGGCCGATGTTGACACTGTCTGTTAACATTAGACACAGGGGGTATCAAACAACGGTCCATCATTTCCGTCAATTAATTTAATCAAACACTCTTCTCTCCCCCTTTCCCCGCTATTGCTCCCTTCTCTCCTCTGCCCGGCCCTAAGGCAAGTCTTCGTCACATGGGCATTCCGTATGACGAAATGAATGTCGCTAACACCGACACCACTATAGTTCTATTATGCATTCATGCATACATAAATATATGCATGCATACATGCATACATACATACATACATACATGCATGCATATCTATCTATCTATCAATTTAACTTTCTATCATCAATCTATCTATCTATCTATCTATCTATCTATCTATCAATCTATCTATCTATCTATCTATCTATCTATCTATCTATCTATTTATCTATCTATCTGTTTGTCTGCCTGTCTGCTTGTCTGCCTGTCAGTCTGTATGTCTGTCTGTTTATCTATCTATCTATCTCACGCACGCGCGCGCGCGCGCACACACACACACACACACACACACACACACACACACACATGTTCTTGTTCAATATATTTTCACTTATTTATTTTTAGTTTGACTTGTTCTCGTTTGATTTTAGGTACATTTTTAGTCAATACACTTTACGTCATTTTTTAAAAATTACAAGCTTTCTTGTGGCATATCAATTTTCATTTAATTTCAATTTGTATGACTTCATTTATGCCTGCTTTTAATTTTGTGTTTGAATTTTTTTGGCTTACATTTTTGTGTGCTTTCATTAGATGATATCTTATTTCGAAATATGTAAGCTTTATTTCATCTTATTTCATTTACCTTGTTTGATTTCTAAGCTTTCAGCTTGACTGTTCTTTGTTTTGATTTAATCTTCCTTGTATTTAATTGTGATGGTGTTTTGACATTTTGTCTGTTTTCTTTTTCTTTGATTTTGTTTCATCTCATTCGCACCCTCTGTTTATTGATTTTCCGTTAATATTTGAAAATAACATCCTTTATTTAGGTGTGTTTTTTACTGTAGCATTCCAGCAGCTGTGTACATTTGCTTAATTACAACCAGTCAGAGATTGGGAAAGTGAGAGAACAAAACACAGAGTCACATGTAGCGTGCGCATCCAGTGTCGATACCAGGGTTTCCTGTTGATGGACAAATCTCTGTCTGTCTGTCTGTGTCCCTGTGAGTTTGTCTGAATATCTCAGTCTGTCTGTCTGTGTGTGTCTGTCTTTGTATGTATGCATGTATGTATGTATGTCTGTATGTACGCATATATGCACGTACGTACGTACCTGCCTGCCTGCCTGCCTGTCTGTCTGTCTGTCTGTCTATCTATCACTTTTCTTTTAATCTTTGAGAAATCATTGTCGATAAAATATTTTTTAAAAAGTATTTATCAAGTGCTAACAATCACTGCACTACTGTTTACATAAGAAATTAACCAAAATAATATCGTGCATTAATTGATTGCTGGGGGGAAAACAAACCCAGAGTAAGTCTACGTTCTTCTGTCATCATAAACATACAACGCAGCCACTGTAACAAAACTAAACAGGAAGACAGTCTCCAAACCCCACCTACTCCAAAATACAAATACCACCGGGACACAGCGCATGTATATGGGAACCTGATAAAGAAGCTGCGTCATGTAAAATGGGGTGTTTTATATCACTGACGTATACTAGGACTCCCCCACTCTAACAACATGGAGGAGGAGTAGGAGGAGGAGGAACAGAAGGAGGAGGAGGGGGAGGAGGAGGAGGAGGAGGAACAGGAGGAGGGGGAGGAGGAGGAGGAGGAGGAGGAAGAGACAGAGGCTTGTCGAACGGTAGTCAAAACAGACTCCTAAAACTGACTCCTCTGCATTCCACAGCTGCTTGTAAATGATGGGGTTTTATTTTAGTTCTCTAGGGCTTCCTTTTTGACTGAAAAAGTTTGTTTTGCAAAACTTGAACTTAAAAAGGGTTGTTGTTTTTTTACAAATGAATGCTGGTACACCTTGGCAGTTGTGTTTTTTTTTTTAAGGCTTTAGGATTTATTGAGGATGTGTTGTTTACGTGTTTCAAGACTCAAAAATACTTTGTTTCAACTGAAGAAATGAATATTCAACTAGAGGATGCATACTAGTTACCTGAAATATACTGCAACGTTATTTCTGAGCAGATTTTGTTTATTCTGTTCCTGTATTTGAGTTCTTCGGTTTTGGTGCTCACAGAGAGAGAGAGAGAGAGAGGAGAGAGAGAAGAGAGAGAGAGAGAGAGAGAGAGGAGAGAGAGAGAGAAGAGAGAGAGAGAGACAGACAGACAGACAGACAGACAGACAAAGACACAAACAAACAGAAAACAAAAAAATAGAAAGAAACAGAAACAGAGAGGGAGACAGATACAGAGATATATACAAAAGCAACAGGAAAACAGTTGTAGACCTTTTTTTGGAGTTGTTTTCTTCTTTTGAAAAAGAAACACTGACCTCAGGTTCTTTGCCACTGACTATTTACGTGGAAACATTGTTGCGCAGTGTTGTGCTTCTTGTCTATTCTGAGAGAGTGTTCAAAACAAACAATCTGGGTTTTTTTTATTGCCTAAACCAAAAGAGTCAGTGTGTCTTTTTCCTGCCTACATAAAAACGTACAATGTGCACACTCACAAAAAAGAAACAAAAAACCCACCGCACATTTACGTCATCTAATCCACCCACAACACACGCATCACACGAACGCACTGTACGTATCGAAATGAAGCTGGTATGGATGTGTAACGTGGGGGGCTGGGGGTATTTGATATTTATGAATTGTGGCGGTTCT
>CM054136.1:17574952-17582452 GCA_028751875.1 Rapana venosa | reverse complement strand
GTATGATTTTCAAAGAGGACAGTCTCAGTTTGGTTTGGTTGCCAAGGAGGACAGTCTTAATTTGGTTTGGTTTCCAAAGAGGACAGTCTCAGTTTGGTTTGGTTGCCAAAGAGGACAGTCTTAATTTGGCTGCCAAAGTCTCAGTTTGGTTATCCCATGAAACCAGTGGGCAATGATTGTTCCTCATACTCTGCATCATATTTGCTGAATCGAAAAAGAAACTTTCATACACAATGAGTAAAACAAAAACAGCTCCCCGAAAGGGAACCCCTTTCCCCCAAAAAAACCCCCATAATAACCCCCTACAAAAAGCAAACAAAAAACCCCTGTAGAGATGCAGAGAAGGTTAAGAATAATATGAAATTGACAGTGCAGATATTTGAACTATCTCTGTGTATTTTGCTTAATTTTGTCACTTTTTTGTATATTGCTTACAAAAACATTTTACCTCAACATATTTTATGTCATTGTAATGTTATTACATGTTTTTCTATCCCATAATGTTTAATTTTATCTAAACTTATTTCTTTCATTTTGTACATATTTTCTGGATTAGATGTTCATTTACATTGTTGTGCATTCATTACATATTATGTATCCTTTCCCATCAGAATAAGACTTTATTCTATTTTCTATTATTCATATTCTTTAGCGTTTTCATTTTCTGACCTCCCTTTACTTTGTCCTGATATAATCCTACTTCTATTTCATTGTCTAACTTTTACATTATAATACCTGTTATTTCCTCTCCCTTTGGTTTATTTCCTTCTCACTCTGCAGTTATTGATTTCTTTCCCATCCATTTGATGATAGCGTCCTCGATTTTTCACTGTAGCATTCCAGCAGCTGTGTACATTTGCTTAATTACAACCAGACAGATTCGGAAAAGTGCGAGAACAAAACACAACCTAACTTTCAGCGTGCGCCAATGGTAAGCATTCTATTCGATTCCCTTTTATAAATTCCATTGTCTACTGTTGTTGTTGTTGTTCTTGTTGTTGATTTTGTCGTTTGATGGAAAGTCTTCTATCTGCCTGCCTGCCTGTCTGTGTGTCTGTCTATCTGCTTCTCTGTCTGTGTGCCTGTCTGTCTGTCTGTCTGACTGACTGCCCTGCCTGTCTGTCTGTCTTTGTTTTTATCTGTCGCTCTGGCTCTCTCACTCCCTTTAAAATCGAGGCATCTCATGTAGCAATTCGAGTTCTATCTATCTACCTATCTATCTATCTATCTATCTATATGTCTGTTGTCTGTCTGTCGTCTGTCTGTCTGTCTGCCTGTTTGTTTGTCTATGTAGCTATCTAAAATAGACAATGACAATATTGACAATATTTTATTGTAATAAGCTGTTAAAGCCCATTTACAAGGGGACAGTGGGAAGGGGACTGGGCACAAAACATATTTTCAAAAATAAAGATGGATAATTTCTACAGCCCAAATGGTCGACATGGCATGGATTCCACGACATGGTGAAGTGTTTTACATTACGACACTAGCAATGCGTGTAGCCATTCAAACTTTATCAAGCTTACAGGGATTAATCGTAGGTCAGGTATATTTTTTGTTAACTTTAATAGACAACTTATCTTTATTTTTTGTTTTGTTCTTGGCCCAGACCAAAATCTTTGTGGTGAATCGACATAAGCAAGTACCAACTTTTTACATTAACATTTTGCAGTATTTTAAAATGTAATGTGAACATTGTCCTCATTGATGACAGTCATAACAACTTGTATTTTCAATTGAAGAAGAAGAAAAACACCCCAGCGTCTGTTCTCCATTAGAGGAGCAACAAATTCCCTGAAGTCAGTATATAGCTATACTATATATAACAAAGTATCTGAAAACAGTCATAGAATCATGAAACTTTCTCTTTTCAGTGTATATACAATGTGAAAACAGTCATAGAATCACGAAACCTTCTCTTTTCAGTGGATATACAATGTGAAAACAGTCATAGAATCATGAAACTTTCTCTTTTCAGTGGATATACAATGTGAAAACAGTCATAGAATCACGAAACCTTCTCTTTTCTAGTCTTTCGGATGAGACGATAAACCGAGGTCCCGTGTGTTACACGTAATTATTTAGCGCACGTAAAAAAACCCACGGCAACAAGAGAGTTGTCCCTGGCAAAATTCTTAGAAAAAAGCCACTCTGATAGGGAAACAAATACAGCTGCAGAAAAAAAAAAAAAAAAAAAAAAAAGGGTGAAAGGGTGGCGCAGCGCTAAGTGGCGACGCGTTCTCCCGCTCTCCCCGGGGAGAGCAGCCCGAATTTCACGGAGAGAAATCTGCCGTGACTTAAAGTGGTATGAAATAAAATCTGAGCGCTTTGATTTGTTGCTTTACAAGATTCAGCGCTATATAAATTCCATACATTATTATTATTATTATTATTATATACAATGTGAAAACAGTCATAGAATCATGAAACTTTCTCTTTTCAGTGGATATACAATGTGAAAACAGTCATAGAATCATGAAACTTTCTCTTTTCAGTGGATATACAATGTGAAAACAGTCATAGAATCATGAAACTTTCTCTTTTCAGTGGATATACAATGTGAAAACAGTCATAGAATCATGAAACTTTCTCTTTTCAGTGGATATACAATGTGAAAACAGTCATAGAATCATGAAACTTTCTCTTTTCAGTGGATATACAATGTGAAAACAGTCATAGAATCATGAAACTTTCTCTTTTCAGTGGATATACAATGTGAAAACAGTCATAGAATCATGAAACTTTCTCTTTTCAGTGGATATACAATGTGAAAACAGTCATAGAATCACGAAACTTTCTCTTTTCAGTGGATATACAATGTGAAAACAGTCATAGAATCACGAAACTTTCTCTTTTCAGTGGATATACAATGTGAAAACAGTCATAGAATCACGAAACTTTCTCTTTTCAGTGGATATACAATGTGAAAACAGTCATAGAATCACGAAACTTTCTCTTTTCAGTGGATATACAATGTGAAAACAGTCATAGAATCACGAAACTTTCTCTTTTCAGTGGATATACAATGTGATCGCACATGCGTGATTGTGTGTATGTCTGTTAGTCCCCATGGGTCACCACCAGAGAGAGAGAGAGAGAGAGAGAGAGAGAGAGAGAGAGAGAGAGAGGCAGACAGACAAACTGAGAGAGAGAGAGAGTGTGTGTGTACAGGTGTGTGTGTGTGCAGGTGTGTGTGGCGCGCAGTGTGTGTGTGAGAGAGAGAGAGAGAGAGAGAGAGAGAGAGAGAGAGAGAGAGAAGAGAGAGAGAGAGAGAGAAGAGAGAGAGAAAGGAGCGAGGAGAAAGAGAGAGCGGGAGAGAGAGAGAGAGTAAGGGAGGAGAGAGAGAGCAGGTGTGTGTGTGTGCGAGAGAGAGAGAGAGAGAGAGAGAGAGAGAGAGAGAGAGAGAGAGAGAGAGAGAGAGAAGAGAGAGAGAGAGAGAGAGAGAGAGAGAGAGAGAGAGAGAAAGCGAGGGAGAAAGAGAGAGCGAGGAAGAGGAGAGAGAGAAAAAAAAAAGAGAGAGAGAGAGAGAGAGAGAGAGAGAGAGAGAGAGAGAAGAGAGAGAGAGAACATAAACAGATAGAGAAACAAACAGAAAAGAGGACAAGTGAGACAGACAAACACACACACTACCACACACACACACACACACACAAACACACACACACACACACACACACACACACACTCACACACAAACGCACACACACACGCACGCACTCGCACACATACAGAGCTACACTGATAGACATGCAAACAGAGGTAAAGAGAGAGAGTGTTGCTTTACTATTCTCTCTTGTCAACAGAACTTGCGCCCAGTCTTCCAGTCACACTCACCGCTCATGCATGTTGGTTTTGTTCCTTGGTCGAAACAGGCAAGCAAGCCCTCCAGCCAGACAACAGTCGACTAAATACATTCGCCTGCAAGCAAGCAAGCAAATAAATAAATAAATGAATAAAGGAACAAAACCATGAGATAATGACAGGTAGGGAAGCTCGCATTGATCGGTGGTCTAGAGGTAACGCGCCTGTCTAGAAAGCGAAAAGTCCGGGTCGGAAGTGTGCGGTGGTTCGGATCCTGTTTGGACCCGAAACTTTCCCCCCATCCATTAGACCATGAGTGGTGGTCTGGGCGCTAAGGCTTTCGGATGAGACGATAAACCGAGGTCCCGTGTGTTACACAAAATTATTCAGCGCACGTAAAAGAACCCACGGCAACAAGAGAGTTGTCCCTGGCAAAATTCTTAGGAAAAAAGCCACTCTGATAGGGAAGCAAATACAGTTGCAGAAAAAAATGGGTGGCGCTGCTCTTGTGGCGACGCGCTCTCTTCGGGGAGAGCATCCTTATTTCACACAGAGAAATCTCGTGACTTAAAGTGGTATAAATAAATACATAAAATAAATAAATAGGCATGTAATCATAGACATGTAGACTGATGGACTGACACACACACAGAGAAACATATAAACACACACACACACACGCAAACACACGCAGACACGCACGCACGCACACACACACACACACACACACACACACATACACACGGGGGACGGGATAGGCAGGCAGTTAGAGTGATTCGCTCGTGATCAGCTGACATGGGTTCCAATCATGTTCAATCATTTTCTCTGGAGTTAACATCAGTTCCGACTCCACTCCCCACAAAAGCCCTTCCGATGAGACTATAAACCGAGGTATCGTGTGCAAACACACACATAACATCTTGCGCACACGTTAAAACCCTATCCAATTTTCAGAAGAGTAGGCCATTGTGCTCACACACGGGGATTGAATGTTAAAAACCACCACATGTGTGCTTATTCCAATATCTTCAAAGTAAAATAATAATAAAAATAACACACACACCTTCACCTACACCTACACCACGCCGTCCCCCCCCCCCAACAAACACACACACAACTACACACACACACACACACACACACAAACAACTACACACACACACAACTACACACACACACACACAACTACACACACCACACACACCAATTTTTATCAAAACCCAAAACGCCTGCTCTTTAACCAGTGATGACAGTTCCCCACATCACTGCACTCTTTTGTCCCATTGGCATCTCCAACCCCCACTACAACAGTTCGTAAAGGCAACATTCTGTTTAGTCATAATTCACAAAAGACACCATAAATCCCGCCTTTATGTTATTGCTACAGTGACACTGTCCCAGCATTGCTGTCTACCCACACAGCGGGGTCCTACACAAAGCTTTTGTCTGCAATGGTACCATCAACAGTAAAGGGGTACATGGCCAATCGTGATTCTAATGATAAAGTATTCAACGCGCGTGAACCTGAAACAATAGAGACTAGGAAACTCGGGGGGGTTGAAACAAAGAAAACCCACACAAGTCAATTGAAATTGAATGGACTGTGTACGTCACTGGATGGGAAAAGACCATCCTTGGGAATGCTAGAGTAGTGGGTTGATAGCTGTCGGTTGCTTTAAAAGCTGGCGATTCTCTACTGTTGGAGGTAGATGGTTTTGTGTGTTGTTTGATTGCTGCTGTTGGAAGGTAAGAGACTCATGTTGTGATGTAGTATGTGTGCATGTGTGTGTGTGTGTGTGTATGTGTTCCAAAGTGAGTGAATAGAAAGGAGAATTGATATTGGAGTAAAGATATAAGCAAGACAGTACTTGACTGCTAGGTTTCATAGTTAGAAAATGAAACACAAAAAAAACTTTGAAGAACAAAGACCAAATGGTTAACTGAGAGGTCACCTAGACAGTCATTAACACAGTCAGCCAAACACAGCCATTTGGCAGGTAAATCAACAAGTAAGCAGCCCAGAAACTGTTTTTATTTATATTTCACAAGGACAAATTCTGCCTCCCTGTTATTGCTACAGTGGCACTGTCCCAGCATTGCTGTCTACCCACACAGCAGGGTCCTACACAGAGCTTTTGTCTGCAATGGTACCATCAGCAGTAAAGGGGTACATGGCCAATCGTGATTCAAATGATAAAGTATTCACACGCGCGTGAACCTGAAACAATAGAGACTAGGAAACTCGGGGGGGTTGAAACAAAGAAAACCCACACACGTCGATTGAAATTGAATGGACTGTGTACGTCACTGGATGGGAAAAGACCATCCTTGGGATGCTAGAGTAGTGGGTTGATAGCTGTCGGTTGCTTTAAAAGCTGGCGATTCTCTACTGTTGGAGGTAGATGGTTTTGTGTGTGTCTTGATTGCTGCTGTTGGAAGGTAAGATATTCAGATTGTGGTATAGTGTGTGTGCATGTGTGTGTTTGTGTGTGTTTGTGTGTGTATGTGGGTGTGTGTTTCAAAGTGAGTGAATAGAAAGGAGAATTGATATTGGAGTAAAGATATAAGCAAGACAGTACTTGATTGCTAGGTTTTATAGTTAAAAAAATACTTTGAAGGAAAAAGACAAAATGGTTCACTGAGAGGTCACCTAGACAGTCATGAACAGAGTCAGCCAAACAAAGTAATTTGGCAGGTAAATCAATCTAGAAATTTTATTCATTTATTCATTTAATTTCCAGAGACAATCCCCAGTATCACAGCCTACCCTCCCTGCTTGCTCCCCAGAGGGTCTACCAAGCTTCTCCAAGGGATCATGCTAAGGGCTACATCAGTTGATTCCACGATAAATTTTTCCCCCATCCATAGACCATGGGTGTGGACTGGGCGCTAAGTCTTTCGGTGAGGATAACCGAAGGGCGTGTATTAACACAATTATTCAGCGCATGTAAAGAACAATGGAAGAGAGTTGTCCTGGCAAAAGTTCTTAGAAAAATCCTCTTGTAGGGAAAAAAAACAGTTGCGACACACTAAAGGTGCGCGCTTTTGGGGCGAGCGTTCTCCCGGGGAGGCAGCCCGAATTTACGCGAGAATCTCGTGACTTCTCATGCATCATCAGACGTGACCTTGGGTCGTGGGGGAGACGGAAGACGTGCTGTGGATGGGCTTTCCAGAGTGGGGATGCTTCGGTAGTTAGCGCAGTTGATGCAGGTCATGTGATCCTGGTCCAAATTTGCTGATGTTTGGATGATGCTGACGTATGTCTGTCGCTGCCCTCTTCTGCGATCGAGTGTTCCTGCGAACTGGTTTTGGCAGAGTGTTGGGCGAGGTGACCGTGGCCGAGCAGTCCAGCTTTTGCGTTTGACAAGTGAGAGGGGTCAGGTGCGCAGTGGTTTTTGACGCAGGGGAAAAGCATGGTTTAGTTTCCAGGGGCCAGTAGTTTAAAAGGATTGCAAGGGGGGGGGGGGGTTGAGGTTGGGGAAACGATTTTTACTTTTCATATGGTGGTGGTGGTGGAGAAATGTCCATGGTTTGAGGGGTTGATTTCTGTCGGTTGTTAGTGCTTTGTGAGTGTGGCAAGGTATTAAGGGTTCGTTCGTTGTTGGCTGTTCATGTAATTTCGCAGTGGCGTTGCTGTGTGTTAACGTACTTTCTTTTTCCGAGCTCCCTCCATCCAATGCTCCGCCTTTTTGTGGT
>CM054136.1:17559440-17574452 GCA_028751875.1 Rapana venosa | reverse complement strand
TTTTAATTTGGGTTTTGGAAATTTTTTAAAGTAGAAGAAATTTTTTAAATGTTGTTTTTTTTTAAATTTGGGTTTTAAAAATTTTATCAAAAATTTTTTTTGTTGGGGTTTTTGAAAATTTTCACTTGAAGGTTTGAAGAATTTTCCATGTTGGGGGTCCATGTTGAGGTTTGTCACACATTTTCCATGAGGTTACAGCTATTTTAAAAATTTGACGTTTTGAAGGTCCCTCCATGGAAATAGTCTGGTCACAATTACGGAGCCACAACGACATGTGGTCACAAACCAGTAGTCGCAATAACACGGGTTCAAGGACTTTATCACAAATTTAATATTGTGGCTTAATGGTACTTGTCGGGATATTTTTCACGAGAGAGACAGACAACAGACAGACTGAGGGAGGAGAGAGATAATGAGGGAGAGAGAGAGAGAGAGAGAGAGAGAGGAGGAGAGAGAGGAGAGAGAGAGAGAGAGGCAAAACACAGAAAACGCCTCTTTGGTGTTAAATGGTTTTCATGATGCTAACTAGTTAAAAGTTTAACTGGGCAAACCTGATCCAAACGTAACTGGCCATTATGTTTAAACCGATTAGCACATAATTTTCTATCAAAACACATGAAAAAATAAAATGCCCAAAATAATGGCAATAATTAGATAGTACTACATAGCCCAGATAAAAACTCAGCCGCAACTACGATCATAAATTGAGAATTCCCTATGTAACTTTCCCAACAAAATCTGTTATTTGACCCGATTCGCCCGCTCACAAACACAGTAGACTCTGTCAGATTTGTATTGTTTGTCTTGCGAATTGCCCGTCTATGCTATGGCAGCCCATCTAGTGAAGAAAGGAGAAAGGCTTGGTTGTTGATTTGTTTGTTTGTTGTTGATTGGTTTGTTTGCTTTTTTTTTTCTTTGTTGGTTGGTTCTTTTCTGTTGTTGCTTTTTCCTCTTTTTTGTTTTTGTTTTTTGGGGGGTTGTTGTTTGTTTGTTTGTTTTTTGTTGTTGGTTTTGTTGTTGTTTTTGAGGGGTGTTGTTGTTGTTTTGGTGTGTTTTTTCTTGGGGGGGAGCGGGGGTCCACAAGGCAGTTTCCAAGATCAATGAAGAAATATATAATTATATATCTCCGTTGAACCTTTCTGTTTCTGCTTAACGACAATAACCACTTTACGTCACAACACAAGCCCCTCTTGGCGTTTTCTTAATTTTATCAGAACAACTATACACTGCCTCTTCTGCTGTGCTTTTTGTCGCCCCCCTCCCAGTCTTCACCCCTCTCCCCTCCCCCCCCCCCCTCACGCACACACACATTCCTTCCTGTCCTTGCTTCATTGCTACTTGGCTGATGTGATTTCCCCATGACCCCATGACAAGGGTCAACGTCCTAAGCTTTCAGCAACTGTTTTCTTCCCGCCTGTGTAAACTGCTTATATGCTGCGCGGGCGCGCGCTTGGCACACACACACACACACACACACACACACACACACACACACACACGTTTCGTCTAATATCACTTTGAGTAAACAGAGGTAAAATCGACGCAACAACAACAACAACAACAACAACACACACACACACACACACACACACACACACACACACACACACACACACACACACACACACACACACACACACACACACACGTTTCGTCTAATAATTTATCACTTTGAGTGAACAGACATAAAATCGAAGCAACAACAACAACAACAACCACACACACACACACACACACACACACACACACACACACACACACACACACACACACACACACACACACACACACACACCTGTGTGTATATGACCCGGGGAAAGGGAGGAAATGGATGTCTTTGTTATACTTCTTTGCTCTGAATCCAATAGCTGCTGGTTATTCTTGTTTTTCTTATATATGAGTATATTATGTGGTAAAGGGGATATGGGTGAGGATGTGTATGTGTATGTAAGTGTTTAAATGATACATCCGTTTTCTCTGTTTATATCCATTAATTTTGGTTGTTGTTGTTGTTATTGTTGGTAGTGGTGGGGGTGGGATTCTGGTTTATTTTGCCTTTTGTTTGTTTTGGGTTTAGGGTGGTTTTCTTGGGAGGGGCAGGGGATATTTTGGACTCTTTTTCTCGTCTTTTGTTAGTTCTACATTGTTCTTCATTTGTCTTGGCTGTTATTCTTGTCCTATGTTAGTTATTGTCGCTGTTGTTGTTGTGTATGTATATTTGTGTTTTGATTGTTTATTTCCTTGTTGTGGTTGCCCTTGTTGATTCATCCTTTTGTTGTTGTTTTATTCAGTTGTTTGTATGGTTGAAGGTTTGTGTGTACATGTGTGTGTGAGAAGGGGGGGGGGAAGGGAAGCAGTTGGTGTGGTTTTTTTTATATTTTTATTCTGTTTTGTCTTCTTTGTTTGTTTTGGTTTGGTTTTTTATTGTTGCTTGTTTGTTTGTGTTATGACGGGTATTTTTATTCAAGATTTTTGAATTATTTGAATTGTATGGTCTCATATTTTTCTGGGCTTTTTGTTTTGTTCTAATTCCACATATGCATATGTTATTGGTTTTTTTGTTTGATTTATATAGTTTACCATAGATTAGGTTTTTTTAATTCTATGTCTGCATATACATTATCTTTTTTTTTCTCGCTTTTTTTTTTTTTCTTTCTTTAGATAGATGGCTTGATGAAAAAAAGCAAATGCACTGCTTATTCAATGTACCATCTGAAAATAAAAGTTTGACTTGACTTGACTTGACTTGACACCTTGTTCCTTCACCTTTCACTCCCCGCAGTCCTACGGAAAGCAGAGGACCGCGTGGAATGGAGGAAGCTGGTTGCAAAGACTTTATCGGTGCTCCCACTATCTGCAGGACTATGGCATAGGTGAAAGATGAAAGGTGAAGGATCATGTCTGCCTTGTGTATGTACTCCAAATATTAAGAGTTTGGACTGTCTAACCTATTAATTGTAACTGGCTGCATGTGAATGAATAGGATGAATGAAAGCGCTTTGATTTGTTTTTTGCATGATTAAGCGCTATATAAATTCCATAGCCTATATTATTAAAAGTTTTGTTGTAAAATATTGTGTTGAGATTGCCTTCAGCCGTCAAGCTTGTCATAAGCTTTTAACATAACAACATGCACTCTCCATCTAAAGGAGAAACAGTCCTCTGAAGTCGGAGTATGGCTGCCTATATGACAAGGAACTTAAAAACAGTAATACACGCAAACTTCTCATCCAGTGTGCCATTTCAATCTCACAGTGATTCCCAGGTGGGATGAGTGAGTCTGAGTGCACGTTCTGAGTGACCCCCAGAGTTTTCAGCTGGGGAACGCACAACAACAACAAACAGTGTTCAAAGGTTTCGTGTAGCAGTTTGTCCATTTCACAATATTCAGTCTTTGTTGTTGCTGCTGTTGTGCATTTCCCAGCTTTACACATTGGAAATCACATACATAGAATAATTATGCTCTCTCTCTCTCTCTCTCTCTCTCTCTCCTCTCTCTCTCTCTCTCTCTCTCTCTCTCTCTTCTCTCTCTCTCTCTCTCTCTCTCTCTCTCTCTCTCTCTCTCTCTCTCTCTCTCTCTCTCTCCTCTCTCTCTCTCTCTCTCTCTCTCTCTCTCTCTCTCTCTCTCTGCAAAAGGCTTCAAAATGATAGCTTTACTCAAAACCCAAAATAATTGCATCTGTCAACCTTCTCCCATACACTGCTACATTGCAGACGTGAGCAGCAAATCTCACCATCTTTTCAAAACTTTCCCTTCTCATTCTGCTTCTGACGGTTTTATCCTGTGTGTCAGTGTGTGTGTATGTGTGTGTGTGTGTGTGTGTGTGTGTGTGTGTGTGTGTGTGTGTGTTTGTGTTTTGTGTGTGTGTTGTGTGTGTGTGTGTGTGTGTGTGTGTGTGTGTGTGTGTGTTTGTGTTTGTGTTGTGTGTGTGTGTTTTCTCCTGTTTCTCTACCTTTGTTTCTTTCTGATTGTGCCTTTTTTGTTCTTTAGTTCGTTACCATTGCAAAAGAAAAAACTCTCTCTCTCTCTCTCTCTCTCTCTCTCTCTCTCTCTCTCTCTCTCTCTCTCTCTCTCTCTCTCTCTCATCTCTCTCTCTCTCTCTCTCTCTTCTCTCTCTGTGTGTGTGTGTGTGTATGTGTGTGTGTGTGTTTGCGTGTGTGTGTTTCTAAAGGCCCTTTTGCTGGTGCATAAAAGATGGCCAAAATGTATTTGTTTAATGTAAAAAAGAAAGTAAGAAAAGAAAGAAAAGAGAAGGAAAAAAGGAAAGCAAGAATGAAGAATAAATAAAGCAAGTTGGACGAGCTGTCTTAAGATATCCTATTTACAAAAAAGAAAGCTTTAATTGTGTGTCTTTGAATACAACACAATCAAACAAAACATAAATAAAAACAGTAACAACAAAACAATTGAACAATGTTCTTCTTTTTCACAGATACATAAAAGTATACATACAATGAAAACACAATCCTTCAATAGTTCAGCTTTGATTCATAATTTCATCTGTAGAAAATTGTGGTTTGATACCATCATTTTCTTGTTAAAAGCTCTGGAACCAGTTAATACTGAAAACAAGGTCATCCTGATAAAACAGATTATGATATAGTAGACCTACAAGTCATTCGGTGGATCGGTGGTCTAGAGGTTAGCGCCTGCCTAGAAAGTGAAAAGTCCGGGTCGGAAGTGTGCGGTGATTCGAATCCTGTTGGACCCAAAACTTTCCCCCCATCCATTAGATCATGAGTGGTGGTCTGGGTGCTAGTCTTTCGGATGAGACGATTACCCGAGGTCCGATGTGTTACACATAATTATTTAGCACATGTAAAAGAACCCACAGCAACAAGAGAGTTGTCCCTGGCAAAATTCTGTAGAAAAAAGCCACTCTGATAGGGAAACAAAATACAGTTGCAGACAGAAAAAGAAAAAAAATAATGGGTAGGCTATTCTTGTGGCGACGCTCTCTTCCCGGGGAGAGCAGCCGGAATTTCACAAGTGGTATATAAATAAAATATGAATTAGGAAAAATTCTTACTAATAGGTTGATAATGACTGGGTTGAAAGGGATGGGGGGGGGGGGAAATAACACACTTTAAAAGGAAGAAAGAACAGAAAAGCAAACACTGTTCAAACTGCTATGTTGCCAATCTTTGGTAGGAATTGTAAGAGAAGAAACAGAACGCTGAACTGGTCAAAGGGACATTATCTTGATCCAAACTAAAAATATTGGAAAGGACACAATTGCCTCCCTTTTAAAATATGTCTGGCTCAAATACAGTGCAAAATTAATTTTCAACATGCTGCTGAGATTGTTTTGTTTTTTTTAAAGGTATGGTGTAGTGTAGTGTAATGTAGTGTAGTGAAGGGCATTGCATTGTATTGTGTTGCATTGTGTTGTATTGCATTGCATTGCACTGTGTTTTGTTCTGTTGTGTTACATTGTTTTGTATTGTATTTATTGTAAGTATGTTGTTGTTGTTGTGCAGTTCCCAGCTTAACACTCTGTGGGTCACGCAGAATGTGCACTCTGACTCACTCATCCCACCTGGGAATCACTGTGAGATTGAAATTGCACACTGAATGAGAATATTATTATATTGAATCATACCATAATGTATCATTGTATTATATGATACTATAGGGTATCATTGTGTTGTATTTATGGAATTTTTTAAAACTTATGATTGTATTACATAGTATCATGTCACGTAGCCTAGGTCCAAGTATTGTATCCTATTGTATTGTATGGTCTTCTATTGTATGTACTGCTTGTTAGAAATTCCATCTATCATCACCAAGTGCTTTGATTTGGGGTTGTTGTTTTTTTTGCAAGATATAGCGCTGTATAAATTCCATGTATTATCATCATCATCATCATCATCATCATCATCATCATCATTCTCCTTCTTCTTCTTCTTCTTCTTCTTATTATTATTATTATTATTGTTGTTGTTGTTGTTGTTGTTGTTCTTGTTGTTGTTTTTATTGGTATTATTATTACTATTATTATTATTCTACAAGCAAAGATGTTCTCCTTACATGCAGTAGTCAACATAGTATGCCCCAAGCACCTAGGCCTATTAGACGCATGTTGCATGTTCGTACACATCTAACAAACTACTTAGGCACATGCATGACAGGGCTGTTTTGTCGATGGCACTGAACTTCGAGAACTTGGAGAGTTCAGACCAAGGCCAAAGGCCAACCAAGTAAACGGCAGCTGCCTGCATCCACATAGGGCCTAGCGTAACAGAGCTACACAAGAAGCAATCCCTATCTTTGGGACTAGATCTATCTCTGTGGTGTGCCCCTCCCTACCCCTTCCGTGTTCCAGTCAATGGTGAGAGAGAGAGAGAGAGAGAGAGAGAGAGAGAGAGAGAGAGAGAGAGAGAGAGAGAGAGAGAGAGAGAGAGAAATGCCTTCTTTTTATTTCTATGACTATTATTTATTTATTTATTTATTTATTATTTTATATCGAGGATATTGGAATAAGCACTCGTGTGCTTTTTTACATCCAGTCCCCGTGTGTATGCGGATTTGTAAATTTTGTCATCTGTTCCCACCGGCACACAATGGCCTACTCTTCCGAAAAGCGGAACAGGATTTAACGTGTGCGCAAGATGTTCTGCGTGCGTACGCACACAGGGCCTCGGTTTATAGTCTCATCCGAAGGACTAAACACTTGGACCCCCCTCACCCTTCCTCATTTCCCCATCCCCTTCTCCCTGGTATGAATCAATAAGGAAATAAGCTAAAACAATCCCGATAAGAGGGAAGTAGGCCTATAGAGGCTTTACAGAGGTAGGCCAGCTAGAGGGAGTCCACAGCCTTTTTCCTTTCCTTTTCATGGGTTTTCTGGTCCTTTACACTCAGCTGTTAGTTAGCCTGGCCTGACAATCAATTGTACCCTTCATTTCACTCTGAAACACTGCATTGTGTTGATACAGCCTGCAAACGAAAACTGCTGTATTGAACTTTGTATTGTCATTGTACCGAACAAACACAAGCTGTTTGTAAATACACAAAGTAGCAGAGAGAGAGAGAGAGAGAGAGAGAGAGAGAGAGACGCACACACGCGCGCGCGGACACGCAACACAAATGTAATATCATTACGTAGTGTGTGTGTTCTTCTTTTAATTTAACGTCTTTTCACATTACGTGATATTAGATAGTAGTGTGTGTGTGTGTGTGTGTGTGTGTGTTGTGTGTGTGTGTGTGTGTGTGTGTGTGTGTGTGTGTGTGTGTGTGTGTGTGGTGTGTGTGGTGTGTGTGAAGAAAACTGAGCACCGGTATTACCTGCACATACTTTCACGATGTAGTCAAAATGCTAAAAAGAAATACAAACACCACACGAGAATGGAGACGAAGTCATATACAGCCATTATGACAAAAACAAATACAGTCATAATGCTTACACCATGAATTATTACATAAATCACATTGAAAACATCTAAATCTTGGTCCTCATTTGGCTTACTACACAATGCACCAAATCACAGACTAGGCCCTACAGGGAAATGTGAAACACAGCAGTCTAGGCTAGGCTTGCCCATATGATATGGACACAGTAAAATTATTTCAGCCTCTTAACTGACAAAGATACCTCTGGCACTGCCGTTTACCAAACGTCGAAGGGGAAAGGGGAAAGTCCGCACCATTCTTCTGCAATCAAACTTCTTCACCAGGTGGGTGCCTTGGGATAATGGGATCTGTCGCTTGGCTGAGTGAGTGAGTGAGAGAGAGAACTCCTTGCTGCTTGAATTCCACTGTTCCTAAATTGGCTAACTCGGTTGGGACTATGATATAATCCACAACAACTGCAACCAACATGAGCATCGCAAAGAAGGGACTAGAAAGCCGTGTATGTTCATGAATACATGCGTGCATACATACAAATTTGTATAATCATATATACATACATACATACATACATTTGCAATATTTGTGTGTAATGATGAAATATATGATGACAAAGCTTCGAAGGCGCCCCAAAGGATTCGAAATGTGAGGGATTGGTATATAATATATATACACACACATATATACATATATACATACATCCATACATACATATACACACACGCACAAAGGGTAAGGTCTACACTTGAAGTTGACCTGGAAGATAATAATAATAATAATAATAATGTATGGAATTTATATAGCGCTGAATCTTGTAAAGCAACAAATCAAAGCGCTCAGATTTCATTTCATACCACTTTAAGTCACGCAGATTTTCTCCGTGAAATTCGGGCTGCTCTCCCCGGGGAGAGCGGGAGAACGTGTCGCCACAAAGCGCTGCGCCACCCTTTTCACCTTTTTTTTTTTTTTTTTTTCATGTCTGCAACTGTATTTGTTTCCCTATCAGAGTGGCTTTTTTCTAAGAATTTTGCCAGGGACAACTCTCTTGTTGCCGTGGGTTTTTTTACGTGCGCTAAATAATTACGTGTAACACACGGGACCTCGGTTTATCGTCTCATCCGAAAGACTAGCGCCCAGACCACCACTCATGGTCTAATGGATGGGGGAAAAGTTTCCGGTCCAAATGGGGTACGAACCGCCGCACACTTCAGACCCGGACTTTTCGCTTTCTAGACAGGCGCGTTACCTCTAGACCACCGATCCACTAAGATCAGTTATCCTGTAATTCATGCCAGTGTTCAGTGGGTTATGGAAACAGGAATATACCCAGTACACATCCCTGATGTCGGAATGCAGCTATGGAAGGAAAAACAGTCCCATAGCAAAATCTCACCAGTGCTGACCTTCACAGATCTAGCTAGGGCCTAAGGAACAAACAAACAAACATAGGCCTATCGAAAATGAAACAGAGGGCTCACACAAGTCCAAATATGGTAAAGTTTCTTGCTGTTGGTGACTCATACAGGGCACAGCTGACTTAGGCTGGGCTATCTCCAACAAGAAGTGTATTCAGACTTCACCAGTGATAGGCTAGATCCTGCTTTGTGACTCAATCTATAGGCCTAGGCCTAATCCCATCAGGTAGACTCATCCAGTTGGGAGAGGGGGGTAGGACTAGAGGACAAAGCAGAGGACATGTGAGAAGAATAGGTTGGGCTAGACTGCCAGCTATTGTCTTCCCAAACAGTCAGAGGAGATTGTCGCCACCCTCAAGCTGCTGCCCCCCCCCCCCCCCCCCCCCCCACTCCCCCTCCTGTGAGAAGCTGGGGTGTTTTTGACACCTTGCTCCCTGATGACAGTATCTCTAGGCCAACTGATGGGATGGGGACTCCTTATCCTTTTCTTTAGTCATGTGTTCCCTACATGCCATGCTGCTACCATGGCAACTCGGTACACATTCTTGGGCCAGCCTATCCCATCAAATCAAAAGCTTTTACTTCAAGGTTATTAAGCATAAGCATTGATTTGCTTTATTTTCTTTTTTTCACATCCATCAGGAATAAAATGCCCCCCCCCCCCCAAACAACAACAACAACAACAACAAAAACCAACAACCAGCCAACAAACAAAAACACAAAAAGCGAACCAACAAGCGACTAACTAAAACACCAACAAACCAATTACTAGAAACTGATTATAATTATCATCATTTTATTTTATCTATAACCAGACCTCATATGGTAAGGAACAAACAAACAGTGACTGATCGACCCACTTGTATACAACACTGCCATTTACAAGCATGCCACAAGGCATAAAGACTTGGAGTTGGAGCAAAAACAACAAAAGGAAAATAACAACCACTACAAAACTTCTCAAACTAGGCATGGGCAATTCAGGAGAAGTGAAGTGTGAATTACTTCACGTGTATCTGTGGCAACTGACCCATGTGTCCACAAGCCCAAGGCTGTCAGCACTTGGGTTGAGTCAGGAGACAAAGGATCTAGGCTAGGCCCAGGCTAGCTGAGTTCAGTGTAGCCACACTTGCATCCTGAAAGTTTAACTTAAAAGTCTGAGCACACGCACGCGCGCGCGTACACACACACACACACACACACATACAAATACGCACGCACGCACATACTCGCACGCACACACTCGCACACACATACACACACACACACACACACACGCGCGCGCACGTACATACACACACACACACATTTTTCTATTTTTCTTTTGGAGCTAGTTTTATTATTATTGGTTATGGTAATAATGTTGTTAGGTATCATTGATCAAGTTGGTTTTCTTGTTCCTAGATAGATGGATTGATGAAAAGAAAAGCAAATGCATTCTTTATTCAATGTACCATCTGGAAATAAAAATTTGACGACTTGACATGACTTCACACACACACACACACGCGCGCGCGCGCGCGCGCACGCATGCACGCATGCACGCACGCACACAAGGCATGGGATTTTGCATACCATAAAAAAGGAGGAAATGTTCAACGAAAACGAAAAAAGAGGGGGGGGGGGGGGGGGGGGTAGCAGGGGGAAAACCCCCAGGAAAACTCCTTCAGCCTTTGTGGCAGTCACAAAGAGGCACAGGAAATCAATTCACTTTTGATTCCCTCCATTCAAAATGCATGGCAATATTCGTCAAATATCCAACCATAATAATGTAACAAGACACTTATACAAAAAATCTATACTTCATGTTTTCCATACGATAGTAAATAATTTATTCACTCTCTCTCTCATTATTTTTTTTTTTTTTTTTTTGGTGGTCATTTCTACCACCTAATAGTTACGTGTAGTCACCTTTGCTTTCCTTACTTTTTGAACATGGAATGAGAAAATGATGCATAAGAAGAAGTGTATTAATTGTGTGGACAAACATCGGAAAGTAAGAAGCAGTACTCTCTCTCTCTCTCTCTCTCTCTCTCTCTCTCTCTCTCTCTCTCTCTCTCTCTCTCTCTCGCTCTCTCTCTCGCTCTCTTTCCCTACAAACACTTAAAACCTACATGTAGAAAAAAAAAGCCAACAAAACCCCCCAGAAAAAAACAACCAAAAGAACCCCCTTAACACTGCAACTTAAAGAGAAGAGAGAGAGAAGAGAGAGAAGAGAGAGAGAGAGAGAGAGAGAGAGAGAGATTGTCTTCTGCTCTGCTGCAGACGCCCCGTGCTTACAAAGGCCTAGATTCAAACAATTCGCCGTTGGTCGTCGCTCTTTCTCTACAAGCGCTTCGATTTGTTTGTTTTTACCAGATTCAGCGCTACATAAATTCCATATATTATTATCATTATTATTATTACATCCGGTCCATTGATCTGGAATGACCCCCCACTCTCCACTTTGACCAAACCCCATACTTAGGACACTTTTTAATACAGTCTCAAGACAAGCTTATTTCCAAGCTCACAGTTGTCCCTGCTGTTTCATTTCATCATCAATTCGCCAAAGTGTATTACAGTCGTGTGTGTGTGTGTGTGTGTGTGTGTGTGTGTGTGTGAACAGAGACAGACAGACAGACAGTGAGAGAGACAGAGACAGAAGACACACACACACACACACACCACACACACACACACACACACACACACCACACAACACACCACACACACACACACACACACACACACACACACACACACACACAAACACAACATTGCGCTCGCAATCTGACGACCCGGGTTCGATTCCCGTTCAAGGGGATATTTTCCCCTGGAGATAACATCAGTGCAAACTCCACTCTCCCCAAAAGTCCTTCGGATGAGACTATAAACCGAGGCCCTGTGTGCGAAGGCACGCAGAACATCTTGCGCACACGTTAAATCCTGTTCCGCTTTTCGTAAGAGTAGGCCATTGTGTGCCGGTGGGAACAGATGACAAAATTTACAAAACCGCATACACACGGGGACTGGATGTAAAAAAAAGACCACAAGTGCTTATTTCATTATTCTCGATATAAAAGAATAAAATAAGTTAAATAAAACACACACACACTTTCCTCCTACTGTGTACTGTAGGCCTAGTGCATACATCCTCCTCTCAGTTCTGCTGTTCCCTGTTGCTGGGGGAGAGGTTGGGGGGGGGGGGGGGGTGGAGAGAGAAAGAGAAGAGAGGAAAATGGCTGACCCAAGTAATTGTAGACCCAAAGCACAGGAGCAGGAAGAGAACCACTGGAGTAGGAGTAATGTCTTGAGCAGAGAGAGTGCTTCTCTCCTTCACACTCAGGCCTACCTCCTTATGTCCTTGCCTAGTTGCCTATGGGTAGGCCAATGGCTACACGATGACATTCCAGTGCATGCGTAACCCAAGACACTGTTGTCGTTGCCAGTTGACTGCTTGTTAGTCAGAAGAAAGAAAGGCAGTCTGCTGTTACATCTTTGGTCAGGGAAACAGAGGCATCCCTGAAAATTGAGCCTAAATTGGACAGTTGAAGGCAGTCTACTAAGGCTAGGTCTGAAAGTGTGAAGGCTTTTAGTCAGTGAATGAGTTGGGAGAGTGTTATTTTTAATACAAATACTGTGGGAAGTGGATGGGGGACTTGGGGGGGGGGGGGGGGGGATTGAAGGAGGGGGGAAGGGGTAGGAGGGATGTAGTCTAGTTGTAGCTTTGGAAACGACATTGAAGTAAAGTTTCAACCTTGTTCTCAACCCCCCTCCCTCCACACACACACACACACACACACACACACACACACACACACACACACACACACACACACACACACACATACACACACACAGAAGAAGCAGCAGCTCTAGAAAAATTGGAAGTAAAAAAAAAGCAACAATAACAATGTTAAACTATAGGTTTAACATAATGGAATGTGTAGAAGAAAAGTAAAAGCAAAGAAAGGATGTGTAATTGCTGTCTAATGACAGTGAATTTATACCTCCATTCTGGCTTCATCATGCAAAACTAGGCTTAGGTAGGCCGCTAGGAAGGAACAAAAAGAAAGGCAGTAGCGGGTGATCATCCAGAACGCATTGTGTTGTACTGTATTGTATTGTATTGTTTTGTATTGTATTGTATTGCATCGTGTTGTATTTCAGTCACGGCACATTTCTCTGCATGAAATTCGCACAACTCTCCCTGGGGTTCTTCTTGAGATAATACTGTAACTAAAGCAGATGATAATTATGAAAGAGTAAGATCAACTTCATTTTCTTGTAATTCGTGACATCATGGACAAATCAGGTCACGAGCATCTATTTTCTATAACGGAAATAGTACATTAACTATCAGAAGCCCCAAATCTAGATTTCGTCAAAATTCGTTTCAAATATTAGTCCACATACATTCATAAATATTTTTGGAACACAATGAAAAGAACTCACCAATTCATACATATCAAATCGTGTACTGTCTGGTACGTGTGCACTCCATCTTTGCCAGCCACAATCAATCAATCAATCAATCAACTCTTTGGCAAAATACACTAATCACCCACACCTTGATTCCTTCACACAAAGCCCAAACTATTATTCACGTCATGTCATTCGCACACGAGAAGCCGAATAATTATTCTTTATCTCTGGCATCTAACTCTTAATAACATTTTATAAGCTTTATGTGGCAGTACTGTGTGGTTCTATTTGGATTAGGTTAACAACTGATAGAATGTGACAATGGACCATAAAATAAATAAACTTGACACCTGGTTAGTCTCACCTTGATACTAAATCATTGGGTGTCTGCAGAGACTCTCTAAAATAGACCTGTTCAGAGTATATTAATGAGCATTATTATTTTTTTCTCTGTGTGAAACAGCTCAATCCAGACCCCACAATTCTGTACTGAAATGTAGCATAGGTTGAACTTGACAGTCCGGGTTTTTTTTATGTGTGTATCTTTTTTTAAAAAAACAACACTATCGATCGAGGAATTATCTTTTCAATACACATACTACAGAAAGAGAAAGAGAGAGAGAGAGTGGGGGGGGGGGGGGGGGGGGGGGGGACAGACAGACAGACAGACAGACGGACAGCAGAGACAGAGAGAGAGCATCAAACCATTAACTATTTGACTGAGAAACAAAATAAAAACAAACAAACAAACAAAAAACTGAAGGTGCCTCCTATCAAAACACACTAAAGAACCATATAAGTAAAAACACCATAATAATTATCAGCCTATACACACACAAAAAAGCAAACAGATGCTATCATCTTTTTTCGTTCCTCGGTTAGAGCTCCGAGGTTCACCAATGGTGAGATTTATAGCGTATACGACCGTTTTTCCCCACTATGAAGATAGCCGTATTCCGACTTCGGGGATGTATGCTAGGTACGATCGTGTTTCCATAACCCATCCAACGTTGACATGAATCACCCGATCTTAAACGTGCATACTTGATCTTCTTGCATGTGTTTATACACGAACGGGATTAAAACATCGGCGGGTCTGCACTTGCAATCCTCACCTTTGATTCTCCAGACGCCACAGAGATTCAAACTCACGACTTCAAGGACCCATGGGACTGAGGTCGAAGAGTCTTAACCACTCGGCTATAGTAAATATGTTCTTTCGAGCCAGAAGGCCCATAGAGCCGGAGCTTATAATAATAATAGTAATAATGTATGGAATTTATATAGCGCTGAATCTTGTAAAGCTACAAATCAAAGCGCTTATCCCGGTTTCTGTAGCGTTAAGCGAACTGATGGTTTTTCACCACCCCTGTGACAGGACGCTAGTCTGTCGCCAGATACTTCCCCAGCAGAGCTGGTACCCACTTGTACACCTGGGTGGAGTGAGGAAAATAGGAGTAAAGTGTCTTTCCCAAGGACACAACACCGAGCCGAGCGGGGATCGAACCCGCGACCTCTGGATCACGAGTTGACCGCCTAAACCACTCGACCACGGTGCCTCCACTCGGCCATAGCGTCCCGTCATATCATCATCTACATTTTCTTTTACAGACTACATTACATTCCACAGAAATCTTTCCGGGTATATACTCGGCTGTTTTAAATTACGGGCAATTCAACACCGCTTGATTGGAGTTCTCACATAGCTCCATACTGAATAATTAAGAGGTTGTTGGGTGGGTGAGCTTACAGTGAACCTTTCATGCTGTGTGTCTTGAGAAACCTAGAAACCTGAGAACCCGAACTCTTCCCTATTGATTTATTTAATTTCATTTC
>CM054136.1:17521183-17551183 GCA_028751875.1 Rapana venosa | reverse complement strand
TGAAAAAATAAAAACATTTTGAAGCTAAGCCTCCTTTTGTTTACATATAGCCGGGAAAAAAAGTCTTGATGTACATTGTGGTACTGGCAAAAACAACAACAAAGCAATGACAATGGCAATGAACTATTTTCAGTGTCAGTATTTTGATCTGTACATCTAGATCTGTCTACTGCCTATACAAAATCCCCTTCATTGTGGGGCCCTGTTTCAATTTGTGGATTAGGCCTACACCTAAGCCTATGGCCTCAAGCATCATGAAGGTCGAGGTCACATGGATGTGATGTGTACAATTTGAGAACACACCAAATGAAAATGCTGACAATTCTCTTGTAATCAAAGGCAACCAACATCATTGTTTATGAATCAAAGAAACCTAACACTATTATCACGTAAAATCAATTGAAGTATCTATTGGAGGGTTACCAAATCTGACAAGAAAGCATTCCAGGAGCTAAAGTCTAAACGTTGGTCAGCACGTAAGGTTAAAATCACGTGAATGTTGATCACATGATCGTCAACGGCAGGCTATATAGTCTCCATCCGACCACAAAGCTTGTGTGACACTTCTTTCTCAGTGTTTGAGGAAGAATATCAGGAACCTTTCAGTGATCGACTGTTGAGACCAGGTATGTACTGCCTTTAGCCTACTAGCAGACGAATGACTTTGCTAAGGTACCATTTAGTCTGTTGTTGTGTGAGTGTGTGGTAATCAGACATTTCCAGTTTGTTGTTTTATTTTCTGACCTGTCAAGAGTTTACGAAGTCTGCAAGTTGATCCATACAGAGCATGGTACTGACGAAGCAGTAGGCCTAAAGTATAACATCAACAAAGTGCATTAAACTCCATTGGCTTGCCTTATTGGCTGACACATAAGTGAGATTTCAGATTCAGTCACTGCATTTGCATGGTGATTCGTTACTTTTGTTTTTTATTCCTTGTTTTGGAGCAGGATATTTTGTGACAGTTGAGACTTAAATGTAAATTCAAAAACTAGCAGTAGATGTTGTTACCATGGCATTATATGTCTCAGGGAGTTGTGGGAGAAGTCTTGAACTGAAAGTAAAAAGAAGTCAAGTTCTGTGAATGATTGCTAGTATATTCAGACAGTGAGCACTAAAACCCAATAATTTATAATCACATTCTGCTGTTAGCCTAGACAAGGAACAGATCAAGACCCCAACACCAGTTCTGACAGATTTGTAAGAAAATGGCAAATGGAAGGTCATCTGCTAGCTTTTAATATTTTTATGTTTGTCTGCTCATTTTTCACAAGTACAAACTTGTACAATTATTAATCTGGCATATAATTGCTGTTTAATTTTTTCAACAACTTTAAAATCAGATATGTGAATGCCAAAATTTGAAAAAAAAATCAAAATGATGGTAGACTGCAAACATTGCCCAACACTAACAGTCTGTCAAGTGGTCCTTCATTTATTATAAATTTATGCTCTGTTGACAACATGATCTTCAGTTATGATGTGTCTACTAGTGTCTAGTACTGTACTAGTAGTACTAGGCTATCATTAAAATTTAGAATTAGAAAGTACTGCAGTTGACTCAGATACTAGTGCATCCTCATCTGTAAGGTTCCATACCAACCTTGGCAGAGCATCAGTTTCTTGTGAAGGTCATTATGGAGATGCATGACATTGCATCCATGGTTTTGTTTTGTAGCTTGTCAGAGTAAATTATTTAATTTCTGACTTTCCTTTCTTGGAGATGGGTCTGCTGTCAGCAGAAAGTCCATTTTAGAGAACTGCTCATGTTACAAAAGATTGATTTGCAGAGGACAATGAAGGTTAGGGCATTGTTTTGTTTCTTTCATCATGGTTAGTTCAGCTTGGTTTTCAATTTCATGCATCTTTCATAGTATCTTCAATTTTTTGTTTTAGTTATTGTTACAGGTGCTTTAGGATTACTTATAAAATATATTTCATTATTTGACATTGAAACTAAACTGTGCTTTAAAACTAAAAACTGTTATTGCTGTGACCAATAAATTAACTCCTGATCAGAAAGGTTGAAGAGTTGCAATCAATAGAAAGTTCCTGAGATACTCAGATTTGTGTGGGTTGTAGACACTTAGACACTTGACACGTTTATAGAAAACATGAATTTTGAAAAGTGATAATTTGGACACTTTGCTTGTGTTGGAAGACTGTACTAATGAATTTACACCAGCAAAATAACAAATAAGTATCAGTGTCCTATAACCTCCTAAGGTTTATATGTATATCTACAGCCTCACCATAAATGGTGAGGATTCTTGGGCTGTTTTTCCTTAACAAGAAATTACAGAGTAACTGTCTGTCAGAATAACAACCAAAATATGTTGAACTGGTCCAACTCAGAACTGGAGAATCGATCATAGATTCATACCCTTCCACTATAGCCTAGCTAGGCAATCAGCTGGCATCCTACATCAACTATTTTAATGTACTTCTTCTGTGCCAGAAGGCTGTCCACTGACATCATGCAGTTGTTTTTTAAAACTTTTTATGCCAGATAAGACCTTTGCAATGAAGCTAATTGGAAAGTCTGATCAGACTAGGAATCCTCACTCATTTTTAAAACTTTATTTTATGTCTCTAAAACTAACTTACTAAGTTATAGTTTTTACACAGCTGACAGGAGCCATTACAATTGTTTTTTACCATCAATGTCTTAGGTTCCTCAACATTCCGTAGTAAAGCATTTCTTTACGTCTTGTTTTTCTTTGTGGCAGTGATGAGAAAACTTGATAGGGGTGTGAACCCTACATTTTGAAAAAAAAAAAGAATTCAGCGAACTAATAAAGAGATTTGCAAATCATATGTCATAAGTTGATCAGTGCCTAAGATTACCAGCAACTCTAGACAGTTCACAAATTTACTGGAAATAAAAATTTTATGTATACAATCTTCTGATTACAGACAACCATGATGCGGCACGTCAGTGGACAGTTGCTGCTGGTATGCTGTATAGCTGTGACGGCTTTTGCAGCACATGATTCCGTTCTGCGATTCCTCAATCATCAACAGATGATGCAGATGGCCCAAGAAGCTGAGCAGAAGCAGTTTGATGTCAAGGTAGAAACTGGTGATTATCAGGGAGACCAGCAGATGGAAAAGGTTGGTTGATTTCATTATTTGTCTGGGTTTTTTTTTAATGTGTTTTTTTTCTTTTTGGAGGAAGTAGTCCAAGTGAAAAAGAATCATTTTCTGTGCATTGTTTAAAATGATTCTATGTATTACTGTTCTGGTTTGCATTTGTCTGCATGCAGATTTATGGTAATGTAATGATGAGGCCTCTATGGTATACATTGCAGATTAAGTCAACAGTGAGGGGCGAGATAGCCTAGTAGTAGCTAAAATGTCGCACTCGTGATCTGATGGCCTGGTATCTAGCCACCACTGAGGCAGTGCAGCCATTCAAAGGGATTTCCCCTGTACAGGCTATAGTTAACATAAGTACCAACTCCACTCCACCCGGATGAGACTCTAAACCAAGGTCCCTTGTGTGAACACTTGCAGAACATCTTGCGCGCATGTTAAAACCTGGTCTGCCTTTTGCAAGAGTAGGCCATCACATGCCAGCAGAAACAGATAGCATTTTAAAAATCCGTGCACACTGCTTTCATGTTTCTAAAGATATCCCTATATCAGAATGCTTCTACCTCCATGGTGAGCAAAAACTATTGCATACAGAAAACCTCACCATCATTGGTGAATCTCAGACCACCAGCTGACAATCAGAAAACCAACCCCCCTCCTCCCCGCCCCCCTAAGAAAAAGGAAGTAAAATGCATTGGGATCAAAAATAAGGAAAACTTTGTGCCTCAAACCTAAACCAAACAAATTTAGATTTATTAATATTTTAGTTTACTGACTGTTGGTTTTAATACCAAAAAATACATTCTTCTGTGTGAGGCATTTGTTGTCCTGTTGACATTTTATAATATCGGACGTTCAGTGTGCATTTTGTTTTACTCTGTTTTATTTTTCTCAGACATTGATGATGCTTCTAGGTCTACCTGTGATGCAACTGTACTTTCCAATTAATATTGAAAGGATTTATAATTTCAGATTTTCTGGAAACAGTCTGTTTTCAGTCAAACCATGACCTGGTGTGTAACTGACCAGAAGTTTTCATAATGAGCTGGGATATTTCAGTTATTCACCTCTATATTCAGTTGATGTATTTTATTTTTAGATCAGGGAAATAGCATGTTTTAGACACCCCCCTTGCTATTATTACATTATCATTGCTGTCTTTGTATTTGCTGTTCACTGTTTTTTCTTTTTATAAACAGGTATGAAAAAAACCCAACCTAGAATATTTGGATTACTTTTGATACATGTCAAGCAGTCTACTGATTTTATCTCGGGGCTCTTTGAACTACTTGTTGTGAGTAAACCGCTCATTAAACAGCAGCCAGTAAAAGCGATCAGAAAATGAAATAAGCTGTTGATTGAAACAGTGGTTTTAAAAATTTTTTTGTATTTGTTCATTGTTTATATAACTTGCAGAATCTTATTAACAGCATTTGTGTGAGTGTGTGTGTGTGTGACTGTGTGTGTGACTGTGTATATGTGTGTGCGTGTGTGACTGTGTATATGTGTGTGACTCTGTGTGTGTGTGTGTGTGTGTGTGTGTGTGTGTGTGTCTGTGTGTGTGTACTATGTGAGCAGTTGTCTCAAGAAAACTAGCATTCTATTTTATAACACTACAGATGGCCTTCTACTGAAGTGTACAGGATGCAGTAAGACTGCATGCAGTTGGCATTGCCAGTAAAGAAAAGAAAAAAAGTTGTTGGAAATGCATACTGCATGCTAGTCGTGTTTCTTAAAGCTGTGTAACAATGAAATGCATTGAAGCGTATGTATGTGTTTTGTGTTAAACTAAGGGTGGTATTTTGTAACCTATCACTGTCCATGGTAACCTATCGCTGTCCATGGAATGCAGAAGCATGTGAGTCTTACTAGCAAGAGTCAGAGTATGATATCCATGTGCAGAAATTCTTTTAGCTGTGGTTTGCTGTAGTCTAACATGTACAACTACATGCACATTCTTTTACACAGACATGCACAATGCACGCTCACAGTGACACACACAGAGTGACACACACTCAGTGACACACACACAGTGACACACACTCAGTGACACACACACAGTGGCACACACACTGTGACACAGTCACACACACACACACACACACACACACACACACACACACACACACACACACACACACTGATCTTAGAAACTACTGAGCATAGAGGAGGGTTTTCAGTGCATACATTTGTTTTTGCGTGGTTAAAATGTGAGATGGCTACTGTTTGTGTGTGTGTATGTGTGCATGTGTGTGTGTGTGTGTGTGTGTGTGTGTGTGTGCGTGCATGTGTGTGAATGTGTGGAGAGAGTATGTGTGTGTATGTATGTGTGTGTGTGCATGCTTGCATGCGTGTGTGTGTATGTGTTTGCATGTTTGTGTGTGTGTTAATATTTAAAATGCCAGATATAAATGTATATGGAAAGTTCCAAAAGTTAAGTATTTTGGTATATGCATTTTTTATTTAAAAAGAAGTATTTTGATCCACATTTATTAACAAAATAAAATAAGGGAAATAAGAAACACATACATGTGCATAATGCCACAATAATAACTTGGCTTGACATTTACTCCGCTTTGTATTATGTCTTTAACGTAGTAATTTTGTATTGTAGTTTGTACTAGTTTGACAAATCCAGTGATACAAAATGCAGTTAAACACAGTTAACACAGGTTTGAAGCTATTTTCTGTTCTCTGCTTGTGGGAGATATGTGCAGACTGTTTCGATCATGTGGCTTAACATATGTGCAGATGTACTGGTGCTTAAAGTGAACCATTTACTGATTTAGTATCATCAATCTGTGAACATTCAAGATTCATAGCGCCAACTGTAGGTTTTGATTGGATCAGTGAATCTCTTCTTGATATTTTGATAAATGGTGACACAATTTAAAAAAAAATGTGAATGGCTTCCCCTGTGGAATTTCACTATCATGTGAGTATATTGTTTAGCATTCTTCAAACCACAAGTAGAAGTCACAAGAATGGAGAGGGAGTGGACAAGAGAGAGAGAGAGAGAGAGAGAGAGAGAGAGAGAGAGAGAGAGAGAGAGACACAGACAAGAGAGAGAGAGAGAGAGGAGAGAGAGAGAGAGAGAGGAGAGAGAGAAAGTGAGTGAGTGAGTGAGTGAGCGAGGAGGAAGTGAGATAGCAGGAAATATTGTTCTTGGGTATTCCCCACTTGAACGGCCTTGGGGTCTACCAGAATACACTCTGTCTCACATGTCATACCTGGAAAACCTGTGTCACAGTGAGACCATAACTGCACACAGTGGATGAAAAGCTTGTATGGCTGTTTTCAACAGCTGTACCTTGGCATAATTATAGTTTCCATACCAGTGATGTTAAAAGTCATCTTGAACAGATTAAAGCCACGGGCAGAAGAGATCATCGCCGAAGAACACTACAGGCAGGCTTTCGCCCAAACAGAAGTACCATAGAACAGATATTCAACCTGCCAGTTCTGTGTGAAAAGTACAGTCATCACCAACTGAAACTGTACCACGTCTTCATAGACTTCTAAAAGGCAATTGACCATGTATGGCATGTACATTATGGGCCTTAATGGAGAAGTACAACATGGGACAAAAGATCATCCAGACCATCAAAGAGCTAAATGCAAAAGGCACCAGTGCAGTGCTTGTCCAAGGCACGGTTGGAGAATGGTTCCATACCTCAGTGGGAGTCCATCAAAGTTTTCTCCTATCGCCAGCACTGTTCAATGTCTTCCTTGAGTGCATAATGACTGATGCCTTAGAAGATCACTTTGGTACAGGCAGTATTGGAGGGCAGACAATCACCAACCTCAGGTTTGCCAATGACATTGGACTGGCAGGAAACGAACAGGATTTAGCCAACCTAGTGTACCACTTGGATGAAACATCCACCAGATATGGCATGGAGATCAGTGTCGAGAAGACAAAACTCATGACAAACAGTGCCCAGCCAATCACTACCAAGATCACAGTCAGTGGAAAAGAACTTGAGGATCCAGGCTTTGGAGATGAGATGCCTTTGAAGACTCCTTGGTATTTCATACACAGACTACATTGCCAACGAAGTCTGACAAACCATCACCCAACAAGTAAAGCACTACAAAGACCTGCTGACCACAGTCAAGAAAAGGAAGCTCGGATGGTATGAGCATGTGGCAAGACCAGATGGGCTTTCCAAGACCATACTGCAAGTTACAGTGCAGGGGGAAGAGAAGGCAAGGCAGGCTGAAGAAGAAATGGGCAGACAACATCACTGATGGGACCGGGAAGAGCTTCTCCACAACCCAGGCACTTGCACACAACCACCGCAAATGGAGCCAACTGGTGCAACATTCGTTACTGCAGTGTACTACAACTCCAGGGGGAGTTATGGGAGCAGATGAGATGAGAATGATGAGATACATATTTTTTTCTCTTCGAGTACAGGTTTTTAATACCAAGAGCTAGCTAGTCATGAACGAGGACAATCTCAGCATAGCATTTCAAAACACATTTTAATGCAGTCTTGACAGTCACATTTGAGTCAATAGCTGACAAAGCCTTTACCCTGGGCTAAGCAGAAAATGTGAAAACAACCAAAAAATAAGTCAATCCACCCTGGCTAGTCTCTCCTGAAAATGTTGACAGCGCTCTTAACAAATTTTATTTTCAGCATGGCCAGTGGTGACGGATGAGCCGTGGTTATAGAAAATCTGTTGTACACATGTATTGCAGTTTCGAGCTCAGAGCATTGTTTGTCCGAATGGTGAACAACAGTGTCCTGATTCCTCCACTTGCTGCCCAATGCAGAATGGGCAGTATGGTTGCTGTAATGTGGTTAATGTAAGTTGAAATGAAATACTACGTTTTGTGGAATTTTGGGGGGGTATTAAGTGTGCGCTTTGAAGGGATGGGGTGTGGATGTTGAAAAATTAACAGAGGCAGTCTAAAAGTAATTACTTTAATGAGAACTGTAAGAATATCTCATTGTGGATGAGTGATTTTTCAGTTACTCCTTGGAGAGAATAGTTTCTTGCATTGGTGGTGGGGGGGGGGGAGGGGGGCTTAAAAATATGCTTAAATTGTTTCATCAGCTTTTTTATCTTTTCTGGAAATGTTAACTCCAGTAAATTGAGTAATGTCATATAATTAGCAAGACTTACATTGTATAATAAATGGTTAAAAAAAAAAGAAGTATCAATGGCTGTTAAAAATTGAAATCAGTTTGTCTTAAAAAATCATTGACTCTACTCTCAGAATTTATTAGCAGATTATCGAAAGTTTGGTTAAATCTGAAAAGTTTTTGATTAAAATGTGTTTTATGGATATAAAGTATTACTATCAAAAATGAGGGGAGGATTTGGTTATAATGTGTAGATCAATCTTCCAGCTAAAGTGATGAATCAGTTTTGTTTTTTTTTAAAAGAAAAGAAAGAAGGAAAAATACGCTTCTTTGCATTAAATTTTTGCCAGAGAGCTGCCAAAGCTAACAACTTCAGTTGATTGGGGCTGTGTAGGCTGTGTGCTGCAAAGACGGCGTCCACTGTTGCCCACAGGGCTATCAGTGTAATGAGCAGCAAGGCCGCTGTACCTCTCAGGCCTTGGGTATCTCGTTCAATTGGGCCGATAGGATGGGAAGGGCTCAGCCTCTTGCCCAAGTCAGCGCCAATCTCACTTGTCCCGACAACAAGACCAAGTGCCAGCCGAATGATACATGTTGTCGTGCCGGGACAGGCTTCAGATGCTGCCCGATACACCAAGTGCGTATTTTCTTTTTCGCTCTGTATATTTAGAGACCTGTTGTTAAGTTTTATCTGCAAAACTGGAAAGATACTTGGGTGGGTTACTCTGCAAAGTCATTGAAGGAAAGTGTTCAACTGAAAAAAAAGTGTACCTATTATGTGGTAAACTTGATAACAATGAAATCTAGAGAGGAAGGGACAGAGGGAGAGAGAGAGAGGGAGGGGGGGGGGGGGAGAGAGACACACACACACACAGACAGACAGACAAGACAGACACAGATAGACAGACAGACAGACAGACAGAGCAAGAGACAGAGAGAGTGTGTGTGCATCTGACTGCATTGGGAAGTGACTCAGGAGAACCATTGTTAATGGAAAACCATAATATGAATACTATATAATACTCAATGTAGTACTAGTAAGTACATTAATTCCAACAATTATTAATTTCATCAGTGAATAAAAGAGTTGAGTTCAGTTTTAAAGTAATGAAGATAACATTGGTTGGGGCAAAAAGCAGACCAAAGCATTAGTGCTACTACTGGATCAAGCCTGGGTTCAAGCCATGACCAAGACGCCTGTTCAAGGGATTTTTTTTTCCCCCAAGAGTTAACATCAGTTCTGACTCCACTCCTCTGAAAGTCCTTTGGATGAAACTTTAACCAAGCCCCCATGTGCAAACATGCCGAGAACATCTTGTGCACTCTTAAAAACCTATTCTACCTTTCTGAAGGGCAAGCCATTTATACTGGCAAGAATAGATCACAAAAATAGTTAATGAAAAAAGCATACACACTGGTATCATGTTTAGATATCTCCAAAGTTGGAATGCGGCTACCTTGCTGCTGGGTAAAATCAGTTGC
The DNA here is from genome assembly GCA_028751875.1 of Rapana venosa. Taxonomy (NCBI): domain Eukaryota; kingdom Metazoa; phylum Mollusca; class Gastropoda; order Neogastropoda; family Muricidae; genus Rapana; species Rapana venosa. The sequence goes on along the minus strand of CM054136.1, from coordinate 17,541,509 downwards.
ATACACAAAAATCTCGCCCTTTTGGTGAACCTCAGCTTTACCCAACGAAAAGCAACAAAAAAACCAAAAAAAAAAAAGCCTAGCATGTTACCTGTGACCTGGAGAAGTATGACCTCTGCCAGGTTCAACTGGCCCAAGACACACTGCCTCAGTAATGCCTCAGGAAGCTAAGGGGAACAATTGGAAGTCATCAGGTACATAGAATGTATTACTGCTAGCATTGGTGATAGAAAATAGGGACGCAAGTGGTCATGGACCATATTATAACAGGCTGTGTCTTGGGTGGTGGTGGTGGTGGTGGTGGGGGTTTGGTTCTCTCAAAACAGGCGGTGTGCTGTAGTGACCAACGTCACTGCTGCCCAAGGGGCACTAAGTGTGACATGAAGCGCCAGCGCTGTTACCGCGAAGATAGTGACTGGGAGGAGCCCTGGATCGAGAGACGCCTGGGAAAATCGCATTCTGACTTGGAACGTAGGCCAGCTCCTTCCACGAGTGTTTCGAAGAAACAAGCCGTCATTTGCAAGGATGGTCAGATGTGTCCTGACGGCAACACTTGTTGTTTATTGACCAATGGCTCTTATGGCTGTTGCCCATACAGTGACGTGAGTGATGACTTGCCCTAACCCCCTGACCCTGTGTGGTATGATAAAGGTTGTAGTTGTCCTGCCTTCCTTTCCTTCATTTCATGGCTTACCCCTTGCTTGCCTTTGCACTTTTCATCACATCATGTGGGAACCATCATGTTCAAGAATTTGTCAAGCTCATAGAAGAAAGGAAGATCTGTAATACATTACAATTCTGTTGGATGTGCTACATCATAGGTAGTCTCATCATAAGAGTTGGACACATGATTTGAGAGTAATCAGAGGGTGTAAGTTAAAGTCACTGAAACGTTTTAAGGATTTTTTCTTGGGAGTTCACATTATTTTGATCTCATTCTATTGCCTCACAAATTCATTAGTTGAGACATGCAAACCAGTGTTATGTGTACAAACATACTCATCAGCTTGTGCACTTGTTGAAAAGTGGGGAGGGGGGGGGGTGTGGAGAAAGCCTGAAGCATAGCTGACACAGATATGTAAAGCTTGCTGTCAGTTGCCTATGCGGTACTGCCTAAAATTGGTGCACTGCTCCAACTTCTGAAGGAGTTAGGGAAATTTCAGAGAAGTTAAGTCGTTATAGTTTTGAATATTGCTTTGCAGCTAAGACACTAAGTCTTACCCCAGAGGCAAACTAGCATTTGTCTTGAAAACTAAAAAATGTGGTATGTTTATGTCCCTGTTTTTGAAAATAGTGTCCATGAGAAATTTCATATAATTTTAAACGTTAGCTTATGACTGAAGTTTAGAATTGTATGAATTATGTGAAAATGACAAAAATATGTAATGATAGATATTAGTCAATTGACTCAGTGATTAGTTTTTCATAAAGATGAATCAAAACCAAAAGTCTGTGAAATCTCAGTCAGTGATTCATTAGTCATATGATTAGTAATATCACTTCATGGAAAGTAAAACCAAAAGTGATAAAAGGAAGCCTTCATCAGAGTTAATTCCAGTCAGTGGCTTACGATTATTTGAAGTAGGCCATCTAGTTATTGTGCTAGTGTTTGCTCTTTTCATATTTCATTTGTTTGCAGTGGGTGTGAGTAACTATGTGGGATTTCCTTACCTGATCACACGCTATGATACACACACACACACACACATTATGATATATAATATATATATATATATATATATATATATATATATATATATATAATTATACATATATGTGTGTGTGTACTTACCATACATTACTGTCTTGATAGCTGTTTTTTACAAGGTTCTTTGCTTTCAGCTTGGGTTTCACTTAATGTCCGTAATATGGTTTAATGATATAGACTGTGGCAGATCTTGGGATGTGTGTGTGTGAGAGAGAGGGAGAGAGAGAGTGCGTGTTGTGTGACAATGACTGTGCTTTATTGTGGTAAGCTTTTAAGCCCATTTTTATGGAGGGTGGAGAGAGAGAGAGAGAGAGAGAGAGAGAGAGAGAGAGAGAGAGAGAGAGAGAGAGAGAGAGAGGAGAATGAATTTGGCTATGATGTGAATGTTGAACCGGATTTGGCTCCAAGGTCTTGGTGTTTTCCCTGCTATAAAACACATATAAACTTCCTTGACATGTATCATTTTTTTAAACATTAAAAAAGAAACCCTCCACCCCACCCCACTTCAATTGCACATGGCTGACAAGCCGCACAAAAATAATAGTGATGGCTGATAAATTTATCAGGACACACCAGAAGGTAGTGCAACTGATAATACTTTTTACTTCTTTATATTCAAGTTTACTAGTAGTATCTCAGCTTGTGACATCCAGTTTCATGACCTTATCAAATTTTTTTATCATTTGTATCACAATTTTTGAGTTTCATTGAAACTGGCAGAGTTTATGACCTAAATGATTATGATTACAAAAAGAGAGGTATAGGGGTACAGGTTTAGATAATATATGTCTGCAGTGGTGTAGGTCAAAGAATATGATATAAGATTGGATCTTTTGGTGTTTTTTTTTTTTTATTTTTTTTTTTTAGACCAGATGGATATTTTGATGTTGGAGTTTCACCGTTTTGAAGTTGATCCTTTGTGATAAAACCAAAAGCATTTAAAGTACATACATTTTCATGATGCTGCATCTTTAATGATATGGGTGGGTTGAATATGTCTACCTTTGACTCAAGTAATTGAGTTATTTTTATTTGATTTGACTGCTGCTTGGGGTGGATGATTACATCAAGTTTGAATCAAAGTGTGATTCTAACATGTGTTTGGCTGGTTTAACTAGATGATTATGGTCAGTTAAGCTGGATTATTCAGATATTTAGAATATGTTTAGTAAATTGTAAACATATTCTTGAAGAGGTTTTGTTTTCCTACTCAAGGTCCCAAACAGTGAACGCTATTTAAAAAAAGTTTAGCTGTTGTTTTTTTAAAATGAAGCTATTACTAGGTATTCCTGATAGAATTTGATATCCCAAATCCAAAGTCATGACATCTTATTTCCTCTTCTACCATTCTGGTCCTAGCTTATGTTGATTTCATTGAAATTCTTCTCTGAACATGTTTTGTGTAGGAAGTTAAGACTTCCAGAAAGAGCATTCATGATCGTTGTGGTGCTATGCCACCCATTTTCAATGTTTTCCTGTCTAATGTGTTTGTTTGCCATGATCAACTATGTTACAATAATGATTAATGGGATTTGCATTTAGTGCATACAGCATTTTGCCAGGAACAGTTCTCTTGCAGTCATGCATTTTTGTGCGAATGTTTAAATGCACGTTGCTCGCAGGACCTCAGTTTATTTCAATAAAACAAGACTAGCAGCCTGACAACCTCAACAAAGCTTTAAAGGAAAAGGTGAAAAATCCTGCTTCAGAATCTAGCTATGCTTCTTTGATTACAAGTGAGATAAGTGGGTATAAGTTTAAGGGCTTCCTTGAAAACCTACTTGAAATTGTTGTGTGTGTTGCACATCACACAACACATCACCCAAAAGTGTTATCCCATCCCCAGCACTGTGGCATGCTAACTGACCTCAAAACCTGTATCTGCACGATTGGGAATGTACCTTTATCAGCACAACTGTGGGGTCAAGCTTATGTCAGCAGTCACATGAATGAAGCTGAGCACTTGAGGCAGCAGTATGTGATTCATTGTGGCAGGCCGTGTGCTGTTCCGACATGGTGCATTGCTGCCCGCATGGCTGTCAGTGTGACTTCGTCAGGAAAGGCTGTGTAGGCCGCTGGCATGTTTACAAGTGGTCTGATATCACGCAACCGCCCCATGGCATAGTCTTAAAGGCATGTGATTGCTGGATTTTTTCCCTTCCGGGTTTTGTTTTTTTCCATGTTGAATGTGTTGTGGTTAACCATTTTCCTTTATTCTGGAAGTTTCTTTGTAAGGAAGAGATAAAAATGCCCCCCCCCCCAAAAAAAACAACCACCACCAACAACACAACAACAAAAAAAAACACAACAAACAACCCCAAACAAACCCCCCCCCAAAAAAAAAAAAACCAAACAAACCCCAAACAACCCCCCAAACCCCCAACAACAACCAAACAAAACAAACAAAAGCAAACCAAAACCAAACACCAAAACAACAACCAACCAACCAAAAGATCCCCCAAACAACCCCCCCCCAAAAAAAAAAAAAAAAAAGCAAAAAAAAGCAACCCACAAACACCCTCTCCCCCAAAACAAACCACCAAGCAAACAAAAAATTTAGACTAGGGGGTACAAAAGTGATGCTGCCAATGCAAGTTGCGGGCAATACTCCCACATTCAAGGTTGTTTTTGTTACTGTTTAGAAGTTGTTTCATTGTATTACGTTATTTTTAGCACTAACAGAAAATTGCAAGTCACTTTTTTAGGGGCTGTGGTGGTGGTTTGTTTTTGGTGATGGTGGGGGTGGGGTGGAGGGAGGGTTGAGAAGGGTGGGGGGGTGGGGGGGGGGGAGCAGGCGGTTCACTGGCATTAAAGGCTTTTGATACCACGTCTTTCATATATATATAAATTGTGGGGAATGTTACATACATTTCTGGACACATAATCTTACATGAACAGTAAAAAGAAAGAGAAAAAAACCCTGAAAGACTTCTAGAATGAGTAAATCCAGTTTCAGGGTGGGGGGGGGGGGGTCCAGTGGGGTGGGGGGGATGATGGAGATCTATTCAACTAATACAAAAGAATGGAATTCGACCTGCCAGTTTCTTGCCCTGGAGTCGTAGGAGATAACGATAGTCAAGTCGATCAGGTTTTTTGGTTAAAAGCCATTTCTGTCCAAGAACTTGAAAAAAAAGTAAAATATATTCAAGAGAGGTCTTAAAGCTTGTGGACTGAAATAAAATCATCATTACTATTATTACCATTATTAATATTGTCATTGCTTGCATAGGATTAAAAAAACATCCAAAGCTTGTAGATTGATTTTGTTTTGTTCAGGCCATTTTAAATAACACTCCAAGGTTGTTCATGGTTAACATTTACAGCATTAGCAATATCAAGTCAAATCAGAATATGTGTCCATTGTGTCTCTCTATCTGTATGTCTGTGTACCTCTTTTTGTCAGAGAGAGAGAGAGAGAGAGAGAGGAAATGTGACCTCTTATGAAACAAAGGTGAATAATAGCAAAAATGCAAATTAACTTTTTATGACTGTTATTATAGTATTAAACAATTAAAGGGGGTTAAAACTGATGATTGTTATAAGTAAATGTTTATAGTAATATCAGAACTTGAATGAAATGGCATAACTAAATTGAGCATAAAAATCTGCAACTTATTCAGATTTAATGCACCAGCCACAGGGGAAAAAGCAAAAAACCACCCCAACAACAAAATAATAAACTTTGCTTTTCTACCACTTTTGATTGGTAGCAGATACAAGAAATCTGTTTTCATATTCATGCTCCATAACCCAGAATTGTAAGATATTAAGATTTTCAGTCTGTACTGGAAAAAAATCTTCTCATCTGTGTATAGCACTTATTTCACTGTAAAAAATAATCCCAAATTTCATGACTTTGGGACATGTTCTCCCATGTCTAACCTTAAAATTGAAAACACCATTTGGTTATTGTTGTTGTTGTTTAGATAACTAATGTTAAGTTGAATATCGAATTCCAGGAGACTAACAGATACAACAAAATGCGTAGCCAGCTTTCAAGTTTTTTATCCCATGCCTTATGACAAAGGCCAAGCTGCTTGAAGTTGAAGTGATAATGCTCTGAATAATTATAATAATTATACTGAAACATGTTGATGGCATGATCCAGAAAGCTGTGTGATACTTGAGTTCTATTGATACCACAGCGTTAAAATTTGACAAATGAGGGTATCTTTCTTAGCTATTTTACTGCTGCCTTTATTCATCTGTTGTTTGTTTATTTTAGTTCTTGGTAGAAGAAAAAGGCATCGGCAGAAAGGCAGCATTTGCTTGAGAACCAGTTCTCTGTGACAAAACAAGTGTAAGAAGTTGAAGATCTGTTGCAGAAACATTGTTAAAAGTGTGGCGCAGAAACCCTGTGCGAATATTTTATTTCTATATGTAGTGCTACTCGACGTATTGTTGCCGAAAGAGTAGACAGAGTGGATGTATTTTACAATCATAGCAGCAATATCAATATTTTTCACTATGTGAATAATCATTTTATGATCAAAGCTTACTTACACAGTCTTTTTTGCAGGATGTTTTAGCTGTTGGGAAGATGGTGTTGGGTCTCAGAAATGAATGGAGCTGGATTTTACCTGATCTTAATTAATTGTTACAGATGTTTGATGTACAGATGCTTGATGCTATGGCGGACAGATTTTCTTTTTCAGCCAGCGTAAATCGGGATGTGAAACCATACAAGTTACTTCAGTTGGTTTATATATAATTACATGTAGATTTTGTTTGACCCTTTTTTTCCCATTATAAACTTCAAAAGTGTACCAATATTTTCTGCTTCTTAACTGTGTTTTCAAAACGTATTAGAATTTTCTGTCAAGTGTCGTTCCATTGAATCAAAAGCCTAAACAGACCAGCAAGCAGCAACATTTTCCTGTACTATTTCAACTGAGGTAATGGTTTTGGTTTCACTCCGTTATCGAAGCTGCCAGTGGAAAAGAACTGACCTGTAAGGACTGTGAAGAGACTGCGTTGGCTTTTTTTTTTTTTTGGACAGCCATAACACTTTTCACTTTTTTTGTATGTGATTTTCTAATAAGTTTGTTCATATCACTGTTTACCTTTTTAAAAATTTGTTTGTTGTTGTTGGGTTTGTTTGCTCTTAAATTTGTGCTTGTTTTTTTATTTTTGAATTTGCATTTTGTGAATGAGTTTCATTTTCATAATTTTGTCCTATTATGATTTATATGACACCCCCACCCCCACCCCACCCTACCCCAACCCATCTATGATTTTGAGATCTGAAAAATCATGGTTTCTTTTGTGAGTGTCACATGCATTTTGGGTTAACATTTTGCAATTGCATTTTTTTGTCTCCAACAGTTTGTTGTAAAAACAAGTTGTGCTGACAACGGTTCAATGCGTTTTTATTTTCAGGTGTGCTATGGAATGTACTATTTTTGTCACGGAAATATGTAATCCAGTTTTTTTTGTGGGTCTTTGGACTTGCTTTGTGTGTGATGGGTTGTGGTGTTGTGTTGTGGTGTGTATGATGTTGTGTGTGTGTGTGTGTGAATGTTATGTGTTTTTATGTGTTCTATGAATGTTTTATAGAGATTGTATGAATACATGTGCTTGGTGATAGGACTTTGTTATTTTGTTACAGAAGGAGCCAGGAACAATTCTTAGTAAGTGATCTGAAGAGAGAGAGAGAAAGAAATGAGAGAGTCAGACAGACAGACACAGAATGTAGGACAGGGCAGATTGCTAACTGACATGAATGACAGGACAGGACTGCTGACGGGACAAGGATAGGCTAATAATCTGTAACTGACATGCGAACAGGACTAGACTGACGCTGACGACTGATCGTATGAGTTATGTGGTTTGTGCATATCTATATCGGAATGTGACTCAGACAGTATGACAAGAGCGGAACACAAAACAACAACGACTCTCATCATACACACTTCCACACATCATCACATGCACTCAAAACACACACAAATCAAAACACTCACACACAAACACTCAAATCACAGACTACGAACAGCCACCTGCAACATCACACACAACAACACATCACACTCACCACATCTCTTTCCAGGCTACACATTCTACACAAACTGTCTATAGTTCACACAGCACCGTCGACACACACACACACAGCATGCTTGAACGGACACACACACACACACGATCACACACACACACATGTCTAGTCTTAAAGTTGATCTCTTCTAATGCTGTAATGTGCAGCAGTACCAGGATCCTGTTGTGCCCTGGAGGCAATACCAGTCCAAGCTGGTACAACGCTGTAAGCTGCCTGGTCAGTGGGGTTGCTGTCCTATGTCATGGTAAATAGGATGTGTCTTTTGGGTGTGTGTGTTTATTCTTTTACGTCAATTAATATCCCTTACAAGCCATTGATTAGGGATAATCTAGGTGAGAATTTTGCCCCATTAAAAAAAAAATAAACCTCTTATTAACTTTCAACATGTCATGCATGCTGCTGTGTGTGCTGGTGCTGTGTGTTAGTGGTGTTTTTGTGTATGTTGTAGTGCAGGCTTATGTGTGTGTGGTGTTCTGTACAAGTTTAGTAAGCTCACTCATTGTAAGTTTTGTAGGTTGCTGTGCAAGTGGGGTTGGAAAATCTTAGTGTGGTAAGATGTAACAGGGTGCAATACAATGTAAATGATGGCCAAGTTTCGAGTCTCCTAAGTATCTGTGTGGAGGGATTTCCCTCTGGAGTTCACATTAGCACTGAATCCTTCACCAGAGACTCAGATGTTTCACATGAGCCATGTGTTGCTAGTTTATCACAGTAAAACCCAACCATATGCCCAAGGAGCCTTGATAAGGTAGGAATGATACTGAGCATCCCAGCAGCACTTCATTTGAGAGGGACGGGCCTACAGTTCAAGTTCAATAGCGTCACGTAGAAAGTGTTATGCTTGCCAACAAATTTCAGGAGTTACTCTTCCAGCAACAGAACTTAATCAAAGTTAAATAAGCTAGTCTGGATGATTGTTCTTCTGAGGTCAAGTTGAGCTTTTTTTTTTCTCTTCAATTATTTTTATTCATACCTTGTTTAATTAGGCTTATCTTAGCATTGTGAGAATTTTTTAATCATATTTGAATATTTCTCCAATCAACGATTAGTCAGGCGTTCTCTGCCTGTTTCCAGAAAGACTTCAAAATGTATATAATTCCTCCACATGAAGTCGGAGTCAATGCAAAACAGTAAGTCAGGTCAGTAAAATACACGGTTATTTGAAGGCACTTACATGTGTGGGTGTGATTTGTCTGGCTCCATCACATGGCAGCGCAGCACATGTTGATGTCTTTGACAGACAACAGGTGCTGCTGTCTGAGTCAATGAAGAAGAGATTGGGGCAGTTACTTTTCTGTGACACAGGTACAGTGAGGATTTTATGGAGGGTCGATGCAAGGTATCCTGATGTGAACTTTTTTAGTAGTTTACAACAAAGAACCCCACCCACCACAAAGTTCAAACCCCCCCCCTTCCCACCCCCAAGAACCCGCATGAAAACAAGAATAAAAAAAACATGTGGGAGTGGTTATAAATTATTATTGAAAACTGTTAATAATCATGCTGATATGTGCTGGCGGTGTTGCTGCTTCGGAACACATCACTGCTGTCTGAGGGTCGACCGTGCGACTCTCTGCGGCACATGCACCAAGTGGGCAGGCTGAGCGCAAAGTGCCAGCTGCCAGGGTGGTTATACTGTGTCATTCTTCCATCGTCTACAACGTTTCTAATCATGTCCATGGATAGACTTGCCTCTGAAGCCCCTGTGTAAGGCATCACTATCCAAGCTTGTATATATTCTGAAGAATGCTGCATCAGAGCACCGGTTAAATCAACTTGGGATGCTGTATGCTGATCATCTTGTCTCGCTCTAATCCTTAATCTGGCCCATTTGGACACACTCCTATTGCATTTTGTTTTTCTGCACACACACAATACGCGTGGCAAATACGCCTGTGCACTTGCGGCTGTTTTCCTGTAGGCTGAAGACGGACCAGCGTGGAGACACGTTTTATGATGCATCCCTCATGTACTCAGTGATGACTTCTAGGTTAGGGACAATGATGATACACAGTTCATTTGGCATGAACAACACACAAATGATGCACACACACATCAGCACATGCATGAACATGCATGATGCAAGCTTACATGCACACCACGCACACACACGTCGTCTGACTTTGTGTCTGTCTGTCTGCATTCATTACATTGCAATTAATGTTGCTTTTCTTTTTTTGGTCAGTTGTTCATAAGGAATAAGCAGAGTAATTTGTTTTGCTTTGTTTGTGTGTTTAATTTTTTTTGTTTAGTTGGTTATTAGGTTCTGTCTTGTGGTCAGTAGGCATCTAAGATTTGTTGAGAAACTTCTAGTATACAACGTTTAAAGCATATGTATGAGGGTGCAGGAGAGTTCAGTGGGGAAGATGGTGTTGTACACGATGTTAACAATGTGTTGGGGAAGAGGAAATCAGTTGGTGATGCTATCTATATATGAATGTACTGTGATTAGCAAAGAGGTGGGTAGTGGTAATTGCGAAGTGACGGAATAATCTTTGGGATAGTGGATAGAAAAAGACTGATGTTTGTAGTGACGTGATGTGAATGTCGTGTTGGCAGGATACGTGACAGCGTGAAGTGTGACGGATTGTAGTGCCTAGTGGAAGTACCTGCTGATTATGTGTGTGGAAAATCGGCTGTTGTCCTTATCCACAGGATGGAGAGTGTGGGTGTGTTTAGGGTGATGTTGATTTGGTGTAGTGCTTGAGTGCTTAGGTGGGTAGCCTGTCTGTAATTGTAATCCTTACACAGTTATGCAAGGTGAAGGAAATAGTGAGTTTAAAAGTCTTTGTGGTATGTGTGTGTGTGTGTTTGGTGCTATGGTTGTCTGATTATTTAAACATTTTGAATAGAAATTCAAGCTTTTTAAAATATTCTATTAACATGTTTAATTTCTTTCTTTTCTGTGTCTTTCAGGTTGAATCTGTTGTAAATACTTGGTGTGTGTTAGTTCTGAATTTTGTTGTGTTATGTTTGTTTTGTAGGCGTTTGTGCTTCCGGTAAAGTTTGCTGTCTGTGGTTATACTGTGACCTCCTTCCAGTCTTGTGGACTAGAACGGTATTTCGCCGGATGGAAAACTGCCAAGCCAAAGCCAGGTAAGGCGCTTATACTGTGCTGCTTGCGAAGAAGCCTTCAGATAAGATGCTATCCGTGGTAATACGGCTGTGGCCATGAGCGATCATTTTGTTTGAAGAACAAAATCTTGACAATTCCATTGGTGACAAAGAATGAAAGATTCTGCATTGGATACAGTCCTATCAACTATGTGTGAATATCTGAGCCTGTTTGCCGGGCAAAATTTCGGTTATTTATAGCTGTAGCTAACACACTGGTTTTTCAATTTATACCACTGCATGGGTTCAATCTAGATATGTGTGGTATGCTTCAGTGGGTGAATGTTTTTGAAACTAATGAAAAAGGAAGTGGCGCAAATTAAACCTAAAACAAGAAAGCAAATTAGGAACTGGCCTTCTCCAAAAGGGTCTATTAGTTTACATCATTAAAGAATGTCTTTTTCATACTATTTATGTCAAAACTTATTCTTCTCGTTTATTGCTCCTTGTCTGTATCAATGGCTTATGCAGGCACCCATTTGATAAAGGTCAGCAAATGAAACTTGATGGATCAGAGAACTTGTGTTGAGAACTGAACTATCACAGCCATTTCTATACTGTTGCTGTCAGGTGTGAGCTTCAGTGCAGAACAGATTGTTGTCTTTGTGATTAGCCAGCAGTGTGTGGCATGGGAGCAGGTTGTGTGTTGATTCATGCCTTTCTCTTCTAGTGGATAATGTTGATCTTTTCCCTTCATTTTTTGTTTAAAAAATGATATTTTTTGTAAAAATGTAATTTTATAAATAAATACATTATTCCAATAACAATCTCCTCCACCTCCACCCAACCCCGCCATCCTATGACAATGTCATATGAAAGTGCTGAAGTAATGTGAATGGTATTACAAAAACAATAACATTGACTGAATAATGTATGTGGTAGTTGGATAGACAGACATGATGTGTGATTGATGTGATGTGTGTTGCATGGAGATCGTGACAGCTGTGAAGTCTGACGGTCTGAGTGCCCTAGTGGAAGTACCTGCTGCATTACTGCTGGTACATACGGCTGTTGTCTTATCACAGGTCATGATGTGGTGGATGGTGTTGGTTGTATCCTCTGTAAGGTTTTAATCTCTCCACGTGATATGGAAGGAGAATGTGATAATGAAGTTTTAAAGACGATCTCTGTGTATGTGTGTGTCGTTTGTCAGTGCTTAGGTTACATGCATTTATGAAAATTGTAGAAGTTATCTTTTTGACTTTTTTTTCTATTACGTTTAATTTGTGCTTGTTGTGTTCTGCATTTCAGAATGTTGTAACATTTGTGTGTACGTAGACTTGATTTTTGTTAACCTGTGTTTGTGTTTTTTGGCGTGTGCTGAGGAAGTTTCACTTGGCTGTCTAGTGGTTATACCTGTGACCTCCCTAATCATGTGACAAGGGTACGGCACACTATCCCTGGATGAGAAAACTTGCCAGCAAGCCCTAAGGCGCATCATGATGGGTGTGGAAGGAAGCCTGCGCTGTAGGGCTATAGCTTGTGTGGAGACACGTGTTAGCATGTTTAGGCTCTGGTCTCTGTGTTCTTGACCATTTTGGTGCTAAAATCAACTTAGCAGTGTGCCCCATGGGGCAAAAAAAGAGAGAAAAAGTCTGCATTGTTGAACAGCACATACACCATCACAGCTGCTGTGTGTATAGCCTGTAGCCTGTTGTTAGCCAGGTGCTCTTTCTGTTCTTTCCCATGGGCTGAAGCCTAACTCGCCCAGTTTTGATGCTGCTAGGCTTCATGACAAAGTCAAGGTGGTGTGGACATGTCATTTTGAAAACAATGAAAGAAATAGGACAGCAGCAAAGGAAACGAGAGAGACAAAGTTTAAATCTGGTCTTTCCCAAAGAGGGTCTTTGCATCATCTTGTCAAGAAAGGAAGCTTCATTTCATTCATAAGCTTTTCATTGCTTCCTCATGGTATGTTGCTAGTATGTATCAATGGCTTATGAAGGCAGCCCAGATTATGAAGATCAGCAAGTCAAAGTTGACGGAACCATGGATTGAGAACTTGATGTTGAGAAGTGAAGCTATCACAGCCGTTTCTTTACATGTATGTAGCTGTCTGGAAGCCAGGTGATGTTTCAGTGTGGGAAAAGATTGTTGCAGCTTTGTGTGTTAGCCAGCCAGTGTGTGTGGCAGGGGAAGTGGTCTTCGAAGTGGATAGTTGCCCATCTAAAAAATATTGTAAAGCGCCTCTTGTCTTTTTTTTTTTAATGACATGAATACATTATCCAAAGTAAAAAAATATTTCTCTGCCGACCTCCACCCAAACCCCTGCCACCCTCACTACAATGTCATATGAAAGTGCCCGAGAAGTAATGTGAATGGTATTGACAAAAACAATAACATTGACCTGAAATAATATGTATGTGGTAGTTGGATAGACAAGACCATGATGTGATGTGATGTGATGTGTGTTCAGCAGGGAGATCGTGACAGCTGTGAAGTGTCCTGACGGCTCTGAGTGCCCTAGTGGAAGTACCTGCTGCATTACTGCTGGTGGAAAATACGGCTGTTGTCCTTATCCACAGGTACAGGAGAGTGTGGGTGTGTGTGTTTAGGGGTAGTGTGTGTATGTGTTCTTTCTGTAATTTAATCTTCCGTAATTCACACAGTGATATGAGAAGGAGAAGGAAATAACGATGAAGTTTTAAAAAACGATCTCTGTGTATGTGTGTGTGTGTGTGATTCAGCGCATTGGTGTAACATACATTTATGAAAATCCTTTGTAGAAGTTGGATCTTCTCTGACATTATTTTTCTATTAACCATGTTTAATTTCTTTCTTTTCTGTGTCTTTCCTGGTCGAATGTTGTTGTAACAATATTTGGTGTGATATGGTAGATTTTGATGTATATACATGTGTCCTCTGTGTGTGTGTGTGTATTCTAGGCGGTGTGCTGCAGCGACAAGATTCACTGCTGTCCTAGTGGTTATACCTGTGACCTCCCCTCCAAGTCCTGTGACAAGAACGGCATCACTATCCCCTGGATGGAAAAAACTTCTGCCAAGCCCAGGTAAGCAGCATGGCCTTGGTCTGTAGATGGCCTTCAGATCTCTGCTTTCATGGTCGACTGAACTAAATTTATATGAACTCCATTTTATTCTTCATTGTCCTTAAAAAAAAGTTGGAGGGAAGTGGGGTTGGGGTTTGGGAGGGGGATTGTAATCTGAGGAGGGTCGTATTGTGGTTTTTGTTACTGGTTTATTACTCTATTTTTTTGTTTTTTTTGTGTATTTAATTTTGTTTTATTGTCTATATCTGTGTCTGTGTTCACAAAGTTGATCATCTGAAGTCTGTAGCTAGTACCAATAGATTGCGCTGGTTTGGGCACGTTCAACGGAAAGCAGACCACCACATCATAAAAAGAGCAATGAACTTCGTAGTGGATGGAAAGAGACCAAAGGGAAGACCTAGCAAGACCTGGGCTGCCTGTATTGCAGATGATCTTAAGAGAAAGGGGCATAAATAAGGAGGAAGCTCAAAACAGAGAGAGATGGAGAAGGCACATCCATGTCAAACCTCCCCTGGGAGAAACATGACAAAAAAGGAAGAAGAAGAAGAAGAAGATCTGTATCTGTGTTCATTCCTCAGCTAGAGCTTCCAGGTTCACCTATGGTTTTGTGTATGCGACCGTTTTTTTGTAGCTGCATTCCGATTTTGAGAGCGACTTTTATGATGAAGTACAGTACTTTTTCACCTGCAGACACACATATATGTCCCCATACTCTTCAGCATTGAAGATGAGGTGTTCACATACATGTATTCCTGCGACTGGAAATAGCTTGTTGACAGGAGCACGAGCAAAAGGTGATAATCACAAAAAAATTTTCATGCGTGAAGAAATCATTTCCCATCCATCTCTTTGCTGTCTTTCTCCCTCTGTCTCTGCGTTTCTGTCTTCTCTCTTGTCTCTGGATTTCTGTCTGTCTTCTCTCTCTCCCTGTCTCTGTGTTTGTGTGTGTGTGTCTGTCTGTCTGTCTGTCCGTCTGTCTATCTCTCTCTGTCTCTCTCTGTGTCTCAGTCTGTCTGTCTCTGTCTCTGTCTCTGTCTGTCTCTCTTGCACTTGCTGTAACATTTTGAGCACTAAAGCAGTCATGCATGTGTCCTGTTAACTAGTTGATTTTTGTTGTTGCAGTGTGCAGTCTGTGGTGTGCCCTGATGGTCAGTCCGAGTGTCCTGATGGCAATACCTGCTGCAAGCTGAAGAGCGGTCATTACGGCTGTTGTCCATTGCCTGATGTAAGGGGAGATAAATGTTTTGTTGGGTTATGTTTCCTTGTCTTGTCCGATTGTCTTGGTCTTTTTGTAGTGACAGTTTTAGTTGCCTAATGGATTTTTATTTGAAACATTTTTTTCCATATATTTTGTGACCAGGTCTGCTTATACTTGACCATGCCTAATTTTTTGTGATACACAAGTTGATAATGATTTCTGTTTGAAAATTTGACACATGCTTTAGCCGAGTGGTTAAGACCATTTGATCACAATCCTACGAGTCCATGAAGTCTTATCATTCAAATAGGGTGGAGAATTTTTATAATCTTCCAGGACAACATAAGGTTCAGACCTGCTAGTGCCATAAAATTCCCTCAGTGTATATATGTCTGCAGATTCAGCGCTATATAAATTCCATATGTTATTATTATCAGATCAAATTTGCATGTTAATAAAGATCCCAGCATCCAGTTGAGTTACCACAACATGAACATACCCAGCATGCATCTTGTTAAAAAAAAATTAGCTGCTCTGAAGTCAGAATTTGTTGGTTGAGGCCAGTGGGCCAGACTTCTTACAAAAGTCACAAGCGCAGAAGACGCTTAGCATCCCAACCAGAAAAGGAACGCAGAAAATAAGTGAAAAGAGAAAATTCCTAACAAATATCCCTCTCTGCTCCAAAAGTTTATAAAAAAAAAAAAAAAAGCAAACAAAATGTGTGATGTAAACTCAGAGTTAGTGTTGGAAGTGAAAAAAAAAGAGATGTGTGTTGGGGCAGGCGGAGTGTTGCTCAGATGGGGCCCACTGCTGCCCGACTGGCTACACCTGCGATATCGCTCAGCAGACCTGCAAGAAAGGCGATCTCGTCGTTCCATGGGAGAAAAAACAGCCTGCAGTATCCCGCAGGTAACTTGTTATGAAATGATATGAGGAAGAAAGCGTTTAAAAAAAATTTTTTTAATGAAAAAAAAGGAAATACAAATCAAAGTGAAATTGGTTCTGAAAAGTTTTTTTGAAGATTTTTATGTCTAAAACGTTTATTGTTAATCAGATTCACTACCTATTTGGTTTATCTTTGCCAGTCCTTGGGTGTTTTTTTTTAATTGTTTACATTGTGAATCCCTTCTCCCCTCTCTCTCCTCTCTCTCTTTCGGCAATGACTAGTGGAATGCAGATTGCAGACATGATCTTCACATGTTCAGGAGAGTGATCGATTTGATATGTACAGAATGTTGAACCCTTTGCATTGTGTTCCAGTCTATTTATCAATGTACATAGACGTCTGGAACGAATAATAACTAAATTTAGATTTGGTATTTCTGATATACATGTACATTCTTACCGTTATAATCTGTCAGTGATCACACTTTGATGTGTCCATTATGTCATGAAGCTCTTGAAAATGAACTCCATTTTGTTTTGTCTTGCCCTGAGCTAAAAGAGCTACGAGAACAGACTGATTCCTTTAAAGTATTTTCAACGGCCAGTTTTGTTCAAACTGATTGTGCTGATGACAACACTTAATGAAACAATTGCAAAAAAGCTTGTTGTATATTTATACAAAGTGTTTAAAGTACGCAATATGTTATCAACATGAGATGTCTTAATCTGTGAAATCCTACAAAGTGTGTTTCTACCTTGATTGTATACCCCTTCTTCTAAGGGGCAATGGCCTTTTTGAATAAATCATCTGAATCCAAATCTGACTCTCTCTGTGTCTCTGTATCCATGGGCCAGTATGGATGAGAATCCATTCAAATATTTTATCGGCATTCCATCGCTTCATCTGGCAGCACAGTACACAGCAGTTGTCAGATGCAATGAGGAGACAAACCAAACATAAATATTTTATTTCTGTTATAAATAGTTTCTATTTTTTTGATGAGTTACAACATTTTGCATTGTGATCAGGTCCCACAGATAAAAATAACCAGGATTTAGCTTCCCTGCAGGCACAAATCTTACAGCCATATCCAGGTGATGAGTCAAGTTTCGGCTGTCAAATATCCTCACCCTCCTCACGCATGGCTTTTTGTCGTTTTGTTTCAGAGTAACGTCAGTTGTCTGTCCTGATCAGTCTACGTGTCCTGATGGCCATACCTGCTGCAAAATGAGCTCCGGTCAATATGGATGCTGTCCCTTGCCACATGTATGAACAGGAGTTGACTCCGGTTGTCTCTTTCTGTGTTGTCTTTGTTGTTAATATGTGCATGCACATGTACCTTTCGTGCTCTCTCCTTTTCTGTTAATTCCTTTGTTTTTCTTTTTTTAATTGTAACTGGGGGTAGGTATGGCAGTCATGACATTGATGGCATGTTTGAGATTTGAAAAACACAAAAAGTAAACAGCTTCCAAACAAGTCAAAACTACTCGGGCTGTCCCACTATTCTTCTCCGCAAGTGTTCTTTACTTTTTGCTGATCATGAATGGTCATTAAGATGGCACTATGCATGTATGATTGGATTCTGTTACAAAAGACACCTATTCAATTTTCAGTAAATATGGCAACAAAACCAACACAAAAAAAGGCAGACGAATCTTAAGCTCATTTAGAATTGATCTTGTTCTTTGTGTGTGTGTGGTGTGTTTGTGTATGTGTGTGGATCAGCTGATCAAACATACATGTAAGTGTGTCAATTGTTTTGTTTGTTTTTTAGCATTCACTGACTTTCTTTAAAACAAAACACACAAAGGTATAGACATCTTTGAAGAAAAACAAAATTGTGACTATCAAAAGAACTAAATTGTGAATTGATGTCTGGTTTTATCAGTTTAAGTTTGTTGACTGATTTTTTCAGCACTTGCCAAAATAGCACATCACACAGTATACTGCAGTATAATCTGGTAGGCAACTCTGAATTAAAGAATTCGGACAGTGTATGTGATAGCTCCTGTATGTTAGTAGCCCTGTATCAAATTTGTTTCATTTAACTCGGCTTGTTCATGGTCAAATATATCAGTGTCCTTTGTAAGCAAGTGCTCTGTCAGCCTGATTATCCAGGATGGTGTGTTTGGTGGGCAGGCGGTGTGCTGCGCAGATCATGAGCACTGCTGTCCTCAAGGCTTCACCTGTGATGCTGCCAAACAGACGTGCATTGCCCAGACAGGGAACATTTCCATGCCATGGGTGACCAAGCTGCCAGCCAAAAGCAGGTCTGTTAACACAGCATCATTTTCATTTTGTGAGAATATGTCTGCAGTTAGAATAACGGCATGTGTCTTGCCCCCAAAAGATACAGTATCTTACATGGTGAGGCTCTGTGTATTTGTGTGTGAGGGGAGAAGAGAGAGGGTTGGGGGGAGGGGGGGTAGAGAGCAGTCAAGTTTAGGCTGTAAAGTTTTTAGTACCTGGCTCATGTCTCTTTTTGTTGTCTTTATTCCAGATTGAGAGCAGTGTGGAGAGAGAGAGAGGGAGGGAGCTGTAAAGATTTTTGCACCTGGCTCATATCACTTTTTGCTGTCTTTGTTTGTTGCAGAGTGGAGATGGTTGTGTGTCCTGATGGTCAGTCGGAGTGTCCTGATGGCAGTACCTGCTGTAAAATGAGCTCTGGTCAATATGGATGCTGTCCCATGCCACAGGTATGGAACAGAACTAATGATTTTCATTGTCTTGGGTACTTTGTTTCTTGCCCCTGTTATTGATATGTATACACCTAGTTTTAAAATGTCTTTCGTCATTGTAAAGGATGCAGACAGTGTGACAGCTTCAATATGACTCTGCTGCTGTAGTCATGTTTTTGCTGATCCCCTTCATAGTCCGGCTATGAATTTCATTTCCAACCCTTGTACAACTATTTCCATGTGTAAATACATCCTTTCTCACCATCATCATTATCAACAAGGGTGTCTATGTTTGTTGTATAGGCGGTGTGCTGTCCAGATCATCTGCACTGCTGTCCTCATGACTACACCTGTGATTCTGCCACAAAGCAGTGCAAGAAAGGGGACGTTGCCATGCCATGGGAGATCAAGCTGCCAGCCAAAAATAGCAGGTCTGTTACCACAGCATTTGTGAGACTACATCTGTAGTAAGACATAGTATATGTTTATGTATAGTTACATTATATGTTTTGCCCAGATCATGGCTACAAAATAGTATCTCAGGTAATGAATCTTTGTGCAGGGAACATTTACTTTATGAAGCTGGATATGATTGACATTTATCAGAAACCTTCTAAAGACCAAATTGTTTTTGCTACAGACCAGTGTGTGTGTGTTTGTCATATACTGCACCACATCAGACCATTGCAGACACATCCTGAGCATTGCTTTGTCAGTGACATAAAAATGATTTAAAACAAGAAGTAAACTTTTTCATTACCTCTATGGAAGTATACATATGAGCTGAAATTTTCCTTTACAATTAGCTGCTGTGAACATATGCTTTTTACTCATACCTTCGTTACTGCTGCTTCATTAATTTTTAAGCTGAAGCTATTGGATAGTTTGTAATAGCTTGACCATAATTACCAAAATGGTACCATGGCTGTAGGCAGTCAGCCAGGTGTAAGGATTTGACTCATCACTCATGCAAAAAGCAGTAATGGATGGTCCTTCTTTTTTGTCCATGGGGTCAGTTTTTGTTGCATATTGTGATGACAGGTCAAGTTTAGGCTGTAAAGATTATGACACCCTGCTGATGTCACTGTTTGTTTTCTTTGTTCCAGAGTGGAGATGGTTGTGTGTCCTGATGGTCATTCAGAGTGTCCTGATGGCAGTACCTGCTGTAAAATGAGCTCTGGTCAATATGGATGCTGTCCCATGCCACAGGTATGAACAAGTTTTAGTTTTCATTGTCTTTGTCTGTATGTTGTCACTGTCGCTGATACTGATGTGTGCACACATGCATGTTTGTTACTCTCCAACTAGTTTTTTTATTTTAAAGAATGCAGACAGTGTGACAGCTTCAATATGACTATGCATTTGTAGTCAAATTTTTGCATATCTCCTTCATAGTCAGGCTATGATTTTCATTTCCAACCCTGTAATAACTATTTTCATATGTAAGCACATTCTTTCTCACTATCATCATTATCAAGGGTGTCTATGTTTGCTGTACAGGCGGTGTGCTGTCCAGATCATCTGCACTGCTGTCCTCATGACTACACCTGTGATTCTGCCACAAAGCAGTGCAAGAGAGGGGACGTTGCCATGCCATGGGAGATCAAGCTGCCAGCCAAAAGGAGGTCTGTTACCACAGAAGTTTTGGTTGCAAGATTGCCTCTCAAGACACAAGAC
>CM054136.1:17515056-17520683 GCA_028751875.1 Rapana venosa | reverse complement strand
CCCGGCACACAATGGCCTACTCTTCCGAAAAGCGGAACAGGATTTAACGTGTGCGCAAGGTGTTCTGCGTGCGTTCGCACACGGGGCCTCGGTTTATAGTCTCATCCGAAGATGTGTGTGTGTGTGTGTGTTGTGTGTGCGTGCATGCGTGCGTGCGTTCGTGCGTGCGTGCGTGCGTGCATGCGTGTGTGTGTGTGTGTGTGTGTGCGTGTGTGTGTGTGTGTGTGTGTGTGTGTGTGTGTGTGTGTGGTGTGTGTGTGTGTGTGTGTGTGTGTGTGTGTGTGTGTGTGTGTGTGTGATATCACGCGCAAGCGTGTTCGTATGTATTTGCGCGCCTCTGCCTGTGTATGTTTGCATGACTATTAATATAAACCACTAAGGATGCACTGAGGGTGGGGAAAGACTAAAGGACGGCATTCAAACTTCTACAAAGACATATATGTAAGGACATTATAAAAATTGGAGATCACCTCCTTATTCAATTTTAAAATTGGAACACTGTCATTGAACTCAGTATATCAGGATACAGAATAAAGCTAACAGAACTTGTTTAAAACTTCTCCCTTTGAAATCCACGATCCCTTGGTGACCTAAGTAGATTACTGTGACGAGAAGACATGTCTGGGTCTGACCTTGTGGGAATTGTTTGTGTCTGAGAGTGTTATTATTTGGAGAAAGGGGGGAGACGGTGTAGAGGCCGTTTGGTTCATACTGATTATAGAGATTGCCTGTCAGACAGGTCAAAAGCTATTATGTTATAACAAAAAAAAGTAATTTTTTATCATTAAAACTTTAGCTTATGAGTTGTGTATTTTGTCTGGGACAGAGACACTTCTGCTAAGTCTGCTTTCGATAAATGTTGAAAGAGTTGAAAGTTTACTTTAAGAGATTGAGGAGGACTTTTTTCATCATCATGGTTTTTTTTCATTATCGTGTTTTCTAAGAAGAAGAAGAAGAAGAAGAAGAAGAAGAAGAAGAAGAAAGAAGAAAGAAGAAGGAGGAGGAGGAGGACGACGAAGACGACGACGACGACGACGACGACGAGGAGGAGGAGGACAGAAACAAGCAAAACAACACCAACAACACCAACAGTAAGAGCTATTTTGCGCTGTGGTTAACATAATGAACGTTCAGCCACCGTGATATACTTAAAACCATTTTTCGCTCATCTGCTCAAGTTCGGGTGAAATGTTTGTCTATGCTTCCCTTTTTGCCTACCATTAAGGTAGCCGCATTCCGACTTTGGGGATGATGTTTAAACACATCAAAAACAAACAAACATAATACACACTTAGCTTCACCTGGAAGGAAGGTGGCAGGATGGTTAAGACGTTCGCCTGCCAACAAGTAAACCGTGAGGTTCTGGGTTCGATTCCCAGCCTCGCCCTTTCTTCCCATTTGGACAAAAAATCGAACTGAGTGTCAAAGTCCTTCAGATGAGACAATAAACCGAGGCCCCGTGTGCGAACGCATGCAGAACATCTTGCGTGCACGTTAAATCCTGTTCCGCTTTTCGGAGGAGTAGGCCATTGTGTGCCGGTGGGAACAGATAACAAAATTGACAAAACTGCATACACACGGGGACTAGTGTGAAAAAAAGCACATGAGTGCTTATTCCATTATCCTCGATATAAAAGAATAAATAAATAAACCTGTTGGCTGCAGAAGGTAGTAGAGAGATCATACATACCTTTCTCATACAGTTGTGTTGGTTTTCTATATCAAAAACAGACGGTTGGTCTTGAATATTGCTGGAGGCTTCTCCATACACGTCATGGTATCTGCTATGTTGATCCTTTTCCCATTCCCACAGAGGAATTCCCACTGACCGTTATGCATGTTAATCAGGACAGCGATCCCTCTCCTCCTTCCTCTCTGACCAACCTTACTGCGTGTTCATCAAGACAGTAGCCCCCACCACCTCCATCACCTCACCTCCCCACCTTCGACCTATTTGCATTTTAATCAGGAGAGGGAGCCTTGTTCTGCCTGTGCCTCCCCCTCCTCCCTCACCCAGGTTTGATCCTCCAGTTTTGTCAGGGATAGCTTTCCGCTGATTAGCTTTACTGCCTGCGTGACTTGGATGCCAGCTGGAACAAAAGTGTGCTTTCACACAGTACAAAAAACCTTTCTTTTGGGGTTGTTGTTGTTGTTGTTGTTGTTGTTGTTGTCTTCAATTTAACGTCTGTTCACTCTAAGTGATATTAGACGAGTGTTGTTGTTGTTTTGGGGGGGTGTTGTTGTTTTGTGGTTTGATTGGGGTTTTTTTAGGGGTGCGGGTTTGGGGTTGGGTTCTTTTTTCAAGTTGTATGCTGCAGCCCCTCCCCAGTCTCCATAGAGCTTGTCAAGCCTTTGTTTTGATTTTGGAGAACTAAGCATTCCATGTAGGCTACACTACTCAAATGTGGGGGAGGGGGTGTTCACTATAAGCGGGAAGCATTCCTGCATCTTTGACCTATTTGATGCTGATGCATAATGGATTCTCGACATCTTCACTGGATTGTCTGGATGTGTGCACACAAGACATAAGGCATCAGCAGATCTGTACCTAAGCTGGCTTGCAGGATTGTAAAACTCCCTATACCTAAGTCTCTGATCTTCACGCACAGTAAAGATTCACAAGGCGCCCACTGAAATCATGACAAATAGAATAAAACATTTTGACATAACTGTTCAACCTAAGCTGTGATCACGCCAGGAGGCAAACGACACAGAAAACATCTTTCCTTCAGCAGTGTTTCATTCCTTCCTTCAGCCGTGTTTCATTCCTTCCTTCAGCCGTGTTTCATTCCTTCCTTCAGCAGTGTTTCATTCCTTCCTCCAGCAGTGTTTCATTCCTTCCTTCAGCCGTGTTTCGTTCCTTCCTTCAGCAGTGTTTCATTCCTTCCTTCAGCCGTGTTTCATCCAAGCAGTCTGGCTGGCTGGAGGATTCTCGGTTGTAAGAGCTGGTCATTTCAGTCCAATCCAATCTGACGTCCATAGCCCCACTGACCACAGAAGCCCTGTTATCAGGGCTGTCCCCTCGCTTGTTCCCTACACACTCCTATACGAGTTGTTAGGCCTGCCCCCTATCTCAGTATCCTCCCTGCACTCCCCTACCAGCTTTCTGCATTTTAATCAAGACAACAATCCTCCACCTCTGACCCCTGTCACTTGGCACTACCTCTCTCCTGCCAGCCTTTTCACTGGTTTCATCAAACCAGTGGTGGCCTTTCCTCCGGATGCCTTCACCCTCTCACCCCTAACCTGTGTGTGGTTTTTTTCGTTCCTCAGCTAGAGCTCCTACGTTCATCTATGGTCGGCTTTGGCCTATACCACCGTTTCTTCCCTTCTTCTCTTCCCCACTTCCGGGAGCTTGTGCATTTGGATCAGGACAGCTATCCTGTGTCCTGACTACCCCCAGCTTTGGCTCTGACTGGTGCTGTGGCCTGTTTCCTAGAGGATTCACTTTCCTGCTCCGCAAGGCCCGTGTTTGAACTGCAACAATGGCGTGATCCGGTCTATATAATGGGGCCTTTGCTCCGTTTGATAAACCAAAATATTGTAAGCATGCATCTCAGCCATTTTGTTAGTGATTGAAAGCTGTGTATTTTGTTTACCATAAAAGAGAATGCTCTCAATATGGTTGGACTTACCTCGAATTTGATGCTCTTCCCCGGGTTTTCTAGGTGTGGGATGTTTATTTTGTAAACTTTAACGTCGTGTCTGTGTTGTTTCCCGTTCATGTTTCCCTCTAAGTTAGAGTCATTGCATGTGCAATATCTCGTGGCAGTTCAAGTTTTCCTCTTGTCAGACGCTGTCAGACCTCAGGTCCATGACCATTATGGGTATTTTTACTTTGCATGTTTAGAGCTGATGGGTAAATATCACATTTTAGCAAGCATACTATTTTCTTGCAGACAAGAAGACGTGGTGAGGCACTGGAAAGTATGCGCATTAAACGATCTCAAGAGTACTTAAAAAAGATAATTACAATGTGCTACTGGGAGTCAAACTCACGACATCGTGATCAGTGGGATTGCAAGTATGATGTCCTACATTTGCCTTTCAGTTAAAGCTGCAGAGGGAAGAAAATAGAAGATAATATTCTTTAGCCACTGCAAGGATGATATCCTGTGTTCCTAAAATAAATATTTAAAAAGTTAGTGTTATTCTCTATTGTTCTTACCCAATTCTTCACCCTCCACACAATGCTAGTTGGTATGCATATTATATCTCCTCCCTGTCTCTTCTGATGACCCTCTGCTGGCTTTTCTGCATGTTAATCCTGACAGCGATCCTCCCTCCCCCTTCTCTTTCTCTGCGGGTCTCACTCACTGCATTTTAATCAGGACACCTCCCTTGCCCTATTTCCCCGCCCCGACCTTTTCTGCATGTTACCTAATCAGAACAGCCACCCTGTTCCGGCAGACCTTCAGATGGAACTTCCACTGCTGTCATCGCTTGCTTCTCGGCTGATTAACTCCCCTGCTCTCCGTGACTCGAGTGTAAAGTACAACAAAAGCGTAGTCTAGCCAGCAGAAAAAGGCCATGGTTTCAACATTCAGAATGTGTGAAACTTGAGTGAGTCCAGCACTGCTGCTTGCTTTATTAAGAAATAAATGTAAGACAAAACAGGAGGACAGGCAACGTAAGACTATTCCCTGAAAACACATGATTCAAATCGTTTGATTTGACCAAAATTTAGTCCAGATCATGTTCGATTTTCTATACAGAAGCATGATGGTTTAAGAAACTCTTAGCACTGAGGCCGTTTTACAGTATTAATTTTGAGAGCAGTAGTTGCCAGGTATCGGCTGCATACTGATTTAGTGCTTCAGTAAGTTACCTAACACTCTGGGTGTAATTGAAATTTGTGCTCATGACCTACGATTTTCAAGATCTTAAAGCCTGAAAATCTGTTGTCGGGTCTATTCACCTATCGCGTAAGATTTTGGAAGCCAGAGGACACACAACACTTTTCTCACGACAGTAACTTTATTCTGTATTTTGCAGCAGCACCTACTCCCTATGCAACTGGTATTTCTGGCTTTTCGTCTACGCACACTATGCCAGATATCAGTTAATCCATTTCCTTTCTTTGTCCATGCTAAGGAACTTCCCACTTGCACTGGCCTTTCTGCAAGTTCATTGAAACGGCAATCCTCACCCCCCCCCCTCCCCCCTCCCACCACCAACACCACCTTCTGCAGTTTAATCAAGACAGCAGTAACCTTCTCAAGACCTTCCCTCTTCCCCTACTCCCCACCTTCTTTTTGTAGTTAATCAGGACGTCAGTCCCTGTTCTGACAGGCATCCCTTGTGTCCAGCCTTCTCTGCTGTCACCCTTGTTGTTGTTTTTCAGCTGATTAGCTCTGCTGCCCTGCCTGACGTGGGTGGGGGTGGGGGTGTGTGTGGGGGGGGTGGGGGGGGTAACAGCGACATCGCTAAGACAGGACTGGGTCTGTATTCTGGAATTCAGGGCTGAGCGGGACAGGATGGCCTAGGGGTTAGAGGAACAATCCTCTTGAACATTGTGTGTGTGTGTGTGTGTGTGTGTGTGTGTGTATGTGTGTGTGTGCGTGTGTGTGTGTGTGTGTGTGTGTGTGTGTGTGTGTGTGCGTGTGTGTGTGTGTGTGTGTGTGTGT
>CM054136.1:17502556-17510056 GCA_028751875.1 Rapana venosa | reverse complement strand
CTAGTTAGTTTTCTTTTGAAGTGATGTGCATCTCAGCACCAAACAAAATTTGATAGCATCATCAATACCTCCACAGACCCAGTTTACATAAATCTGACTATATATTTTAAAGTGGTGTTGCACTTTAAATCCATGATTCAGGGGAACTTTAAAAGATTCACAATGTGTTAGGAGTCCTTGAATGTACTGAAGTGTACCTTTATTTCTGACTGGCATTTGAATACCTATGAATGTGTCGTTCGCATTTATGTATGGAGGGTTTTTCCGCTTGAGTAGAGGTCCAAGGTTCACCAATGGTGAGATTTTTGTGTAAACAAAACAAAACAAAACAAAAACACCACCGCCATTTAGGTAGCAGCATTCTGACTAGGGACGAGTACATTTGAATGTAAGCAAGTGATAGACGGACAAAAATAAGGGGAGAGGTAAAAAGTACTAGATAAAAGTTGTGTATGTATCCAAGATCAGATAAAAGGTGTGTATACACCCGAGATCTTGTGCACATACATACAATTGTAAAAACAGCCAAGCATTCATGAATGAACTCTGAACAAAAACCTTGGTCACGTTTTTGTATATTTTTCATCAAGTTTTGACATGTATTCAAGTCATTCTAAAGTTTCCATTTCATTTTTTGTTCTATTTTTGCCGCGAGCCGGCTACCCAACTCTACTCCAGTCTTTCTTTTCTGAAGGGGGAGGTAGGCTTTTCCCAATGCTCTGACCAGCAATGACAATGACTGACCAACTGACTTCCATTTTGGGGTTCTCACACTATCACTTGAAATATTTCAAGACCACAATGATGTGTTCATTCTAGTATGCTTTTAAAAACAAGTGACAAAAAGCTTAATTCCAGCCATGTTATCTTTACAACCAGAAGGCACAGACACCCTGAATAAGCAAATGCAAATCATCAGCTTGTACAGTTTTTAAGTAGGGGCATGTGAACATGTTAGAAGCTGTACCATATATTGAAAAGACAACACTTGTAAGCACAAAAATCTATAAATTACTCAGTTTTATGCACTGTTGCCATGGAAACAGTCCAAAATGGCAGCCAAAACTAAATGTTCCAACCTCTGAAGCCTTTTTATCAGTAACAGGTACAAGAAACCGAATTCTTCAGGCATATTTTACAATCTAAATTCTTTAGATTTACATAGGGAAATCTCCATATTTGCATCTAGCAATTTTTTTCTTTAAAAAATACACCCCATGATTTTGGCCCCTTTTAGACCCATGCTTAAAGAAGTTGGAGTTGTGCAAAGCTTGTATTTTTCTCAGAAATAAAGTCAGTTGGGTAGAAGTCAAGCACCAGTGGTGTGTGCTAACTGCTTGATTTTGAAACTTTAAGGTATCAATTTTTTACAGGGCTGTTATGAAATACAGAAAAATGGAAGCAATACTGGTTACACAAAAATCAGCATTTTTATTGATCCCCTAAAGTAAGTTTAAAGAGGGTGTTGTGCAAAACCTGTACTTTTCTCAGGAGGGAAAGTCAGTTGGATAGTCATGTGCCAGTGGTGTGTGCTCACCACTTAATTTCTAAACTTTCTAAGCTATACCTATTTTGTACATAGGGGTTATGAAATACAGGAAAATCCTATACAATATTGGTTACAGCAAACATTTTCTGTTGGTCCTATAAATGAACATAAAACATTTTCTCCACTCATTTAGATGGGCAAGCTTTGATATCACATACAATATCAGTAATTATATTAGGTTGTAACAGTTTACCAAAACCATAGAACATTTCCAGTTGGGATTCTAGAATAAGCTAACTGGGTTCAGGTCCGAAGGGGATCTTTAAAATAAAAAAAGTGTGATAACAGAACAAGGAAACCACTGATCATAGTTACAATCCAAAAGCAAACAGCATACACAATTCATCCTTTCATGGGAGTGAAAACTGGAAAGCAGCTTCATTTGTGACATATTTTGAAACAAAGTATATAAAAAGAGAATTTTGCCTCCGAAATAATAGGAACAAGAAATGGGGGGGGGGGGGACAAAGTGGAGAGTTAATTGCAAACCTACAGATACTACCCAAAACTAACTTCACATACTAAGGATAGGTTAGACAGGCTGTAAGCCATGTCCTTCTGGTTATGATCAAGAATTACTACAGGCAACAAGGAACAAGCATCTACTGTCCTCCACTTGATGGTAAAAAATGTGGGCATAGCTTGGAATTGGTAGAAGATGCAACTAAACAAATTACACGACTGCCCAGAGCAGAGAAAGTTCAAGCCCCCTAAATAATTATCTAAACATCAAAAGCACACAAAAACCATGACTGAGCATGAACATTTAAAAGCTATTCTGTAATTCATTTAAGAAAGTGCAATGTTATGTTTGGAAGAAAATGATGAAAACGTTTTATAGGGCTGCTATTAGCAGTACATCATGATGCTTGCTGTTTATGCAGAAAAACAATGTTGAGTCAAGCAACCCAATGGTGGAAGAGAAACCACACAAGACACACGTGTCCCTTACAGCTGGGCAATAGATCAGCCAAGGCAGGCAAATGCTTCACAAGAAAAACAAACCATAAAGAGACTTAACACTTTCAACACAACATGTCAGGCTATGTTGGAATAATGATCTACAGGTACAGTGTGCAACAGCAGTTGAAAATACCCAAATTCTACCATCTACAATTAAACAAAAAAACTTTCAGCGATAAACTGCTTCATTTTGTGCTTAGTACTTCAAACTGAGTATATGAAAAATACATATACATACACAAAATAATCCCTGCAGTACTGCCAACATTTAAGGATCATTTCAAAACCATCATTAAATCAGAAAAAATGGAAACAATCCCTCAAATAACGTGTAGCCCAGCTTCTATCAGGTGCCATCTGCAGATTTTATATAGTTTTGTAAAATACCAGAAAAAAGCTAGAATGAACACAAAGCTAATTAACCAAATAAAACTACCTCTTGGCACCAAAATGCTAATTAACCAAATAAAACTACCTCTTGGCACCAAAATGTTAACTAACCAAATAAAACTAACTCTTGGCACCAAAATGCTAATTAACCAAATAAAACTAACTCTTGGCACCAAAATGCTAATTAACCAAATAAAACTACCTCTTGGCACCAAGGATTTTTCTCAACCATTGATTAATCAATTAAAGAAAAACTGTTGAATCTTTTTAATTCTATCTGAATATAGACTATCATTGTGAGAGGTCAAACAGCCTTGAGATGAGCAAGAATTTCTCAAAAACACTTGAAAAGAAACCTATGTATCCACACACACACATCTTCCTTCTTAGCCCACAACACGGGACTTCTTTCCCTGATAAACCATGGCCTGACCCTTTCCATAATATGTACAAAAACAATCCCGTTTCCTGTGCTAATATTGGGCAGGGTGTTGCTCTCGTGATTGAGCCACCAGACAGGTGCCTGTTGTAATTCTACCCTGAAGCAACAGGCTGATGAGATTATCAAAGAACAGGCTACTTTCTGAGTAGGACAGAGCACAACAGAAAAAAATTCCCAACTGTAGAATACACAGTGAGAAGTACCTACAACACCAACAGATCTTTACCATTATTATCTTTGCAGACTTTAACCTTTTCTCTATGAGTAACCTGCTATAGGGCGAGTTACAAATCATCTACTAACCCTTCCATACGTATCACCCACTACAGGGTTATGGTAGCGTACAAATGTGCACAGTGCAACCACGAGGTTGTTTAACAAGAAAATAGACTTTCCACTGCTTTCTAGAGATCCCGACATGCTGCATGAAGATCTGGACTGACCAAGACTATCCTACAGGGAACAATACAAGGATAGAGACCAAGGGTCAGACAGAGACAACAATGAGAAGACAACAGAAAGTCAACTAGCCTCGAGTGGGATAACTTGCTACAGAAAGCCAAGAACTGTGAGGTGTGAAGAAGCTTGTTACCAAATCTTCAGTGGTGCCCCAACAGTCTACTAGATGACAGGATAGGTGAAGGCCAGATGAAGACCTTGGATTTAACATCGGAACTGACTCTACTCCCTCAAAAGTCCTTTGACAAGACTATAAATCAAGGCCCCATGAGCATGCAGAATAGCTTTTGCACACAATACAAATCTGTTCTGTTCTGCCTTTCGGAAGAGTAGACCATTTCATGCTGATAGGAACAGATGACATTTTTTTTTTAAAACATCCACACTGTTGTGTTTAGACACCATCCCCTAAGTTGTTGTTGTTGTTGTGCGTTCCCCAGCTTTACACCCTGGGGGTCACCCAGAACATGCACTCTGCCTCACTCATCCCACCTGGGAATCTCTGTGAGATAGGAAGTACACACTGGATGAGAAGTTTGCATGTATGACTCTTTTTCAAGCACCTCGCCATGTAGGCAGCCATAGTCCGACTTCAGAGGATTTTTTTTCTCCTTTAACAAAGGAGAGTGCGAGTTGTTATGTTAAGAGCTTGTCATGGCTGAAGACAATCTCAACACAACATTTTACAACATAACGTTTTAATGTAGGCCTTGGCAATTAGCTGACATCAATAATAACTGACACAGCTTTTGGCCTGGGCCAACCATCCCCTAAGTCAGAATGCAGTTACTTTAATGGTGGGTAAAAGTTCTGCAACTATCAATTATGGCGTATGACTATACATTTGCAAGTATCTGTGCTAAAGCGCTAATGGTCCTATTACTGGCTTTTTTCGCACAGTCGGTAGTGACAGTGTCAAATCTGCATGGCCACACTTGAGTTTGACTAATGTATGCAAATTTATTGAGAAATTTTGAAACATTGCAAAATTTGTAGTGGTATATTGTGTAGGTATGATGAATTGACTACCCTACAGCACAATTTTTTCTCAGCAATGCCACCATCAAGGGTTAGCTTAAGACTGGCTTTTCACCCCTGTCATTTCTTTGCATCACAACGATATGCAGAATGAAATATGCTAAACCACTCCTTCCCTTTGCTGCTGCTGTTCCCTTATACAGCTGTGTCCCCATACTGCAGAACTGAGTCAGGTCAGAGTTAAGGTTAGAACCAACATGGTCCAGTGTGAGGGTTTGCGGTATGGGGCAAGAACTGGGATTAGAGTTAAGTGTTAACAGCAGCACAAGGGAACAGCACCACAGGGGTAAAGTAGTTACCAGAAAACTGATGCTCCATCTTCAAACGTACAGCAATCAGCCTGTGCTCAACTTTCTTCTTTAGCAAAATTGCAGCAGTCAATGACAAAATATCTTTCTTGTGAAATATGTGATTATGACATAGTTACCCGTAGCAATTTTGCAACGATTTGTAACATTAGAAACTTCCAACTTTTTTTTTACATTTCCAGTCAAGAGCTTCCATAACTTGTCTTTTGTACAAGTATTAAATTTTCTGATTGGGAACCTGAGATTTAGAATTGTTCTGCATCTAAGTATACTATGATGGCGTTGAAAGCCAGTTATAGTACTGTTGAACCATTTCTATTTCAAAGCAATCTTTTTCTTCATCGAACACTCACATATCAACCTTTGTTGTTTGTTACACTAGTGAAAATGCGATGCACCACCATCACGCACCTGACAAGTCAGGCCCAGCGCATCTGACTGCAGCATGGGAGAGAATGTTATCTTTTAAGTCTTTCTGTAAAAAACATAATAGACCAAGAACGCAGAGAATAGAAAAGCAAGAAACAAAGAAAAACAAGACAGAAACAGAGGGATACATAGAAAAGAGCAAATTTCCAGAAGGTGGAGATGCTATTTATACTGACAAGCCCCCAGCATCCCCATGGGATGTTTGTTATGTTCATGATATGACCATTACTGCATCACATTAACATTAGAAAATTGTGGGTATTTTCTACACATTAGCACAAGCTGAAATATGAAAAGAAACTTTTAAGCATTTGATGCCAACTAACATAATATGGGCATCTTCAATGACCAAACAAAAAGTCCTCTAGAATGACAAGAACATTGCCATCAGCTTTAAGATCAGACTGATGCATTCCCTGGTCATGTCCATATTTTTGTATGCATGTGAACTGTGTACCGTAACAGCAGACATTGAAAGAATGATATAGGCAATGGAGACGAGATGCTTTTGCCAACTTTTTGGCATCTCATACCGAGATCACGTAACTAACGAGGAAGTAAAAACCAAAATTGAAAACACCATTCGGACATATGAAGAGCTTCTGACTTCAGTGAAGTGAAATGGGCACGTCACATGAACATCTGGACTGGCCAAGACTGTCCATACAGGGAAGTGTACAAGGAGGGAGATGAAGAAGCAGATGGAGAAATCGATGGGAAGACAACAACAGAGAGTGGACTTGCCTCAAGAGGAATGACATGCTACAGAAAGTAGAAAACTGGGAGTGGTGGAAACTGGTTGCAAAATCTTCAGTGGTGTCCCAACGGTCTACTGGACAACAGGATAGGTGAAGGTGAAGAAGGAATACAATACGAAAGAAAGAAATGTGTACCTCGATAACTTTCTCAATATGAAGAAAAGACCTTTACATGTTGATATCAACTAACTAAATATGACGGAAAGAATGTTATACTTTTGTTCCAACCAACTCAATACGAGGGAATGAGCTTTACACTTCGATACCAACCAATTCAAGTTGAAAGAATGTAATATACAGTGACTAAAATAACTCACTACAAAGGAAAGAATTTTTACTTTGATTCAAAATAACTTACTGTGAAGGAAAAAACTTTGTATCATAATAACTCACTATGAATTTAAGTTAAGAATATTATACTTTGATTCAAAATAACTCGCTATGAAGGAAAGAACTTTGTACTTACTAAGGGAAGAACTACTTAAGAGTGATATGGAATAACTCACTATGAAAAAAGAACATACTTTAATTCACAATTAAGGGGAAAAAACTTTGTACTTTGATACAAAATAACACACCATGAAGGAAGGAACTTTATACTTCGACACACAATAACACTAGGAAGGAAAGAACTTTATACTTTGAAACTAACACACAGTAGGAAGGAAAGAGTATAAACACCAACTTACTATGAAGAAAAGAACTTTATACTTCAATATCAAATCAATACAAAGGAAAGAACTTTATATTTTGATTTCAACTAATTCAGTATGAAGAAAAGAACATTGATAACGTACAAGTTAAAAATTATACCTTAATACCAATTAACAATACTCATGCTTTGGTATCAACAAACTCAATATTGAGGAAATATTGTATATTATGATCCCAATTAAGTAGAAAGGAAAGCTTTAAACTTTGATCCTAACTTTAACAAACAAAATGGATACATTCATTACCAACCGAATCAATATGAAAGGGAAAAACCTTGATACTCTTGATACCAACTAATCAAATATGAAAAACAACTTTATACCAAAATACCAACTGAATACGAAGGAAATAACTTTATACCTTAACAACGATCTAAATGTGAGAGAAAAAATGTTATTCATTGACGCCAACTAAGTTATTACAAAAATAAGCTTTAAATTGAGGCATTTA
>CM054136.1:17484442-17491942 GCA_028751875.1 Rapana venosa | reverse complement strand
AAACAGATACCGGAAATGACGCAACGATAGAGGTCTGGGCTTCTGTACTGGGCTAGTTATCGAAAAACAACAAATATTAGTTTGCTTTGGCTTGCCTGGCGTTCTTAGGGTTAGGGTTAATGTTAAGTGACGATGTTTAGTGTCGTTGTCTCTTTTAGTGCTGTCTGGGAGGGGGTAGGGAAATATTACTGCGTACGAAGCCTTTTTTATTTCCGTTATTTCTGTAACTACTCCAAGAAACCCCGCCATCCTTCTTCACCCACCATTTATCGCTTTTATTATGACTACTACCATTAAACCACCGCTACCATTAGTATTACCGCCCCCTCTCCTCCCACGACCCATCACCCCCACCACCACCACCACCACCACCACCACCATAAGCAGCAGCAGCAGCAGCAGCAGCAGCAGCAGCAGCATCAGAAGCTGCATACGAACAGTTGCAGCAGGAAAAGTTGCAGGAGCAGCCAATAACAATGTCATTAACAACAGCAATATTAGCAGCAGCAGCAGCAGCAGCAACAGAACCAACAACAAAGCAGCAACAGGAGTAACAAAGTAATACCTAATGGAAAGAACAGTGAACGAAAAAAGAACATTTAATTGGTAATAAGGGCTGAAACTCTCAAAGTACCCTTTTCTTTCAGGTAACACATCAGACAGTGATTTGGTTTTCTGGACATTCGCATATTTTAAAAACACAAAACTGGGTCCTTACTATGTATGTTTGTCCGTCGTGTTCAACGATGACCTCCAAAACAGCAGAGGAGGCAGCTGTTGTTTCGGAAATTGGGCAGAAATTTGATTATAGTGGAGATGCCTTACCCGCAGTGCATCCCCACTCTCTCTGCCAAGTGGAAATAAGGACAGTCAGTGTTGGAGATGTTTTCTAAAGGCCAACTAGCCCCCAGGGCTGCAGCACACAATCATCATTTAATATCAGAGCATTTTGGATTCCGTAAACATTCAGTGAAATAAATGGTATAATCTCATTTAGAGACAGAAGATAGTCTATAGGATGCTTTTCCCCACACAGTAAAACTGGAATCTGCAAGCGGCAAAGAAAGTAAGTGGCAGACTGAATCACAAATCATACATCTTTATATAATTGATCGGTTTGAGAAACATTTTGTACACAGCTTACATCAACCATTACAATAACATAGCCATGAAGTTTCGTCTTTTTCGTATCGTAAAACTGAAACTAAGCACAAGACAAGGGCATTGGCTCCGAAATGAGATTCTGACAGCCAAGGGAGTAAGAAACCCGATCAATATTCATTACAATAATTATAACAGTTCCTATCGGTTTATCGACAACTGGTTTCTGTTCAGATTGCTGCCCGAAATACTCTGGAGCCTAATTCGGCACGGCAAACAATCCGCTATCTGATTTTTCATTCCCAACTTTGCCACAGATCATTCATTGTTGGACTGTCCATCTTTAACATCGTGACCAAGGTTTGAGTGTTGATAAACAGTGTTCAAATAACCGGCACTACGATATACTGCTTTCTTGTGTTAACCAAGAGCAAATGTTAAGGCAAAATCAATTATCTAAATGAACACATCCACAGACTCTCTGAAACAAGTTGAAAGAAGTGTTTTGCATCCAAAGTTGTCTGTTGGTAAAAAGCCAAAGGTAAAGGTGCCCCATAACCTATGTGGTCGTAGGGGAGCGAGGTATTGGAGACCTCAGCTTCTCCAGGGCCCAGCATATTGAGGGCGGCGCCCATCTCCTCTCCCTAGCTGCTTTACCTTTTCTGATCCTAAAGTGGCAGGTACCCATTTACAGCTGGGTGAACTGGGGGATTGCACTGAAGCCAAGGTGCGCAAACTGTCACCCATCCATTTGGTAACCACGCAACGAGCTGCTTAACTTTGGCTGGGGGAAAGCGAGTGCTCCGACCACTGAGCTATCCCGTCCTGTGTTTGTCGGTGGTAATTTCATTACGATACGTTATGACTTCAGTAGTGGGGAACTTTCATGGTAAGTAGATTGTTAAAAACATCCCCGAAGTCGGAATGTGGCTACCTGAAGGGCTGGTAAACGGTGACATACGCGGATTTCACCATTTGGAACCTTGGAGCTCTAGCACAGGAAGGAAAGAAGTGATTGTAGAAATAAATAAACAGACAGACAAGATTCTAGAAGTAAGACAGAAACTAGGTATACCGTACCATTTTGATTAGTCAGCTGATTGTGATATAGAAAGACATTGCAGATGACGTACATGTTGTTTGAACATGTTTGTGTTAAATGTAGCAAAAAGCTAAACTTTACACACATAAGCCGTTGAGGTCGAATATAGATTTTATTCATAACATGAACAATCTATGAAAAACCCCTTTGTTTATAAATAATAATAATAATAATAATAATAATAATAATAATAATAATGTATGGAATTTATATAGCGCTGAATCTTGTAAAGCTACAAATTAAAGCGCTTTTTTATGCGTGTGTATGCGGTTTTTTAATTTTGTCATCTGTTCCCACCGTCACACAATGGCCTACTCTTTCGAACAGCGGAACAGGATTTAACGTGTGCGCAAGATGTTCTGCATGCGTTCGCCCCGGGGGGCCGGTTTATGTCTCATCAAAGTAGTTTCGTATATTTTCGTCCTTTTTTTAAAAAATTTTACTCGAATTTCAAAAAGGGACCAACCATACGCTGTATTTCAAAAGAAAAGACTATGTGGGAAAAAATGCAAACAACGCAAAATAATAGAT
Organism: Rapana venosa; assembly: GCA_028751875.1. Classification (NCBI taxonomy): domain Eukaryota; kingdom Metazoa; phylum Mollusca; class Gastropoda; order Neogastropoda; family Muricidae; genus Rapana; species Rapana venosa. The sequence goes on along the minus strand of CM054136.1, from coordinate 17,489,208 downwards.
TTTTATGAAGTAAAAGTTTTTTTGCCACTGCTTTAAAATAATTTCTTGCTACAGGGTGCGACGAATTATGGACCACTTTATTTTCTTTTCATAGAGTTTCTCCATTCAAAAAAAAAACACAATAAGCTTTAACTGTCTTCTTTGGAATATATGCTTGGCACTCGCCAGGGGGAGGAGGAAAACTTTGGGGGGAAAGTAAGGATATTGGGAAAAAAAAAGCCATCAGACAAAAGGCCGGGGGAGGACAGGAAGAGAGAAAAAGGTTCACGGGTAACCTTGATTGAGAAGTCTTTTCAGAGTGTGGGTAAGGGGGTTTGCGAAGTGATGGAATGTATGAAAGGATTCTGGTGTGTGGTGTTGTGTGTTTTGGGGTGTGTGTGTGTTGTGTGTGTGTGTGGTGTGATGTGTGTGTGGTGTGTGTATTTGGGTTGTGTGTGTGAAAGATTTTTTTTCTTGTTCCCCAGCGCAGTCGAGGTAAACCATGGTAAAATTTCTGTTGAGCGAAAAAGAAGAAAAAAAAGAAAAAAGAAAGAAGAGAAGAAGAAGAAAAAGAAGAAGAAGAAGAAGAAGAAAGAAGAAGAAGAAAAGAAGAAAAAGAAAAAAAAGAAAAAGAAAAGAAAAGAAAAAAAAAAGAAGAAAGAAGAAGAAGAAAAAGGGCGACATAGGGCGAACAGATAGACAGATAAAAAACAAAACTACGGGGTTAGTCAGTGAACAAAAAAACCAAAAACCCTACTATTAACCCACAAAATTTTCCCCCTCTTTCAGACACTAAGCTTCACAAGTATCAAGATCTCCCCAAAACAGCCCCCAGTAAAAAGGAACTATGTTGAGGAAAAGGGCAAGGAAAATTTGGGAGATTTAATGAATGCAGGTCAAGGTTTTTTGGCAAATGAATAGGGTCGAACATTTTGGCAAATGAGTGAATACAGGTCAAAGGTATTGGCAAATGAAGGGGGGTCAGGGATATTGGCCAATGAATAAGGTAGATGATATTGGCAGAATGAATGAATACAGGGGTCAGAGGATTTGGGCAAATCCGGGGTCGTGTTTGGCGAATAAAAATGCATGGAATTTATATGCGCTGAAACTTGTAAACAAAAGTCAAAGCGCTCAAAAAAAAAAATAAAGCAGGTTCAAAAAAAATAAATGAATGCAGGTCAGAGGATATTGCAGAATGAATGAATGTAGGTCAGAGGATATTGGCAGAAGGAATGAATGTAGGTCAGAGGATATTGACAGAAGGAATGAATGAAGGTCAGAGGATATTGGCAGAATAAATGAATGCAGGTCAGAGGATATTGGCAGAAAGAATGAATGCAGGTCAGAGGATATTGGCAGAATAAATGAATGCAGGTCATAGGATATTGGCAGAATAAATGAATGCAGGTCAGATGATATTGGCAGAATGAATGAATGCAAGTCAGAGGATACTGGCAGAATGAATGAATGCAAGTCAGAGGATACTGACAGAATGAATGAATGCAGGTCAGAGGATATTGGCAGAGTGAATGAATGCAGGTCAGAGGATATTGGCAAAGTGTATGAATGCAGGTCAGAGGATATTGGCAGAATGAATACAGATCAGAGGATATTGGCAGAATGAATACAGGTCAGAGGATATTGGCAGAATGAATACAGGTCAGAGGATATTTGCAAAATGAATACAAGTCAGAGGATATTGGCAGAATGAATACATGTCAGAGGATATTCGCAGAATGAATACAGGTCAGAGGATATTGGCAGAATGAATGAATACAGGTCCGAGGATATTGGCAGAATGAATGCAAGTCAGAGGATATTAGAAGAATGAATGAATGTAGGTCAGAGGATATTGGCAGAATGAATGCAAGTCAGAGGATATTGGAAGAATGAATGAATGTAGGTCAGAGGATATTGGCAGAATGAATGAATGTAGGTCAGAGGACATTGGCAGAATGACTGAAAGCAAGTAAGAGGATATTGGCAGAATGAAAGCAATCAAACACAGAATGGATGGAGGGGGATAAAGATGGTTGACAGAATATCCTTGATCTTAGGAGTCTTCACTGTAGTGTAAGAGCACAGCCATTGTGCTGAGTGGTGTAAAGGCGATGAATTGGATTCATTCTGTGTGTGTGTGTGTGTGTAGTTCTGGGTGTGTCTGTGTGTCTGTGTGCATGCACATTTGTGTGTGTCGATGTGATGGAGAGAGAGCAAGAGAGACACAGAGACAGACAGAGACAGAGACAGAGAGAGAGAAGAGAGATGAGAGAGAGAGACGAGGATGAGAGGAGAGAGAGAGGTCAGACAGACAGAGAAAAAGACAGAGAGACAAACAGAAAAAACCAGAGAGAGACAGACAGGCAGACAGACAAGCAGAGAGACAGAGGACCAAGCTGGCTTTATATTCAGCTGAACGAAACAAACATAGAACGCCCCCCCTCCAAAAACAAGTAAATCCCCCAAGAAAAACAACTCAGAAAAACACCAAACCCAAAACCAACCAAACATAAAAACAAACCTTAGCCATTAACACCCATCTTATACCCCTCTATCTTTTTCAAACACTCAGCTTCAGACAGATATCCAGATCTTGACATCCGTCTCCAATAGAAACAGAGAGGAACTGTGTTGAGGAAAGGTCAGGGGATATGGGCAGAATGAATGCAATCAGGCACAGGGAAAGGGGGAGAATGGCAAAAGGAATACAAAGGCTCATGGAATAACCTTGATCTGAGGAGTTTTCATTGTAGTGGAAGAGTATCCCTATTGTGCAACAAAAAGTTATAAATTTTTTAAATTTAAAGGTTTTGGTTTGATTTTGTTAGGTGTGTGTTTGGTTTTCATCTATCTATCTATCTATCTATTATCTATTTTAAATTTTTCTATCTATCTAATCTATTTTCTTCTTTTCATCTATCTTTTCTATCTATCTTTTTCTACCCATTTTAAAATCTACACCTATTATCTATCCTATCTATTTTATCTTGAAAAAAACCCCACAATTTGCTGGGCATCACCCCCTTTCAAGCCCCACAGTTGGGTAAAAAATTATTTGAAAATTGGCAAAAAAAACCCCAAGCTATGTTCAGCTTCATTTCCCCTTTTATTTTCCGCCCATCAGCACATTTTCGTTTCCCCGCCCTAAAGCTTCCTCGGGCTTTTAATCAGGCTGAGTGTTTTGGGGATGCATACATGTGCTGATTCAGCCCGAGGAAAAAAATTCAGATGGAAGGCAAACAATTTTGCTGACGAAATTAAAGGGGGGAAATAGAGGGTGAGCTAGTTGTGTTTTTATTTCCCTTTTACTCTATCTATCTATCTACTATCTTTCTACTATCTAATCTTTTTCTATCTATCCTTTTTCTTCTATCTATCTATCTTCTATCTATCTAAACTAACTATCTATCTAAACCCATCATTTATCTTTTTTTTTTTATCTATCTATCTAAACTTTCTTTTTTATGCATGCACACATGTGGGGGGTGAGAAAAAGAGAGCAAAGAGAAAGATTTGAAATAGATCGAAAATGAGTCAAAAGAGACAAAAGATTAATTTAAAAAAAGAGAGAGAAGACAGAGACAGAAGGGGACATTTTTGACAAGGGGAATAGGGGGAAAAACAAAAGGAGACAGGGACAGACAGAGAGTAGAGAAAGAGAAGACAAATATACACACAACAAGGGAGGCAAAAAGAGAGGAAAAAGAGAGAGAGGGGAGGGGGGGAGGGGAGGGGGAGGGGAGGGGGAGGGGAGAGAGGGAAAGGGAGAAGAGGGGGAGAGAGAGGAGAAGGGAGAGGGGAGAAGAGAGAAGGGGAGAAAAAGAGGGGAGAGAGGAGAAAGAAAAAGGAGAGAGAGAGGGGGAAAAGAGAGAAGGGGTTAAAAGGGGAGAGAGGGGGAGGATGAGGGGGAAAAGAGAGGGGAGAAGGGGGGGAAATGGGGAATGGGGAAAAGACAAAAATCTTTAAATTTTTTTTGAGGATAATGAATAAGCACACATGTGCTTTTTTACATCCAGTCCCCGCCCGTTAGGGATACATCTTAATAATAAAACCCAATACTTATACAGTCTCACAAAAAAAAACAAGGGGAAATAACCCTTTTAAAAACAGCTCCCCCCCAACACCCCCCCCCAAAGCAAGTAATTAAAGAAAATCCTAAAAATACCCCACCCCTACCCCCCACCCCCCAAAAAACCCTAACCAAAACAAACAAACAAACAAAAGAGAAGAAAAAACCAAACCAAAAAAGATGATAAAAAAGAGAAAAACAGACAAACAACAACAACAACAACAAGAACAACAACAAAGCCAAGAAAAATAACACAACCAAACTTAATAAGTCATAAAGATAAACATCTACACATTGTCAAATGGTACACATACTTGTTACACATAATCATAAGATATTGAAATAGGGCACTCATTTAAAACTTAAGTACAGAGGCAAGTCCAATAAAGTATTGAAAATATAAAAATATGAATCCTTCATCAGGATATACTATGACTATAAGCAGGACGATAAAAGGTGAGAGAGAGACAGAGACAGAGAGACAGAGAGTGTGCGTGTGTGTGTATTTCAGAGATAATATCCAATATATAATTCCCAAAACAGTATGCGATCCCATCAACACTCATTTTAGATTATACTCGTTTCAAATTATATGTCATGATCATGAAATAAATTTAATACCCATACATCCACACAATAAAAACAAGAAACAAACCAAGAAGAAATTAAAAACTATACAGTCGTTGAGGGAGAGAATATGAGTGGGTGAGTGAGT
>CM054136.1:17474442-17481942 GCA_028751875.1 Rapana venosa | reverse complement strand
CACTCTTACAATAAGGAGAAAAAATCACTTAAGTCATAAAATGAACATCTATACATTGTAAGTAAGAGAGAGAGAGATAGGGGGGAGGAAAGAAATGAGAGAGAGAGTGGGGGAGGGAGGGAGGATGGAGTGTGTGTGTGTGTTGTGTGTGTGTGTGTGTGTGTGTGTGTGTGTGTGTTGTGTGTTGTGTGTGTGTGTGTGTGTGTGTGTGTGTGTGTGTGTGTGAAAGATAATGCTTTTTTTGTAAACAAACAAACGAGAACGACATAGGAAAAAAATAGAGAGAGAGAGAGAGCGAGAGAGAAAAGAGAGGAGAGAGAGGGGAGAGAGAGAGAGAGAGAGAGAGAGAGAGAGAAGAGAGAGAGAGAGAGAGAGGAGAGAGAGAGAGAGAGAGAGAGAAAAAACAGAGACAGGTACCAAGCTGGCTTTAGATACAGCTTAACATAATAAAAAAATCCAACCAAACAAAGAAACAAAAACAACCCCCCAATCCTCATATTATATGCCCCCCCCTCCTCTCCCCCCCCCCCCTCTCTCCCTCTCTCTCTCTTCTCTCCCCTCTCTCTCTCTCTCTCTCTCTCTCTCTCTCTCTCTCTCAGACACTCAGCATCAGACAGATATCCAGATCTTCAAATTCGTCTCCAGTAGAAAAAGGAGAGGAGCTGTGTTGAGGAAAGGTCAGAGGATATTGGCAGAACGGATGCCATCAGACACACAGGGGGAGAATGGCAAAAGGAATACAATGGCTCATGGAAATAACCTTGATCTAAGGAGTTTTCATTGTAGTGGAAGAGTATCCCTATTGTGCTAACAAAAGTTATAATGTTGAATAGGAGGTATGAGTTTGCTTTTGTTAGTGTGTGTTTGGATCTATCTATCTATCTATCTATCTATCTATCTATCTATCTATCTATCTATCTATCTATCTATCTATCTATCTATCTATCTATCTATCTATCTATCTATCTATCTATCTATCTATCTGTCTTGATAAAAAACCCACAATTCTGCTGGGCACCACTCCCTTCAAGCACACAGTTGGGGTAAAATAGTAAAATGGCAATAAAAACACAACTGTGTTCAGCTTCATTTCTCCTTTTATTTCCGTCATCAGCAAATTTTCGCTTCCATTTGAAGCATCCTCGGGCTGAATCAGGCTGAGTGTGTGGGCATGCATACATGTGCTGATTCAGCCCGAGGAAGCTTCAGATGGAAGCGAACATTTGCTGACGGAATTAAAAGGAGAAATGAAGCTGAGCATAGGTGTGTTTTTATTGCCATTTTAATATATATATATATATATATATATATATATATATATATATATATATATATATATATATATATATATATATATATATATATATATATATATATATATATATATGTGTGTGTGTGTGTGTGTGTGTGTGTGTGTGTGTGCATGGGTGTGTGTGTGCATGCGTGCATTCATGTTCACATGTGGGTGTGAGAAAAAGAGAGACAGAGATAGATAGATAGATCGATATATAGAGCCAGAGACAGAGACAGAGAGAGACATAGAGAGACATCGAGACAGAGACAAATACATAGAGAAAGACACAAGGAGACAGGGACAGACAGAGAGATAGAGACAGAGACAGAGAAACATACACACAAGCAGGCAGGCAGGCAGACAGAGAAAGAGAAAGAGAGAGAGAGAGAGAGAGAGAGAGAGAGAGAGAGAGAGAAGAGAGGAGAGAGGAGAGAGAGAGAGAGAGAGAGAGAGAGAGAGAGAGAGAGAGAGAGAGAGAGAGAGAGAGAGAGAGAGAGAGACACAGACAGGTACCAAGCTGGCTTTAGATACAGCTGAACGAAAAAAAACAACCAACCCAATCAAACAAAGAAACACCCCCCCCCCCCCCAATTCTCTCATTAATATGTCTCCCTCTCTCTCTCTCTCTCTCTCTCTCTCTCTCTCTCTCTCTCTCTCTCTCTCTCTCTCTCTCTCAGACACTCAGCATCAGACAGATATCCAGATCTTCAAATTCGTCTCCAGTAGAAAAAAGGAGAGGATCTGTGTTGAGGAAAGGTCAGAGGATATTGGCAGACTGGATGCCATCAGACACACAGACAGGTGAAGAATGGAAAGGAATAAAACCGGTTCATGGGGTAACCTGGATCTGAGGAGTCTTCACTGAAGTGTAGGAGTATGGCTATTTTGCTCACTGAAGTAAAAATGATGAATAGGCAGTGTGTGTTCGTTTCAGTCAGTGTGTGTGTGTGTGTTTATTTATTTATTTATTTTAATTTTATTTATTCTTTTATATCGAGGATAATGGAATAAGCACTCAGGTGCTTTTTTTTAACTTCCAGTCCCCGTGTGTATGCGGTTTTGTAAATTTTGTCATCTGTTTCCACTGGCACACAATGGACTACTCTTCCGAAAAGCGGAACAGGATTTAACGTGAGCGCAAGATGTTCTGAATACGTTCGAACACGGGACCTCGGTTTATAGTCTCATCTCTCTTGGTGTGTGAGTGTGTGAGTGTGTGAGTGTGTGTGTGAGTGTGTGTGTGTGTGTGTGTGTGTGTGTGTGTGTGTGTGTGTGTGTGTGTGTGTGTGTGTGTTGTGGGGTGTGTGTATGTATTCGTGTGTGTGTGATAGTGTGTGTTCACACACGGGACCTCTGTTTTTAGTCTCAACTGAAGGACTGTCCTTGGAAAGGCATCTCGGTTGTAGCTTGAACGTGGGCCTTCAGATACCGAGAGCAATGCTCTAACCACAAGGCCATCCCACTCCTCAGAAAAAAAATATGGTCAGTAAAAAAAAAAAGGGGGAGGAGTGTCCAGCTTTCTCTCTCACCATTTAAAGAGAATATACCCCCAACACACACACACACACACACACACACACACACACACACACACACACACACACACACACACATGCACACGCAGATAACAAATACATTTTCTGGGTCAGACCATGATAACTCCATCCACCACCACCACAACATCAAGCCGCTTGATCATAAATCCACTTCAAACGGTCCGTAAAATTGAGGTATGAAGAGCTCTCAGGATTCATATTTTTCGTCATTTGGGAGAAAGAAGCCTGGAGAAAGACGTCATCACATCTCTTCCTCTATCTCCCTTCCTTTCTGGGAGAGGAAAACCCCAGTGTATCCGAATTCAACGGCTGGCTGCATCTTGTAGGCTTTTGTGGTAATATCCCATTTCCTCTGGTGATTTTTTTCTGAGTGGAGTAGATTTACAGAGTGATCTAGCCTGAAGATAAAAGAGGGAAGATACAAAAGAAAAAAGAAAGAAAGGAAAAGAAGAAAGGAAGAAAGAAATGATGTAGAGCAAAAAGTAGTTTTTTGTTCTTGTTTTTCTTGTTGTTGTTGTTGTTGTTGTTTTTGTTCTTGTTATTCTTCCTGCTTTTCTGTTGTTGTCTGTGCTTCTGTTTAACTCTTTCACACACACACACAAACACACACACAAACACACACACTCACTCACACACGCACGCACGCACGCATGCACACACACACACACACACGCTCGCACGCATGCACACACGCTCGCACGCATGCGCGCGCACACACACACACACACACACATACACACACCCACGCCATGTGATGATAACAAGTGATTCTTTAAACGTTTCTTTTTTCTGATGCACTCTCTGAAACTCGACAGCATTTGAATACAGTCAGAAGTTGGCATCATCACATTTTTAGCTAGTTCTCTATAGTCACTCTGGCGTTAGGCTTACTGGCTACCCTGTGGGCAGTGCATGTGTGTTCATTTCATCGGTGTTAAAACAAGAAACCTAACACCCTCAGGCAAATCAGCAGGCTTTAGTTTTCATTTTACTTGTTTGAAATCTAACAGCCTCAGGCAAAACAGCAGCTTTGCTATAGACAGAATCACAGATTTCGTCTGTCCTTGTCCAACTTTAGATTTGTTTTACAGCTTTTACTTTACACGCTGAAATTATTGAATTTTATGTTTCAATACAAACTTCCTTCCCCCACCCCTTGTCCAAGTAAGCTTTGGGCAGTCATCTGGGTGCTAGTCCTATAAACCAAGGTCCCGTGTGCAGCACACATTAAGCACACGTAAAAGAGACCATGGAAACGAGAGAGCAGCCCGTATAGTATGCAGAAAAAAGTATCCCGTAGCTGGATGTCTCACCCACTGTGTAAAGGTGTCCTATAACCTATGTGATCGTAATGGAGCGAGGCATCAGATACCTCAACTTCTCCAAGGGCCAGCATATTGATGGCGCGCCCATCTCCTCTCCCTCGCTGCTTTACCTTCCCTGACCCTAACGAGGCAGGCACCCATTTACAGCTGGGTGATGAAGCGAAGGTGCGCAAACGGTCACCCATCCAAGTGGTAACAACGTTCGATGCTGCTTAACCTTAGCTGGGGAAAGCGAGGGCTCTGACCACTGAGCTCTCTCGTCCCCACCCAATGTGCGCTTATGTTTTACAGTGGTTCTCTGGCTAAATCACCACATGTCCACAAAGCTGACACTGGTGGTAAAGAAAACCAGACTTGCGAGCACATGCTGAGGAAGATTGTGTGGCCAATGGAGATAACCCTGCAAACCCAGCTGTACGGCCTATGCGAGGAGCTGGAAAGGACATTATTTTTCATAATATTTTTCCACAGACACATCTGACGGTATAAAGCCAAGAGAGAAAAAGACATTTATTCCCAGGTGGGACGAGCGAGTCAGAGTGCATGATCTGGGTGATCCCAAGGGTGATAAGCTAGGGAACACTCAACAGCAATATTAACAAGAACACCAAGACCAACGACAGCAAGAACAACAACAGCAGCCGCAGCAGCAACAACAACAGCGACACAACAACAACAACAACGACAACAACAACAACAACGACAACAGCATTTACAAGTGAAGGAGGCTGCTTTTCGTCGGGCTCCTGTGCCAAGCTTTTCCACCCTCTTTGTCTGATATTATTCTCGTTCTTTACAGTGGCCACTTTGATCTGGTCTAGATTTCCCCAGACTCATATCAAGGCGAATATTACATTGTATATGCAGCCAGAACAAAGGGCCAGCGCCCTCAGATGTTTTCCAGGCTGCTGTAGATATTGAATAGACGGTACTGCAGTTACAGATTGATATGCATACTCCAATCTCGTGCTGTTATGTGTAATGGTAATGATTTCTCCATTGCTGGGCTTGATTAAATTGTATATAGGATGGCGAAATAATGTCGGATGTCTAGTTGAGGAACGAACACACAACACCACTTCCCCTACTAAAAACATAACAAAGAGACCCTTACAAACACACTTTGGTATTTTTCCAGTTTATTTTGTCCCTCACCAAAAGTTGCATTAGCTAGATTTTAAAGTTGATGAAACCTACAGCAATCACAACCATCACAGAGAAAGACTAAATACAACATCCCACAAATCAAAACACAGAAATGTAAATTTAACCCATAACACCCCACCCCGGGCCCCCAAAATACATTAGGAAATAGATCTAGCTCATTTATGGTTTAATCTATTTTGGCTCTATCTATGTCAAATGTCGCCTGATCTTAAATCCACCCCAACGGACGTTATAGCTAAGTGGTTAAGACAGTTCAACTTCAATATTCTGGTTCCATGATGTCCTGGGTTCAAATATCAGCGGCGTTTGGTGAATTAAGGGCAGGTGTTTGTAAAACCTCCCAGGTCAACCTTAAGTGAAACCTGCCAGTGCCTAATTCCCTTCGTGTATAATCAACTGATAAATCACATATAACACCTTAAAGGTCTCCTAAATATTAACGTTCGGTGGGTTCTGAACAAACCACACTACCGCATGCAACCGTACAATGTAAACTAACCCTCTGAAGTCGGTATATGTCGTAGAGACCGGAGGCAGACCTCCTGCAAATGTTGTTTTTGTTTAATGTCCATTCACTTCTTGGTGATAAGACACACCCGCATTCAACCAACATCTCCCTCTCTATCTCTTACTCTATTTCTCTCTCTCTCTCCTCCTCTTCATCTCTTTTCTCTTAATTCTCATCACTACTCTATACTCTCTCTCTCTCCTCTCTCTCTCTCTCTCTGCCTGCAAATGAACAAGCACAGAAGAAGACCAGGAACTACGCACTTCAGCTGGTAAAGCAACGCAGAGAAGAGAGAGAGAGCAGAACAAAATGAAAAAGCAATGTCCACCCATACGAAAAAAGAAACCACACAAAATACATTTGGAAATAGCTCATTTATGGGTATGTCCATTTTCAATCTTACCTTTTTCCAATCATATTACAAAATCTACTTCACACTGCCACTGCCACACTGTGATACGAAGAGACGTCTCAGGATTCATACTTTCAGCTCCTCAGGGGAGAAAACCCCCTTTGGTGAAAAGAAGTCATCACAGATTTCCCCTCTGCCCTGATCCTTTCCTGAAACCTGGCTGCTCCAGAACAAAACTCCACAGCTGGCTGCACCTTCAGACCCCGAGGTGAGATCCTATTTCCACTGTTGATTTTGTCAGACAGGGTAGATAGAATAGACTGGGGAACCAGCCAGCTCGAAGATGGAAGTCGGGGGAGAAGGGGGGGGGTGGGGGTGTGGTGGTGGTGGTGGTGGTGGTGGTGGTGGTGGTGGTGTGGTGGTGTGGTGTTTGTGTGTGTGTAGGTGTGTGTGTGTGTGTGTGTGTGTGTGTGGTGTGTGTGTGTGTGTGTGTGTGTGTGTGTGTGTGTGTGTGTGTGTGTGTGTGTTGTGTGTGTGGAGGAGAGATACAAAAGGAAACGAAAAGAAGAGGGCAGAATGCAAGATTGACAAGGCATGACAAATCCCGATTCTTTCTTTTTGTTGGTCATTTCTTTTTGTGTGTGTGTACAGCTTCATTTTGGGGGGGGGGGTTCTGGATCTTGATGAAAAAAAAATCTTATTTACAATCTTTTGTTGTTGTTATATTGTTGTCATTGTTATTGTTCGTTTTCATAATCATCATTATCATCATCATCATCATCATCATCATCATCATCATCATCATCATCATCATCATCGTCGTCGTCGTCATCGTCATCGTCATCGTCATCATTGTTATCAATATTGCAATCAGCAAGTGAAGTGGTCTCTTTCACAGTCAGAAGTTGCATCAATCACATTTAGCTTGTTTTCAATAGCCATTCTGCCGTTGGCCCTTCTGGTTATTCTGCAAAGCAGTGCATATGATTTTGATTCCTATGTTTCAAACTAAACATCCCCAGGCTAAAAAGGATCTGCATTGTTATATAATCAGTCATATCATTTTCTCTCTCTGCCAGCGCAAATATGCTTTTGTAACTTATTTTTTAATAGATTATAGTCAATGGATTCTTCAATACTTTAATTACCATGCTTAATTCGATGTAATCAAAAGCATTGTTGATACAAAGCTTTTAAACAACTTTACTTGATCATGTCAGGTCAGTGTGACCATTAGTTCGTGTTGCTGGTATTACATGTTCTTCAACGTAAGCAGCTTGGGGGTATTCCAGAGTGTC
>CM054136.1:17459442-17469442 GCA_028751875.1 Rapana venosa | reverse complement strand
CATTCAACAGATAAGCTCTCCTGCTGGCTCCGGGTTGATGCCCAATTTCCTGCGGTAACAGTGTCTGTCACAGCGGATATGTGGAATCACCCGCTCTGGTGCTGGAGTGGAAGCTAGTTGTGTTTCTCTATTCCTGTGGAGCCTCAAAGCCTTTTGCACTTTGCTCTAGGCTTCATCAGTGTATCTCTCTCCCTGCATGCCTCTCTCTGTGTGTATTGCTGTTTGTTGTTATCAATGACAATGCCAGTAAAACTAGTTAATGCTGATGATACTGTACGATCTAAAAAGAAATGGCCAGGTAACTGAGAACTCTTTCCCAATTTTGCCTGTTGCAACATTTTTGTAGATTTAGGACATGCACGTCTATCCTAATTCCAGGGAAAGAGCAACTGTAAAGCTGAGGAAAATTGGGAAAAAGTTAAATTTACGCCATAGCTTGTACCATAACAAAAATAACCAAGCACTGACATAAAAAGGTAATTAAATTTGATTCTGAAAAATCAACCTCGTCCCTGCTCAACAAGTAAAAAAAGCCAACTTCAGGGTTTAGTCAAGCTTGTCAAAAGCAGAATGGTTTGAAACGCTCTCAAGATTCTTATCCTCATTTTCTTTGAAACAAAAACCCGGATGAAAAGACTATGTATTGACGACGTGGTCACATTTTTTGTAGTGGAAGGATCAGCCCCACCCCTTCAGGCCCTCTGCTACTGTCCAATTTCTTTGGTAACAATGCCTGTCACAGCAGCTATGTTCTCTGTCTTTGACCAGTGCAGAAGCTAGTCGTATTTATTCTTGTTTTTCTTAATTCCTGTAGAGTCTCATCTATTTTCAACTTGTTTTTGACTTCGTGTAAATGTCTTCCTGTGCATGTGTCTGTCTTTTCTTCTTTGTAGTTGCTGATATTAAGGGAAAACATTTGGCATGGTGTGCTTGTAGAATGGAAGAAATGCACAAGGTTAAAATGAATTTTGCGTAATTGTCAAACCCAGCAATTAAGGCATATCTGCTACTTTCTTCCATAAAAACTCTTGTACCTTTAATTTACACAAAAAGGAAGCAGACATCATTGGAAGTCCCCCCCCCCCCCCAAAAAAAAAAGCGAAAAAATTCCATGAGCTAGACGGTTACCTGTTTTTCAGAGCTAAGCATTTTTTATATATCAGACAGAAAATGCTAACTTCAACGATGATTCCGTTCTGGGTCTGTCCAGAACGGCTAACAATGGTAGAACCTGAAACGCATTTAGTAGCTCCAAACCAACCTCATTTGGCAAGAAACATGATGGAAATACGTATGTACTGAAGACTTGTTCACCTCCTCTTCATTCAGCTGACCAGCGCCCCTCCAGACTCTGCTTTTGAAGTCCATTTTCCATTGTCTGTCACTGCAGGCATGTGAAATTGCCCACTTTGCAGGCAGTGGAGTGTATAGTCGTTATTCTCATGTGTTAATCAATCCCGCAGAAGCCAAAACATGTTCAACTTTTAATTGATGTTTTTTTTTAACACCAGGCAGTTCTTTGTGCATCATCATCATCATCATCATCATCATCATCATCATCATCATCAGCATCATCATCATCATCATCATCATCATCATCATCATCAGCATCATCATCATCATCATCATCTCCTCCTCCTCCTCTTTCCTCTCCCCTCCTCCTCCTCCTCCTCCTCCTCCTCCTCCTTCTTCTTCTTCTTCTTCTTCTTCTTGTTCTTCTTTCTTCTTCTTCTTCTTCTTCTTCTTCTTCTTCTTCTTCTTCTTCTTCTTCTTCAGCAGCAGCAGCAGGAGCGGCAGCAGCGGCAGCAACAACAACAGCAACAGCAGCAGCAACAGCAGCAGCAGCAGCAGCAACAACAACAAGGAGATAAAAGCCTGGGGTAGTGACTAGATCAGAGCTGACCAGAACCGATGGTCCAGTGGGGAAATGCGAGTCTGACCCATTCCACTTCAATCACTTCCGCCAATTAGCTTGACCTCACGTCTGCTTCTCCAATCAGTTGCTTCCCTTCATCGTCAGAAGAGCACGGCCGGCCATTCGGTCCGTGATACCGCTCAATTGCCTGAAGGAACGTCCTGTCTCTGTTTCTGTCCCTCTCTGTCTGTCTATCTGTCTGCCTCTCTGTCTGTTTGCCTGCCTCTCTGTCTGTTTGTCTGTCTCTTTGTCTCTCTGTCTCTATCTCTGTCTGTCTCTCTCTCTTGCTTTTAGACTAGGACTACACAGAGAGTATGCATAGGTATCTTTTTATGTGTATGTTTACATGTTTGTTTCATTTGCTTTCTTTTGTGGGCAGAATGAATAAAAAGGCTTTTTTGCTTACTCTATTACCTATACGAAATACAAATATGTTCTTTCTCCCCCTTCCCCCTACTCTGTGTGTATGTGTGTGTGTATGTGTGTGTGTGTGTGCGCGCGCGCACACACATGCACACATGCACCAGCAGATCCATGCATGCATGTGTGTGCATAAAAAGCATCAAATAGTTCCTTTCCACTGAAGGGACATAACCCTGAGGGCAAACCCAGCAAAATGACATACGACCATTCGCACAAAGGCCTGCAACTGGCATACATCCAACAGAATTGGATGCCATAAAACTTTGTTGTCTGAAACAGAAAGGGTTTTCAGCAGACGATCAATACTCACAGCAGAAATATGTCTGTACAGCCCATGTAGGTTTCTCTCTGAGTTATTGCTCGTTGGGTTCCTTCTTACTGACTTGCAGCATGATAAATGGCCAAGGATTGGAATTCTGTACTGATAAAGGAAGCGTGTTATGAAATCTAAGGGATCAAGGCTTCCTTCACATGCCTGGTTAGGATTAGTTTATAAGGCAAACAGTTTCATCCAATAAAACAGAGAAGTTTAGAGCACTAAAAAAAAACAACAACCAAAAGAAAACATCGAAACTAACAAAGGACATAACTCTATTTTGATAGATCCAGGTAGGGCTTTATTCAAAATGGAAAAGACTATAGCTTTATTTGAAAAACACAGACAAGAAAAAAGGTGGAAGGATAGTTTAGATGTTCGCTTGCCTAAAAAGTAAATTGTAGAATAGTTTATGCGTTCATTTGTATAACAAGTAAACTGTAGGATAGTTTAGATGTTCGTTGGCCTAACAAGTAAACCGTGAGGTTTTGAGTTCGTTTTCCAGCCTTGCTCTTTCTTCTTCCCAGTTTGACGGGAAAATCAAACTGAATGTCAGGTTTTTTGAAGGAGACTCTAAACCACTCGGATCCCGTGTGTTTATAGACTTGTGCACGTCAAAAGAACACACAGCAGTTGGAAATCGGAAAGAGCAGAGAGGTGCCTCCCGGTTGTCTTGCAAAATTCGGTACGTTCAATTCGATCTGTATTCCCAAAGTCGGAATGCGGCTACCTTAATGGTGGAGGAAATAACGGTCGCATACGCAAAAATCTCCCCATGGGTGAACTTTGGAATGCAAGCCGAACAAATGTGGATGCAGGCATTGTTTTTATTGAAACTGAACAAAGGCCACAGTTCTATTTAGCAAATGTAGGTTTTCTTTGTGTTTGTATTTATTACCTCATGTATATGCTGGAAAAAGAGCAGACAATTCTTTGCATTGCATTAGTTTGTAATGTTGTCTTTAGAAACATTGATTTTTACTATTCCCGTATATTCGTATTGGAAGGGTGATGCAAAAGTGGTGCCTAAGTGATATTATAAGATTTGTTAAGTGAGGATAATGTCAAAAATGTTTATAGGTGATCCTAAAGTTGCTGCTGATTATTTATTTATTTATTTATTTTTATTCTATTCTTTTATATCGAGGATAATGGAATAAGCACTTCTGTGCATTTTTACATCCAGTCCCCGTGTGCATGCGGATTTGTGAATTCTGTCATCTGTTCCCATCGGCACACAATGGCCTACTCTTACGAAAAGCGGAACAGGATTTAACGTGTGCGCAAGATGTTCTGCGTGCGTTCGCACACGGGATCTCGGTTTATAGCCTCATCCGAAGGACTTTTGGGGAGAGTGGAGTGGGCACTGATGTTAACTCCAGGGCCCAGCTGATGGCTGTGTGTGTGTGAGCTTGAATGTATATTTTTCAGATACTGTGACATTCACACTTTAATGTGAGCTCGATTTCATGCATTCTTATCGTGCAATTTTATATGTATGTCATAGAAAAGCATTTTTTTCTACTTTTGTTATATAAACAAGTAGAAAAGTTAATTGTTCTCCTTTTTTGCTTTTATTTGTTTGTGCATTTCCATATTAAAAAAGTAATCCTTGATGATAAACAATTTCATATCATTTGCTTAAAGTATGTCTACTATGTTGGGCTGAATTAAAAAAAAAATGCAGGTGTAGTGCAGTGGTGATCGTGCTAATGGGGGTTGACAGGATAGCCTGGTGGTTAGAGTGATGTAGTCGTGATCTGCTGACCCGGGTTCGATTCTCGTTCAAGAGGATATTTTCCTCTGGAGTTAACATCAGTGCCCACTCCACTCTCCCCAAAAGTCCTTCGGATGAGACTATAAACCGAGGCCCCGTGTGCGAACGCACGCAGCACTTCTTGCGCACACGTTAAAATCCGTTCCGCTTTTCGGAAGAGTAAGCCATTGTGTGCCGGTGGGAACGGATGACAAAATGTACAACACTGCATACACACGGGGAATGGATGGGAAAAAAGCACATTAGTGTTTATTCCATTATCCTAGATATAAAAGAATAAAATAAAATAAGGAATACAAGTAGAGGAAGTGCATTACAATTTTATACATGAAAGTATTTATAAACTAACCCAATTACTACCCAATTACACTGGTTTCGTGTTTAGGCTCTGAGAACTTACAGTGCAATATTTTTTGAATCATGTCTTCACGAGAAAAATGACAGATAGCCCTGGTTGTAAAAAAAGTTTTTATCAAAGTATGAGTTTGTATTCATTCTGATACATCTAGGTAGAAGTTATGCAGAAAGGTTAAATCTTTTTGCCAGATTGGCATGACATGTTATTTCATAGTTTTCAATCCATCTGTACCTGTTGTAAAGCTAGGTATAATTGTCACAATATAATGTATTTTAAACGGATAAAGTAAAGATTTAAAACTTGATGTTTAGCATGCTGATTGTACATTTACTATATCCAGTTAGTCATTATTGTTTTAAACAGGCTGAAAAGTTATTAGGCGATGACACTTAAGTGTATCCTCCAACAACAAAAACCTACACAATACATGCAATAGCCTATCTATCTATCTATCTATCTATCTATCTATCTATCTATCTATCTATCTATCTATCTATCTATCTATCTATCTATCTATCTATCTATCTATCTATCTATCTATCTATCTGTCTATCTATCTATCTATCTATCTATCTATCTATCTATCTATCTATCTATCTGTCTGTCTGTCTGTCTGCTGTCTGCCTGGCTGCCTGCCTGCCTATCTATCTATCTATCTTCTGTCTGTTTATCTATCTATCTCTCTCTCTCTCTCTCTCTCTCTCTCTCTCTCTTTTCTCTTGCTCATTTGCTCACTTCTCTCTCTCTGTCTCATTTCCCCCCTCTCTTTTCCATCTCCCCTCTCCCCCTCTCTCCCTTCTCCCCTCCCTCTCTCCTCCCTCCCTTTCTCTTTCTCTCCATATAGAAAGTTGACTCCCCCCCCCCCCATACCCTCCCTATGCACAGATATAGCCATGATGGAAAACTCAGCAACGACTCATGTTCACTCGCTCCAAAAATTGCTCACTGCCAGGCACCCGTGAACTCAGCAGAAAGGAGCAGCATAAAACCCGTTCCCTGAAACAGAACAATCTCTCTGTCTCTGTCTGTCTCTCTCTGTCTCTGTCTGTCTCTCTTCTTCTCTCTGTCTGTCTCTCTCTCACTCTCCGTGTGTGTTCGTGTGTGTGTGTGTGTGTGTGTGTTGTTTGTTGAGTGTGTGTGTGTGTGTGTGCGTGCGTGCATGTGTGAGTGTGCGTGCGTGTGTGTGTATGTGTGTGTGTGTGTGTGTGTGTGTGTGTGTGTGGTGTGGGTGTGTGAGTGTGTATGTGTGTGTGTGTTTGTGTGTGTGTGTGTGTGTGTGCGTGTGTGTATATGTGTGTATGTGTGTTTTGTGTGTGTGTGTGTGTGTGTGTGTGTGTTGTGAGTGTGTGTATATGTGTGTATGTGTGCGTGCGTGCGTGTGTATGTGTGTGGTGTGTGTATGTGCATGTGATGTGTGCGTGCATGCATGCGTGTGTGTGGCGTGTGTATGTGCATGCATGCGTGCATGTGTGTATGTGCGTGCGTGCGTACATACGCGTGCGCGAGTGCGTGTGTGTTTGTATGTGTTGTGCGTGTGCGTGTGTGTGTGTGTGTGTGTGTGTGTGTGTGTTGCAGAAAATCGATGTGCTCCCAGCAGAAGCCTGTGTATAGAGAGGAGGTAGGTGTGTGTCAGAGGTTTGACCCGTTTTGTTCCTCGCCACCCACTGCCGGCATGATACATGGCAGAGGAGGAATGGAAGCCTCCTGTTGTGCTCAGACTGGTGTGGTGTGGTGTGGTCTAGTGTAGTGTAGCATGAAAGTCAGGATGCGGTGATATTATTAATATATACATTAGTCTGTGTATTATAAATAATATATTATCATATTATATATATAATCTATCTATATAACACACACACAACTATATATATATATCTATATATATATATATATTATATATATATATATACTTATTATATATATATATATATAATATGTATATATATATACATACGTGTAATATATAACCTATGTATCTATGTATCTATCAATGTATCTATGTATCTATGTATGTATCTATGTATCTATCTATCTATCTAAATGTATATATACATGTAACATATAATCTATCTATCTATCTATCTATCTATCTATCTATCTATCTATCTATCTATCTATCTATCTATCTATCTATCTATCTATCTATCTGTCTGTCTGTCTGTCTGTCTGTCTATCTATCTATCTACCACTTCAACCACCGCCCTCACTACCTCCAACGCCACTTCTGAAAAAAAAAAGAGAGAAAAAAATCCACGAATAGTAAATGAATCGGAGAAAAGATGGGTAATTTTGACTTTGACGCTACAAACATCAAAACAAGCATATTGTAATGACAGCGTATAGTAATATTCAGCGATCGACTAAATTCAACTCCTGTCGTAGTGATTCATGGTTTTTATGGGTCAACATAATTATGTACATTACAAACATTTCTTACACCAGTTAGTTTCCTTGCAACAAAAGCAAATATACATGCATGCACATACACGCACGTTCTGAGCGCGTGTGTGTTAATTATATATTGGTGTTAGGGAAAGCTAGATAGCCTAGTGGTTAGAGCGTTGCGCTCGCGGTCTGACGGCCCGGGATCGAGCCACCACGGACGCACCCATTCTAGCGAATCTTCCTCTGGAATTAGCATCACTACTGACTCCACTCCCCAAAAAGTCCTTTGGATGAAACTAAAACGAGGCCCCGTGCGTGAGCACACTCGGAACATACTGGGCACACTTTAAAACCCGTCCTGTCTTTTGGGAGATTAGGCGTTAACATTTTTTTTATACCGGTAGGAACGAATAATAAAACTAAAGGAAACAAAACTCATGCACGCATGTGCCGTGTTTAGACACTGTCTCCGAAGTAGAAGTATGGCTACCTTTAATGGTAAGTAAAGACAGTCGCATACGCAAAATCTCACCATTGGTAAACCTCGGAGCTCTAGCTGAGGAACAGAAAATACCATATGCAAAATTACACATGACACTTTAAGTGAACAGACGTAAAATTGAAGACGCACACACATAACAGATCCCACAATTAAGGTATATGTACGAATTCAAACATAGTAAACCACCCATTAACATTTTTGATTAAAAAATTTTCTTTCGCCATTCCTCTCTTTGTATCTCTCTTTCTTTGTCTTTCCTTGTCTCTGTCTCTCTCTCTCTGTTTCTCTGTTTCTCTGTCTATCTATCTATCTATCTATCTATCTATCTATCTATCTATCTATCTATCTATCTATCTATCTATCTATCTATCTATCTATCTATCTATCTATCTATCTTATGTCTCTGTCTCTCTTTGTGTCTCTGTTTCTCCCTGTCTATGTGCCTGCCTGTCTGTCTTAAATTTTTTAGAGCCTGTCTGTTTGTCTGTCTCCCTCCCCCTTCCCCCTCTCTCTTTCTCTTCAATCAACTTTTTGGGGTTAAAGCGTTTCCTGAGGCTACTGACATTTCCAGTGCTGCTGCGCTCCAGTGAGAGAAAAATATTATGATGAAAAATAGAGCACATACAAACTGCTATCCCCTTTGGGTGTAGACATTGTACAAAGAAGGAAAAACTGCTGACCTCAGCACCATATTCTTTCTGTATAAGAACCACCCCAGTCCTAAAAAAACACATCAACAAAACGGAAAGAAGAAAGAAAATAGGAGCAGACTAACTGCATTCTGCTGCATGCTGTCTGTCTTCCCTTTCTAATATGTTGTTTTTTCTCCAGAATATGAGGAGATGTCCGGACAAACAATTGATGACCATTTGTCTTTTTCGGGTTCTGTCTGTCTATCTGTCTGTCTGTCTGTCTGTCTGTCTTTCCCATATTCTCTCCGTCTCTCTACCTCTCTGTCTCTGTTTCTATATTTGTTTCTCTCTGTCTCTATCTGTCTGTCAGTCTGTCTGTCTGTCTGTTTGTCTCTATCTCTCTATTTTTGTGTCCGAAACTGTCAACATTTTCAATTTTTTCAACTCTCACACTGTATTTTCTGATTGTGTCTTTGTTCTTATGTATCTGTATATGTTGAACCCTAGTAGCGTGGTGGCTTCTTTTTTTAAGAAAAGTTTTGTTTGTTTTCCATAGATTACCGTCTAGATTTCAGAAATTAGAGATGTTTCATTAAAACAACCAACTAATAACCAGACACACAGAGAGAAATCAGACAAAAACATAAATGAATGTTTTGTTGTATCAGAAGAGTGGAATTTTCCTGCATGTTTTGTTTCATTAATTTTACCATTGTAATATTTTCAGCCAAACGGCAGACTATGAATTTCTGGTTACTATACTTCTTTTACATTGACCAAGAACACCTATGGCAAATTATCGCTGCAGTTTCTTTTTCCTTTTTTGAAACTCTAGCACCAATCTGTTACTTAAGTCCTGATGATTAGCGTGATAAAAGATTACTAGCCAGTGGTGAAGTCTGACATGAATATTAAGACAGGAAAGAGCCACCAAGAGCGAACCCAACAACAGAAATTAAACCAGGTATCAAGTACAAGTCACCCCCCACCCAAACTACCATCCATCCATCCATACCTACCTACCTACCTACCTTCCTACATACATACATACATACATACATACAATGATATATACATACATACATACATACATACATACATACATACATACATACACACATACATACATATATACATGCACACATATCCATACATCCATCAATCCATCATCCATCCATCCATCCATCCATCCATCCATCCATCCATCCTCATCCATCCATACCTACCTACCTACCTACCTACATACTTACATACAATCATTCATTCATTCATACATACATACATACATACATACATACATACATACATACATACATACATACATACATACATACATACATACATACAGAACAAGTTATTCCTCTTCTTGGGGGTGGGGAAGCCTAGTGGTAATAGTTTTGAGAGGGAATCTGATGGCTCGAACTCAAACCATAACCAAGGCACCCATTCGAGGAGATCCCCCTCCCCCTCCCTGCACCCCTCCCCTGCACCCCCCCCCCCTTGCACCCCCCTCCCATGCAACCACCCCCCCCCCCCCCCGGCCTCCCGAGTTAACATCAGTACCGACTCCTATCCACCGAAAGAGTCCTTCGGGTGGGCCTATATACCGAAGTACCGTATGCGAACACACGTAGAACATCTTGCGCACACGTTAGAATCTGTTCCATCTTTCCGAAAATTAGGCCAATAGAA
>CM054136.1:17446942-17456942 GCA_028751875.1 Rapana venosa | reverse complement strand
AGAGAGAGAGAAGTGGTTTTGGACGAGGATTCCGACTAAGGCAGAAGTAATATTTGACGCGATTTTGTTTGAAATTCACACCATCTCATGCTATACCTATAAAGCACACTTAGGATTAATTATCGTAGCTCCATAAGCAATAAAAAAAATCATGACTATATCTCAATTCTTCTTTATTTCTTTGGCTTTTGAGATCAGCTTCACCAGCTTCAATGTGCCCAAGACACGTTACCTAAAACATAAATCCGCTTAGCACCCTAACTCCCCCTCAGGAAGTAAGATCAGGTCAAGTCAAGTCAGTCGAGTAGGTCATGTCAGGTACAGCCAGGTCAGTCAGGTCAAGTCAAATCAAGTCAGTTAAGTCTCTACCCCTCCCTTAAAAAAAGTCTTCCAAAGTATTTTTCTAGTGAGTACTTCACTCTTTTTCTCAGCAAAACACAAGTAAAGGAAACGTATGTTTTCAAGCAAGAACTTCACTTACTTAGCGTGTAGATGACAGGAAGAAAATGGAGGGATAGGGGTTGAATGGGAGTGAAGAGGGTGGGAGTGTGAGTGTGTGTGTGTGGGGGGGGATGGAGGGGGGTAAAAGAATTTCTTTGTTCCATATCTCCTCTGATTGCCAGAGAGAGAGGAAAAAAGCGGGGTAGATTGTGCACAAAGGCAAGCTGCCTGAGGCAACAAGGGAAAGGACAGCTGTGTTCACACACTGCCGTCAGCCTTTGACTTTCTTTGCAACCGGGCCTCTCTCCTCCTCCTCCTCCTCCTCCTCCTCCAGAGAGGAGAGCCTGGAGCTGTTTCTCTGCTTGAGTGTGCTGGCTGTAATGAAGTGGAGAAGATCCGTTTTGTCTGTCCGTTTGTTTGTTTGTCTGTCTGCTTGTCTGTGTAAGTGTGCGTTGGGTTGTTGTGTTGTGTGTGTTTTTTTATTAATTAATTGTTGATTTATGCTTTCTCTGTATTGAGGACAATGGACTAAGCACTTATGAGCTTTTTTACATCCAGTCCTTTTGTGTATGCAGTTTTGTCAATTCTGTCATCTGTTCCCACAGCCACACAATGGTGCACTCTTTCAAAGAGTGGAACAGGATTTAACGTGTGTGCAAGATGTTTTACGTGCATACGCACATGGTTGCTTGGTTTATAGTCTCAACTGAAGGACTTTTTGGGAAGAGCATAGTCTGCACTGATGTTAACTCCAAGGGAAAAAATCCTCATGAACGAGATTCGAACCCAGGTCAGCAGATAACGAATACATCACTCTAACCACCAGGCTATCCCATCCCCAATGGATGGGAGTGAAGGGGGTGGGAGTGGGGGTGGAGGGAGGTAAAGGCATTTCTTTGTTCCACATCTCCCCTGACTGCTAGAGAGAGAGAGCAAGACACAGAGAGAGAGAGAGAGTCAAAGTCAAGTCAGTCAAGTCAAAGTCAAAAACACTTTAATCATCCCATGAAGGGCAATTACGAGAGAGAGAGAGAGAGAGAGAGAAGAGAGAGAGAGAGAGAGAGGAGAGAGAGAGAGAGAGAGAGAGAGAGGGAGAGAGAGAGAGAGAGGAGAAAAGGTGGATTGTGCACAAAAGCAAGCTGCCTGAGGCAACAAGGGAAAGGACAGCTGTGTTCACACACTGCCATCAACCTTTGGCTTTCTTTGCAACCCAGCCCCTCCCCTCCCCCTCCTCCTCCAGAGAGGAAAGCCTGGAGCTGTTTCTCTGCTTGAGTGTGCTGGCTGTAATGAAGTGGAGAAGATCCGTTTTGTCTGTCTGTCTGTGTGTGTGTTTGTCTGTCTGTCTCCTGTCTGTTTGTTTTCATGTGTGTTGTTTTGTGTTGTATTGTGTGTGTGTGTTTATTTATTTGTTTATTTATTTTTGGTATGGAAGATAATGAAATAAGTACTTATGTGTATTTTTACATCCAGGCCCTTTCTGTCTGCAGTTTTGTCAACTTTGTCATCTGTTCCCACAGCCACACAATGGTGTACTCTTTCGAAAAGTGGAACAAGATTTAACATGTGTGCAAGATGTTCTATGTGCATCCCCACACAGTGGCTCGGTTTATAGTCTCAACCCAAGGACATTTTGGGAAGAGTGGAGACTGCACTGATGTTAACTCCAAGGGAAACAAATCCTCTTGAACGAGGTTCGAACCCAGGTCAGCAGATCACGAATACATCACTCTAACCACCAGGCTATCCCATCCCCAATGGATGGGAGTGAAGGGGGTGGGAGTGGGGGTGGAGGGAGGTAAAGGAATTTCTTTGCTCCACATCTCCTCTGACTGCCCAAGAGAGAGAAAAAAGCGGGGTGGATTGTGCACAAAAGCAAGCTGCCTGGGGCAACAAGGGAAAGGACAGCTGTGTTCACACACTGCCATCAGCCTTTGGCTTTCTTTGCAACCCGCCCCCTCTCCTCCTCCTCCTCCTCCTCCAGAGAGGAAAGCCTGGAGCTATTTCTCTGCTTGAGTGTGCTTGCTATAATGAAGTGGAGAAGATCCGTTTTGTCTGTCTGTCTGTGTGTTTGTCTTTACGTTTGTCTGTGTGTTTGTCTGTCTGTCTCCTGTCTGTTTGTTTCCATGTGTGTTGTGTTGTGTATGTGTTTATTTATTTATTTGTTTATTTATTCTCCATATCGAAGATAATGAAATAAGTACTTATGTGCTTTTTTTACATCCAGGCCCTTTCTGTCTGCAGTTTTGTCAATATTGTCATGTGTTCCCACAGCCACACAATGGTGTACTCTTTCAAAAAGTGGACCAGGATTTAACATGTGTGCAAGATGTTTTGTGTGCGTTTGCACAGGGTGGCTTGGTTTATAGTCTCAACCGAAGGACTTTTTGGGAAGAGCATATTCTGCACTGATGTTAACTCCAAGGGAAAAAATCCTCTTGAACGAGATTCAAACCCAGGTCAGCAGATCACAAATACATCACTCTACCCACCAGGCTATCCCATCCCCAATAGATGGGAGTGATGGGGATGGGAGTGGGGGTGGACAGAGGTTAAGGAATTTCTTTGCTCCACATCTCCTCTGACTGCCAGAGAGAGAGAGGAAGGAAAAAAGGTGGACTGTGCACAAAAGCAAGCTGCCTGAGGCAACAAGGGAAAGGACAGCTGTGTTCACACACTGCCGTCAGCCTTTGGCTTTCTTTGCAAACCCTGCCCCTCTCCTCCTCCTCCTCCTCCTCCTCCTCCTCCAGAGGTCAGAGCCTGGAGCTGTTTCTCTGCTTGAGTGTGCTCCCTATAATGAAGTGGAGAAGATCCGTTTTGTCTGTCTGTCTGTGTGTGTGTTTGTCTGTGCATTTGTCTGTCTGTCTCCTGTCTATTTCCATGTGTATTGGTTTGTGTTGTGTTGTGTGTGTTTATTTATTTATTTGTTTATTTATTCTCTGTATCGAAGATAATGAAATAAGTACTTATGTGCTTTTTTCATCCAGGCCCCTTCTGTCTGCAGTTTTGTCAACTTTGTCATCTGTTCCCACAGGCACACAATGGCCTACTCTTTCGTAAAGGGGAACAGGATTTAACATGTGCGCAAGATGTTTTGCGTGCATTCGCACACGGTATCTTGGTTTATAGTCTCAACCGAAGGACTTTTTGGGAAGAGTGGAGTTCTGCACTAATGTCAACTCCAAGGGAGAAAATCATCTTAAATGAGATTCGAACCCAGGTCAGCAGATCATGAATACATCACTCTAACCACCAGGCTATCCCATCCCCAATGGATGGGAGTGAAGGGGGTGGGAGTGGGGGTGGAGGGAGGTAAAGGAATTTCTTTGCTCCACATCTCCTCTGACTGCCCAAGAGAGAGAAAAAAGCGGGGTGGATTGTGCACAAAAGCAAGCTGCCTGAGGCAACAAGGGAAAGGACAGCTGTGTTCACACACTGCCATCAGCCTTTGGCTTTCTTTGCAACCCATTCAGAGGAGAGCCTGGAGCTATTTCTCTGCTTGAGTGTGCTGCTATAATGAAGTGGAGAAGATCCGTTTCGTCTGTCTGTCTGTTTGTTTGTGTGTTTGTCTGTGGGTCTGTTTGTTTTCATGTGTGTTGTACTGTGTTGTGTATTGTTGTTGTTGTGTTTGTGTGTGTACTTATCTTTATATCAGTCTGATTGCATTTTAGAGTTGGAATGCCTGTGCATTGGTCAATCTATTTGTCCTCTCACACTTCTAAAGACAGTAGTCTCTAGTTGTGTATGCACATGCCTGCAACAGAGAGAGAGAGAGAGAGAGAGAGAGAAGAGAGAGAGAGAGAGAGAGAGAGAGAGAGAGAGAGAGAGAGAGAGAGAGAGAGAGAACCACACCAAAACAGTTTCCAACCTATAACCAAACAGCCAACCAGCCAACCAACCAACCAACCAACCAACAAACCACTCACTCACACATCCATTTACCTACCAACGACCATTACCTTCGACCATTTTTTCCCCTTCTAAACTCGTTTCTTGTACACTGGAAAAGCAGACGAGAAAAGAATTGCTTATCTTAACGGCCTCTTGGTCTTGAGATCAAATTACCTCCTTTTACGTCCTCTAGCCAGTCAACCTCTTCCTCCCATCCCTAACCACCCCCCCCCTCTTCTGACCCGCCACGCTCCCCTATTCTCCATTCAGGGTTTTCCTTACATCCAAAAATCGGTTTTCCGCTTGTAGGAAGACATCAGCACAAAGAAGTGGACATTTTATCACTTCCAGAAGGACAGTCTTGTAATACTTCTAGTCAGAAGAAGGAAAAGGTTATGTGAGGTTGGACAATGTTG
Organism: Rapana venosa; assembly: GCA_028751875.1. Lineage (NCBI taxonomy): Eukaryota > Metazoa > Mollusca > Gastropoda > Neogastropoda > Muricidae > Rapana > Rapana venosa. The sequence goes on along the minus strand of CM054136.1, from coordinate 17,452,197 downwards.
GGGTTTGTCCTTGTGTCCATCTATCTGTTGGGGAAGCAGAACTAAAATAAAAATGTGTGTTTTTCTATTTGAAACACACGTTTTGGGGATGCAGTCTTTTGGTTCCAGAATCTCAAGTAAGCTTGCAAGCGTACATGTGATGAAAGGACAGGTGGTGTAAATGTGAAGTGTAGTCATCTGTTTCAAGTTGCCAGGCAGAGGCTATATATGGCATGATTTGTAGAAGTACAGAAAAACAAAAAAGTTTCTCATCATTTTCATCAGAGTTATGTGACAACTCCCAAGCCCTACAACAAGTTTTGATCTGAACAAGACATGATTACTGAATGTCATGTGACAGACCCGCCTTTACATGTCTTTAATGTAATGCAACACACCCAGAGAAAACTGCCAATGCAATACAATACAATACAATACAATACAATACAATACATTACAATACAATACAATGCAAAACACTTAAGAGGTTTTTTTTAAATCTCAAAATCAGAAGACATTTTAAATGGCACGAGGACAATGGACAAGTAGTACCTCTAAATGGTAAATAAAGAATGAAGCACTGCATAGAGGCTGGCTGCTGGACAATACAATGAAGCAATTGTGTGAGGTGACACAGGGTACCTAATCCTACAAATGTCGAACCAAACACAAAGCACTCATTAACACTTACTTTAAGAAATATTGTTAAGGTAGATACACTCCTCACTGCGTCATTTATATTAAAGTGTGCAGTGTATTCACCTTTCTCTGAGAGAAATTCATTTAGGGCTAATTGCTTCACTAACAGGTAATTCATGGATGAAATACAACAAACAAATGTACTTTTTAGTGTATCTCAAAGGAAATTACCATTACTAGCTTGTAAACCACAACTCTCTGTTTTTTACTGAATGACAGGAAAGTTGGAAAGGGTGTGGGGTATGATGAGAGCGAGGGTGGATGTAACAGAGCTCCTTGTTCCAATTTTCCTGACAAACCAGCGACAGTAGATTGTGCACAAGAGCAAGCCGCCTGAGGCAAGGGACAGTACAGCTGTGTTAGCACACTGCATCAGCCTTTGGCTTTCTTTGCAACCAGTCTGCTTTCCAGGGATCCTGGAGGTGTTTCTCTGCGTGAGTGTGTTTGGTAGAATAAAGAGTAGATTGTCTGTCTCTTTACTTGTGTGTTTGTTTGCATGTTCATTTCTCGATCTGGTTGTCTTAATGTGAGTATGACCACTTGTCTCTTGTCTCTTTTTCAAGAAACATTTATGTCGTTTTAGAGAAAAGACGTGTTGGTAGATATACACAGAGGCACAAAAAAAATTCTGATCATCATCAAAGTTTTTTTTAAATCTCTCACTATCTGTCCATTCCCTCTCTTTCTATCTCTTTTGCAAGTTTACTGACTCACCTACCCTCAACAATTATATCTATAAGAAATTGAGAAAAAGAAACATAAAAAGATCTTTCTCAAATAAAAAAAGGTACCATGCAAGATGTGTGTGTTTCCACAGTTTTTCACGTGAACATATCGTGTGGCGAAAACAAAAGAAGATGAAAACTAAAATCAGTATTCAAAATCAGGCTTTTTCTTCTTGATTGTATGACTTGTGATGTTAAGAATTAGCTTCAACTCCTGCTGGATGACGCAATAGAGATGAACATGCCTACAGTAATTAGTGACCAATATTACAGAGGCAACAAGGATGTAGGAAGACACTTCAGCTAGAGACAGTGTTGGAAGAGAGATACTTAAGTTCTTCTGGGCTCGTGGATCTAGTTTCTTACATTAGAATATAGTAGGGAGACAGTAATTCGGTATATAATTAACTCACGTGGCTAATCATGGAGGCCGATTTGCACATCGTCCTTAACGTGAGCATGGTGCATCCCTAGTAGAAAGCATCACAGCCACCCAGACAGCACCATATCTGAAAAAAATCCGTTTACATGAGTACATGACTCAAAATAATTAAAATAAAAAAATCTTGCAGAAAGCACGTCAACAGTAAAAACAACTACCATACTGATACACTTCTGTATATGATATCTGATGAAAACCAGAAAACTGTGCCCACTATTTCAGATAAACTCCAATCAGTAACTTGTTAGTAAGCTTGGTAGGATGTGTTCGAAATGTTTACTGCTAGATTATAGCTTTGAAAACAGCAGCCATATTTTTAATCACTGCAAAGACAATCGACCCAATCTTACTTTCTCTGAACTAATTGGTCAGTCTGAGACAGAAATGGACTGCAGACTAGCAGGGCCATTTGTATCTTGCTCTTTCCCAGACCTCGTCAATCCGAAGTGCGTTATGAAAAGATATGTTTTCTACCGTTTTTGGAAGCAATTCTCTGATGAACTAAGCCACAAATTACTTCAATCACAATTGCTTCTCCGCCCTTGTTTTTCTTTGTTTTAGGAAAGCTAATGCGCGCACTTGTTTATTCTAATGGCCACTTTTTCTCTTCCGAAATTAAAAAAGAGGGGAGGGACAGAAGTAGAAAAAGAGGAAGAAAAAGAATGGGAGAGGGAGGTAGATGAAGGCGATAAAGTAGATGGAAATGTTTATTGGTTCAAAGATTTCTTAGCTTGAAAAGGAGAGGTTGCCTGACATAAATTGATAGTCCAGCATCTTATAGGCATTTGCAATTTCTCGGAGGACGGAACAGCTGTGAACCGGTTAATATTCTAATATTGAAAGTAGGATAATTCTACCAACTTACACAATATTACATGTTTGAAATCTCTATGTCCAATTTTAATATCTAGGATGGTGATGGGGTAGGGGTGTGGATGGGTGTGTGTGTGGGTGGGGGGGGGGGGGGGGGAAGGGAGGGGGGTGGGGGGGGAAGCAAATACTGCAAGGATTATTCGCTTGGCAAAATTGAGCATCAATACCGAAAAAAATGTATTTATCCACTTAAAGGTTCTCAGTACCTCTTTCACATTATCCGCAACTTCTAGGTTGATTTCAGACCTGAATTGTCGCAATGCATGATGGATTTCTTTTAAAAACAAGGTTCTCATCTTCTGTCAAAATACGATTAGACGTCATAGACTTCAAAATATGCCCTTAGAATTCTAGGAACTGTCTGGGTAGTTTCTAATCGGGTTATTCTCATCAACATTTTACGATTCATGAAGTGCAGTGAGACAAACATGTTGTCTTCAGTAGTAGATTGAAATTTTTTTTTAAAGGGCAACATTTTGTGGGAAATAAGCGATAAGAATTTTTTTCTGTTGAGAAATATTTCCTTAAAAAACACAACTATATATCTACAATTATCTTGAAAAGAGTTGTTGCTGGGCTTTTGGGCGTTCCTCAGCTTCATACCCCGGGGATCACCGAGAATAAGCACTATCTGATTCGTAACTTCATGGAATCACTGAAACAATAAGTAAACAATGGGGGAGAAGTCTGCGTGATTGTGTTTTAAGGACCTTGCCGTATAGGCATCCATACACCAACTTCAGAAGATTGTTTGCTGTAATTCTCCCCCAGGATATCACCGCCTATGCTTGTAAACTTTTGGTTACCTTTAGCCCTCCTTTTAGGGTCACTGGAATGGATTAAGCATGTGGGTAGGGATAGGAAGGATCAGAGCGCCCGGGCCCATCTATAACATTGACGATGGGGGCCCAGGAGAAGCTGAGGGACCTGAGGGCCCCACTCGACCCTACGTACTTATAGAAGATTTATAGGGGACACCTTTTCCTTTGTTTATTAACGGATATCCTATGCACATTCCGAGATTGTGCTTGAGGATACAAATCAAATCTGCATTTAAAACACACTAGCCTCTGTTTTGGTAGGCCTAGGGCACTAGATGAACAACACCGATATTTCAATACAGTTTACCAGGAACAAACGATTTTTTTGCATATTGTGTGACATCTCTCACTAGCGAAAGCTCTATCATATTGTATCTCGCGTTTAGCAAGAGAGCCACATGGCGGGAAGGGGCTTACTAGATTAGTGGAACAATCCCAAGGGGAAAATGATAATGATATAAAGCAATAGCCAAATACTGTTTTCATTTGGTTTCATGTTCGTGAGATTTTAAAACATTGTCATTTTCAATTTACGTGATTGCTTGCACAGTTTGAATATATAAAAAAAAAACGTCCTGCCTGATTAAAAGTTATTGGTTTATGTTGGGATCTAGAAAATAGAAAAACACCATGAAAGTTATGAGAAAAAATGGTCAGTTTTTTTTTCTCTTCTGAAGTAGCGTCTCTTACTGGAGCCTTTGACATTTGACAGCACAATGCGATTATGTAGCTCTTTGGAAAGTTAGTTTTGTTGGTCTGGATGTCTGTCACTGTCTCTTTCTCCTAGTTTTCCGTCTCTGTCTTGTCCATTTATCTCCGTCTGCCTATTTGTTTCTGTTTGACGCACGAGCTAGTGCGTGCGTGCGTGTGTGTATGTGCGGGTGGAGTGTGTATGTGTGTGTATGCCTGTGAGCGTGTATGCCTGTGTGTGTGTGTGTGTGTGTGCGCGCGCGCGCATGCGCATGCGCGTGCGTGTGTCTGCGGATGCACGCGTGCGTGCGTGTGCGTATATTGGCAGAAAAGCAAGATAAATCGTGCGAGACATAATTATTTGCTCAAATGAGTCACTAATGGCAGCTTAGGAAAAAAAAGAAGAAAGAGTGTCCACTCTCAACGGGACTGACAGCTTTTAGTCTACTACCTCTGTGCATTCAGTATCTCAGGGCAGCGGAGACAGCTGTCTATGGACTGTTTGACCATGTCTACTCCGTGCTTTACTCCTAGACGCTGGATTTTCAATAAATATATATATATTATTTACTTATTTTTAGCCGCCCTTATCAAACGAACTAACATCATCGTTTCCTTATTGTGTCCAGGAGTTGGAACACAGTAATTAAAAAAACCCAATAACCCACACACAGCCTCCCAATCTTTCTGAAACGCATTCAGACAGTCTGCCTCTAGTTCACACGTTAAAACTTGCTCCGCCTTTCTGAAGAGTAATACATTTGTACCGGTGGGAACCGATGACACACTTACAAAACTGCATACACACAGGGACTGGATGTATATAAAAAAAGCGCACGTGAGCTTATTCTATAACCATCATCCTCAGCACAAAACAAAACAAACAAAAAGACAAAACAAATTCGCCAGTTTTCCTCGTCTTACATGAGACAGACAAGCAGGCTAGCTCGCAAAATTGGCAAAACTTACTCTCAAGTGCGGATATAAGCCGTCTGTATATCGTGCATTTTGCTACATTGTGTAGAA
>CM054136.1:17424442-17441942 GCA_028751875.1 Rapana venosa | reverse complement strand
ATGAGCCATTCAGTGAGAAAAGAGATGCATTATTTTTCTCTTTTTTCTGAAGAGTTAGACTGTGATTGCAGTGTTATTTCCGAACTATCCGAAGAACTATAACCAAATAGATGTTAGACTATCATGTTATAATATGAAGAAAGGGTAAAGCCTAGTGATGAATATAAAAGTAACAACCGAAAGGGATAGTGTATTGTTTTTTATCATTTATCAGATTCATTTTTATTTATTGTTTATAGCCAGCTACATATGGTATCTACTAGCATGCAAACGACGGTTATATACCTGGAAATATAAAGTATCAACATCTCTGTCTGGTTATATTGCTCTGGGAATGTATAATGCTTTGATATTGGCTCTTGTGTTTTGCTTTGCTAGGATAAACATACACAGTACTTGTTATCATGTTTGCATATATAAAATCTATCAATTCACGCAAATCCCCGGAATTTTTCGAAGCACCTTAAAAATGAGGCATCCTTTTCATCTGAAACTGATCCACAAATATAGACAGCACATGGTGGACAATCCCTAGTCCATCTTTGCATTACTGTTCCTACACACATTGTAACTGTCTCACAGTCATTCTCAGGTGTAATCATTGAGACAGGAGTGCACATTGTGAATGACTCACAGGGGTGTCAAACCTGGGAAGGCCCCACAACAAGAAATATACACACTCTAACACAGTCTAAAGTGGAACAGATACTTTTTTGTTATAGCCTTTAACTGTATTCCTGGGGATGAGGGTGTGTGTGTGTGTGGGGTGGGGGGGGGGGGGGGGGGGGGGGGGTCGGGCAGGATAGTATAGTGGGGCGTTGAACTCGAGATCTGACGGCGTGGGCTTCAGCCACTCCCGATACGCCAGTTCCCGGGGATTTTACAAGAGGAGCCTTGGAGCTCTAGCCGAGGAACGGGAAAAAAAGTCTTCGCCTTGCAGACTAAGTAATCATTGGTTTTTAGCTATGTTATATAACGCGGTCTACAATCACGTTTTTCAGGATGACGGAAAAAACATGGTATGGTGATCCATTGGGCCTGAGGCTCTAGTGAATAGGTGGGCATGGAAGCCTCCCTGAGTGTAGCACTAGCAAAATAACCAGTGCAGTTCTCTGTTGGGGGTAGATTCTACAGAAAGCTGATCTGGCAGGTTATAAAGCATCGTTTCCTTTCAGAAGAAATCCAGTTGTTTTTCTTTCTTTCCAGTAAGTGTTAAGTCAGTTGAAAGAGAAAAATGTTTAAAATTTGTGCATATTTGTATGTTATTGTTTTGTTAGTAAAATCCAGTTGCTCGTCAAGTTCTATAAATTATAAATGTTAGCTAGCTTTCAGTATATTGAAAACTGTAGTCTTTCTCGTAATCTTTGAAATGAGTTTCACAATTTCCTATTTCAACAAGTGTTTGCTCTTTAACATTCTAGAAGAAATCAACTGTTGTCACATTGTCTTCCCTTGTCCAGTTTGCAAACATTTTTGGGTACTCTAACACACCTTTAAGCAATAGGAAATCGAGATGAACATTATTTATATGTGTTGTCTACAAACTGTGGCTAAAAAGAAGACAAAAAGGACCTTACTTCTCTGTTGTTAATTTACGGCATAATCGGCTGTTTATAAAACAGGACAAGTTACATTTGCTGTCTCTTCCCTTTTCTCCTTAGATCTCTGGCAGTATGGGCCTTTATTGTTATCGGCCATGAACAAATATCCCGTTCCAACCCATCTCTGGCAGTATCGGCCTTAACTGTTATCGGCCATGAACAAATACCACGTTCCAACCCATCTCTTTGAAGCCATGTTATTTCGCATTGGAAGAGAGAGGAGGGAAAGAAAGTCTATAGAAAGGAAGATCAGGAGTTGTTCTCAAAATAATGACCCAGGCAGGCACACAACCAGAGGGAACATTGTCATATCTTAAAAACAAAAACAAAAGGATACTAAGCTAGTGATGGACGGCAGCAAATAAATGTATCAGTGTGCTCGAAGTGGTTCTGCACCCACGGACTAGAGGCCGAAATGCCAGAGTACTGGAGGCAATAGCAGTCTGCTGCAACCACTGTTCCAGTTTGCTTGCGGCCTATTATCGCAGCAGAAATAAGTCGTTGACATTCTGTTTCTTCAAAGCTGGCACAGACCAGAAGGAGGACGGTTCTTCAGCACGATAGAATGAGAGTTCTGCCCCGGCTCCTTCTTGGTGATGTTGCACAAGCGGAGGGTAGCTTTGACAGAATCGTTGTGTACCGTTAAGAAGGAAGGTGGCAGGATGGTTAAGACGTTTGCCTGCCAACAAGTAAACCGTGAGGTTCTGGGTTTAAGTCCCAGCCTCGCCCTTTCTTCCCAGTTTGACAAAAAATTCGAACTGAATGTCAAAGTCCTTCGGATGAGACTATAAACCGAGGCCCCGTGTGCGAACGCATGCAAAACATCTTGCGCACACGTTAAATCCTGTTCCGCTTTTCGAAAGAGTAGGCCATTGTGTGCCGGTGGGAACAGATGACAACATTTACAAAACCGCATACACACGGGGACAGGATGTAAAAAAAAGCACATGAGTGCTTATTCCATTATCCTCGAAAAAAAAATCTGAGCGCTTTGATTTGTTGCTTTACAAGATTCAGCGCTATATAAATTCCATATATTATTATTATTATTATTATTATTATTATTATTATTATTATTATTATTAGTAGTAGTAGTAGTATAGTAGTAGTAGTAGTAGTAGTAGTATTACCGTTTCTCTGGTCTAAGTTGTTATCATACTCTTCCCCTAAAGCAACAAGAAACGTAAACCGAGTATGAAAAAATATACTCTGATTCCTCAGCAAGCTTTCTCTGAGCAATCAAACATAGTACATTTATGTTCAGTCAGGACATCTTAAATTTTTTTTTAAACTTGTAGTCTTCAGAATGTTTACCAGCACAGAAACAGAATAACTAAATTCACTAAGAAATGTGTGTGAGTATGTAAACTATTACCGTAACGCCAAGATTTTGTATATATCAAAAAACCTCAGAGACTTTGACTTCGTAACTGTAATCATGAATATGGTGATGGTAGTAGTATGATATTGGCATGCTGTGACATAAACGAATTGTTTTCAGGGCACGTTTCTACAAGAAAACATCCCGCCTTTTGACACAAAACACCAGCTGGAGAACAGCAATATGCTGTGCTGCTTTCGACAATTGACCTGAAGATGAAACCCAGACCCCAGTCATTACGTGATTAAATTGTATCTTTCGCTTTATTGCTGTGCCTTGTCCAATATCTCCTGACTCATTATTTTAAAACGGGAAAGAAGTAGCCGTTTCTATATTCAGAGCGGTTATGCCCATATGATACCCTTATCACAGTTAACGTGCGCGCGCATACGTGCGTTGTGTGTGTGTGTGAGTGTGTGTGTGCATGCATGTATTTGTGTGTGTACACAACAGAGAGAGCGAGAGAGAGAGAGAGAGAGAGAGAGAGAGAGAGAGAGAGAGAGAGAGAGAGAGAGAGAGAGAGAGAGAGAGAGAGAGAGAGACAAAGAGAGAAAAACGCACACACACAACAACAAAACACGCACACTACACACACATAACAACACCACACACTAATCTCTCTCTCTCTCTCTCTCTCTCTCTCTCTCTCTCCTCCACCCCCCTACACACCCACACACATACATTCTTCAGTTGAATGATAGTTGAAGAAGCTAGGAGAGAGAGAGAAGGAAAGCCAATGGGTCAATGACCGCTCATTGATCATTCTGACTGGGCCTCTCCGCTCTACCCTGCTACAACACAGCATGTCAAATCAAGACATTGCTATAGGTAGCAGTAGAGTTTGCCTGTGAATCCGATAGTCCAGATGAGATGGATGGAGATTCGTGACGATATATTACGGTCAGCAGACAAGACTTCTTATTATGATTCTTTTTGAGCGATATGTTTGTCGTAGAGTTACATGAGCGTTTATGCCAGCACATTCTTGACGGACTAAAGTGGAACTGAAGATGTAATTGGAAAGAAAGAAAGTTATGTAGAGGTAAGAGTGTGTTTTTCAGACATTTTGCGAGAGTTGTTAATGTTATTGACTGTCCAGTCTTAACATGGTTTATTTTTTAAAATTTATTTTATTTCACACCATTTTAAGTCACGGCAGGTTTCTCTGCGTGAAATTCGGGCTATTCTCCCCAGGGAGAGCGCGTCGCCCCAAAAGCAGCCCCACCCATTGCATTTTTCTTTTCCTGTCTGAAAATGTAATTGTTTCCCAATCAGAGTGGCTTTTTTCTGCAGAATTTTGACAGGGACAACGTTCTTGTTGCCGTTGGTTCATTTACTTGCACTATGTAATTATGAATAACACACGGGACCTCGGTTTATCGTTTCATTTAAAAGACTAGCACCCCCGACCTTCACTCATTTTCTAATGGATGGGGGAACAGTTTCGGGCCCAAACGGGGATCGAAATTTACAAAATATCTGGAAATGGATTAAGGTATTCAAACGCGCACACACACACACACACACACACACACACACACACACACACACACACACCACACACACACACACAACACACACACACACACACACACACACACACACACACACAACACACACACACACACACACAGCACACCACACACTCACGAGGCTACAACTTTTGGGCTTTTTCTTTCACACACACACACACCCCACACAGACGACACTTCCTATTACATGTGTCTACAAGCTTTTGGGGCTTTATGGAAAATGTTCTTACACACACAACAAGGCACATCACCATCACACACACACAAACACGCACACACGCACTACACACACCCCACGACGCGTGGCCCAGCAATCACCAAACACACATAAACAACACACAACAAAAGCACACACATATCACCACGCCGCGCAGCACGCACACACACAAACGCGCACGACGCCTCCTCCCCCACCTACATGATCATCCCCATATCAAACACCCCCCCCCCACACCCCCACACACACATATTCCCCCCCCCCCCCCAATCCCACCACACACACGAAAAGAAGAGCAGTTTGTTGGTCATGTTTTTCTTTTTAATGTAAATTTACTTATACTGGTGATATGTGTATTGATTATCCTGAAGGTATATTTCATGAGATGTGTTTAAATGATTATTGTGTTATAATTTTGCTTTGTTGCTCTTAACTTTATGATTTGCGTGCTCTGCATGTGCCGCCGCGCGCGCGTGTGTGTGTGTGTGTGTGTGTGTGTGTGTTGTGTGTGGTGTGAGAGTAACCTTGTCGGTTTTTAAGATATTATATTACTGTATAATCTGTACTGTTTAATAATACATGCTGTGTAATTTTAAATTTAAAATGCCACTCATAATTTTCTAGTTGAGATATTAAAGTATTCTTGAGTCTTGAGCCCACACTTCACGCCGTGACTGACAATGGCATTGAATTGAAACGAATTTGATTCAGGTCGAGAAAAGAATGAGAAAAAACCCATTAATCTACTGCGCTACTGATGTCCTACCTTTCACAATTTGATATAACTAGGGCAAGTTGTTATGCACCGTTTTTGCTAATGCATAGAATGATGACACCCATAAACAATCAATATCATTTTCCTAGACCAGCTCTATGCCAAACTGATTTAATTGTAGGGAAAACCTTTGACAGTCATTTCATAGATTTTCTTGTATTCCTTTCTGTTTGGATGCTACAGTGATGCGCTCTTATTGACATAAATCAGAATGAAATATTTGTTTCTGGTGGAAAATGCCATATCTAGAATAGAAAGTAATTCGTCGGGAGAAACAAGCACAGGCAAGTGTAATGGCCTTACCCTATTGCACTGGTCTGAAAAGATGAATCATTTTGTGAGAGAAGAATGGCAGGATCTTTCTCTTTTTATTGCCGTGGAGGTGCATGGACGGTATCTACATGCTTTACTGGGGGGTTAGAATAGCCTGGTGGTTAGAGCGTTGCTATTGTGGTTTGACGGTCCGCTATCGAGCCCCGGGATAGCTCAGTTGTCAGAGCACTCGCTTTCCCCAAGCTAAGGTTAAGCAGCATTGAGCGTGATTACCAAATGGATGGATGACCATTTGAACTGTGGCTTTAGTACAGTTCTCCAATTCGCCTATAAATGGGTACCTGCCCTCTTTAGGATCAGGGAAGGTATAGCAGCGAGGGGGAGGAGATGGACGCCGCCCTCACTATGCTGGCCCCTGGAGAAGCTGAGGCCTCTGACACCTTAATCCCCAACGACCGCATAGGTTATGGGAAAAACCTTTACATTTACCACCTTTATAGAGCCGCCACCAAGACGCCAGTTTTATAGTTTATATTACTACATGTATTCTGTCAAGTCACAAACGAGATAAAGTTGTAAACAGCTTAGAACTAGCACGTAAATTAAAAGGTCCATACATTGAACAGCTTGATTTATAAAGCCAACTGGAAATGTTTTGCAGCATTTGGTTTTACATGCCACTGTATTTTAGCCCATTATTTTGAACTAACAAATTGTTTTCTGAAAAAAAGGTTTAGAATTCATGAAGTACTGTTGTGTCTTATTGCGTTGCTTGTAGCATAAGCCAGAATCGTATCAAGTTTTGAAACTATATGCGTTAGATGAGACTCAAATGACATTAATCCATACGTGAATTTGATATCAAATTCTCATAATTTCTTTGGGTATTCAGTTGACATTTTACTCATTTCAGATAATTATGTTTGCTTCATGACATTTAAACAAAACAAAACTCAAATCATTTTACATACGCACAACAATCTGTTTCATTACTCCTTTTACAAATGATTTGGTGAACTGATACCCCCCAGACAACAAGATGTTGGTGAAAGATGGTGCCAGTAACTGTATTCTCAGTTCTTGGAAATAAAAGGACGACGTAGATATGTCATATACCTTTCTGGATTTAGTTTCCTTTCTTTGTTTCGTTGTGTTCAGGAAAAAAGTAATTGCTATTGTTCCTTCTCACACCTGGATATATAGATATATATTTTTCACACCTGTCTTTATCATTTTGGAGGAATCGTCCTGGAAAAAATATTGTGTTCTACGCTTTTTTCTTTGGAGCAGACAGAGAGAGCGAGAGAGAGAGAGAGAGAGAGAGAGAGAGAGAGAGAGAGAGAGAGAGAGAGAGAGGGAGAGAGGAGAGAGAGGGAGAGAGAGAGAGAGAGAGAGAGAGAGAGAGAGAGAGAGAGAGAGAGAGAGAGAGAGAGAGAAGAGACAGAGACAGAGCAGACAGACAGAGACAGACACACGAAGGCACAGAGAAACATTGATAGAGAAACAAACATACAGGTAGAGAAACAAAAAGACAAAAAACCCAACGAGACAGACAAGACAGATACAGACAAACAAGCGGCCAGCCAAACAGCCAGCCAGCCAGCCAGACAAAATCAGAAAATTCCAGTTGGTTGAAAGTTGAAGAAGACAAGTTTGCAAACCCCACTCCTCACGCCCCCCCCTTCACCCCCACCCCCCACAATAACCCCAACCCCCCAGAACGGGTCATCGACCATTACACAACTGGGCCTCTGCCCACTGCGCTGCCAGAACAGGAACAGGTCAAGGCAGGAAATGGGAAATTAGCAGAAGGCTTGTGTGGGCGCTGGACCACAGAATAGGAGGATGTAACCGTGTAGGCAGCAGTTTGGTGCTCTTGCCATGGCTCTACCGGAGTGGACTCACTGACTAGGGGGGTGGGGTTGGGGGTTGGGGGTATAGGCCTAACGATGGTGTCAGCAGTTTTGTCCTCTTACGATGCCTCTGGCAAGTGGCCAGTGATGGTGGTAAGAGTGCTCCTGACAGGACAGCGTTAGTACGGCGGAGTATTGCTGACATACGTTGCGTTACACGGGAAACAATGGACTGGACTGGTCTGTATGGCAGACATCTTGGTGAAGTGGTTACTGCAATGTATTACTAGTTGAAAAGTTGGGGGTTTGATTTCAGCCAGAAACGAGATTTTGGTAGGAGTCGTCTTAGATTTAAACCTATTGTGTGTCTGTTTGAGAGGTTCTGCTTATGTCACACGAACATCTGGACTGGCCAAGACTGTCCTACAGGGAACAGTGCAAGGAGGGAGACAGAGAAAACGGTGGGAAGACAACATCAGAGACTGGACTGGCCTTGAGTGGAACGAATTGCTACGGAAAACGGCGAGGAATGGAGGAACCTGGTTGCACACTCTTCAGTAGTGCCCACACGGTCCAAGGGACTACGAGATAGGTAAGGTAAGGGTGAGGGCTTATGGGAAAGATGCTGCGAAGTTTAATACACATTGTAGATCATATACACAGACTGTTGATGTAGTCAAATAGGACGGCATGCACGGTTAGGCATTAGCAGATTTTGATTTTATAGATCCTCAAAACCAACATCAAATGCATACTAAATCCACACAATCTTCATCAAGCATTGCATAAACTCATAGAAAATATGTAGGTAGCTAAAAATTCCCATGAATATGAGACAACAGAAAAATAATCTGTTCACCACACAAGAGACAAAAAAGAAAAAAAAGAAAAAAAAAGAAACCTCACAGCACAAGAGCGGTAATTGAATTGCAAAGCTGAAGAGAAGTCTAGTCAATGAGACACAGACAGTGACAGGACTCCAAACAGACCAATTCTTTAATTTCGGGGATAATGGAATAAACATTAATGTGCTTTTTTGCATTTAGCCCCCGTGTGTATGCAGTGTTTTAAAATGTTGTCATCCATTCCCACCGGAACACAGTGGCCTACTCTTCCGAAAAGCGGAACGGGTTTTAAATGTGCGCAAGATATTCTGCGTGCGTTCGCACACGGACCTCGGTCTATATTCTCATCCGAAGGGTTTTAAGGAGGAATGGAGTCAGCACTGATGTTAACTCCAGAGGAAAAAATCCTCTTGAACGAGATTGGAACCCGGGTCAGCAGATCACGAGCGCAATGCGCATCACTCTAACCACCAAGCTATCTCGTCCCCCACAGACACAGTGATAACCACAGTGTCTGTGCTGGTAAATAAGCTTCACATGTATGGGGGACATTTCAACTCTGTGAATGGTTTAGAGTTGGGTATGTCTGCGCAGAAATTTAATATCATTTCTGCTCAATCTTCGAACGCTCAGACAGCAACTATGTTGTCTGTCATATGAGCGAAAATGCGATGTGCTGTTCTTCAGCGCCTGACAAGTCAGGCCCAGCCTATCCGACTTCGGCACGGGAGAGAAATGTTATCTTTAAAGTCTTTCTGTGGTAAAACGGTAGGAGAATGAACCAAGATAGCATAAAATGGACAAGAAGGAGGTGAAAGAAGGCGGCAAAACATAGAGAAGGATAGAAAAGAGGTAGTTCCTAGAACCGAATTTCCAGAAGGTGGGGATGCTATTTATACTGTCAGTCCCCCGGCATCCCCACACACATACGCACCCCATGCTTCTATGCATCCATTTTCTCTATGATTCTCTCTCTTTCTGTGCCTGTCTGTCTCTCTGTCTGTTTCGTTCTCTCTCTCTCTCACACACACGCACACACACGCATTGTCACTGTAATAGACATTGATTATGAACAGAACATTCTAAATATGACACGGAATGCACACACACAAACACACACGCACACAAGCACACACACACACACAAAACACGAGCGAGCACGCGCACACATACACGCACGCACACACACGCACGCACACACACACACACACACAACACGAGCACGCACACACACACACACAACACAAACACATTTTCACTGCAATAGACATTGATTATGAACAGAACAGTTCTAAACATGACATAAGATGCTTCATTGCATTCAACCAAGAGATGCTAAACAAGACACAGAAGAAGACCAGAACACGTAATGGGACAGCAAGACTGGGATCAGGGCTTCGGTTCCTGGTTAGCTATTCCCAAACAGCTCATTCTGGAACCTGGTGCTTTGTATCAAACGATTCTTTGTTGGCTGCCAGTAAATAGAAAGGAGTGACTGGAAACATTGTTGTTTTATTTCAAAGTGTTGGCATTATTACCAACACCATTCTAATGTTTTAGTCATTGTAGCTGAAAAGTGACCACCTTTTAGATTCCAGATTCTTTGGAATCCAAATGTTAGGACAACTCTGGCCAGTAATCGTCAAGCTACCATTGTTTATTTAAATATCAGCAACTGCTAAATTTTGTTTGTTTCTTGAGTATCTGATTTTGATATTGGCTGTATGTCGCAAAATTAACTTACGTAAAAACATAATTATTGTCGTATGTTCGTGTGTTTAGATAGTGTCTACAAAGTGAACTGAGAATGTATGTGCTGTCTTCCCACAACGCTTTCATTATTTTTCTCTTCGTCAGTATCATTAGAAAATTCGTAATAAAATAAAATAAAAATCACATTGAATAGCCTTGTTTCCCTTCCAGTGGGTATGCGATTCTGTTGTTGATCGTATTTCCCCCATCCCTCCCACCCCCCAAAACAACAACACCAACAACAGCAGCTAAACACCAAACTCCAAGCCACCACCACCACTACAAATAAATGTAAGGTAAAGGAGTCCCATAACCTATAAGGTCGTAGGGGAGCGAGGCGTCAGAGACCTCACTTCTCTAGGGCCAGCATATTGAGGGCGGCGCCCATCTCCTCTCCCTCGCTGCTTTACCTTCCCTGACCCTAAAGAGGGCAGGTACCCATTTACAGCTGGGTGCACTGGGGGAACTTTACTGAAGCCAAGACGTGCAAACGGTCACCCATCCAACTGGTAGCCACGCTCGACGCTGCTTAACTTGGCTGGGGGAAAGCGAGTGCTCCGACCACTGAGCTATCCCGTCCCCCATAATAATCGTACCCCCTACAAATAAAACACAATCAGAAAAGAACAGCCCCACAAATCCCCGCAATAAATAACCACCCCCCCTCTCTCCAAACCCCAAACAAAGCAAACGCACAGCATCATTAGGTAAGCTCTTCATAAACTGTCTCTTCTGTTTTTGGGACTTAGACTTTTTTTAAAAATCGGACATGCACTTCTGTTCTGCAATGTTTGTTTTGATACTGAAGAAAAATGACCTCCACCGCCAGCCTCACTTTCTTTTCCCATGCTGACCACCACCGCATCCATGCCGTCAATAAGTCATCATGTCTCTCCTCTGCTGCCCACTACTGGCGAGGTGTCTGAGTCATATTCTTCCAAAAGCAACCTCTGGTCTTCCCTCCATTGATTTCTTCTCCCGCCTTCTCTTACCCACATCGGCAATAAAACGTTTACACAGCAATGGCTCGAAACGAGATACTTGTTTTCCCCTGATACTGCCAACAGGATATCGCCAGAACGGAGCGAGGGCAGCGATCATTATTTCTCTTATTCTGCGCCAAGCCAACAAAAATAGGCCACAAAATGAGGGAACGAAGATAACAGTCTTCCTAGTCCCCTTTATTTCCGAAGATTGTAGATATTAGCTGCAGGTTGTATGCATTTTATGAAGAACTACGCCAAGTAATTGCGAAAAGTAGAACAGTACTTTTCTGATGTATTTTTCCCCAAGCGTCAGTGAGCAGCAAGTATAAAATACAGATTTCAACTGTTATCAAAATACGGAGAAGATTGGGAAATATTGTAAATAACATTTAGAAATCAACACACGTGTACATCTAACTACATTTTAACGTTTTTAAAACTATGAACAAGTATTGCACAAAAGCAAAACGATTTAACACAGCAATTCCTCGAAGATTTATTAGAAAGAGAAGGAGAATGGTTTAATAATTAGTTCCCTTGAATAACAAGAAAGAGCACAGAAATGATGCATGTGATTGCAATCAACCTCTTTAGAAACAAGACCTAAAATCCTCACCAAAACAAAACATAGAAACAAACGCTGATGATGTCTTTCTCCTCAGACTGAATGACGTATCTTTTCTGAGAAGAGACATGAGATCAGTAATATCTTTTGCTGCTGCACTACCCCCCCCCCCCCCCCCCCCCCCGTCATATCGCTTTCACGTCCAGATATGGCATTCTCCGCCAGAAACAAATATCGCGTTCCGATCTGTTTCCTTCAGAGCACATTATTGTTGCATCACAGGAAAGACGAGCAGGAAGAAATCTATAAGAGGAGGTCATAGGTTTTTCCTGGAGAAAAATGACTCCGTCACAGAGATGGAAAAGAATAGCCGCAGTAAAATTGGTTCATCGATGGATCACTCTGAAGATAAGCGGCCAACTACACAAGAAACATGACAAATATACAAAAAAGCAAATTAATACAACTGAAGCAACAAACATGACACAAAGGCGCCCAGAAAACTCGTTTCTTGCCTTGTTTCCCCTTTTTATGGTTCGTGTATATGGAATTGCAACCTCCCCTGTGATAGTAAGTAGGTTAACATGATAGGAAAGGATTGTTACCTTTGAAGATATTTATTTGAGTGAAAAACAATTGTTTCTCCTTAAAAATCAGAAAAAAGGGTATATTTCGTTTTTTCCTTGTCCAAAGAAGTTCGTCCTAAGACAAAAAAAGACATCGTACTTTTAAAAAATTCTGTTCTCAAGTCATTGAAAAGTTGCTGGGGTGCAAAACTGAGATACGTTTTCCATATCCATTCATTTCTGTCCTTTGTGTAAAAAAGCAGTGATATGTGCACATTGCTCCTTTGTCCATTCTGTGATGTTATCAGTTCACTATTATGTATCTTTTTTCTGTCCCCCCCCCCCCTTACCCCCGATTTCGGCTTCAACATTGATTTTATTCGCCTTTGAGGTCTCACTATATAGACATATATATCAGTTCGCTATTATGTATCTTTTTTCTGTCCCCCCCCCCCTCACCCCCGATTTCGGCTTCAACATTGATTTTATTCGCCTTTGAGGACAGAAAAAAGATACATAATAGCGAACTGATAACATCACAGAAGGAACAAAGGAGCAATGTGCACATATCACTGCTTTTTTACACAAGGGATATCTATATATCTGTATCTATATCTATACACATCTCTCTCTCTCTCTCTCTCTCTCTCTATATATATATATATATATATATATAGATAGATCGATCGATAGATAGAGAGATAAATAGATAGATAGATAGATAGATAGAGAGATGATAGATAGATAGATAGATAGATAGATAGATAGATAAATAGAGAGATGATAGATAGATAGATAGATGATAGATAGATAGATAGATAGATAGATAGATAACCACACCGGTTCAAGTCACCTCCACATCGTCCCCGAAGTTGAAATGCGCTACTTAATTGTAGGGAAACAGTCACACATACACAACCTCCCCATTCGTGCCCCAGGCACATCCACGCTCGTCACATTACATCCTCAAGGGCAAGAATAACAGGGGGCATAGTTATCAGTGTTAAGCCACCGCGGGGCCCCATTAAAGCCCCTGGCCAGGGAGACTTGCCACTGCCGCTGGGTCACTTTGATGTGTTCAGTGGCGCCCGTCATGAGCTGGCCCACGCCCAACACCACACACTGAGCCCCCTACTGACGGCAATAGCAGCTTAGTCGCGGAGCTAGTCTGAATGAGACACCCACCCGATCAGTACAGCGTCCCTTTCCATTACAGTCTTCCTAGAGCCTCCAACCACACAACCTGTTCCGCTTTTCGTAAGAGTAGGCCATTGTGTGCCGGTGGGAACGGATGACAAAATTTACAAAACCGCATACACACGGGGACTAGATGTAAAAAAAAGCACATAAGTGCTTATTCCATTATTCTTGATATAAAAGAATAAATAAAACCCCCCAAAATCCCCAAACCTTGGAGGCTTTAATGCTAAACCACCACATGTACAGAAGTTTTTAGAAAACTGGAACTTGAATCACCATGAGAGTAGATCAATTAGAGCCACCACATCTTTTTGTGTACGATAATCAATGCTGATGAGGATGATGTAATAATGTTGCTATGTAAATGTATGTGTCTCGAGACTTCTTGACAACTCTGTCTTTCATAGTATATTCCGGCGTCAACCAGGCCCGAGAAGTACAGACACTTACAGTGTTGGTCAGGTAATTTGAGCAACAGTTATAATTATATCTGTAAAGTGGACGAAGCTTAATTGTGTGGTTCCCATTCTTCCCAAATGAGCTCATAGCAAACTCACTCTTGGTAGGAGACAAATATTTATGACACTAGTGGATGCGAACCTTCAGCTTCTAGCCAGCAATTAACCACTGCACCATGGCGGCTGGTAGTTGAAGGGAAATTATAGAAAACGAGAGGATCTGGAAACAGAATCGGTCAATGGCCGCATATCAATTATCCGAACTAGCCTCCTACACTTTTACAAGAAAACCTATCAATCAAGAAAATGGAATACCATCAGTTGGTGTGCGTAGGCACACAACCAATAGTTATTGTCAGCAGAATATCCTGTCTCTGTGGATCTACGCAGTTAGAGATCAGTAGCAGTAAATAATATGTTTTTTTCCGGGACAGCATTGTCTCATATGACTGGAACTATTGGCATATCTATAGCATCACCTGTACACTAATATGTTGTTTTCCATCCACATTTGTAAGGTTGTTTTTCCGTTTGGACCAACTCCTACCCACGTCAATGCTCTATGGACCGCTAAGGAAACAGGATGCATGTGTACTTTCTTTCATGTAATGTAATCCAAATGACTGTGGAATTGCTAATCAGAGTAATTGGGTTGGTGGCGTTTTACAGCTTATAAGTTTAACTCATTCCGTGAAATTGATCACAGTATTTTTCATCCAATACCTAATTGCAAAGATAATTTACCCCCAAAAGAATTAAACTCCACGTATGAAACCTATACAAAACAAGCCATTATAATCAAAGTTCACTGCATCCCTACACTTTCATAAAACTGCCCTCCGCACATTCTTTACGTCTTCTTTTTCCTGGAAATCATAGTAAGTTGTTTGAGACAAAGAGGTTTCTTGTTCCCTACTCAAGGGAGGCAAGTGATTTGCAATGCAGAAGAGAAGTCTAGCCAATTAGACTCAGCAGACAACCGGAATTCGCCCAGACTGATGTATACATGTCGGTGAATAAGTGGTCAGGAAAGCAATCTACTCTAAGGAATCTGGAAATTCCTACAGTTATGCTGATGTGCGTGAATTGTAAATGTGTAAACTTGGTTTTTCTTTTTACAGTGTACATACTCCTTTCTATGCTCTTTCTGATATTCCCCTGCAGCTATCTCAAGTTTCTAACGTAGTAGGGCAAGAAGTCAGGTAATTCTTTTAAAAAAGTCAAAAAGTGCCATTGTCAGTCCGAAAAATGTTTTGTTATGATATAAATACATAACTGTGAGAAGTACCTGCTACACCAGGAAGATCTTTACTATGTCTTTGTGGACTTAAAGAAGGCGTTGGACAGAGTTCGACATACAGCTTTGTGAGCAACTTTGAGGACGTATAACATCAATGCCAACCTGATCAGAATGCCTCGATGAGAAGGCAACCAGTGCAGCGTAGTCTTCTCCGGCAACAACATAGGAGAAATGGGTTTGAACCACAAATGGAGTACGCCAAGGATGTCTGCTCTCCCCTTACTTCTTCAACATCTTCTTAGAGAGAATAATGGCTGACGCACTTGAAAACCATGAAGGAACAGTCAGCAATGGTGGCAGGACAGTTAAAAACTAGCATTTTGCCGACGATATCGAAGGCCTAGCTGGAGGTAGTCAACTTGGTAAAATACCTTGATTACGCGTCCTCCGTATGTCACATGCAGGTCAGCCCAAAAGAAGATCCATTAAATGACAAATAGTGCCAATGGCATCATTACTGACATTACCATAGCCAAAATATCTTGGAACCGTCCATACCCTTAAATATATGAGAGCTATAGTATCGGATGAAGTATCAAAACCCAAAATACTCTTCAGGGTAGCCGAGACCACAGCTGCAATGATCAAACTAAAATTCCTCTGGAATGACAAGAACAGCGCCATTGGCTCTAAGATCAAACTGATGCGTCTCCTTGTCATGCCTGTTGTAAAGTTTTAAAACATTAAGATGCTTTCCTGTCCTGTAAAGTTAAAGAGAGAGAGAGAGAGAGAGAAGAGAGAGAGAGAGAGGTAGAGGTGTACAATACATGAAGATGGGAGACAAACTTAGCCAAATATTGATGAACGAACTAGAGGTCTACCCAAGACTAGTTACAAAGAATAGCAGCACAGGAAATGAAATGTAAATAAAATTAATATTACACATGTACTCAGGTATTGAACAGTTTATGATTTCAACACTTGATGACGAAGGTAGTATGTTGCAATTTTTTTCTGTGATTCTGTCTTTTCAACGGAGGAAAACGAATCCATGATTTGCTATCACCACTGCAGTTTTGACAGTTTACGAGCAAAAGAAAACCTTGTAAAAATAAATGTCATTGATTCGAATGTTTTGTACAAACTCTAGCGATACGTTTAGATTCATCATTACCACAGCAGCTTTTTCATTATGTTTCGGGGGTGGTGAGTGATTTATTGAGAGTTCATTGTTTTCGGGTGTTGAGTGATTTATTGAGAGTTCATTGTTTTCGGGGTGTTGAGTAATTTATTGAGAGTCATTGTTTCGGGTGTTGATGATTATTGAAAGTTCATTGTTTCGAGTGTTGAGTTTTTATTGAGAGTTCATTGTTTCGGGGTGTTGAGTGGTTTATTGAGAGTTCATTGTTTTTGGGTGTTGAGTGATTTATTGAGAGTTCATTGTTTTCGGGGTGTTGAGTGATTTATTGAGAGTTCATTGTTTTCGGGTGTTGAGTGATTTATTGAGAGTTCATTGTTTTCGGGGTGTTGAGTGATTTATTGAGAGTTCATTGTTTTTGGGGTGTTGAGTGATTTATTGAGAGTTCATTGATTTCGGGGTGTTGAGTGATTTATTGAGAGTTCATTGGTTTCGGGGTGTTGAGTGATTTATTGAGAGTTCATTGATTTCGGGGTGTTGAGTGATTTCTTATTGTTCATTGTTTTCCTCCCTAGCGTTTCCAAGCTTCACCATTGACGAGAGATCGCTTCTGCCACCGTTTGACCACTATTAAGGTAGCCATATTCTGCCTCCCAGGAGGACGTCTCGACATGACCCCAGTGTGCATGAATGTGTTTTCAGATTTGTCAACGGTTCCTACTGGCAAGAAATGGTCCGCTCTTCACAAAAGCAGAACGGGGTTTTAACGTGTACACAAAATGTTCTGTGTGGGTTCGAATAATGTATAGTCTGAACTATATCACTTTCTGAGGAGTGGGTCAGTATTGATTCTAACGTTAGGGGGAAAATCACCTCCAACAGGAGTCTGGATGGTGACTCAATCAGCGAGCTCTAAGCTCTGACGTTTTAAAGGTAGGGCTGTCCTACCTACCCCCTTATAGGGCCCCATTGTGAGTTGAATACATTTTTGAGAACGCCTTTGCATTTCTTACCCTTACTTGGATCTGCCAAGTCCTGTTATCTCTGTCTCTGTTCATCTCTCTCTGTGCACATACACACACATATAGATATATACATACATATATGTATATATATAC
>CM054136.1:17404442-17419442 GCA_028751875.1 Rapana venosa | reverse complement strand
ACACGGTACCAAGGATTGCTCTCATGTTGGATTTTATATGTAATACGTCTTTGCGTGATATCTTGTATAGTATAAGGATTTTCTTGTTGTAATAGTGATGCTGATATAACTTTGTTATTTCTATAGCGGTGAGTCTTGTACAACAGACAAATCAAATCACTTACATTCGAGTTTGCTATTTTTCTCAGATGTTTGACAACTTTCATAATTCATTGATTGTTTTTGATGTTTCTAATGTATTTTTTTTGCAAGGATTGGTTGTAAAGCTATGCTTAACCTAAAATCTTCATCCTTGAGTATATATAATTAATTAATTAATTCATTCATTCATTTAATTACTCATTTATTCGTTCATTCGTTCGTCCATCCATCCATCCATCCACCCATCCATCCATCCACCCATCCACCCACCCATCCATCCATCCATCCACCCATCCATCCATCCACCCATCCACCCACCCATCCATCCATCCATCCACCCACCCATACATCCATCCATCCACCCATCCATCCATCGATCCATCCATCCATCCACCCACCCATCCATCCATTCTCAAGGGAGTGGTCGGGGAACGCGATGGTACTCTTTGAGTAATCAAGGACTACCAAGCATAGAGTGATAACTGACTGGGGGTGGCAGACGAGACAAGAAGCTGATTAGCGGAAAGCAAAGGAGAGGAGGCAGCTCAGACCGACTCGTCTCCCTTGATTTCCCGTTTGTAGCCTAGTCACCTCAGGCAGTCTTCCTCACACAGCCCTATAAATATGTGCGTCTGATGTTTGACAAGGTTGTCAACTTAAAGGTGTCAGTGTGTCTACAATGACTCTGGTTCTGATTTTTCTTTTCTGTGTGTGTGTGTGTGTGTGTGTGTGTGTGTGTGTGGGTGTCTATCTGTCTATCTCTGTGTGTCTGTGTCTGTCTGTATGTCTGTTTTATTTCTCTGTGTGTGCTTTTTTGTCGGGCGTTTTGTACTTGTTTTTTTTTCGTTCATGATGTCATCCTTGATAAGGGCACGGACTGGATATAAAAAGCACACGAGTGCTTATCTATTATCTTTGAAATAAAGAATTTGAATTGATTTGATTTGGCGTATTCTAAGTTTTGTTATCATATTTTTTCTTTTAAAAAAAATGTCTTTTCTCATTTTTGTGTAATCATAATTAAATGTCACTTTGCGCACATCAAGCACGTTTAAGCCTAGCTTTGTCGACATTTGTTTTAATATTAATTTCAGTGACACATTTATTTTTAGATGTCTGATAATCTGCTGACTTTCCTTTTAGATTATTTTACTGACAATTCTCATTCATGTTTAGTTTAGATTTTGGTTTTGTTTACTAACGCCTGGTCTCATATAAACCTTTGTGGATGCCATTTTCTTCGTTCTGATAAAGAAAAAATGAAATAGATTTGTATCACTGTCTGCCAACCTTGATTCTGCCCCTTTGTCTCTGTCTGTCTGTCTCCCCCTCAGTCCCCCTCAGTCTCTTTATGTCTGTCTGTCAGTTTTTATTGTGAGATTTAAAATTTACAAGGAGAAAACCCCGATGTGGCCTCTGTGGTCGGCGGGGCTATAAGCAACAAGGTTGGATTGGTTTTTCTGTCTGTGTGTCTCTCTGTCTGTGACTATCTATCTCTGTCTTTGTCTGTCTGTCTACCTGTCTGTCTGCCTGTCTGTCTGTATCTCTGTCTTTGTCTGTCTGTATGTCTGTCTGTATGTCTGTCTGTCTGTCTGTTTGTCTGTCTCTGTCTCTTTGTCTGTCTCTCTTTCTCTCTGTGTATCTCTCTTCATCTCTCTATACAAACTATTTGTTCAAATACCAAAAAGGAAGCAGTCAGCAGTCAGCAGTCCACAGTGTCAGACTGAAGGCCCCTGTCTCCTCAAGGACCAAGCCCTTACACTGTGTGTTAATAATAATAATAATAATGTATGGAATTTATATAGCGCTGAATCTTGTAAAGCAACAAATCAAAGCGCTCAGATTTCATTTCATACCACTTTAAGTCACGGCAGATTTCTCTCCGTGAAATTCGGGCTGCTCTCCCCGGGGAGAGTGGGAGAGCGCGTCGCCACAAGCGCAGCGCCACCCATTTTTTTTTCCTTTTTCATGTCTGCAACTGTATTTGTTTCCCTATCAGAGTGGCTTTTTTCTAAGAATTTTGCCAGGGACAACTCTCTTGTTGCCGTGGGTTCTTTTACGTGCGCTAAATAATTACGTGTAACACACGGGACCTCGGTTTATCGTCTCATCCGAAAGACTAGCGCCCAGACCACCACTCATGGTCTAATGGATGGGGGAAAAGTTTCCGGTCCAAACGGGGTACGAACCGCCGCACACTTCAGACCCGGACTTTTCGCTTTCTAGACAGGCGCGTTACCTCTAGACCACCGATCCACTCAATCCATGCTCCTGTGTTCTGTCAGTAGAGTGGGCTGTCTGTAGGCTACTACAGTTTCATGGTTGGCTTCCACGCCTGTTAATGTGGCGAAAGACTAGTGTTTCACTAAGCACTTCAGACATTTTCATTAAGGATGTCCTCTCTCTCTGTCTTCGTCTCTGTCATTGTTGCTGTCTCTGTCTATCTTTCTTGTGTCTTTCTGTGTCTCTCTGTGTTTCCCTCTCTCTGTCTCTGTCGGTCTGTCTGTCTGTCTCTCTCTACACTCTCTATATACTTATCTTTTTAAAATCACGTTGTCGTTGTTGCAGGAGGGTTTTTCACTTGTTCTGTTGGTAGTCCCTAAACAGGGCAAGGGCTGGATGACAAAAAAAGGTATGCGCATGCTTAGTCTGTTACCCTTGAAAAATAAAGATTCATTCATTCATTCATTCTCTCCTCTCTCTCTCTCACTCTCTCTCTCCATCTATCTCCCTAACCAAACCATTTGTTCAAGTGCTACAGAGGAAGCAGTCAGCAGTTCCCAGTGTTAGACTGAAGGCCCGTCTCCTCAAGTACCAGCCCCTCACACTGTGTGTTCTGTCAGTAGAGTGGGCTGTCTGTAGGCTACTACAGTTTCATGGTTGGGTTCCACGCCTGTTAATGTGGCGAAAGACGAGTGTCTCACTAAGCACCTCAGACACTTTCATTATGAATGTCCTCTCTACGTCTTCGTGTCTCTCTCTGTCGCTGTCTCTCTGTTTCTCACTATATATAGGTTTTGATTTCTTCTTTTCTTTTGTTTCTTGTTTTTTATTGTGAATGTATGGGTATTGAGTTTATTTCATTATCATGACATATAATTTGAACAAGTATAATAAACAATGAGTGTTGAATGGTGATCGTGTACTGTTTTGAGAATTATATTTGATATTATCTCTGACACACACACACACACACACACACACACACACACACACACACACACACACACACACACACACACACACACACACACACACACACACACACACACACACACACACACACACACACACACACACACACACACACACACACACACACACTCTCTCTCTCTCTCTCTATCTCTGTCTCTCTCTCTCATCTTTTTATCGTTTTACTTATAGTTATAGTGTATCCTGATGAAGGATTCATACTTTATATTTTCAATACTTTATTGGGCTTCAGCTGTACTTAAGTTTTAATGAGTGTCCTATTTCAATATCTTATTGTTATATGTAACAAGTATGTGTACCATTTGACAATGTGTAGATGTTTATTTTTATGACTTATTAAGTTTGGTTGTTGTTAGTTTTCTTGGTTTTGTAGTTATTCTTGTTGTTGTTGTTGTTGTTTGTTTTTCTCTTGTTTTCTTCTTTTTGTTGGTTTGTTTTTTCTTTCTTTTGTTTGTTTGTTTTGGTTGGGTGATTTTTTGGGGGGGGTGTGGGGGTGTGGAGGGGGTGGTGTTTTTAGGGTTTTCTTTTATTTGTTTGTTTGTTGTTTTTTGGGTTGGGTTTTTTGTTTTGTTTTGAAAAGATTATTTCCCTTTGTTTCTAATGTGTGAGAGTTTACGTATTGGGTTATTATTAAGATGTATCCCTACGGGCGGGGACTGGATGTAAAAAAGCACATGAGTGCTTATTCATTATCCTCGAAATAAAATAATTTGTCATTGTCATTGTCATTGTCTCTCTCTCTGTCTCTCGATTGTGCGCAGCCTTGCTTTATATTTGCGTAAAGCCTTTAGAATAAGAGATATCTTGGTTTCTTAAGTCATATTTTTTGTAACTGATTTTTATTGTGGTGGCTGTGGTTATACAATAACATTTTGTTTTTTGTGCTTCCTTATTTTTCTCACTTAAATACTCCATGCATGAGTTCGAGTTCTCTCTCTGTCTCTGTCTCTGTCTCTCTCTTCTCCGTATCTCATTCATTTATTCATGCATTTATTAGTTCATTTTTTCTGGTTGTTTTATCTGTCTGTCTGTCTGTCTGTCTTTCAATCAGTCTGTCTGTCTGTCTGTCTCTATTTCTCTCTCTCTCTCTCTCTATCTATCTATCTATCTATCTATCTATCTATCTATCTATCTATCTATCTATCTATCTATCTATCTACCCATCTACCCATCCATCTATCCATCCATCCATCTATCCATCTATCTATCTATCTATCTATCTATCTATCTATCTATCTATCTATCTATCTATCTATCTATCTATCTATCTATCTATCTATCTATCCATCTCTATCTCTATCTCTATCTCTATATCTCGATCTAGTTATCTGTCTGTCTGTCTGTCTATCCATCTATATAGCTACGGGATAGCCTGGTGGTTAGAGTGCTGCAATCTTGATCTGCTGCTCCGGGTTTGAATCTCGTTCAAGAGGAATTATCCTCTGGAGTTAACTAACATAAGTGACGACTTTACTCCCCCTCAAAAGTCCATCGGATGAGACTATAAACGAAGGTCCCTTGTGCGAACGCACGCAGAACATCTTTTGCACACGTTAAAAACCTGTTCCACTTTGTGGAAGAGTAGGTCATTGTGTACCGGTGGGAACGGATGACATTTACAAAATTACATAATGACGGGGACTGGATGTAAAAAACCATGAGTGCTTATTCCGTTATCCTCTAAATATAAAAGAATAAAAAAATGATAAAATCACTATCTAACCACCTATGTATTTATTTGTTTCTTTTGGCTTTCATCGTTCAGTTTTATTCATTCTCTTATCAAGTGATGATTTTTTTCTTTATTTCTCTGTCATTTTTTTTCTATTTTGCAAGAAGAAACATTGCAGTTACACTAAACATCGCTGTGCGGAATATGTCTTTGTTTCAGCTTTCCTGATATGGGTAATCGCTGGCGGAAAATTCATATCTGCTCTACCACGTTTTTCCAGGCTACACATATCAGATGCTTGGGCATTTGAATGACTCAGTGCATTGATAAAGCCTCAGCTCAGTTCTGATGTGTTCTGCCTCAGTCATATGGCCAATGCTGACATGGACAAAGACATATTTTATTATATCATTCTTTTTTCTTTATTCTTTTATATCGAGGATAATGGAATAAGCACTCATGTATTTTTTGTTTACATCCAGTCCCCATGTGTATGCAGTTTTGTAAAATTTAGTTATCCGTTCCGACCAGCGCACAATAGCCTATTGTCCGGAAAAGTGGATAAGGTTTTAACGTGTGCGCAAGATGTTCTGCTAAACATTGGAATGTGCGTTCTTGAACCTTGGAATGCAGGTGTTCAAAAAGATAGAGAAAAGGGCTCCTGCAAATCTGCATTAAAGTCAAGTGTACCCCCCGCCAACCGTCATATCAGCTGCCACTCTTTCCACAACCAGCCTCAGCGGAGATTCAATCTTATGTCCTGCTGTTTTGAGATGTGGAAGCTTACTGCTTTGTCCACTCCGTTAGTTTGCTCACAGAGAAAGATTCTTTACCAGCAAACAAGACAATGGACAGTCTCTACTGTTGTCGTTTAACGGCTTTCACAGTATTGCAGCCATTTTGAACTGTCGCATCACTAGAGAAACGCGTCGTCAAAAGCTGTTTTATCCGTGAGCATGTTGTCTGCGATGGTTTGTGTTTGGGAAAGATAAGCCGCTGGAATGGTCAGTGCATCTGTGATTAGGGTGTTAAAAGGGATGTTGAAAATGGCAGTTGAAAGTAATGGCAAGCTTTAAAAAAAATTGTCGCTATAATACGTTTGCATCTGAATTTGGCTTTCTTTTTGGTTTTGTTTTGTGTTTTTGCTTCTGTCTGCTTAAATCCTAGTGATAAGAAATATCATTCAGTCTGAATGGATATGAACTGAAATGATATATACTTCTGATACATAGTCAGTGCGGTATGTGCAAACACATATTAAAAAAATGAGAAAACTTTATATAAAGAAGTCGTTTATACATTTATATTTCCCCTTATGAGGATGCCGAGGGCCTGTCAGTATCAACAGCATCTCCAAATTCTGGAAATTCTGAACAGAGAATTCTCCCATTTATATACTTCTCTTTGTTTTTGCCTCGTTCTCGTTCCTTCTGTCACCTCCTTCCTGCTTGTTTTCTGCCTTCTTGGTCCATTCTCCTTCTTTTATTTTCAAATCCAGAAAGACTTAGAATATAAAAATTGTCTCCCATGCCGAAGTCGGATACGCTGGGCCTGACTTGTGAGGCGCTAACGGCTAGCGTAGCGCACTTTTGCTCCTCATATGACAAACAACGATAGTTGCAGTCTGAGCATTCGACAACAAAAATGAATACATTCATATATGTATTATTTAATATACACAAACTATAAAAAAAAGTTAAGCTATGTAGATACTAGAAAACTTCACAAAATTGAAAAAAAGTAAACACTAGAAAATTCATACACATTCAATGTGATAGCTATATATCAACATGATATATACAGGAATAAAAGCACTAAAATGATGGAGAAACATTGACAATTCTGCCAATGCTCACGTAGCTGGCAGACTTTAGCACACAGACAGCCAGGCCCACACAGGGAATATGGACGATCCCGGAAGGGATCCAGTGACCGGACTGCCAGTCTGGTGCAGTATTACCATCAGCCTGTCTGTGAAGCAGACAGACCACGCACAGACCAGGTCTGACGCTAAGCGATGATAACCATCAGAAATGCCAGACTATCGCTTGGTCTCCCTGTCTGCATGCCTTTTTCATAATCAGGCTTTGATATTTCGCAATACGATTTTTAGATCAAAGAAACAATGACTTGAGAGACAGGTTACGCAGCAGATAAAGTGTGCAGTGAGAGATGAATGGTAGCTTTTCATGCTATGAGTGTTCAGACAGTGATAAAAGCATCCAAAATGGAAAAAAAAACTTCAACAATTTATAGATAATGATAAACACAGTCGCAAAGTTTTAAAAATGCACACAAACAACCATGAAAACCCAATTTTAATTACGACGATATGATAATCCAATCAGTTCACACAATCAAATAATAAAAAAAACCCACAGTTTTAATCATTATGATATAATAATCCAATCAGAATTTTTCGATGATAATTATAATGGCTAAGACTTTACATTTTTATTTGTCGAAAGAGAGAGAGAGAGAGAGAGAGAGAGAGAGAGAGAGAGAGAGAGAGAGAGAGAGAGAGAGAGAGAGAGAGAGGAGAGAGAGATGAGAGAGAGAGAGAGAGAGTGAGAGAGAGAGAGAACTCTGAAACTCTGAAATAGTAGTACATCGGCCTTAGGCCACAATACAACAAAAGGAGTGATGGGGGGGGGGGGGGGGGGGGGGGGGGGGGGGGGAGGGGGGGGGGGGGGGGGGGGGGGGGGGGGGGGGGGGGGGTTATACAATGGAATAGAACAATGATTTCAAAATACACATACAATTTTGAATCAGCTGAAAAGCTTCACTTCTATGTATGTACACATATTCATTCCCCTGTCCACAACTTAGGGTTTTATCTTGGTAACTGTACGCTCACTCATTCCAGTTTGATCACAAAGCACCAGCATTACTTACGAAAGAAGAAATGCGGAAAAAAAACGTCCGGAGAATCATGGCTATGTGTCATGAATCTAACTTACTGTGAGCAGTCTAAGACAGCAATGCAATCTTTAATAAGAAAACAAACAATCAAACCAACCGAATGACAAATAGCCCTACGGTGCTGTTCAGTATATGAAACGAAGCTGATGAATCATTTTAGGATCACAGCATCCTAAATGGGTTGAAACTAGTCAGTAATATAGTCTCCTTCCCAATTTAAAGTCATTTAAAATGTTGATAAGCTTTGAAAGCAGACAACTTACTGAATATCATACCTCATACAGTGATGTGACATCACCATACAGCAAAGTAGCATCACTAGAACTTTCAAGAAAAAGAGAGAGGAAACATTCACATTAATAAAAACACAACAAAAACCCATAGAAAAAGGCACAAAACTAATGTAGTATAGTAAAACATGGCAAAAGTTAATGTTCCAAATGACATATCTGACTACAGTATCATCTGTGTCCTTCGGTTTGTAGCATGAAATACATATCTAGATAAACTATATCTGAGAGTGGTATTTCGTTTAGAGGAAGGGTAACAAAATCGCTAAGGAATTTGTTCCTTATATCGTCATATGCATTACATATAAACACAAAATGCTGTTCATTTTCAATCTGATTTTTGCAAAATGGACAGTATTTGTCACGAAACGATTTGCTATATCGATGTACATTATTTAAAGGAAGAACATTAAATCTTATTTGTGTAATGGCAACACGAAAGCAAAACACATCCATATCAGGAATGTACCGTTCTTTTTCAAAAATGGTCTTAAATGATCGATAAGGCTGGTATCTATCGCGATCTCTAATAGTGCCTGTCCATTCTTGAATGTACATATCGACAAGCCTCTGTTTGAATGTGGCCAAGAAAAGTTTTACATCTCCAACAGCCTGTTGAAGCCAAACAATGTTAAAGCCAGTTGCACACAGAACTTCTCTTACTTTTGAGACCCAACATTGTTTACCACAGATGTCTAATTCTAGTAACATTTGATAAGCTTTGCAAGGCAAACGTTCAATATTCATTTCTAACAATTTACACCAATATCTCACACATGCTACATAAGAATTCACGTATAATGGATATCTGCCAAGGTCTCCATATACCATTCTATTAGGAGTCTTAATTGGAACACCAAGAAACCTCTTACAAGCCATCATATGGACCATCTATATGATCTAATCTGTTTGACCCCCATATTTCAGCAGCATAAAGCATTATTGGCTGTATCTTAGCGTCAAAAATTTTGAAAAAAGTGTTTGGCGTCATTTCTTTATACTTTTGAAAAACCTTGTTCAGCTGTAATACTGCCTTTTTCCTTTTAGTTGTCAAATGCAGTGTACCTCTTTTAGCACTGATCATAGTTGTAAAGTTATATCTTAAATAACAATAATCATTAACAACTTCCAGTCTGTTACCTTTATAGAACCATTTTTCACGCCTTCCTAACATTCCCCCTTTTCTGAATACCATGATCTTAGTTTGAGAGAGAGAGAGAGAGAGAGAGAGAGAGAGAGAGAGAGAGAGAGAGAGAGAGAGAGGAGAGAGCACGCGAGAGAGCGAGAGAGCGAGGGGGGTACAGACAGACATACCGATAGAAAGTTCAGCTCACAACAGGAAAAGGACAGCCAGGGAAAACATGGCGGAGCATTGCTCATCCATCTTGACACTGGCCATGTCGGCAAATGTGCAGTGACAGACAGTGTCAGAAATGGAAATTGGGTGTTAGCACAGGGCTGGGGTGTGCGGTCATCTGGTGAATGAGAAGCTGGCCCTGATACCTTCAGCTGCCTGTCTTTTCAGCCCCCTCTTCTTCCTTTGGCATATAGGACATTGGAATATATATCAACCAATAATATTGGTGAAAAAATGTTGATAGTCTGTTTGCTCTAAGTCAAGTTTTTCTAGATTAGAGAAAATTTGCCGAATCTGGAGAAAATCCACTTGATGAAATAAAGTCGTGTGATATTTTTTAAACAAAGCATCGGTTCTAGCTCATAAAACATGATTGGAAGGAAGGTGGCAGGATGGTCAAGACGTTTGCCTGCTAACAAGTCAACCGTGAGGTTCTAGGTTCGATTCCCAGCCTCGCCCTTTATTTACAGTTTGACTAACAAATCGAACTGAATGTCAAAGTCCTTTGGATGAGACTATAAACCGAGGCCCCGTGTGCGAACGCATGCAGAACATCTTGCAAACACGTTCAATCCTGTTCCGCTTTTCGAAAGAGTAGGCCATTGTGTGCCGGTGGGAACAGATGACAAACTTTAAAAAAACACCGCACACACACGCATAAATAAAACAATAATTAAAAAAAAATCTGAGCGCTTTGATTTGTTGCTTTACAAGATTCAGCGCTATATAAATTCCATACATTATTATTATTATTATTATTATTATATTATTATTATTATTATTATTATTATTATTATTATTATTATAAGCATAGGAGTTGATATATCTCATGTACGCATAAAACATTTTCTACAGTCATTTAGTTTAGCAGCAATGCATTTTACAGATGATGTGGATAAGAGCAAAATATGTCCGTGATTCAACCAATGTTTAAACACACACACACACAAACACACACACACACCTACACACACACACACACACACACACACACACACACACACACACACACACACACACACACACACACACACACACACACACACACACACACACACACACACACACACACACTTCCACCCAGCCTGTACCATAAATACCAGACACACACGCATTCTCATACGAAACATCCAGCAATTTCCCCTGACTGTCAAACCCATTGCATGATGCACATTGAGGGAATGAAAGGGAAGTCAGTGATACGCTATCCAGGACAGGCAGACGACAGAAGATTAGCAGGTGCAGACCACAAGCCCAGCCCCTTCCAGTCATCAAATCACGCGAAGCGGTGCCGACAAAAACCTGTTTTCTGCTGAACTGACTCCTTTCAGGGTCTTTCTTTCTGTCTTTCTTTCTTTCTGTCTTTCTTTCTTTCCGCGGCTAGAGTTCCAAAGTTCACCGATAGTGAGATTTTGCAGATGCGATCAATTTTGCGACCGTTTCTGCCAACCATCAAGGTGGCTGCATTCTGACTTCGGGGATATATGTTAGGTATGTTTGTATTTCCGTAACTGATCGAAAGCTGACATCAATTACGGGATTCCTGACGTGTATATTTGATCTTCTGAGAGAGAGAGAGAGAGAGAGAGAGAGAGAGAGAGATGAGAGAGAGAGAGAGAGAGAGAGAGAGAGGAAACAAACACACACACACAGACACACACACACACACACACACACACACACACACACACACACACACACACACACCACACACACACAGAACGTCTTGCGCACATGTTAAAACTCGTTCCGAACTGATGACAAAATTGACAAAACTTCATACACACGGGGACTGGATGTAAAAAAAAGGCACATGAGTGCTTGTTCCATCATCACTGAAATAAAAGAATAAAAATAAATAAATACATAAAACACACACACAGACGCAGAGAGACAGAGACACAAACATAAAGACACAGATTGAAAATAATCGACAAAGACAGGGACAGTCAAAAAGAGAAACAGACAGATGGACAAACAGAAAGAAAGAAAAAAACACACAACCCTACGAAGAAAGGAGTTAACAACAGAGAGTAACAGGAAGTTCACATCACAACAGGAAAAGGGCAGAAAAAAAATAGCCGAAGCATTGCTCATCATCCATCTTGAAGCTAGCCATGTCAGCAAATGTGCAGTGACGGACAGTGTCAGAAATGGAAATTGGGTGTTAGCACAGGGCTGTGGTGTGCGGTCATCTGGTGAATGAGAACATGGCCCTGATAGCTTCGGGATGCCTCGTTGTTGCGGAGCCTGCAAAAAAAAAAAAGCGCTTCGAGAGATGGGATCTTGGATTTATCAACTCAAAGTGGTTTGATATAAAATTCATAAGTTTGCTGATTAAAGCAAACACACACTGACACACAGTTCGTTGTTTGTCCTGTCTCTTTTCTGTCACTCTTTGTTGTTGATTCCTTTCTTCACAGTTTTTTTTTCTTTTGGGCTCTATTCGTTCATCTGTCTGTTTCTCTCTCTCTCTCTTCTCTCTCTCTCTCTCTCTCTCTCTCTCTCTCTCTCTCTCTCTCTCTCTCTCTCTCTCTCTCTCTCTCTTCTTTCTCCCCCCCCCTCTCTCTCTCTCTCTCTCTCTCTGACTGTCCCTGCCTCTGTCTATCTTTGTCAGTTATAAGTGCATCGTATTGTAACTATATAGACAAGATGTTGATACTTGGAGTAATACTTACAACGTACTGATATTGATTTAAACTCTACTGCTTGCTTTTGTGGAGACTGTTAAAACCATCACTGGATTTGTCCGAAATTAATTCAGTAACTCAACTTCATGACTGTAAAATCCTTTTTCTATTTCTCTCTCCCCCCCCCCAAAAAAAAAAAAGACTTGCCAAGACAGTCATATACCCATTCCTTGGGAGAGAGAGAGAGAGAGAAGAGAGAGAGAGGAGAGAAGAGAGAGAGAGAGAGAGAGAGAGAGAGAGAAGAGAGAGAGAGAGAGAGAGAGAGAAGACAGACAGACAGACAGACAGACGACAAAGACAGACAGACTGACAGACAGGCAGAGATAGAGAAAAAGGCGAACAGACAGACACAGAGACAGAGAGACACAAACAAAGAGTGTGTGAGAGAGAGAGAGAGAGAGAGAGAGAGAGAGAGAGAGAGAGAGAGAGAGAGAGAGAGAGAGAAGAGAGAGAGAGAGAGAGAGAGAGAGAGAGAGAGAGAGAGAGAGAGAGAGAGAATTCTCGTTGTTTTTTCAGTTTTATTTTATAGTTCGGATACCCTATTCCCTTTGGTGGGTTTTTGTCAGGAGGAAGGGGGACTTTGAGCAAACCAGAAAATGGTAGTAGCAGCAGACACACTAACTGCCTGTTGAGTGATCGGTTCTTCCATGATGAATAGCGTAGAGTTGCACTATGGCCTGCATACCCCCCACCCACATACACACACACAGCGCCTGTTTGAAGAGACCAGGTAACCAAACACTGGCCTTCAAAGTGGCCTGTCTCATTCCTGCTTGGGTAAGCTTGTCACCAGTCCTGCTTTTAGACATCTGAAGAAAAAGGTACGTGGAACTTGCAAGATGTTTATCGGTTTCTGGTTTTACGGCAGCAGTCCAAGGTTCTGGTTTTTAGAGTTCTTTGAGCATCGAAAAAGGAGTTTGCATAAGCACGCGCGTGTGCGTGAGAGCACACACACACATACGCACGCATACACATACGCGCGCTCACACACGCCTACACACACGCGCTTGCGTGCGCACGCACACACATACACACGCTCACATACACAGGCATGCACGAATACACATACACGCGCACGCACGCATGCGCACACACACACGCATGCACGCACACGCTCACACATATACACAGATTTATTTGAAGAACAACACAAGGGATAGAGGTATAAAATACAAAATAAACTAAATGAAATTATATACACGTGATCTCTCTCTTTTTTTGTGTTTTTTTTTTAAAGAATTAGTAATGGGACGGAAAGTCTGTTAAAGTCCGGAAATTTCCATAATGGTTTCATTCAATTTCTGCAGCCTATCATTTCAAGTCAGAATCTTGAGCAAGTCTTTGAAATTTAGGCTGTGGACTTATTCCTAGTTTATAATATGTTTCTGCTACAGGAAGTTTTCAGGTAATATATATCCCCGAAGTCGGAATGCGGTTACCTAAATGGTGGGAGAAAAATAGAAAACGGTGGCATACACAACAATCTCACCATTGGTAAACGTCAGGGCTCTAGCTGTGTAACGGAAAAACATGGTGTTTAGAGTATATCACTCGATAGTGGTACAAAGAGTGGAAGACAGAGCAAGTCATGGATGGACAACATCAGAGAATGGACCAGGATGAATGACTCGGCACTACTGCGCAGAGCCGAGGACCGAGATGGATGGAGGAGGCTTACCACGGCATCGTCTTTCGTGTCTCCTTCACGACCGCCAAGGTCACGGGACTGATGATGATGATGATGATGATGATGACGATGATGATGATGATGATGATATAGATATTTCAGTTGTAAATGGCTTGAATATCACCTATATCGCAATACTGTAGTACCGATTCATTCAGCGTGTTCATTTCTTAAACCACTGTCTGATGATTAACAACGATACATGATTAACACCCATGAAACGAGTACTCAAATAAGAAGCATTCAAAGCAAAGCACAGCATCTCTTTATTTTTCACCATGAGAAAATTTTAATAGACGAAGACAACCGCGAGAATATAGACATAACTACCACTCTAGAATAAAACACAACGTACTAACGTTTGAATATCGTTAGTATCATTTTGTTATAATGGACATGCGCTATCAAAATTGAACATATAAATAGAGTATAAAAAATGCTAAATCCACATATCCAGAAACTATATCTGAGAGTAAATGCTAGGAAGCCATAACAGTTAAGGAAAGCACTATTTTCCATTCACTTCCTAATAACGATTCACAAACCGTCAAAAGTTCTACTAATATTTGTCTTAAACAAGTGACAAGAAACAGGTAGACAAGAAATTCAAATTCTACTCAGGAAAGATATCACATTAACTTTCCCCATCTTCAGTCAAAGTTACAACCACAATAAAAGGCTCGAGGATTAATTATAAAAAAAAACCCGGCATACAAGCATAAATACAATACAAAAAACCATCCAAGAACTAGCTGTAAAATTTACGTCCAGCCTCATCTTCACCAACTTTATTTGATTTTAAACCAGAACGATCTTTCGAATTTGTAAAGGTCACTACCTGTCACCTTGCTAGAGTTTAGCCCTGAAAAACCACGCGCCAAGATAACGATGGTTGAAGAAACGTGGGTGGTCAGGGAACGGGAATAATAAAGAGAGGTTCAATGTCAAGTGCCAGCCCTGAGAAAGGACTTTATATCGAAGGAAATGTTCGGAAAATGTAACACAGTCACACAGGATTTTGAAATTCC
>CM054136.1:17361942-17399442 GCA_028751875.1 Rapana venosa | reverse complement strand
TTCTGCTTTTGTTCGTTTTCATGTATAGATTAATGGGTTTTTGTGAATAAATCATTCGAGTTCAAGTCCTGCATCTTTTGGTTTATGCCTGTTTGTTTCTGAATTTGTTAGTATGTCTGCATGTTTGCCCTTCTGCTTGCTTGTTCGTCTGTTTGTCAGTCTGTAAGTCTTTCTGTCTGTCTGTCTTTCGTTCTATCCATCCGTCTGTCTGTCTGTGTCTTTGTCCGTCTCTCTGTATCTCCTTTTCTACCTCTGTCTTCAGGCTGGTTCTCTCATGCTGGATTACGTGATGCTGCACATTGTACAGTGGATGGGTCTGCGGGTTGCTGTGTGAATGAATGCCACAGCTTTTCAAACATTGCCACCCCCACCCCAGCCCCACTCCAACCACCAGCTATACTGCTTGATGCTGCCTGCCTGACACTGGCTGCAAACTCTGTGTCCCTGTTTGTGCAATAGAGATGTTAGGATTCCAGGATGGAGAAAAGCGTGGACGGATGAACGAAAGTCTTTGTTTTATTAATAAGTTTCGATCTTTGTTTTTGTTTCTGCTTGTTTTTTTCAGCTTCAGTTTCAGTTTCAGCTTCAGTTCCAGTTTCAGTCTCTGTCTCTCTGTCTCTGTGTGTGTCTTTGTCTGTCAATCTCTTTCTTTATCTGTCTGTCTCTGTCTCTCTGTCTTTGTCTTTGTGTCTCTGTCTCTCTGTCTTTGTCTGTCTGTCTATCAGTCTCTCTCTCTCTGTGAGCAAGTTCTTCTATTTGGTGAAGAGAATGATGGATGCTGCATACCGAATAGAGCAGACCAGTAGAGTGTGTTGCAGCGTGAAGAATGTCACAACTGTTTAAACACTGTTCCCCCACCCCGTCCACCACCCTGCCAATCTGCCTGTTACCCACTCTCTGCAAACTCTGCGTTCCAATTTTACACTTCAAATATCTTACACACGAGGAAACGGGGCATCGGTATACAGTTCTCCTCCCTGCCGGGTTTGTATTTGTCGCTGTCGAACTTGGGCTGTTGAGCCACCTCCGAGACGCTCGTTCAAATTTGTCTTTGTTACCCCCTGGAATTTACATCACTGCTTCCTCCACTTCCCCCAAAGTCTTTCAAATGAAGTGAAAAGCTGAGGTCCCGTGTGTAAACGCTCGTAGAACATCTTGTGTGCACGTTACAGCCTGTTCCTCAACCAAAGTACTATGTATGACCACACGTAGAACATCTTGTGTACGCGTTAAAACCTGTTCCTCAACCAAAGTTCTATGTATGAACACACGCAGAACATCTTGTGTACACGTTATATCCTGTTTCAACCTTTTCGAAGAGTAGGCTTTTTGTGAGCCAGTAGGAACGGATGATGGCATAATTAACAAAAAAGTGTATGTATACGGAGACTGGATGTAAAACTGAAATCACATCAAGGTTTTCTTTACTCCATGTTCGTTGAAACAAAAGAATTTGAACTGAATCGATTTATCTATGTCTGTCTGTCTGTTTAAGTCGTTGCTTCTGCAGATTTTCCTATGCTGAATGATGTGATGTCACACATTGCACAGAGGACAGGCCAGTGGTTCATGTCAGTGGTACACCTGTTTAAACACTGTCCTTCTCCTCTTACCACCCCCCCCCCTTCCCCCCGATCCGATCTTACTGCCTGTTGCTTGACACTGCAAACTCTTGTGTTCTAGTTGAGTTTTAAAGATCACAGGGGAAAACACCCAGGAAAACTTGGAAACACTTCTCTAACTGTACACTGTACTCCGTTTCAAGTTTTGCTTCTGTATGTGTGTGTGTGTGTGTGTGTGTGTGTGTGTGTGTGTGTGTGTGTGTGTGTGTGTGTGTGTGTGTGTGTGTGTGTGTATGTATGTGTGTGTGTGTATGTGTGTGTGTGTGTGAGTCTGTGTGCCTGTGTGTGTGCCTGTATGTCTCTCTGTCTGTCTCTCTCTGTCTCTCTCTTTCCCTGTCTGTCTGTCTATATGTCTGTCTGTCTCTTTCTCATGTGTTTCCCTCTTTCTTTATGAAACTATGGCATTTGTCCTTCTGTTACTGCTATTTCGTCTGCTTTTGATATATATAAATACGAATATTGATTGAAGCTATTCTTAGCTTTTTGTCAAAAGCTTTGTGATTTCATATCCTTGGCTTTTTGGTGTTTTCTTAAGATTTTTACTTATTTATTTATTTATTTTGGGAGGGGGATGCGTAGTTTTTTAAACAGTTTTGCGTTCGTATTATTTTCGTTTGATGTTATTGTTTTTGTTCGAATTCCTGTTTCTGCGTTTCTTATCATAATATTATCAAAGTTGTGGGCAGGGACTAAATGCAGACACAACATGAGTGATTATTTTATTTTTATCCTCGAAAATAACAGAATTTATTTTGATTTTGATGGGATCTTTTGTCTAGGCGTGTATGACACAGCGAGAGAGAGAGAGAGAGAGAGAGAGAGAGAGAGAGAGAGAGAGAGAGAGAGAGAGAGAGAGAGAGAGAGAGAGAGAGAGAGAGAGAGAAACACAGACACACACTGACAGAGATTGTCCACAAAAGAACATTTCTTATCTAGTTGTTCTCAGGAAAAAAATAGACATTGATTTTCGAATAAACATTTATAGTCCAAAAATCGTGAGTTTGTATATTTTTATCTTTTAAGTGAACCCAAAATAAACCAGAATCTAAACGCAAAACAATCCAAAAGCAAAATCCGTTCAAACAAAGAAAAAAAACCCGTAAAAAACCAGCATAGAAACAGCAAACAAACAAACAAAAACTATGCAAAAAATCCATCAAACAAACAAATCACGATTGACAGATGAAGCATTAAACTTCCAGCCAGTAAAAAATGTCATCCATTATTTTTATTGTTTTTGTCACGAGTCGATACAGGTGAAGTGATGCTGACAGAGAAAGATAAAACAATGATAAGAGCAGATTACATTCTTGCCCTTTCTGTGTCTCAGACCAAAATACACTCTTGTCTACACTCTCGTAGCTTTGCTTATGAAGCATTGATGTGTAGAGGGAATATTGTTGTAGCGTAGTATTGACACCATGAAGTAGTTGAGTAGTAAGGACCGCTTAACCTCAAATCCCTGAGTTCATGAAGTCGTGGGTTCGAATCTTCACCTCACCATTTGGTGAATTAAGGGTGGGGATTTGTACGATCTCCCAAGTCAATTTAAAGTGCAAGCTAGCCAGAGCCTTCATTATAGTCGTGTGTATACGTAGGCAAAAGATCAAATATGCGCGTTTGTGATCCGGTAATTCGTGTCAGCGTTTGATTGTGGTTAACGGTTACGGAAACATTCACATATAAAGCATGTATCTTTACAACCCCTGTGTCGCTGGGGCGTAGATATTTGTATTTTTATATTATTTATAATACCAGTTACATCACGGAAGATTTCTCTTGATGAAATTCGGGCTGCTCTCCACGGGAAGAGTGCGCTGCCACAAGAACATCGCCATCCATTATTTTTCCTTTTCCTGTCTAAATATGAATGTTTCCCTATCAGGGTGACGTTTTTCTACAGAATTGTACCAGGCACAACTCTCTTGTTGCCGTGGAATCTTTTTCGGGCCCAGAATGCATGTTACACACAGACGTCGGTTTATCGTTTCATCTGAAAGACTAGCACCCAGACCATCACTCACATGGTCTAATGGATGGGGTAAAAAAGTTTCGGGCACAGACAGGATTCGAACCCGGACTCCTCGCTTTGAATGCAGGTGCGTTACCGCTAGACCACCGATCCGCTAGACCACCGACCCACATGAACAGCCCCAACTGCAAATGAGCCACTCTAAGGTCGGCATGTGTCAGCTGAAGCCATTCAGCAGACTGTCTGCTGCAGTGACGTGACACAGCACAGGAGAAGACCAGTCAGCAGACTGTCTGCTGCAGTGACGTGACACAGGATAAGACCAGGTCAGTCAGCAGACTGTCTGCTGCAGTGACGTGACACAGGATAAGACCAGGTCAGTCAGCAGACTGTCTGCTGCAGTGACGTGACACAGGATAAGACCAGGTCAGTCAGCAGACTGTCTGCTGCAGTGACGTGACACAGGATAAGACCAGGTCAGTCAGCAGACTGTCTGCTGCAGTGACGTGACACAGGATAAGACCAGGCCAGTCAGCAGACTGTCTGCTGCAGTGACGTGACACAGCACAGGAGAAAACCAGGCCAGTCAGCAGACTGTCTGCTGCAGTGACGTGACACAGCACAGGAGAAGACCAGTCAGTCAGCAGACTGTCTGCTGCAGTGACGTTACACAGGAGAAGACCAGGCCAGTCAGCAGACTGTCTGCTGCAGTGACGTTACACAGGAGAAGACCAGGCCAGTCAGCAGACTGTCTGCTGCAGTGACGTGACACAGCACAGGAGAAGACCAGACCAGCCAGCAGACTGCCTGCTGCAGTGACGTGACACAGGATAAGACCAGGTCAGTCAGCAGACTGTCTGCTGCAGTGACGTGACACAGGATAAGACCAGGCCAGTCAGCAGACTGTCTGCTGCAGTGACGTGACACAGGAGAAGACCAGGCCAGTCAGCAGACTGTCTGCTGCAGTGACGTGACACAGCACAGGAGAAGACAGGGCTCAAAGCATCCCACCCATTGAGGGAAGGCAGGAAAGAGAGAAGAGCAGCGTTATCGTTATCATTGTCATTTAGCTCACAAGCATCGATCAGGGTTAAAAATAATGCTTACGGCAACGCAGGTTGCTCGTAAAGAATTCGCTGAGTAACATGTCACTACATGGAGTGATTCACACAAGATGTTACAGCAACAAAAATAAAATAAAAGTGCCACCCTTTTCATACCAGACGTCGATAACAACAAAATCAACGTTGACCTGAATAATATGAATCAGTAATAACAGATGACAACCTCGCCCTTTCATAAACTACAATAGACTTTGCTCTAAAAGCAAAAAATACGTTGCGTTATCATTATTATTATTGGTCATGGGTTTGTTCACGGTTAAAAATAAAACTTACGACAAAGCTGTTCTCTTGTAAGCGTGCGAAATAATTGTCTCATTGTAATGCTCTGCATCGTGCAGATTTAAACGGACAGCCACTACAAATGACATCTATTTTTCTTACTGATCAATATAGCTAAAGTGGTAATGACGTAACTTACACACACACACACAAACACACACACACACACACACACACGCACACATACACAACACACACCACTACACAACACAACACACAACACACACATACACACACACATACACACAACACACACACACACACACACGCACACGCACACCACTACTCAACACAACACACATACACACTCACAACACACACACACACACAACACACACACACAAACACACACACACAACACACACTTTCCAATTATTCCCTTTGATCGTCTGGTATCACTTAAAGTGGAAAGACGTTAAAACTGAAGGCTACTACTACTACTACTACTACTACTACTACTACTACTACTACTACTACTACTACTACTACTACTACTACTACTACTACTACTACTACTGTTGCTGCTGCTGCTGCTGCAGCTGCTGCTGCTACTGCTACACATACACCACTACACAACACAACACAGCACACACACATACACACACTCACAAACGCACACCTAAACACAGCACACACACACACACACACACCACACACACACACACACAAGAATATACGCTTGCTCTGCCCTCTCCGATATATATATATATATATATATATATATATATATATATATATATATATATATATATATATATATATAT
Source organism: Rapana venosa (assembly GCA_028751875.1). Classification (NCBI taxonomy): domain Eukaryota; kingdom Metazoa; phylum Mollusca; class Gastropoda; order Neogastropoda; family Muricidae; genus Rapana; species Rapana venosa. The sequence goes on along the minus strand of CM054136.1, from coordinate 17,393,681 downwards.
ATATATATATACATATAAACACATTATCGATTACTAAAAGGGATAAATATATGGAGTTATTATCATTATAATTGTTACACGCGAGGTGATGACTGTTACAAATAAAACTTGTCACAAAGCTCATTTCCTTATAAGATTGTAAAAAAATTGCTTTTATTTGTCATTCTCTGCAACATACAGAAACAAAAGCCTATCGGTAAAAAAACAAAGTTTACCAATTTTCCCAGAGGTTAAAGTCAATAAATTTATTGTTGCTGTTGTTGTTGTTGTCGTCGTCGTTGTTGTTGATGTCGTTATTGCTGCGTGTTCCTCAATTTAACATCGAAAAGGGGGGTGGGGGGGGGGGGGGGGTAGATGGTCACCTAAAATATGCCCTTTGTTTTACACTTTTCACCCAAGAATTCCCGTGAGACCATAAGTATACACAGAATTGAGAAGTTTGCTTATATTTTAACTGTTTTCAAATACCTTGTCATTTAGGCATCCGCATTCTGATTTCAGGATTTTTCTCCATTAGAGAAAAAAAATACTCCGCTTAGAGCTTTGCATGAATGAAGGTAGTCTAAATACAACATTTAAAACATAATTATCAATATTCTGATTATTATTGGCCTTGACAATTTATTTCCATCAATAACAGGCAACGCTTTACGGCTGAGCCAGTGTCTATATGTTTCCAAACCAGTATTGAGTTTGCCCCGAAATCTTGATGTAAAGAAAAGGTAAAGGTGTCCCATAACCTAATGGTCGTAGATGAGCGAGGCATCGGAGATCTCAGCTTCTCAAGAGGCCAGCACATCCAAAACATCTTGCGCACACGTTAAAACCCGCTCCGCTTTTTGGAATAGTAGGCCATTGTGTGCCGGTGAGAACGAATGACAAAATTGACAAAACTGCAGACACACTGGGACTGGATGAAAAAAAGCACACGAGTGCTTATTCCATTACCCTCGAAATCGAAGAATAAATAAAGCATATTGAGGGCGGCGCCCATCTCCTCTCCCTCACTGCTTAACCTTCCCTTACCCTAAAGAGGGCAAGTGCCCATTTGCAGCTGGGTGATATTGCCAAAACCCCCAAAACAAACATCATTGACTTGTACAAGGAAAAGCACGCAGCGCTATTATTATTATTATTACTCATGGCGTATTGATCACTGTTAAAAATAAACTTTACGACAAAGGTTTTTTTCTCTCGTAAGCTTGCACAAATGGTCTGATTTGTAATGCTCCCAAACATAGAGAATCAAACTGCGGACTGGTAAAAATGTCATCCATTTTTGTCTCAGATCGATAACAATTCAGTGGTGCTGACAAAAACAAACAAACAAAAATAACCACACACAAATCAAAACCCACCCAAAAATAAACAAAAGCAAAAAAAAAACCCCAAACACCCCCCCCCTCCCAGTCAGGCAGAGACAGAGAGACAGAGAGACAGAGAGACAGACAGACACATACACACACACACACGCACGCACGCACGCACGCACACACACACACACACATACACACACACCAATAACAATTGACAGAGGCAATTGCCCTTGTGTGTCTAAGTTAGAACACGTTCACAGCACTCTCGCAGTTGTGTGCTTAAGAATAATCGTTGATGCTTCATGGGAAGACATGTGGCGTTGTTTGTTTTTTTTAATAATTTCTCGTAGGCATCGATAATTTTTCTTTTAAATAAATATAAAGCTTACAGCAATCAGCTGCCATGCCTGTTCAGTGATGAACTTCTACATTAAGCTTGTGGTCTGGTTTGTGATGCTGTGAAGCAGTAGTGTGGTGTTAGTGTAGTAGGACATGTTTACTGCTAGATGATAACTGATATGTTTGTCATTGGGGTGGGATAGCTCAGTGGTCAGAGCACTCTCTCTACCCAGGCTAAGCTTAGACATTTAAATCTTTTTAAAAATTCTTTTATATCAAAGATAATGGAATAAGCACGTATGTGCTATTTTACAGCCAGTCCCCGTGTATATGCGGTTTTGTGAATTATGTCATCTGTTCCCACCGGCACACAATGGGCTACTCTTACGAAAAGCGGAACAGGATTTAACGTGTGCGCAAGATGTTCTGCGTGCGTTCGCACACGGGGCCTCGGTTTATAGTCTCATCCGAAGGACATCAAAGAGCGTGGTCACTTTGTAGGTAGGTTATTATTCATGCGCCTTGACTTTAGTACAGTCCCCCAGTTTACCCAGCTGCAAATCTGTACCTGCCCTCTTTAGGGCCCAGGAAGGTAAGGCAACGATGGAAAGAAGATGAGCACTGAGATTTTGGCTGTTAAGGAAGTTGACGTCTCTGACATTTCGCTCCCCAACGACCTTGTTGGTCATAGGAACATCCTTACCATTATCTCTCAAAATGTCTTTTTACCTCCTTTTCCTTTACGTTAACCTCAAAACACGTCTTTTATCCTCCTCTTATTTCCATACACCATCTCTGTCTCTTTCCGCTCAAATTTCCAGTCTCAGTCTGTTTATCTGTGTGACGGTCTCCGTGTCTGTCTACCCATTTCCCTTTGCTTGTCTGTCTCAGTCTCTATCTCTTTTGTATCTTGCATATCGTCTCTCTCAGTCTATCTGTATGTTTGTGTGTTGCTTTTTAAATCCCACCCTTTCCTTTTTTTTATTGTGTCATGCTCTCCTTTTTCTTTGTTTTTTTGTCTATGTATATTTTGTCACACACACACACACACACATACACACACGCGCGCGCATTTTTGTGAATAGACATACAATCGAAGAAAACACACACTAACACACACCACACACCACACAGACACACACACACACACACACAACACACACACAACACACACACACACACACACACACACCACACACACACACACAGCACACACACACACACACACACTACACACCACACACACACACACACACACACACACACACACACACACACACACCACACCACACACACACACACACCACACACACACACACACAACACACACACACACACACACACACACACACACAACACAACACACACACACAAACACACACACAACACACACAACACACACACCACACACACACCCACCACACACAACACCACACACACACACACATAACACCCCCCACCCACCCATCTACACACACCACACCACCACACTCACATAACGAGTGGACGCACCCACATGCCAATTATTCGGTGGCCAGTTCAAAGCACCTCTCCTTGGAACATTCCTGTGAAAGATTCCAGTGACAAGAGTTTCCCAAACTCACATTCTCACAAACGGGCGGGATGGGAATATAGACGAAGAGTGAAACGGTTGCGGTGTCTTTAACCGGTCATAGGGTCTTAACTGGATTAAACTCTTCAATCTGCGCGAACCTGATCCACGGTGGATCGGTCGTCTAGTGGTAAGCGCCTTGCCTTCCTAGAAAGCAAAAAATCCTGGTTCGAAGTGTAAGGTAGTTTGATCCCGTTTGGGCCCGAACACCCCCCCCCCCCCCCCCCCCCCCCCCCCCCCCCCGACTCCAAATCCATTAGACCATGAGTTGTCGTCTGGGTGCTAGTCTTTCGGATGAGAGATAAACCGGGATCCTGTATGTTACACATAGTTATTTAGCGCACGTAAAACAACCCACGGTAACAAGAGAGTTGTCCCTGGCAAATTCTGTAGAAAAAAAAAGAGTGACACTGCTCTTGTGGAGACGCGCTTTCCCCGGGGAGAGCTGCCAAAATTTCACCCAGAGAAATCTGTCGTGACTTAAAGTGGTATACAATACAATACAATAGCATATTACAGTACAATACATTACAACACAATACAATGCAATACTGAAAAATCCGGTTTTAAACTGCTTAGCACATCGTTTTTTATCACCTCGCATGAAAACATCGACCCCCAAATAATAGCAGTAAAAAGAGACTGCACAAATAACAGCTCAATAATTGAGAATGCGAACATAAAACGAGTACTCCCTTAACTTTTACCGAGAGAATCTGTCGTTTTATCCGACTCACATACCAGATCACATTGCCAGATTTAGAATCGTTTATCGTTTTATTTATTTACCTATTTACTAATTTATTTATCTATTTATTATTGCTTTTTTATATCGAGGATAATGGAATAAGCACTCATGTGCTTATTTAGAACCAGTCCCTGTGTGTATGCCGTTTTCTCATTTTTTTCATCCATTCCAACGACACATGATTGGCTACTCTTTTGAAAAGTGGAACAGGTCTTAACGTGTGCGCAAGATGCTCTGCGAGCGTTCGCACACAGGACCTCGGTTTATAGTCTCATCCGAAGGACTGTTTGGCGGGGGGCGGGGGGCGGGGGCGGGGGGCGGGGCGGGGGGGGGGGGGGGGGGAGTCGGCACTGATGGGGGAAAAATCCTCTTGAACAAGATTCGAACCCGGGTTGCCATATTGAGAGCGCAATATTCTAACCACTGATCTATCCCGTCCCCTTCCCGGTTCTGCGTGCGTGCGCACACATGACCTCGGTTTATGGTCTTATCCAATTGTGATTTACAGTTGTGCATTGGCGACAACCCACCTGGTGATGGAAAGAAGAAGGGCTTTTATTTTTCTCCTCTCTACAGGAAGTTTGCAGACCTAGAGAAGAGTTTGCATCTCCGATGAGCCATTCCACTTAAGGACATCAGCCACTTTACGACCCGAGCATACTGTTTGAAAGAAAGACAGAAAGGGTAATGAGGGATGTTGTTCAAATGGAAACAGCGTGGAGCAGAGGAGGCGTTTTTCAGTAGTGAGGAGCAGAGGTATTTTTAGCAACTTTTCAGCTTTACAAACACCTTGCTTCGTTGATGTTGTGCTTATTCTAAATGGCCATTTTCAGAGAAGCAAATACATGTCAAAGACAACATTTTCAAAAGCAACGTTTTAAAGCTGGAGTACTTTTCAATGGCGGTTCCTCAGAACAGCGAAGTATGGATTTAAAGGAGAAAATCTATCCCCCCCCCCAAAAAAAAAAAAAAAAAAAAAAAAAAGAAGAAAAGCCCACATCTCAATTCATGATGACTTTAAATGGGTAATTCTCAAAAAAGCGGACCATGGATTTAAAATAAACATAAGAAAAAACTGCATCTCAAGTCATGATTATTTTAAATGGCGAATTCTCAGAAAAGCGAAAGTTGGGATTTATTAGACAAAATCTAAAAACATGTTTGTTGTTATGTTTTCTCTCTCTGTCTCTCTGTCTCTCTGTCTCTGTCTCTCTCTCTCTCCCTCCCTCCCTCCCTCTCTCTCTCTCTCTCTCTCTCTCTCTCTCTCTCCCTCCCTCCCTCTCTCTCTCTCTCTCTCTCCCTCCCTCCCTCTCTCTCTCCTGTATTAGGCGCACACACTTGTGAGGAAAGTTGATGTCCTTTGTTGAGTTTTCTGGGGTTAAATAAAGGTTGATGTTTGTAAAGGCAAATGGATGCCAATAACGGTAAGTTGTCATGTTTCACTCCTTTACACATAAATGGAATAACCCTATTCTATACATTCTGCATCCTATGTCAAAGAGTGTTGGCCTTTCTCCAGCGTTATTCTCTCTGAAAGAAACGAAGATGACGAAAGGGGAACTGGTGATGTGAAAGATAAGTTTTGATAGAAAAAAATCCTCACATAGATGTAAATGGACACGTAAATAGATCACTGTTTCTGACTATCTGTTCGTCTGTCTGTCTGTCAATATGCTTTCATACGTATTAACAAAAATTTGACTCCTCAAAAAAAAATTAAACAGAAAAATCTTGGCACATCTATTCACCTCTAACCAGTTATGATAATGTAACAAAACATTTAAGAACATGTTAGCAATTAACCCAGATAGTAATCATTCCAAGTAACATACACCAAACTGAAGCTGCCACTGACTTATCATTTTAGAATACCTCGGAAGTATCTCTTTCCCTCTTATCTCTTTTTCCACGTGTTTTGTTCCCTCCTTCATTTCTCCACCAGTACTTGTTCTCATGGCATATCCATGGCAGTGGATCGGTGGTCTAGAGAACACGCACCTGTCCAGAATGCAACAGTCCGGGTTCAAAATGTGTGGTGGTTCGATCCCCGTTTGCGCCCTACATCAGACCGTGAGTGGTGGTCTGGGTGCTTGTCTTTCGGGTGAGACGCTAAACCAAGGTCCTCTGTGCAATGCAAATTTAGAGCACATAAAAGAACCTACAACAAGAAGAAGAGAGATGTTCTTGACAGAATTCTGCAGAAAAAATTAATCTGATAGGGAAACAAATGCACATGCAGACAAAAAAAGAAAACAAAATGGATGGCGCTGCTCTTTGTGGCGACGCCCTCTCCCCAGGGAGAGCAGCCCGAATTCCATGCAGAGAAATCAGCCGTGACAAAAAGTGGTATACAAATACACAAATGCAAAGCAGCTGCACATGATTCAACTAGACATAACATGTTGTTTTTATTGTTTGTTCCTTTTGTTCATATACATTTTAATGTTTTTAATTTTTTTAAAACCCAACTAAATTAAATACATAAGATTTCAGAACAAGCTGCGACTGCATCGCGGTTTCTGCAGCTGTTGAAACTTTCTTTAGCTATTCTATGACGATGAACACTAACAGAACCAAAATAAGTGACAGTATATTTTGGTCCAGGGCAAAAGAAAATGAAGGAATTGAAGGTAGGCGAAGGCATTGACTCAGAAACTCATCAGTTTTGCCTGAGACTAGCATTAAATAAACATTGTCCAACACAAGAAAGCAACAGCTGGTTTTCTCAAGGGAGAAGAAACCTATCATGCCGTAAGAATCTCACAAACTAATCAACATGTATACCCTGATTTAATTATTGATGCTGGCAGGTTCAATTTGTAGCATGGCTGCACGCATACAAGACCAGGCAGAGGAACGATTAGGCCTTGCGGCAATGTTTACATCAGGAAAGCAGAAATGTTGATTAATTGATAGTACTGTGGTCCGATTCTATAAAAAACCCCAACCCAAACAACCGCACCTATATAGAAAACTGGATAGCCTGGTGGTTAGAGAGTGATGCGCTCGTGATCTGCTGACCCGGGTTCGAATCTCGTTCAAGAGGATTTTTTCCTCTGGAGTTAACATCAGTGCTGACTCCATTACCCCCAAAAGTTCTTTGGATGAGACTATACACTGAGGTCCCGCGTTCGAACGTACGCAGAACATCTTGTGCAGACGTTAAAACCCGTTCCGCTTTTCGGAAGAATAGGCCATTGTGTGCTGGTGGGAAAGGATGACAAAATTGACAAAACTGCAAACACACGGGGACTGGACATTAAAAAGCACATGGTGTTCGTATCTAGATTCTCACCCCTCAGCTCAAGTAAAAGAATGTGCGATTAAAAAAATATCTATGCGAAGGATTATGATAGTGATTGGTAATATAACTGACAGCACTCTTGCTAAAGAGAGCAGCCTGACATCATAAAAGAATAAATAATAAAGAATTCCTTCCTATCTGACCCCATCCAACCCCAGCTGAAGCCAATGCAACACAACGCAACACAATCCAGCCCAATACAATTCAACATAAGTATTGCAACACATTGTGAAGTAGCACTACGCAATGCAACTTGTTATGATACAGTTCAATATAATACAATACAATACAATACAGCTCAACACAACACAACACAACACAACACACTACAATACGACACAACACAACACAGTAGGAAGCAATACATATAACAAATGTACAATACAACACAGTACAACACAATGCAATACAATACTACACTATACAACATGATACAATACAATACAATGCAATGCCACCCAATACAATCCAACCCAATCCAACTCAATCCAATCCACAATATTACATTAAAATACAAGCTACGCATAGAGAAAAAAAGTCACAACATGTGAAATTTGGACTACTTTGATGTAGTCAAAATTACTGTGAGCTACAAAACATTTAAAGCACGATTCATAACAGCAACCATTTGAAAGTAATTGTTAAGAACAAACACGAATATACATTATACAATCCTGTCTTAAAAAACACATTCGCAAAGAATGTGGAACAAAAGAGAAAACAAAAAAGAAAATCTCAACATTATTCCAAATCCAGCCGTTTATACAAACAAAGCAACACCTTTCTACTCAGTTAAAAGCAATGTCAGAAGACAATAATGATGACAACAACAAAAGCAACAGTGATAATATTAACGACGACAAAATAGAATGACCCTCACAACCATCACCACTATAGCAACAATGACACTAATACAAACAATCCACCAGCACCACCACCACTACTCTCACTCCCACCTCAAGCATCCCCACCACCACCACCCCTCACCACCCCACACCCACCATCACCACAATAACAACAATGACAATAACACTGACGAACCGCAACCACCACCACCAATCTCCCTCCCTTCTCAAGCACCCCACCCCCACCACACCACGCCACGCCACCTTCACCATCACATCCATCCCCTCACCCCCCCCCCTTCCTCACCAGTACCACCCCTCCCCCCACCACCAACAGCAAAAAGAAACCATTTAACAACATCGACACTACCATCACTAATACAACATCACACCACTAACCACCACCACCACCACCACCACTAACCACCACCACCACCACAACCAACGATCCGGAGGAATATAAATAAATCATTTTCTGGGACACGCATCACACCCAAGACACCACTGCGTGATACATAGTGATGTAAAAGAAAGAGTGATGATTTGAGTAGGAGGGGGTAGGGGTGGGGTGCAGGGGTGAGGGTAGGGGATGGGGGGTGGGAGGGTAGAGGAGGGGGTGGAGGCATGGTTGGAGAGGTGGGTGGGTGGGTAGGGAAGGGGACGGTGGTTATGGTAAGGACGTTGGCTATTTATAGACAGAATGAAAGGGAAGAGACGAGAGACAAGATAAACGAGAGAGAGAGAGAGAGAGAGAGAGAGAGAGAGAGAGAGAGAGAGAGAGGGAAAGGAGAAGAGAGAGAGAGAGAGAGAGAGAGAGAGAGAGAGAAGAGAGAGAGTGAATGAATGAATGAATGAAGGGATGGATGGATGGATGGATGGATGGTCGGATAAATGATCTTTATTTTTCAAGGGTTGCAGATAAGCACTCACATACTTTTTGTCATCCGGCCTTGAGAGAGAAAAGAGAGAGAGAGAGAGAGAGAGGAGAGAGAGAGAGAGAGAGAGAGAGAGAGAGAGAGAGAGAGAGAGAGAGAGAGAGAGAGAGAGAGAGAGAGAGAGAGACGCTTTGACGCTTTGACGATTTGACCAATTTATTGTCATTGCCCAAAGTGGCCTATTGACAAGGGGGGTTATACACGACTTTCTTTTGTAAATACAAATAAATACAAGAAAAATCACATGATGCATTTAACGTAATGAAAACCAAAAAAACAAACCAACCCAAAAGAGCTCTGTATAAACGGATACGACTTTAAGCTCTGACATGAACTCAGTTTCAAACTAAACACAAAGTAATAGCAAGGATGAAAACCAGAAACCAATAAGCAATAACTAAAATAATAAAAAGAACATTCTAGAATGCTGTATTAGACCATCCAAGGAAATTGTTTGTGAAATTGTCAACAAATATTCTTGCTGGAGATTACAGCGTAATTATAAATGTTTCTTTAGGTGTGTCACAAAATGCTGGAGTTTACATATTAATATAATTTTACTTTAGTTCAGTCACAAATGTTAAACTATTTGGAACTTAGCTGGAGAGAGATAGAGAGAGAGAGAGAGAGAGAGAGAGAGAGAGAGAGAGAGAGAGAGAGAGAGAGAGAGAGAGAGAAATACAGAAAGACAGAAAGGCAGACACATAGGCAGACAGACAGAGAGAGAGAGAGAGAGAGAGAGAGAGAGAGAAGAGAGAGAGAGAGAGAGAGAGAGAGAGAGAGAGAGAGAGAGAGAGAGAGAATGAGTGACGCACACAGACACACAGATACACAAACATACAAATAGAGACAGAAAAACAGTGAGAGAGAGAGAGAGAGAGAGAGAGACAGACAGACAGACAGACAGACAGACAGACAGACAGACAGAGACAGAGACAGAGAGAGACAGACAGAGACAGAGAGAGACAGAGACAGAACTGATACTGCTGGTGGAAGAGGAAGGAAGGAAGGAAGGAAGGAAGGACAGTGAGAGAAGACAGGGGGGGGGAGGGGATGAGGGAGGTGGGGAGGGAGGGAGGGAGGGGGTGGGTGGGGAGAGGGTAAGGCTACACCCATGAATATGTATGGGCAGAGGAGAGCTATACTAGGAAGCTGTCGATAGCGGTCACAGACCCTTGTCTGGAGGTGTGGGTGTGGGTGGGAGAGGCAAACCCCCTTCCTCAGTTGATGATACGCCACACATACGCCGCTGTCTGTCTGTCTGTCTGTCTGTCTGTCTGTCCCTTTGCCTGTCTGCTTGTCTGTCTCCCTGCCTGCCTGCCTTTCTGCCTGCCTGTCTGCTTCGCTGTCTGTCTGTCTGTCTGTCCCTTTGCCTGTCTGCTTGTCTGTCTCCCTCCCTGCCTGCCTTTCTGCCTTTCTGCCTTCCTGTCTGTCTGCTTTTCTCTCTGTCTGCCTGCCTCTCTGCCTGCCTGCCTGTCTGTCTATCTGTCTGTCTCTCTGTCTGTCTGCCTGCCTGCCTGTCTGTCTCTCTGCCTGTCTCTCTGTCTGTCTGCATGCCTGCCTGCCTGCCTGTCTTTCTGTCTGCCTGCCTGCTTCTCTGCCTGCCTGTCTTTCTGTCTCTCTGTCTGTCTGCATGCCTGTCTGTCTGTCTGTATCTCTGTCTTCCTGCCTGCCTCTCTGCCTGCCTGCCTGTCTGTCTGCTATCTGTCTGTCTGTCTGCATGCCTGTCTGCCTGCCTACCTGCCTGTCTGTCTGTCTGCCAGTTTGTCTGGGAGGGCGGAAGCAAACACTCTCGTTAGTTGATACACTACAAACACCACTGTCTGTCCCTCTGACTTTCTGTCCGTCTGTCTGTCTGTCTGTCTGTCTGCTTGTTTGTCTTTTTTACTATCTGTGTGTCAGTCTGGGTGGCTGGGAGAGGCAAATACACTCGTTAGTGGATACACAAAATACACCCGTTTTGCCTGTCTGACTGTCCTTTCCGTCTGGTGTCTGTCTCTTCGTCTGTCTGTCTGCCTGTCTGCCTGCCTGCCTGTGTCTGTGTGTCTGTTTGTGTGTCTGTCAGAGCCTCTTGTTGTTTTACAGAGAGAGACATAGACAGAGACAGAGAGACAGAGACAGAGACAGAAAAACTGAGAGAGAAGGAGGGAGGGAGGAAGAGAGAGAGAGAGAGAGAGAGAGAGAGAGAGAGAGAGAGAGAGAGAGGAGTGTGTGTGTGTGTGTGTGTGTGTGTGAAAGAGAAACATAGAGAGAAAGACAGACAGACAGACAGACAGAGACAGGAAGACAAACATGCCGAGAAACACAGATAGAGAAACATTCACACCAAGCGACAGACAGACAAACAGGCAGGCAGATCGATCAGCCACCCAACAGACAGACAGACAGACAGACAGACAGAATTGTAGCAATTGTAATCTGCAGTTACTTAGTTTTTGAAGAAAATAATGCATGCGCTAAGTGGTATTTCAAGTATCTTTGGAAGCTAAGCCAAGTTCTTACCCAGAGAAGGAAAATTGTAAATTGTCACGAAGTTCTTGTTTTCATAATCTATATCATTGATCATGTTTTCAACCACATCCTGTTTCCCTTAATTCAAAATTCGTTTTTTAAAATCACAATAAAGTATATTTAAGTGTACTAAGAAAAAAGGTAGATCGTTTATCTATTTCACAATCACCGAGGTTATTGAGGATGTTGCTCTTTATACATGATACATGAAAGGTGATTTAGTTTTCAATGAATGCCTAACCATCCAGTCTCCAATAAAACTATATACAATACAGTTTGTTGTGTTTGAGAATGAAACAGTTGCATAAAACACTGTTATCATTCACTAGACACGACGTTTTTCATATTCCTTTTAACTTCAGGCTCTGCTAGACACAGATGGCTGCTATCACCAACAAGATTAAAAAATAAAACACCTGAAGGAGAGTTTTTCCAAATATTTATTAATAATGGCAAACAGTATTATCAAAGAAACATTTTTTTCTTAAATTCAATGAATATTCTGTTTTTAAAAAAGAAAAGAAAAACCAAACACATGTAATGCTACTTAGGTAAGAGTAATTTCCCAAAGTCGCAATCTCACCTGTTATAAGCTATTTAGTGGTGTCTGTAATCCTATGATTGTTTTTTCCATCAGAGTAATATTATTAACTAAATGATTCAAGAACACAGAGGGGACATCAGACCTTTGTGTCTACCACTGATGATCCCCTTTAAATTGACATTTAAACAAAAATGGTGATATCACAATACTCTTAAAAACTGCCAGCTGTGTTAAACAAACAGGGAACACCATTTACTTACCATTTACAAGATTCAGCGCTATATAAATTCCATACATTATTATTATTATTATTATTACTTCTAGAGAGAACTCAAAATCAACTGCTGCCCTCAATATGTTGGTCCATAGAAAAACCGAGGCCTCTGACCCCTCGTTCCTCAACTATCGCATAGGTACTGGGAAAACCTTTATCTTATCCTCACAATTAGACGTTTTATGCTATTTTTATACAGTATGTTAAATTGTTTCAGAAAACGTGTTCCCCACTCTCCATCTTGTACTGTTTAAAAGTAATCATAGAACAGCTTTATAAATGACTGAAAGAATCATGTTTCGCCAGTCTCCTCTCCTTCGCTGCTTTAACTGCCCTGTCCCCAAAGAGGGCAGGTGCCCATTTACAGCTGGGTGAACTGGGGAACTGCACTGAAGCCAAGGGCACGAACAGTCACCCATTCACAAGGCAAACAGGCTCCACGCTGCCTAACCTTCGCTTGGGAAGAACAAGTGCTCTGGCCAATGGGAACATTGGGAGAATACTGCATTTGAAATGAAACCAGCAACAGAAACAGTCTGCACTTGCCTCTTTGTAATTTTTGAGGATAAGTTTGTTCAAACAGACATATTGATCAAGAGTAAACGTCTCTTTTCATCGCAAAATTATTCTCTGTACTGTTAATCATGCCTTAAAATCATTTAACTTATTCTATTCATGAGAGAGGGAGAGAAGACATAGAAGGGTAAAACATAATGCATATTAAGGAAATGGAAATGGGAAAGAAGACAAAAGAACAGAGAGGACAAAGCATGCCCATGGGGTGAGATGAGAGTCCACAGAAGGAGAAAAGTGGGTCATTTTTAATTAGATGAATACTCCAAAACTGTCTAGTTTGAAGCTAGATTCAATGACCGGTCGACCACTGAGTGACATCAAAAGGAGCTTACAAAACACTCTTATATTGCATTACCATCATCTTGGTCAAAATAAAGTTTCTTTTTTTTCTTTTTCGCTAACAATACATCTTTCTACTCATCTATCTATTTGCTCGTCTGTATTCCTATTTTTTGCCAATTTTCATGATCATTTTTAGATTTGGATCAATCGAGCAAAAATATCCCAAAACAGTGCATTAAATAAGCTTTCAACTGCAAGTGTGCTTGGGAAAGAATAGATTAGTGAAATGCAAAACGAAGAAGTGAAAAGGATCAATGTCGCATGTAAATTAGCTCAACCTATAAATTGTTAAAAAGACACGTGTTTCATGGAAAGAACTCCTATTTGAAATGGAAAATCAGCCAGAGACAAAAGAGACTTTTGGACAGAAAATCTTTAAACAGAATATCATTTGCATTTTACACCAAGGAATTATCATCTAAACCCAACAAACTTGGCGATAACCATAATTATTCCAGCGAGACAAAGTGCCTGATGTTCGCCTGTTGTCAAGAAAGTGCACAATGGAAGGATAACGAACATTCCAAACCACATGTGTGTTATTTCTTTAATTATTTATTTATTTATTTTATTCTTTTATATCGAGGATAATGGAATAAGCACTTATGTGCTTTTTACATCAAGTCCCCGTGTGTATGAGGATTTGTGAATTCTGTCATCTGTTCCCACCGATGCACAATGGCCTACTCTTACGAAAAGCGGAACAGGATTTAACGTGTGCGCAAGATGTTCTGTGTGTGTGCGTGCGTGTGCGTGTGTATGTGATATATTGAATTTAGTAGTTTTATTGTTGTTCGTATGGCTATTTATGACGTTGTTATTGTTAGATAGCAGGCAGTGTGACATTTGGACCAATTAGATTGTTAAACGAAATGAAATAAGCTCAAAGATGGGACTATGTACAGTTATAAAATTTTGTTTTTTAAGTCACACACACACACACACACACACACACACACACACACACACACACACACACACACACAAGTGCTCTCTTTCAATCTCCTCCTCTACTTTTGTGTGTGTGTGTGTGTGTATTCAAGTAGTTCTGTTGGCAGCGGCGATTTGTGTGTGTGCATGTGTGGGTACGTGCGCGCGCGCGCGCGTGTGTATATGTGTGTACGCGCACGCGCGTTGTTTTTGTCGTTTTTGCCGTTAGGCGTATTACAAGACCAAATGGAGTGAAAACAAGTACACGTATGGCTATGGCTATAAATACTTGTGCCAAAACATGATTATTTCTAGCAAAGCAGTTCGCAAAGGACAACAACACTTGTCCAGCGTGGCTTTTTCACGCCTTCACAGCACCAGAAGCCTGCCACTTGTTCAAATCTACCTCAGACAGCTGATCATCCATTTTTGCCCCCCACTGAAGACACACTGAAAGAATCATGATGGAAAGAAAACATACAGGCGAGACACAGAGACAGAGACAGGTTGAGTCAACATCCTGTTATCCCACAGCAGGAAAAATAAAGCAAAGCGAAACACGCGAGTGAATCCCTGGAGGTAAGGGCAGGATGCGGGGTGCGTGCAGTGCAGTGCAGTGCAGTGCAGTGTGCGTGTTGGATAGGGGGGGGGGGATGTCTTTTTCCACACTTGTGGCAAATACAATTTTGGTTGGTTTCTTTCTTTCTTTTCTATTTTTCAGGAAGCAGGAAAATCCACAGTAATGAAAAAAAGGTTAGGCAATGTCTACACACCAAGTACAAGTAGACATGGCGTCTTCTAGGATTCTGTTGGTTTAAATAGATTTCTCATTCAGAAAACATGAATATTATACATATATAAATTGAGAGCAATAACAAACAAATAGGTTATGGCATGCGCGAAACATTTTATTTGTCTCACTGAATTCGGCAGCTAATGAGCATTTGTAGTAAATCAACGTAGCATGAAGGTAGTGTTTTCCAAAACGCCATTTTAGATCAGACATTTGAGAACAACGTTTGCCCCAAGTTGCAACTATGCTCATAGAGAAAGAAGACAAAGAAAAGGAAATTTTTAAAAAAACACAAAAAACACCTACAGCAACAAAACCACAAACAAAACATCAAGAACAAAAAAAAACAAAAACAAAAAAACCTAGCATTTGTGAGGGGAGAAAAACAAAGAAACTTGGGAAGAATCGATTGTTCCATAAAGATTCTGTTGCTCTTTCACTAACTACTCAGGAAAGTGCACAGCTAACTGTACTGTATAATGATTATACAATCCTCATTACTTCTGTCCAATCCTGTATGTCATGTCTGATTCTTTTGAAAATTGGGTCACTGCTGGTGTCTGGTGACATGGAACTATCGATATTTTTAAAAATAAAAAAACATATATGTATGCATACATAACAGGCCTTTTTACACTAGAGAAGCGGTTGTAGATAGATATCTTAAAAGGATAAACTATCTATACTTTTGATAAAAAGGCATATATGTATGCATACATAACATGCTTTTTTACACTAGAGAAGCGGTTGTAGACAGATATCTTAAAAGGAATAACTATCTATAATTTTGATGAATGAACTATGAAGTTGTATGCTGTGGACTGTATACTATGGACATTGCAGGTAATGTAACTATTTATGTGACTTCAGGGGGATTGAAGATATGTCAACAGACACTAATGACAATAGTGGAAGGAATTCATACAGCGCTACATCACAGTACAGGACATCGCGGGTCAAACCATCTTGTGGTGGAAGCACTTTCACCATCCACCTGAGCAGATACTAGTATACAAAATATAGAGGTCCACATATTTATGTTTTCTTTCATACCTCTCCCCCCACATACATATACACACACTCACACTCACACATTCACATAATCAAAAACAATTTCATTACATATATCTGCCAGTCAAAGGGTGTGAATTACAAAAGAAACAAAAGCTGAACAAGTATAACATGAACGGTAAGAAAAGGAAAACAAAATATACTCCCAAACCCCCAGCAAATTAAGAAACGAATATATACAAATATTGATATCCCAAAATCCACACAAACAATCCAGAACGATTGAAGAATAGGCATTTGTCTCATAGTAATGTGCACAACACTAAGACCAGAAATTTCTGAACAAAAGCAAACACACAAAGAAACAACTAGGTAAAACACTAAACAAAACACAAACCATAAGCAAACAGTCAAACAAATCAACAAATAGGTTTTGCGTCCTTTTAACGGAATGCATTTCTGCATACGTAACCCACCTTGTTTACTTCAAAAAGCGGTCGCAGACAGCTGTCTTAAAAGGATGAACAACTTGCTTGTTTTGAGACAGAGAACAAAAAAAGAAAAGCATCCAAACAAACTTAGATAGAAGGTTAAAGTGAACGAACAAGCAGGGGATGTTTTTTCACGACATGCAGTGTCAGGATGTCAAGAGAAACACGCACGATCGAGTCCTTGGAGAATAAAGAGAACTACGTCTTATGGGGACGGGATAGCTCAGTGGTCAGAGCATTCGCTTTCCCCCAGGTAAGGTTAAGCAGCATCGAGCGTGGTTACCATTTGGATGGGAGACCATTTGCGCGTCTAGCGTACAGTCCCCCAGTTCAACCAGCTGTAAATGGGTACCTGCCTCTTTAGGGTCAGGAAAGTTAAGGCATCGATGGAGAGGAGAAGGGCGCCGCTCTCAATATGCTGGCTCTTTGAGAAGTTGAGGTCTCTGATACCTAACCCCCCCCCCCTTCCCCCCACCCCCCCACGACCACGTCGGTTATAGGACAGCTTGACCCATTTTACGTTTTATGGGACTAGATATCTCAGTGGTCAGAGCATTCCCAGCGTTGAGCGTGGTCGACTTACGAATTTGTGATCATTCGTATTCCTGGGCTTGAGTACAGACTCAAAGTTGACATACCCGTAAATGGCTACTTGCTCTCTTGAGGGTCAGGGAAAGTAAAACAGCGAGGGAGAGGAGATGGGCGCCGCCCTCAATATGCTGGCCCCTGGAGAAGCTGCGGTCACTGACACCTCGCTCCCCAGCGACCTTATAGGCTATGGGACACCTTTACCTTAGGTTTAAAAAAAAGTTTTACATTGTATGTTAGATACAGTTTCGATATCTGCAGTAGTTTTAGCCTAGCTCTTATAAGAGCTTATAGGATCATTCCTTGAGTGATTCTTTTCAAAGCAGCTTGTGTTTAGTTATATGGGAAAGATAAAAAAACGCTAAATAATCAAAACTTCAAAACCCTTTGATTCTAAGAACCAAGTTGAATTTTAGCTGTTTGGGTTTTGTTATGTGTGCAGCTGCCTTCTTGTGTATGAACACGTAACTATAACATGTATTTATTACGTTGTTTTATTGGTGTATATTTACATGTTTCATTTTGCTCTCTAGATTCTGTTGTAGTTTGTTTGGTGCTGTTTTCATTGGTTTGCATTTTCCCCCGATTGTTTTCCGATTTGCGTTTTGCTTTCTTAAAAGTTTATGTCTTTCTGACAACATGTTTGTGAGGAAATAATTAAGGGAAGATAGGCTGTGTGTGTGTGTGTGTTTGCGCGCGCGTGTTTGTGTATGTGTGTTTGTGCGCGCGCAAGTGCATATGTGTGTATGTATGTGTATGTGTGTGTATGTCTGTGTTGTGTTTGTACATGTGCGATATGTTATTCTCTTATATTTTGCGTCTGCACATGTGCATGGTATTGCGTGTGCATGATAACTTGTTAAATATGTAACGGATATTAGGAGAGAAAAATTTTGGACTTTTTAATCACCAGATTTCTGCTTCAATCTTGTTTTACACCACACATTATGTGGCTTGTGTCTTTATTTTTTTCATGTATTAACACAACAGTTTCGACCTTTTCGGTAAATATCATTAGAAGTACACAGTCGCAGATTGCTCAGAAATCTATTCAGCATTCGGCATCGTACCTTGCATTGTAAACATGTCAGACACTGTATCTCCAAATAATCCACAGCGCAGTGAAAACCCCAACAATCACCAATACCACGCACTTTCTAATCCCATGCAACGAATTTACACTTGAGCTTCAAAGGCGATTTTCTTTCTGATTCCATCGTTATTTCTTTTAAGAAAATCAGTAAACAAAAGGTGTGTGTGTGTGTGTGTGTTATAAAAAGAAGAGCGAACAATCTGACTAACGAAGCGTAACATGAATCACAAGAAATAAACACAAAATATAACATTAATGCACGCGCTTTAGAATAACCCCCCCCCCCCACCACTTACAGGAATATTAACATCACAATAAGCCCTCGAATAAACAGCTAAGAAAAATCGGATAAAAAACAACATTTGGCTAATGAAAGTATAACTAACACTCAGACGCAATTAAACACTCAAAGAAGCAGGCAAGTGAACTAAAACAAAGAAAGTGTGCAGGTAAACGAACGAACAAACATCATTTGCCAGTGTGTGCACATTGTAGGTCTGCAGCCACTAGAATCCTTTATTTTTACTTTATCTTATATTATTTATTCTTTTATATCGAGGATAATGGAATAAGCACTCATGTGCTTTTTTTTTAAAATCCAATCCCCGTGTGTATGCGGTTTTGTAAATTATGTCATCTGTTCCCACCGGCACACAATGGCCTACTCTTACGAAAAGCAGAACAGGATGTAACTTGTGCGCAAGATGTACTGCGTGCGTTCGCACACGGAGCCTCGGTTTATTGTCTTTATCCGAAAGACTTTAAAGCCAGATAGGCGGTCATGTACACAGTGATTTGTGTGACAGGAAATAATAATAATAATAATAATAATAATAATAATAATAATAATAATAATAATAATACATGGAATTTATACAGCACTATATCTTGCAAAAACAAATCAAAGCGCTCTCATTCATCCTAGTCTTTCACATGCAGCCAGTTACAATTAATAGATTTTTACAAATTCAAATGTAAACACACACACGCGCACAATTAACAGTTTTTTTACAAATACAAATGTAAAGACACACGCGCGCACGCCCCCCCCCCCCCCCCCCCACACACACACAAGCAAGAAAAGGGGAGAAAAGAGAGGTACACGTTGGGGATAGCTGTCACGACATAAACTATCCACACGTAGAGAGAAGTGGAAACACGCACAGTTGATTCCGTGGAGATCTTCTGCCCTGGTTCTCGATGTCTAGAGCACTTTGAACACAAGGAGAAAGTTGTTAGTATTCTTTCCTCGAGCATTGCTGTGAACGTCGCTGTAATGTTTTGGGTTTTTTTGTTGTTGAAAACAAATCTTTGGTTTTGTTAGATAGAAAAGTAAACTGGGAATGTATATCACATCAACATGCAATAGAAACAAACAAGCATACAAAAAGACAAACAGACACATAACTGATAATTTGGGGCAGGGAAAAAACGTTGATTGGTGGTGGTGGTGGTGGTGGTGGCGGTGTGTGTGTGGGGGGGGGGGAGGGGTTATTCCGTTAACTTTGCAGCTGCCTTCTTGCAATATAGTTTGAGTTTCTTCGCTGTTTAATTTGTTTATTTATTTGATTTTAATCGACTTATACATTTGTTTAGTTGCTTGTTATCTTGTTTCTATTGTTTCGTGCTTACTTTCGAACTTTTTTTTTTGTTTGGCATTTTCTTGTAAAGGCTACAACAAAGTTTGCTTTCTTCTTAGTAAAACGTTTGTGCAGGTGATAGTGAAAGGCCAACGACTCTGTGCGTGTGTGTGTGTGTGTGTGTGTGTGTGTGTGTGTGTGTGTGCGCGCGCGCGCGTGCGTGCTTGCGTGGGTGCACGCGTGTGTGTGGGTACGTGTGTGTGGGTGCGTGTATGTGGGTGCGCGTGTGTGTGTGTGCGTGTGTGCGTGTGTGTGTGAGAGTGTGTGTGTGAGAGATTCTATCTTAATTGTATGTTGTCTTTACATAATGTAAGTTATTCATCCATTAAAAGACCATTGAAAACTTAAAACAGACTATGAAAATAATACAGATACTATAAAGTTCATTCACAACTCCAGAGAAATTTAAAAAAATCATGCGGCTACTAAAAGTATACATAAAAGTATTATTTCCTTTTCAAAAAGGACAAAGCACGTAAGCAAAAACGAACAAATAAGCTACCCCCGCCCCACCCCACACCCCAGCAAAATACAACCCATGGCAAACACATTGCCTTAAGATATAGTTGTTGTACACTCTAGTTCCGCATGCATAATAACCCTCTTACCACTAAAGTAAACAATCACGCACAGTTAGTTTAGAAGGACAAACGGCCTGTTTGGTGACATGACAGGAAAGAAAAACAAACACACATTTCTTACTAATTAGGAAAGTGACTGGACAAGCTGGAAATGTTTGTCATTGTTAAACGATAGAAAGGAAAAACAAACACACGGCTCTTACTAAGGGAGACGGGATAACCTAGTGGTTAGAACATTGCGCTCGCAATCTGACAACCCGGGTTTGATTCCCGTTCAAGGGGATATATTCCCCTGGAGTTAACATCAGTGCAGACTCCACTCTCCCCGAAAGTCCTTCAGATGAGACTATACACCAAGGTCCCGTGTGCGAACGCACGCAGAACATCGTGCGCACACGTTAAATCCTGTTCCGCTTGTCGTAAGAGTAGGCCATTGTGTGCCGGTGGGAACAGATGACAGAATTTACAAAACCGCATACACACGGGGACTGGATGTAGAAAAGCACATAAGTGCTTATTCCATTATCCTCGATAGAAAAAAAAATACTAAGGAGAAAAGAACAGGCTGGAAATGTTTGTCATTCTTTCAATGACAGGAAAGGAAAACACACACACACACATCTTACTAAAGGATGACAGTGACAGTACAAGCTGGAAATGTTTGTCATTGTCATGGCATACATGCACTGGAGGAGGTCTGTGCAGGGAAGGGACAACAGACACACGCACTACTGACTCCCAGGAGACGTGCAATAGCACTGCACTCTTTCACATGCCCAGTGCAATTCGCTGACGAGACGGTTTTTTTTAACTGGGTCTTGTAAACACTGTTACAATAAGGATGACTCGAGTTTTTGTCTTTTAAAGTATTTTCTTTCTACGTGATTTATTAGATTAGTTTGTTTGTTCATTACTTTCTTGTTTGCCTGTTGATTTGCTGCTGTTTGTGATAATTGTTTCATGGTTTTTTGTTTTGTTTAGTTACTGCTTTTTTGTTTGCTTTTTGTTTGTGTTAGATAAATCTATCTATCTATCTATCTATCTATCTATCTATCTATCTATCTATCTATCTATCTATCTATCTATCTATCTATCTATCCATCCATCCATCCATCCATCCATCCATCCATCCATCCATCCATCCATCCATCCATCCATCTATCTATCTATCTATCTATCTATCTATCTATCTATCTATCTATCTATCTATCTATCTATCTTTCTATCTATCAATCAATCAATCTATCTATCTATCTATCTATCTATCTATCTATCTGTTTGTCTGTCTGTCGGTCGGTCTGTCTGTCTGTCCGTCCATCCATCCATCCATCCATCCATCCATCCATCCATCCATCCATCCATCCATCCATCCATCCATCCATCCATCTATCTATCTATCTATCTATCTATCTATCTATCTATCTATCTATCTATCTATCTATCTATCTATCTATCTAATTCATGGTTTTGCTCGTGTATTTTTTCCTAAGCATAAACAGGAATGTTTCTACTTTTAGGGATAAAGGTTCTTAACTGTACAGTCTCCAATTTATCTCGCAGTTGAGTCAGAAATTTGCAACGCTTTTCACTCCAAAGTAATTAAAGGGTGCTTAATACCAAACAAAATACACACGCATCTTCATCTGATGCAATCAATTAACATACGTATTTCAGAGAAAATCTTTTTCTAAGTGCATCGTACTTGTTGTTAAGATGCAAAAACAAAAGGTGTATTATAAAAGAAAAAACTGAAACATCTGACCAAGAAAACAAGACAGAAATAACAAGAAAGACGATTCATAACACATATTCAAAAGCCTTGGAAGTTAAAAAATGCCAAGATAAAATCAACATTACAAAAAGGCTAAACAATTCACCAAGACAGGACGAAGAAATTTGGCTAATGGAAGTATAGCCTACATAGCAGTCAGACACAATCTGTCTAAAAAAACCACACAACCCCAAAACCAAACTAAGCAAAGACACAAGCAAGTGCACAAAAAGAAACGATACAACAACAAAATAAACAAACAGAAAAAAATAAACAAGCACGCGAACAACACTATTTATCTACAAACTCCATTTTTGTCTGCACAACGAGCCTCTCACCCCGGTTTAAGCAATTATCGACATCTATTCTACAAGCATCAACATGACGCTTATTTGGTAAAGAAAACAACACAAAATAAAGTAACAAACAAAAAAAACCCCAAACAAGCGAAAGTTAAACAAGTATAATGAGAGGGTAAACGAGAACGCACAATATCTGAAACAATATATATTGTCAAGATGTGGAGGGGAAAGCCAAACACGCAGAGTTGATTCCCTGGAGAATCTAGACCGCTGTGGTTGATGCCCAGTGCAATTTACACACACGTAGCAGAGTCAGCCTTCTTTCTGTGAACGCTGCCGTGTACCTTACTCAAATGTTTCTTTCTTTTTTTATATTTAAAGCAACTCGTGTTTGGATAAAGTGCAACATGAAAAACAAACTGTTTGTCAAACTGATATGAAACAAAGATAAACAAACGATCAAAAACAAATTAACCAACAATAAAAAAAAACTTTGGGGCAAAGAAAACATGTTTTCCTTTTCTTCTTTTCACTTTGCAGCTGCCTTCCTTTAGTACATAAAAGGCAACGTTATATATATATATATATATATATATATATATATATATATATATATATATATATATATATATATATATATATATATATATATATATATATATATATGTGTGTGTGTGTGTGTGTGTGTGTGTGCTCAAAAAATATTCTGTTATTTGATTATTTCTTTATTTGTTTGTTAATGTTGTTAATTTCCGTTTTCGGAGCTTTGGATTAGTTTTCAAACTGAGAAGTTTCTACACTTCATATATAAAGTGTTTTAAACACACTGTCTCTAACAAATTGATGTCTACCAGCTGGAAAAAGTAAACACTGATCCGTTCATTGGTGTTGAACACATTATAAGCTTTTAACTCATTATTGCTCTATTGCAATTGTGCACATGTATGATTTTTTACAATCGAAGTTTGCTTCAACCAAATGCTGGGAATAGAATCAGCATTTTGTAGGTCAGTTTGTTTTTGCCAACATGTCAAACACTTCATTCCAGTATAATCACCCAAACAATGAAACGAGACAAAATGGTTGCACGTACCTTTTAATCTCACTTAACAAAGTAACATGAAGAGTCCGATGAGATAATACATTCTGAATCGATTGCTATTTCCTCAAGATATGAATCAACATCAGGTTTGCGTTAGAAAAGAAGAAAGAAACATAATTATAACGAAAATGTATGCTATAAATCAAGAGAAACTGGTAAAATGTACGCAAAAAGCCTTTCAAAATTAAAAAAACCCCAACAACACCAGTATACGCGAATGCTAAAATCACAAATAAAAACTGAACAAACAATCAAGAGAAAATGGACACAAACATTGGGCTAATGGAAGTGGACGTAGCATTTAGATGCAATTCCTTCAAAATAAATCCAAAGAAGCATGTAAACAAATCAAGCAGACAAACAAACACATAAATAAAAACGTAAACCAAACGAACAAATGAACAAACAAAATATGCATAGATTTCCCCACTTTTTCCTTGGCATGTATAGTTCTGTAGGCCTAACGAGCCTTTCACACCAGATAAACAGTTACAGTGACTTTCGCATTACACAGTGGCCAGAGCCTGTTGTTACAGGCTGGAAGGTCACAAGCTCGAATCACATAAGAACTATGGCGAGTGTTTAGACCCCCTGCCGGCCCCTACCCAGAGATACTTGTGAGGGCTCATCGGCAAAATTAGAATCACACAGTCGAGCTTCATCTACATTGCTGGTTTGACTTTGAGAGGGTTGCTCAAATTACCTGACCAACACTACAGAGTTCTGTATCTCTCAGGCCGGGAGGTATTATAAAAGGAGGTGTGGTGTAGTGTACAGTCCTGTACCATAGTGTTAAAGCAGGTACAATGCCTTCATCCTGATCACCAATGGTCATCATGCAATAAATGATTGTCACTGATTCGGTAGCTCTGCCTGGCTGTTCTGGTCTCACGGTAGCCTAGGTTCTCATTTGGCATTCACTTCTGTGCCTGTATGGTGGACTTGTGGGAAAGCTTTCAATGTTAGAGGCTCGTGAAAGAGGGTGGTTTGGAGGGCGTGTGGAGATATCCCCCTCAGGTCAGCATCTCACTCAGTTTAGCAGACTCCACTCTCCCCAAAAGTCCTTCGGATGAGACTATAAACCGATGCCCCGTGTGCGAACGCACGCAGAACATCTTGCGCACACGTTAAATCCTGTTCCGCTTTTCGTAAGAGTAGGCCATGGTGTGTCGGTGGGAACGGATGACAGAATTTACAAAACTGCATGCACACGGGGACTGGATGTAAAAAGGCACATAAATGCTTATTCCATTATCCTCGATAAAAAAAAAAGCTCGGTGACTAAGCTATAACTGTCGTCATTAGGGGGCTTAGTAAGTGGTGTCGGGCGCATGTTAGCCTTGTCAACGGAAGTTACCATTGAACACTTACCAAAGTGACCAATCCGCAATGCAGGTCCTCTCGTGCCGGTAGCCTCATGGCGGCCTAGCATTGTTAGACTCCCTGTGGGCTTTTGACCCTGCGAATGCGGGGAAAATAAACCTAGGTATGGCTTCGATGGAGAAATGGAGAGAAGTAGCGTAGAAACAATGGGGTAGAAATGTGAGAGCAGATGAAAGAAACCTCCCTCCTCCCCCATCCCTGCTTTTAAGTGACAGGAAAGGGGAAAAAAATCAAGCATATCTTGCGAGAGGCTAACATTCAAGGGGAAACGCAAGGGATGTTTGTCACGACACACACACACAGACAGAATGTGGAGAGACAGAGAAACACGCACATCTTCTCTTTCTTCTTTTTCGACGTCTCTGTCGTTGTCCAACGCTCAGATAGAAAATCCTGAGGCCCTGACAAATGCCACCGTGTGCTAAAGGCTCTCCAGGGGTCCGAAGAGCTTGTCCCTCATCGGCAGCAGGTCAGTAGGCCAGATATCGGCCCTCAGGTTTTGGTGTTTTGGACAGGTCTGGAGGAAGTGTTTCACTGTCATGAGAGAAGTGCCACAGAAACACACACACACACACACACACACACACACACACACACACACACACACACACACACACACACACACACCACACACACACACATTAAAATGCTGATTTCCAGGAGAAGTGACAGCGTTGCTTCTCAAGCTCATTGCAACCTTGTACGCATTGAGTATTTCTGTCTTTTTGTTGCTTGCTTATTTGATAGTCTGTATTGATGGATTGGTTGATCATCGTTACTGACAATCTTTATATCCAAGGGTCACAGATGAGTGCTAAGGATTTTGCTCCTAATAGGGACTATTACAAAGTGAGAGAGAGAGAGGTAGAGAGAGAGAGAAAGAGAGAGGAGAGAGAGAGATGAGAGAGTCGAGAGAGAGAGATGAGAGAGAGAGAGAAGGTGAGAAGAGAGAGAGGATGAGGAGAGAGAGAGAGAGAGAAAAGCAGGCAGGCAGGCAGACAAACACAAAGACACTCACAGAGAGAGAGAGAGAGAGAGAGAGAGAGAGAGAAGAGAGATGTGAGAGAGAGGAGAGGACGAGAAGAGAGGATGAGGGTGGAGAGAGGAGAGAGATGAGAGAGAACAAAACACAGAGACACAAACGCAGAACAGACAGACAGGCAGACAAGACAGACAGACAGACAAAGACACAGAGGGAGACAGAGATAGACAAACATAAAGGCAGTCAGACAGTGAGACAGAGGTAGACAGACATAAAGACAGTCAGACAGATAGACAGAGACAGACAAACATAAAGACAGTCAGACAGAGAGCCAGAGATAGACAGACAAACATAAAGACAGTCACACAGAGAGACAAAGACAAGACAGACAGACAAACATAAAGACAGTTAGACAGAGAGACAGAGACAAGACAGACAGACAAACATAAAGACAGTCAGACAGAGAGACAGAGACAAGCCAGACAGACAAACATAAAGACAGCAATGCGACCCCCAAAATGCCCAATGATACAAAAACCAAGCCAACAAGAAGAAGAAAAAGGAACCTGTGAGAGCTCCTTTGAACATCGTGCAAACGCTGTCTTCTGAAGAACCGTAGCCCTTTGGTTAGAAGCAAAACAAAGAAACTGGCTCTGAATATCAAATTAACAAGAAAGAAAGACAAGCAAAATATACAGTGAACAACAAAACCCCAGACAAACAACAAAAGTTTGGTTCCTGCAGCAAAGTTGATTTGTCGTGGTGTCTGATTTGGTTAACTTTTGCAACTGTCTTCTTGCGTTCACATAAACAAAATGCAATTTATATACAGGCACAATTTACTTCTTTTTTTGTTTGTTTGTTTCTTTCTTTAACAATTTACTTTATTTATTTATTTATTTATTTATGTATTTTTCTATTTACCATTTTTTCTATTTGTTTGTTTGTTGCTACTGCTTCCGTTTTGGTTTGTGTTTGCACGTTTGTTTGGTTGGTTGGTTTTTTTTGGGGTGGGGGTGGGGTTCTTGGTTCTTTTCAAAATTGCTTTTGTTTTCTCTCTCTGAACTAAAAACACCAAACAAGTTTGTATTCATCTTGGTAAAGTCTTTGTATAGGTGACAGGGATATATGGACTCCTGTCAGTGTGCGTGTGCGTGTGCGTGTGTGCGTGTGTGGTGTGTGTGTGTGTGTGTGTGCGAGTGTGTGCAATCATGCGTGTTCACATGGCGATGTACGAGTGTGTACTAGGTGAAGACATGGGTGATTTGGTGAACACACACACGCACACGCAAACAAACACACACACACACACACACACATACACACACGCACACGCACACATACGCACACACACACACACAAACACAAACACAAACACAAGATCAACATTACCAGAATTTGCATATTAGCTCGTAAAATATCTAACTTTTAAGGTACAACTCTGGCACTTGTTATGCGAGGAAAAAAATTAACCTGTCTCTCAAAATATTGTGAGAATAAAAAAAATAACAACTTTCCTGTAAGTTAACTTAACTCCGAAGAATTACAGGAAATCTGGGTCATTCCAAGAGGGCGACCTTGGCAATTTCCAGGGAGGAGGAAAACACTCAGGGAAATTGGAGGGGAAGCGAGAGAGTGGCAGGGAAAGGCCAAGGACCTGGAGAATAACATGCACTGCTGTGAAACGAGGAGAAGGGAGAAACAAGAAATTGTCGCTTCTGTTCGGAAGCTTCCTCAGTCGTGCCCAGCAGAATTGTGGGTTTATATATATGTCTGTCTGTCTGTCTGGCTGTCTATCTATCTATCTATCTATCTATCTATCTATCTATCTATCTATCTATCTATCTATCTATCTATCTATCTATCTCTCTATCTATCCATCTATCTATCTATCTATCTATCTATCTATCTATCTATCTATCTATCTCTCTCTCTCTCTCTATCTATCTATCTATCTCTATATCTCTCTATCTCTCTCTCTATCTATCTATCTATCTATCTACCTACCTACCTACCTATCTATCTATCTATCTATCTATCTATCTATCTATCTATCTATCTATATGTATATATAAATAACCACAGCAAGAGGGACCTTTCCATGAAGTGACTATTTCAGTTTCCATCAAAAAAGTTTATTCTTATTTGCTTATGCATTGTTAAGAAATGACATATACTAATCAACAAACCAGTAGGCACACACAAGCACCTCAAGAATCTAAACAGTGCACCTGAGCAGCATTCTTCACAAATTAAAAACAAAAGGAACCCTAATTGCCGAGTAACAAAGATACAAATGAAGACACTTTGTCTTTCTTTGCTGACAATTTCACCAAGAAAATATTCTGGTATGCACTGGTCGTAAAATAATATCTGCCCTCTACATTTTAAAGAAGAATTTGTCTATACAGTCAAAAACAGAAGAATAAAATCAGGAGGCAAAAATAGAAAAAAGTATCTTCGTGTACAAAAAGAGAATGAACTGCTCTGGTTTCTGGCTATGACGGAAAGACAAAAAACTTGTTCGAGCAAGGAAGAAGAGGAGTGCAAAAATAAGACGACATGCATTGTTGCAGTGTACAGAAAGCAAGACACATCCCGAGGGTAAAAAAAACCCGTGTGGTTTTACCTCTCTAAGAGTCAGCAGTCATCACGGGAAAGTTTTTTTTACAAAAAAGAGGGTAGCAAACAGAGCAGCAATGGAAAAAAGATGAAGCAAAAACAAAACCAAATAAAAACAAACACCTCTCCCAAGTCAAAGAATGTAAAGAGCTTCAGTGGGATAGTGGCTTTTCATTACTGATTACCAAGACCTGTTGAGATTTTTTAAGGGCCGATCCCACAAAAATGGAAACAAAGATTCCCACAAAAATGCAAACAAAGATTCCCACAAAAATGCAAACAAAGATTCCCACAAAAATGCAAACAAAGATTCCCACAAAAATTAAAACAAAAAAATCCACTCAAAGGGAAGCAAGCCAATCAAGTAACCCCTGAACTTCAAACCACCCTGCATTGATACTAACTGGACTATTGTGATCGTTTAGTTTGTATAACAGTTATGATACTATAATACTATGTTACGACTACCAGGCGGGTTATTTGCCTATATTCTGACATGAAAATTAAGCACTCTATCATGGTGTGACCATACTCCAGCATCTACCCTCTCTCGTTCTTGGACACAGAGAGTTTCTGTAAAGTTCCTCAACACCTTGATTGACTGCTGAAAGATGCACCCTGCTGCCCCACCAACTCCTTAAGTACCTGAATAAGAAGTCAGTTAGTTGAACTAAAAACGACAATTTGACAATCGGTTTGTTTTTGTAAGCAAGCTGTTTGCAGTTTAGAACCTAGTTATGTGCCATATGGAAACTGTTTATAACTTAGATTTATGTTCCTTTTACAGAAGCTGTTTTATAACTTACAATCGTATGGTTTCGGGACACAAGTTGTTCACAATTTACAGCCATTTTACTTTTAGACAAGTTGTTCACAATTTACAGCCATTTTGCTTGTAGACAAGTTGTTCACAATTTGAAACCATTTTGCCTTAAGATAAGTTGTTTGTAACTGACATTTACTTTGCCTTTAGATACTAAGTCACAATCATTGTGCCCTCTGAAGTGACAGTCTGGTTATCTATAATATAGCAATATACCTTTTAAAAAAAAGCAGCCTTGAACACAAAGTTCCTCAAGTAGTATGTACTCACAGTCTCACAGTGACTTACCACGAATGGTGAGTGAGACAGAATGCACATTCTGAGAGAACATCACCATGTTAAGCTGGGGAACCCCTTTAAAACATATTATCAACTTTCTTTAAACAAGACACCCTAAAATAACAATCTTTTTGCTGTTGAAAATTGTGTTCACAAAAGACATAAAAAGGTCAGAAGTGGATAAACTTCCAAACATCTTTTCACACCTAACAACAACAAAAAGAACAGAATACGGGCATCACTTCACAACTATTCAAAAGTGAAGTTCAACATTTTCCAACAAGAAATACAAAAAAGGACAATAGAACGGAAATATAAAACCGATAGAAAAATAGTTTGACATGCAATAATGGAAGCTGGGACCCAGAACAAAAACCAGCACATGAATCCCTGGAGAGAAGAGAAGCTTGTTTTGTTTCCTGTGGCGCAGAGTGCATGCTGTGTGGTTTTACAGCTTCTTGCCAAAGGAACGCATTGTTGAGGTGTTTTGTCAGACAGCAAGGAATTCCCAGTGACCAGAAAAGGTTAGGCCATGATCACACCAAAGACAAGTGACAGAAACAGCAAAGTGCCATGAAACAATGAC
Organism: Rapana venosa; assembly: GCA_028751875.1. NCBI lineage: Eukaryota > Metazoa > Mollusca > Gastropoda > Neogastropoda > Muricidae > Rapana > Rapana venosa. Next base: position 17,363,358 of record CM054136.1, on the reverse strand, counting down.
AGCAAGACTTGAGATTTAAAAAAAGACAGACTTGGTTATTCTTTGTGAGATAACTTAGATTAAAGCAAAAGGCATTCATAGCAAGCAAGACGTGAAATGTTACAATGCAATACTTAGCATGTCATGTCAACATGGGGACGGGATAGCCTAGTGGTTAGAACACTGTGATCGCAATCTGACGCGGGGACTGGATGTAAAAAAGCACATAAGTGCTTATTCCATTATCCTCGATATAAAGATTAAATAAATAGCTAAAAAAAAAGGAAAGCTGCATGTCTCAGCTAAAGATTCTTCAAGCAAACGAGAACAGCCCCGGTCGGTGAATATTTGATTGTCGACTGTTTTGTTTTAAAGTGGCGGGTCTTGTTAAAGTTTTTGTCAACAGCTGTCGTTTCCCCCAAAAAGAGGGCAAGCATATTTTTTACTTGCTTGTATGCAAATAAAGCATTAAAATATGAATTAATGTTTGTTTTCAAAGTAAAACAACAGTAACGACAACAACAACAGCATCAAAACTGCACATTTTGGCTTATCATTGGCTTCAACTAAAATAGTATGCAAAGCCTTTGAATAAAGTGTAAAGCGACTTCCCGTGTGAGAATATACACACAGTATCCTGCACACACATGAAAAAACCGAAACTTCTTTTAGCTATGGCCAGTAGGCCGTGGTTATCGGTAACACGGACATTTTCAGCACACATTTTGTTAGCTTAGAGAGAGATAAGTGGCACGAGGCTCCACTTGCTTAAAAGTTATTGTCTAAAGATTCTCCACATTGCTCCAATAACTATGCACAAAGTTATGGAGAAGAGAAAAGGATTCTAGCTATCTATCTGTCCCGTAGTCTGACGACCGTGGGGGCACCCTCAAAGACTCAACAACCAGTTCCCTCCATTCCTCTCTCTGTTCTGCCTTTCTCAGGGATTTGTTGAGTTCTAGGCCTGTCCATTCGCTGATGTTATCCTCCCAGCTCTTCCTTGGTCTGCCTCTTCTTCTTCCTCCTTGGACAGTGCCTTGTAAAACTGTCTTTGCAAGTCCTTTGGATCTTGTGACATGCCCATACCATTTAAATTTACGTTTTTTCACGATCGTTAGAAGGTTCTCATAGGGTCCAATGGTTTGCTGGATTCTGCAATGCACGCTTTCGTTGCTTATGTGGTCTTTGTAGAAGATGCCAAGGAGTCTCCGAAAGCATCTCATCTCCACCGCCTGTACTCTTCTCTCCAAATCTGCAGTCAGGGTCCATGATTCACAGGCATACAGAAATATGGATATGACAAGGGAGCGCATTAGTCTGATCTTGGAGATAAGTGAGATATTTTTATCTCTCCAGATGGTGTTTAGTTTTAACAAAGCTATTATTGTCTGTGCAGTCCTGCATACTACTTCTGGCTTGGATCCCTGGTCTGATACA
>CM054136.1:17331942-17356942 GCA_028751875.1 Rapana venosa | reverse complement strand
TTCCTCTTTTCGTAAGAGTAGGCCATTGTATGCCGGTGGGAACAGATGACAGAATTTACAAAACCGCATTAACACGGGGACTAGATGTAAAAAAGCACATGAGCGCTTATTCCATTATCTTCGATATAAAAAAACCAACCCAAAACCCACAAACACAGAACAAAAATGCATGTTTCTTTCCCTGTATATGCAAGCAGCCATCAGTCATTGTTGATGTTGTTGTTATTGTTTCGCGTTTCACAGATTAACAACATGGTGATATCGCAAAGTACTCACACTGACTCGCTCATCCCACTAGGATTCACCGTGAAACCTTACGTAAGTACTCCCTGGCTGAAAAGCTTGAGTGTATAAAAAAAACCCAACCCAAAACACCAGCACCACCACATTGTAAAAATGGACTGCAATGGATGTTACTGCACTATTTTAGTGAAGTTGAAGTTTGATAAGGCACTGGTGTCTTGGAATACAGTATGCTCAATCTGGCAATCAGAAGAGGAAAAGATATGGCTGTGTATTCTTAGAGATACCAGGGCACTGTGTTTTGAATTTTGTAAGGAATAAGGCGTTAAAAGCTTGTAAAAATTAAACACCAAAACTGAAGTGTTTTTTTTTATTTTATAAAGTGCCCTTTTACTTCAATAAAACTCAATAGCTTTTAGAAATTTACCACCAAGCTGAAGAGTTTTTCCTAATAAACTATACTTCCATGTCAATAAAATGCAAGTAAAACTGAAAGCATTTGACTACCTCCTCCGAAAAACAAAGACTAAACAGTATATAAACAGAGGAAGCAGGAACACAGGAACCAAAAGAAAGAGAAAGAAAGAAGCAGCAACAGGAGGCAAGAGCTGAACAAACTTGACGGCTGGAAAATATTATATCCTATCATCATAAATCACAGTTATCCATTTTACCTAATGAGTTCGGCTACAAAAATGCATCTCATGGGTAAGGGTAAAGGTGTCCCATAGCCTGTGAGGTCGTAGGGGAGTGAGGCGTCAGAGACCTCAGCTTCTCTAGGGGCCAGTATATTGAGGGCGGTGCCCATCCCCTCTCCCTCGCTGCTTTACCTTCCCTGACCCTAAAGAGGCAGACACCCATTTACAACTGGGTGAACTGTACTGAAACCAAGGTGCGCAGACGGTCACCCATCCACTTGGTAACTAAGCTCGACGCTGCTTAACCTTGGCTGGGGAAAGCGAGTGCTCAGACCACTGAGGTGTCCCGTCCTTCTCATGGGTACAAATGAAAAAGAAAAGTTCCAGTCAAACTTTGTGCATGAGAATCTGTCATGTGCAGCAGGCAGCCAGCCCTACCAAAATATTTGTTAAAGCTAGGAAAATGACACAGGACTGAGTACACTTACTTGACTTTCTTTAAAAACAACTTTTAAAAGAGTCCTTGGGATGTTTTACTGAATTTTTCAGGCAGTATGTCCTAGGTGTTTTTAAGCCCTATTTTTCTACAAGCTGCGAGCTGAATGTATGGTGGACAATTTCATCTGAAGGTCTTGGAGGGAATGGAAGTAGGATGGAGGTCGGAAAAGCCGAATGCTTAGAAAGCTACGCCCGTGATCTGAAGGCTCGAGTTCAACTTCACACCGAAACGCCCGTTCAAGGGTAGTTTGCCCTAGAGTTAACACCTGTGCCCACCCCACTCCCCCCAAAGTCTTTGGAATGAGATTAAAAACCTAGGTCCTGGGTGTACACGCACGCAGAATATCCTGTACACAGTTAAAAAAACCCGTTCCACCTTTTGGAAGAATAGGCTCTTATGTGTCAGCAAGAATGGATAGCAACATTTGGAAAAAGTGTATGCAAAATGGTGTCGTGTTTAGACATCTTCCAGGAAGTTAGAATACAGCTACCTTAATGGTGGGCAAAAATAGTGGTGCACTCAGCATGACGTCACCTGTAAACCTCGGAGCTCTAGCTCGAGAAGTGAACATGAAAAAAACAACAAGAAAAAAACACCTCAGCGAAGTTTCGAACTCACGCCCTTACTGTCTGATCACGAGTCTGGCATCCTCACAGCTAGCCCACCCCTTCTTCCCTCCCCCCTCCACTATTCAGACCAATGAAGCAAAAACTGGAGGCAGTAAAGAAGCAACAAGAGAGCCTGGAATCACAAAGGTTTTCAGGAAAGCTGAGAAAGGATTCGTGCTTCCGTGATTAATGCAATGCCGCTCCTTGCATATTTTCTTCGAAAGCAATGGCCCCTTAGAGAAGCGTAGCTATTTTCATTGGCCCAGCAACAAACATAAACAAAAAACAACAACATAAAATGGGATGAAAACGCTTGACTTTAATTAAGACGTTGATTTGATGAGAGACTGCAGTTCAAAAAGCGTGAGTCTATGTAAATGTTGATTTTGCTTCAGAATTAATGTTGACGTCGTCTGTTTGTGTGGTATTAATCTGATTTATCTCTTGTTGTTTAGCTGTTAATGGGAAATGTTCACATGTGTGTGAATAGCAATGATGAACATGTTGTATTGAAGCTAAAAAAAACCCCAACCAAACGATAAGTAAGTTTTTATTTAAAGAAACTCATTAGGGGAAATCTTCCTCCATCCTAGATTCCACTAGGCTAGAGAAATGTATATACCCACACTGCTAGGCAGTCTATGCAGCCTCCAGTTTTATGCTCGAGAACTGATGATGTGGAGACTTTGCTTTGTTAATCGTTTTATGTAACTTGACAGTAAATTAAACATTGGAAAAAAGCTGGTCAGAGAACAATATATCTAGCAATGGAAACAAGGATCTCTTAATCTGATAATTCACGGATATTACTACAGCTTCTTCACCATCACCTTCAACTATCCCGTATTCTGGTAGACCGTTGTTGCACCATTGAGGATTTTGTAACCAGCTTCCTCTACTCCTTAGTAAACATAAACGATTTTAACTTTATTACTTGTTTCAATGACTGGTATTAGTTGTTTTGTTTTAGAAAGTAGGGAATATAAAAAAAATGTTAAGAGTATTGTTGTTTCCTAAAATATGGGGAAAGTACTTTTAGAAACAGAAATGTACAGTTTGGGCTAGTTACACACAATTTGAATTATATTTTTACATACATCCCCCCACCCCCCAATATTACTGCGAAATTTACTCACAAGCTGCTGCCCACCCCTTACACATTCCCCCCAAATCTCCCTCCCCCCACTTACAGATCAGAAACCATTAACCTTCTCATAACCTCTGGCACACTTCATGGAACCCTGACCTATCCCATTTCAGAAGGAAGAATTTTTCACGTATAACTAACCTCAGAAGATTCGCAGGAGATCATAGTTATTCTGGCAGGATGAGGCTGGCCATTTCAGGCGATGAAGGAAACACTCAGGGAAATTGGTGAGGCTGGCAGGGGGTAGTGGGGGGGGGGGGGGGGGGTGCAACCCGGAAAGGCAACGGAATATTGGAGTGGCATGCACAGTAGTGAAGAAAGGAGGAAAGAAAAAGGAATGATATATTGTTTTGTCCTCAGTGAACATACAATGCTACCTGTTTTTTGTGACTGATGAAGTTTCCATGTCGAATATTCCTACATCGATTTCTATTCTTGAGCGTTACTGTTTTTTGATACATTTGATATTTTGTTCAAAGCAACAACTCTTTACTGGATGGATAAAAAAAATCACAAAAAGATGAAAAGCAATTAAACAAAATTGATTTTTGTTTTCTGGCAGAATATTTTTGCAATTTTCTGATAAAAATCGACGGTTGTTATTTTTTTTTATCAGTTATAAAAAGTATAGCTTTCTAGTTCACCGTTTCAAATATTATGCGGGTTGTTTTTTTTATAGTTTGCAAGGCCTACTGTCCGACTCTTTATTTGTTGATGCAAACTTTAATCTATCTCATTACTATAGGACGTGAGTAAACATGTAAAAAGCAAAGCATACAATCTTTGCTTCTTTGTTGTTTATGTTATTTTTAATTTATTCTTTTATTTCGAGGATAATGGAATAAGCTCTTATGTGCTTTTCATATCCAGTTCCCGGGTGTATGGAGTTTTTGTAAATTTTGTTATCAGTTCCCACCCGCACACAATGGCCCTTTCTTCCGAAAAGCGGAACGGGTTTTAACCTGCGCCGCTTTTCGAAAGAGTAGGCCATTGTGTGCAGGCGCGAACGGATGATTTGTTGTCTTCCATGTTTGTTTGTCTGACCTGCTGTTTGAAACTAGATAACAAGAACATAATGGTGAAAGTACCAAGAAGATTCTACACAACATTTTTCCCTAAAATATCGAAGTTAGCCTCGTGACAGATTTATTTTTCATCTGAGTCTCTTTGGATGAAATTAGGTCTTAAAAGATTCTATCGAACCATCCTATCAGTTACAAGTTATGATATATATATTTTTAACACACCAAGTTAAAATAATGATGTTGTATTGGCATGCCATCGCATTACAGTCCACAACAGTCTCAGTCTTGACATATCAAAAATGTTTACATCGTATCTATTTCAAAAGTCTTTTGAATTTCATCTGCCAGGTTTGAATTAAATGTTAAAGTTATATATATATATATATATATATATATATATATATATATATATATATATATATATATATAATATATATATATATAATATGCTTTTATGATTGTAAAAAACAACAACAATTAAAACTGCATTTTAAAAAGTAATCGAGAAGCTCTCTAAAGTATGAAGAGACCAAATGCGCGCGCTTTCTATGTGTGTGTGTGTGTGTGTGTGTGTGTGTGTGTGTGTGTGTTTTGTATGCATACGTGCATGTTGTTTCCTGTGTATGCATGCGTGTGTGCATACGTGAGTGTTATGGCTGCTATTGCTGCTGTTGTTGCATGTTTCTATCCTATAGAAAACTCCTCAATACTAAATGTAAACGAAAAAATCCTTTCCCCCAGGATGCAGATCTAGGCACACCCCCACAGACAAATTACCTACACTGCAGAGCATCAGAAGTGGAAACCAACCATGCAGACATTGATCGTTCAGGGCGATTTCAGGGACATCCTCACTCAATGCTTGAAAACAGGAAAGACGCAACAGGACAGGGAGTGGGTAAACACTAATGCAACGCGAAAAACAAGCTCTTTTTGTGCTTGCTTCAAAGAAAAATGCAGATAAAGCAAGTCGACAAACAGCAAGCAAGCAAACAAGCAAGCAGAGAAAACAACGAAAGGAAAAAAAACCCACACAAATCAAAAGCAAAATCAACAACTTGATTTGCTGATTTTGTTTTTTGATTTGTGTGTTTCTTCTTGAGAAGAATTAAAAACAAGCCAAAACTCCAATAAGAACATAATTAAGTTAATGCATGATCAGTGTTCTTAAAATAAAAGACAAAACAAAACCATGCAAAATATACTGATGAAAACCAGCCTTAAGGAAAATACATGGATGGTAAAACAAAGAAACTTCCCAGACTGGTTAATTACATTATCAAGTAGCTGTACATGTACGCGCAGAACGTACATTTTTTTAGGGTTCAAAATTACATTTGGCAAGAGTTAATTATTCTGTACCTTCGACCAGCCTAAAAATGGCAAGAAATAGTGTTTACACAGAGGAAAGGCAAAAGTTGGTGTTTTATTTTTTCTTACACACGCGCTCTCTGACAGTCCTGTTCTGCTGCTCCAGTGCCGCTAAATCTAAGCTCACAACCCCAGTCAAGCCTAGTTCCCATGTTCGTATGCCGATTTGAAAAGGTTAACAGTCTATATGGGTCTTAACCTCTTAACTGCCCAGTGCAAGTGCACCATATATGCCGGGGAATAAAATTCTTATGTACCACTGCTATGTTCATATCCCTATTACTCAGAAACTACTACATGAATATTCCTGATAGTCTACCCAATGACAATATATATATATATATATATATATATATATATATATATATATATATATATATATATATATATATATATATATATATATATATATATATATATATACATCGTAGATTACTTCGAGGTAAGATCAAATTAGTTAGCATGATATTTCACTGCGAAAATATATCTAAAATGTAAAAAATCGACTAAAAATACGATTCTACATCGCCATTGTCATTCTGAGTAATCCCCCCTTCCCCATCTCAATAACGTCAAACGTAAGTCTAGGCCAAATCTCATTCATTGTTTTTTAAATACACGATCTCCTGAATCATACGCGATCGTTTTCATCACTGTTAGGTAAATCTACAGTTTTATTTGCCACTTTTACAGCTGTGTAAAGTTATTGATGCCTTCAACAAGAAGTGTCAGTCATTTCGAACAAGAACTTTCCAAGCAGTCATGCAGAAAAACACAAAATACGAGCTAAAAACCGATCGTTTTTGCCACGGCTTTTGCAGCTGGATGTTGCCAAGCAACAGGAGAGTGATCTCCATTAATTTTGGAGTTCTTTCCCTTTTACTGTAGTCAAGGAAGCAGGCTTGTTTACTTCGGTTCGACACCCCGGAAATTTTCCGGGTTGTAGGCTATAGGTTGCACGTTTAGCCCCGGAAAATTTCCGGGGTGTTATAAATGTTAGGCTGCCATGAGATTACCAGCCAGAGTAACTGCGCACTGCTACCGAGTCATGTTGGTGGTGTTCAGTGACGTTTGTTCTAATTTAATGAACGCAGCCCCCCACATTTCCCAAAGAGAAATCTGCTGTGGCTTAAAGTGGTATAAATGAAATGGATTTATTAAACCTCCTACTGACGGCAATGATGGCTTACTGGCACAACCAGGCAGTAAGACATCCCTCTGTGGTAGCAACCATCTCAGCATCTCTCCAAAACAGTCTCCCATAAACCTCTGACCATGTATGTAGGGGTTTACATAAGCTCGCTGAAGTATAGAGGGATTGAAAGCGCTCTCACCACGAGATTAAAAAAACAAAACCAGTTATCGATTCAAGAACTGTTTTACTTTACTACATGATAATCCATGGGAATAAGAAGAATACATAGGTCATACTGTTGTAAGCACATCAGTTTTAAATCTATTTGAATGGATTTTGTCTAAAACTCCTATCATAATATATCCCGGTGTCACCTTTAGGCCACAAAGGGATCTAGATACCTGCAGTGTTGGTCAAATAATTATAGCAAGTCTCAAAAATATATTCTGTAGTGTATAATTGCATTGCTCAGCATGTTTGCCTCAACCTTAGCAAATAAAGCCATCAACAAACTAACTCTGAGTAGAACACAACCAGTGTAAAAAAGCAACTAACAAACAACAAGAACATATATCTGACCCTTATGAGAATTGAACCTGCAACCCCCAAGCTAGAAAGGCAAAGCTCTAACCACTGCACCTTGGCAGTTGATCCGTCCAAGATTTTAACCGAGGAGGCGAAAGAAAAACATGGACAAACTAAAAGAAAGTAGGAGAGGAAAAATGAGACGACATGCACTGTCAGGAGGTAAAAGGCAGCGGAACACGCACGTGCATCCCCACAGCTGAAAAAAGCCTGTGTGATTTTAGACCTCTGTCTGTGAGCAGGCAACACTTGAGAGTTTCCTCACGAGAGTAAGCAAGCAACGAAACAAGCAAGCCATGAAACAAAAAAACAACAACAACTCATTTTTGGCCAAAGGGAATATGTTTTTAAAAAGCTAAAAGATAGATAACTAGAGTTTTTTTTTGTAGATGATTAAGAATTGTTCATTTTTTTCTAAAAGAGCAAAAAAAACTACAATAACTTTTTATAACAAAGGAATGTTTTGAGTTCTTGACAACAATTGTATGTTTGAGCTTTGTAGAGTAGAGTACAGTGCAGCTCTGTCAAGCAGTCTCAAAGGCCATGCACTTGCATTGCAGCATCGTTGCATCATCCTCATCAACGCTGATCATCATGCATTGAAAAGAAGCAGCTTCATCTTCAGATACGTCCCTGTCTTGCACAGATATATCTAACCCAACAAAATGCTCCCTTTCTGTTCTCTCGGCCATTTAACTTGTCTGTTATGTCATAATTATCAACTCACTATTATGTCATCAGTAATCAACACACTAGCAGTTGCTCAGTTAGTCAATCAGTTGCATGACTTCGTAGATCAAAGAGTCTCTATCGGATTTTTTTTCTGACAATCTCAACTAAATGTAACTGGTACACCTTATCAAGAGCTTCTACAATTTCAGATGCTCTGTGGGCCATAGCAGCACTATCTTTGAAGTCAAGACTGGAGTAATACAAGGATGTGTGATGTCAGCAGTTCTCTTCAATCTGGCCATTGATTGGGTGATGAGGAAGACAACAGAAGACACCCCAAGAGGGATTCGCTGGAGCCTGTTCTCAACACTAGACGACCTCGACTTTCCGGATAACCGTGCGCTGCTGTCACACACACACCAACATATCTAGGAGAAGACCAGCAGACTCCAAACATTCGGACAGCAAGTGGGGCTTCGTATTAGCACCAAGAAAATAGAGACAATGTCGCTCAATGTGAACACACCAGCCCCTGTGAAAGTAAATGGAACTGACCTGCGCAAGACAGACAAGTTCACATACCTTGGCAGCATCATCAAACCAGACTGGGCAAGGCCAGGAGTGTGTTTAGAGAGATGAACAATATCTGGAGATCAACTCAGTACAGCACCAACACCAAGCTGAAGCTATACCAGAGCTGTGTTGTATCTACGTTCCTGGAGGATGACGGAAGCGGATCTTACCAAACTTCGATCCTTTCACACCGTATTCCTACGAAGAATTCTCCGGATCTTTTGGCCAGAGAAGATCTCCAATGAAGACCTACTACGGAGATGTAGGCAAGAGGACATGGGAATCATCATCACCAGACGACGGTGGAAGTGGATTGGGCACATCCTCCGAAGAGACCCACAGTCAATCACAAGAACAGCATTGCACTGGACCCCAGAAGGAAGGAGAAAGAAAGGAAGACCAAAAGCAACGTGGAGGACTGTAGAAAGTGAGATGAAGACCATGCAGCACTCTTGGGGATCAGTGACTAGGTTAGCCCAGGATAGGCAGGAGTGGAAGCGCTTTGTTGCTGCCCTACACACCACTGGGTGTAATGGTTGATGATGATGATGATCAACTAAATGTCATTATTGACGCTGTTCTCTTTAAAACAAAATCGGTTCTTGGTGACCTCTTCCTTTCAATGTTTGGTGTTGAGCATTTTGAGACGGTCTTGTCATGTCGGGTGACCCTGATAAGATGACGGTAAATCGTAGATTCTTGACAATATTGGTTCAAAAAGGTGTTTTATTCTTTTTGTGTGTTCTGCTTTGCTCTTTTCCTGGAAATTCTTTCACTTTGATACAATGATTATGGTAATCACCGCCCTTTTTTTGCATACGTACGTGTGTGTATGTATGTGAGAGAGAGAGAGAGAGAGAGAGAGAGAGAGAGAGAGAGAGAGAGAGAGAGAGAGAGAGAGAGAGAGAGAGAGAGAGGTGTGTGTGTGTATTTGACAGAGACATAGATAGATAGACAAAGAAAGGCAGAGAGAGAGAGAGAGAGAGAAAAGAGAGAGAGAGAGAGAGAGAGAGAGAGAGAGAGAGAGAGAGAGAGAGAGAGAGAGAGAGAAAGAGAGAGAGAGAGAGAGAGAGAGAGAGAGAGAGAGAGAGACAGACAGACAGACAGACAGACAGACAGACAGACAGAAAAACAGATACACAGGCGAGCAAACTTATATAGCAATAGGCACAGAAACTTAAAATACAACAAGGTTATATCGGGTGGCAAATATCCTGTCTTATCCACCATTAAAAAGTCTTTCATTTGTTCATTTACAAAATATGCTTAGTTTTGGAAGGATAACACAAAAAAGCCAAAAAAAACCCAAACCCCCAAAACAACAACAAAAATCCTAAGTCTAAACAAGAAACAAATAAACCAAAACAAAAGAGATGTCCAACAAACTAAACCAATCACTACACCTATGTTAAATGTAACGGAAAAAATCGAAATATACTTATCTATTTATTTATTTTTTAATTGTATTCTTTTATATTGAGGATAATGAAATAAGCACTTATGTGATTTTTACATCCAGTCCCCGTGTACATGCGGTTTGGTAAATTTTGTCATCTGTTCCCACCGGCACACAATGGCCTACTCTTACGAAAAGCGGAACAGGGTTTAACGTGCGCGCAAGATGTTCTTCGTGCGTTCGCACACAGGGCCTCGGTTTATAGTCTCATCCGAAGGACTGTTGGGGAGAGTGGAGTCTGCATTGATGTTAACTCCAGGGGAAAATATCCCCTTGAACGGTAATCGAACCCGGGTCGTCAGATTGCGAGCGCGATGTTCTGACCACTAAGCTATCCCGTCCCCACTTGAAGTGGCATTACATTTTACAAACCAGCAAACAAGCAAAACCTCATTTTCCTACAAACTGATAAAATAAAGTATGTACAATTTCCATAATATTAAAAGAAAAAGGCATGCACTTGTGCCTTTTCCGGGCAAGAAAACCTTTTTATACTATGGATCAGCTTGGAAAGCTACAGAAATTACGTTTTTATGGACAAAAACATACAAAAAAGAAATACAATGATATTTTTGTAGGAATAAAAAAAATTGGATGAAGGAGAAGGTATGCATTGTCAGTATGGGAAGGAGACAAAGAATATGCAGGTGACTTAAAACAATGGAAAGAAATCTTTGGTTTTCTAGCAATGCGTCTGTCAGTAAGCATCGCCCTCTTTTTGTTCTTTCTTTCTTTCTGTCTTTCTTTCTTTCTGTCTGTCTTTCTTTCTTTCTTTCTTTCTCTCTTCCTTTCTCTCTTTCCTTCTTTCTTTCCTTTCTTCTTTCTTTCTTTCCTTCTTTCTTTCTTTCTTTATTTTTTTGTTCCGATTTTAGCGTGCTGAAGTTTTTATAAGATTTTAGAACACTGGCTTCATTCTCACCACTTCTGTTGACAAAAAAGCCTTTTATGTTGATTGAATTCATTTAGGAAAATGCCTTTATACTGAACTGAACTTATCCTTTAATCTCCCCTGCTCTAACAACAATCATTCATTTACTCTTTCACAGGAAAAAACCCTTTAGTTTCAATATCAAAACACAGCCAAGAAATAACCCTACTGGCTGTAAAATGCTGCCCAGAGAATCAAACATTATGATTGAATATTGACGTCTCATTTCACAAACAAGTAAACAAACAAACAGACAAAACCAACAAAACATCTATTGCTGGGCGATGAACTCAACAAGTAAAGGTTGAAAACATGCACAAGCCACAAAAAAAAGAAATGTGATAAAAAAAAGAACGTGTGCACTTTTGCCCTTAAAGGATTAAAAAAAACGAATTCTGTAGGCTTACAATTCCATAGAAATCACGTTTCTTAAAAGAATTACAGAAAAAGAAATAGAAAAATCGTTTGCAGAGCAAGAAGATAGTGATGACTTAGGTAGCATGCATTGTCATCGTGAAGACTGGATGAGAGATACAGAGAGATGAGAGATATGCAAGTGCATTACAAAAGTCCAAAGAAATCACCATGTATCTAGCCCAGCGTCTTTGTTTCTGTCTGTCTGTCTGTAAGTCTGTCTGTCTGTCTGTCTGTCTGTCTGTCTTTCTTTCTTTTTTTCTTTCTTTCTTTCTTTCTTTCTTTCTTTCTTCCTTCCTTCCTGTCTTTTTTTCCATTTCTGTCCTCTTTTCTTCCTTATAGGTTCATGATAAACTACTGCATAGTACTATTTTTGAGATTCTGAAACGTTTAATCAGTAGTTATACTTTTTCTTATTAGGTGGCTTTATGTAGGATCAAAATTTCAAATGAAAGTCTCTTATATTGAGACATAATCTATCTTTTGATTGCTGAAGCATTTAAACCAAGTAACGTAAAAATGAAGTTAGGTAAAGTCACAAACATCAGCCAAAGAAATGAACAAACAGCAGAAACAAAATAGCTACCAAACATCCATACAAGCAACAGTCCAAATAATTGAACATATCTCATGAAATAAAACATTTAAAACGAAACTATAACTTAAAAAGTCTCAAATAATAAATTTACCAACAGGTACCAAGTGTGTCAAACAATAAAAGCTGCGACGAAATGCGACTGAAAACGTCTCATATGGATATGACATAATACAAAATCACAGAACTGACGACATCTTCAACTAAAAATATCTGATGGATATAACTTTCTATAAAATCTTAGACCTAAAAACACATTCCTTTATGAAAACATCTCACGGGCCCAGGCTATAGCAAATTGCAAAAACATTAATTGACAACATCCCCGGCCAGAAATATGAAAGCAAATCGTGACACAAACCAGTCGACAATCAAATTTTACACACACAAATTCTTTAGTTGCAGAAACCCAAAGAATAATTCCCCTTAATTAAGTCCTATTCCTCGAGGAGAGCTGAGGGCAGGGAAAGAAGGGGCGCGCACATGAGAACATTCACTCGATTAGTTGAGAGCAAAACCTGGGATCGAGGCAAGAAGTAGAGAAAAAATGATATGATCTGTAATGTTTTGGTAAAGCGAGTAAAGGACCCAAGCATGCATTTAGTATCGTGGAGGAGGAAAGACTGCTGAGCCAGGAGCAGTTTGCATACAACGTGTCTTCTAGTAGGCACAGTGGTTCGTACTGTGAAGCATTGCTTATGCCTTTTCTCGGAAAACAAGGAAGCCTCAGAGATGGTTAATTATGATAAGGTATTTAGGTCTGAATGGGGAAAAAAATAACTGGACTACAACTACCTCACGTAAACAGAAAACTTAATACAAGAGAAAACATCGGATTTTTTTCAGTATCGTGAATAATTTAAAAAAAAATATCTTTATATAATATATATTTTTCTTTCATATGGTCTAGTTTATAGAATAATTTTAAGGATTCATTCTTTTTAATGAAAAATGGTATGCATTAGTAGCTTTATGTAATATAGAATAACTCGGCTTTCTTTGTCTATAACTAGGTTTGAAATTTTGGAGAAACAAGAGAGAAGGTTGGATGGCCTAGAAGTCAAGTTAATGTAAGGTAGAAAAAGGGTATGGCAGCTTAAAAATGTTACTTGTGCATTGTTGAATATTGTTTTGAAAAACTACTTCATAAAACTAATAGTATACCATTAGCCTTGATGTTTTGAAGATGCTATCTGTCAAGATAATGAAATGTGCATGTGACATTTTCTGAAATACTTTTAAAGAAAAACATATACAAGTGGCGCTAAAATAACCATTGTATGCTTTAACTATCAATAGTTTAACAGAAAAAAACAATACCCTTAGGTAACTTAACCTTCTGGTTTGATATTAGTTCTTCAACCAAAGCACACGAGCTATTCATTTGAAGCTAATTACGTGGCAGGGACACTTCACCTGCAAGTAATCCCTGAAGGCAGCCAAACAATAACAGCAGTTATCCCAGGCAAAGAATGCCACCCACGTTCCATGTGACATGGGTGAGAATTGAGATAAGGTCAACTTCTGCCAGGAATGCAAATGCTGAAGGCAGCGTGGAACTAGAACGAGCTTGAAATAATATGCCTTGTCAGGAAATGTAAAGAAGCGAAGCTGGCTTGTGCATCTTCAAAGATGACAGGGCCTCGTGTGTTGTCATTGCATTTGGCAGAGTTTGCACATCTAGGAGTGATGAGTGTGGCCAGTCTCTGGCTGCTTGTATAGAAAGCATGAATGTGGACGAACATTTTTCTTTCTTTTCATTCTTTATCCATCCTTGCTTCCTTCCTTCCCTCTACCTTCCCTTTCCCCACGTTTTCTTCCTTGCTTCCTTTATGTACTTGCTCACATATTAATTTACTTTACAGCTTAATTACTGTGTTTTAGTAACGAAACTTACTGTCTAGTTTTCTATTCATTTATAAAGCGGTTTTTGTTTTGCTATTTCCTACTTTGCCTTTTTTTCCTTTTCTTTTGTTTGGATTGTTGCTTGCTTATTCGTATGGTAGAGGGTGATTTCCTTTTTATTGTTTTTGAATTATATTTGTTTTAGTTTTCTTGAGAAATTTACATAAAAACATTGCTATGTTAATGAAATATCGTAAATAATATGGTTTATTTGCCAATCTCACAATTGGACAGCCAAACATATAAAAAAAACCAAAGCAACGAAGACAGAAATGAACGGGAGAGTAACAGACAGTAATAATACATACCCCAAAAAAAAAAAGAAAAGAAAAACGTCAAACAGACAAGTAAAATAGAAAAAGGGAGAAAATAATCTAAGAAGTACACTATGAAAACAAAACAAAAGGATAGAAAAACGGATTCGACTAATATTGACGCTTCCACAACTTGATTTTGTTGGTTTTAATAATTAAAAGTCAGTGTTTCTGATGTTACCTGGTGATATTCGCAAAATGGAAAACAATAATATACATGGCTTTTATCTGCTAACGTTCCTTCAAACTTTACACAGTAACTTATATGATAATAATATATGGATATATAGCCTGAATCTTGTAAAAAACAAACAATCTTCACCGGACAAATCTCAAAAGCTGCCAAATAATCCCATTAAAGAAGGTACTGGTATGAGAGGATAGGTAAAATGAGGTGGGGGGATCTACCAAGAAAGGGAAAAGACAAGCGGTAAGCACCCCCCCCCAACGCCTACCCCCCACCCTCCCTGAAACGGCGCAGTTTCACAAACCAGAAAAAAAGGTCTATGTTTCTGTTATTAACACTGTGGGATTACTTCTTGCATGGTTCTTTAGCAAGCAGTAGCCCCTCAGAAGAGCGTACACGATGGCTGGCTCTAGTTAAGTAGAGGAATAACCTAGAACGAATGAAAATAAAATAAAAATGCTAGAATTCATTGAAAGTATTGTTTTGTGGTATTGGTAATCCGTCTTATGTTAGCTTGACTTTGATTTCATTGTACCGCTTAACGTTGACTAGATGCTTAATAAAGTTGCATAAAAAATACATGTTACATGTATTGCAATATGGTTTTGTTTTTTATTAAGGTGGAACTGTTACCCAAAGTTTAATAGACAATATTTGTTAACGTTGTTAATGTGCTATCAAAGTATGTACATAATGTATAAGAAGAAAAGTAACAAATGTTTCTATTCATATTGTGATAGACCTTCAGCTTTAGCATGATCAAATATCAATTTGGAAAATGTTCATGCGAATAAATAAATATACATGTCCGGATTTCATTTTTTACTTATTGCTTCTTTAGAGAATGGTTGATATTAGCTGTATGTTTTAAAAAGATTTCAATACATGTCTTCACAAAAGTATATTAAACTCAACGCAAACATGAATTTTGTAGCCCTACTGAAACATAGCTTAATGTTTCACTTTAAGTAAATATACAAATTAAACCTTTTTAAGTGTTCCTGCAAAACTATGACATCAATGAAGACACAAACAGGCGAGCAGGAAGACAGACAGGTAGGCAGAAAAGCAAGTTAACATAAAACACAAATCAGAAACAAACAGAAACAAAGCTAAATGGTAACAGAGGAGAAAAAGGGATCCTCCAAGTGCCCAAAACGTAACCATGGGGAAATTTTATCCCCGACAATTATCGTAAAACACGCTTCCCATTTGAGCTGACGGAATCTTTAACAGAAGGTGTCTCGTGGGAACAATGCAAAAACTGAAAGCCATAAAAGCTGTCAACCACAGTCTTTGCCAAAGAAGTGTTTACATGTTTCGCATTCTTGGAAAGATGGCTAGTAATTACATTTCTCCAGGATGGTAGAAGGCGAAGACCGAGAGGAAGAGGAATGAGAGGGATTTACTGTGAGACAGTAAAGTTACAGGATGGAATGGCGAGTAGTGTCTCTTTAAGTGTCAGTTTTCTGTTTTGTCAGGTTGGTGTCCTTGCAGGGAGTCATTTCTTTTATGTTGCACTTTATCTACAAAAACAAGTCCAGGAGGCAAATACTTAGTCTAGTTAGTATGCTTCAGAAGAACCGTGGGTGTATGGATTGTTTTTGTGTTTCAGGGTAATTCAAATGCCAGAATTAGTAATGTAGGTACCTTATGTTGTTCACGGAAGTCTAGGCCCGGGGATAGGAAACACTGGTAACATGTTAATGCTGGGGAGGCAGACCATGACAACACACAGGTTTACCCTTCAGCCACTGACTGCCGTCGAGATTTCAATCAAAGAAACATGATTGTCAGCACCATAAAGACAATACAGTGTTCATCTTATCCATTGCCGGGAAAATAGAGAAGACATACACACAAATCATGGCTTTAGTAAAGAAATCTTTGTGATTCATCTGCATAAAACGTGTCGAGGCTTAGATATAAAACGTTGGTATGTTCTCTAATCTAAGGTGGATACTGTCATTACTCTTGGTGAGATCAAAACAGAGCCACCTGTGTTTGTTCATAAGAGGAAAAATAGTGGCCTGGAATACAATGGCTGCCTATTAATGGTGAGGTTTTAAACCATGTCTTTCCTGGAATTAAAAAAAAGCGGCTACCTTCATGGTGAGTAAAACTGATGGCATACGAACAATATAACCAATGATAAACCTCGGGGTGTCTGATATGTGCTAGCAGTGCAAGGTCGGGATAGCTCAGTGGTCACAGCACTCGCTCTCCAGAAACTGAGGTTACGCCGTGTTGAGTGGTTACCAAGGGATGGGTGACCGTTCATGCGCCTTGCCTTCAGTTCACCTAGCTGTAAATGAGTACCTGCCCTCTTTAGGGACCGGGATGGTAAAGCAGTGAAAGAGAGAAAATGAATGGGTGCCGCCTTCAACATGTTTGCCCTAGAAAAGATGAGGTTTCTGACATCTCGCTCCCCAACGACCGCATAGTGTTATAGGAGCACTTTTACTTTTACTTTACTTGCAGTTTTACATTGACTCTTGCGTGTTGTAACTGCATATACTGAATGATCCCAAGGGTGTTGAATATGGAGAATCTTGAATCTTTTCTTCCACCACCACCATCACCAGCTTCTCAACCGTCACCGCTACTAACAACAGCAGCAACAACAGCAACAACAACAACAACAACAACAACAACAACGAAGCACTTGAATTCTGGAGGGGAAGGCCATCAATACGCTGAGAGCAATTTGCACACGGGGAGATTTTAATGACACTTCAACTCAAGGATTTGTCACCAGGCTTTGTTTGTTTATTTTCTTAGGAAACCACTGCCACCTCAAAAGAGACAAATTTACTATTTCTGTTGTCTGAATAGACAGGAATATTATAATGCATAGAGATCCACAGCCAAAAAGCACTTGAAACATGCGTACTCTATTTATAAACATCATTTTTTTATAAATTGTGTTGGAGAAGGGGTGGACAGCCTAGTGAACAGAGAACTAAACCTGTGAAATGTAATATAATTAAGGCATATGTTTGAGCTTCTGTTGAGGCTCGAGGTATCCATTTGAGGAGATCTTTCATGAAACTAACACATACATTAGCTCTATTCTCCCGTGAGTCCGTCAGACAGGAGTATATACTGAGGTGTCGTGTGTGAACACTCGCAGGGTGTGTTGTGCACAAGTTAGGATCCCAACCATCTTCGGTAAAAACTAGTAAGACAGTTATCGACGGTAATTTGAATGTTACAAGCATGCTCAGCATGCATTCCGGTACACGGAGAGGGATGAGCTCCGCCAGGTTTAACTTATTCAAGGCACACTGTCTGAAAAAATGTCAGAGCGGTGTCGAAAACAACTTCATACTAAGTTCAGAGAGATGCTACGGCAGAAAAACAGATTTGTGCTGATCATATGATTTCAGTTACAGAAATACGTGGTACTTGATATGTACCATTTTGATGTCAAATTAGAATGTCAACTTATGCTTTATCACAGAGTGCATGCGGGAAATGAGACGGTTAATTGATATGGAAACTATCTTCTGCGCATGTGACGAACCCAGAATTTTACTAGTTGTTTGTGCAATTATAGTGTTGAGGTCTGGTGGGATTTTAAGCCAGTTAATGGTACCATAGCTCGTGTGATTTTATTTGTTTTTCAGTTAATAAAACTAACATGTAGAACCTATCTGTCCATTTTTAAAGTCAAAAGAAAGGTCAATATGGAAAAAAAACTCTAGCTATACAAACTAAATAAATAAAAAGAAAACTATCCATGAACTGGTACTGATTTCTGAAAGAAAAAAACCCTCTCTCGTTTAATAAAATCTCCAAGCAAAAATGGTATATCGGCAAAGTTTCCTTAAGTATATCATCCTAATTAAGATGGGGTAGAGGGAACACTTCATTGTCAAGAAATTCCAAAGGGATGCCAACAAAAACTCATATTCATTCTGTACGAAAAAGCCACCAACTTCCTATGTGACATACACCAAAATTAAAAGAATGTAAAAAAAAAAAACCCAAACAAACCCGAAACAACAGAAATGAAGGTTGAGAACAAGGAGACGGCAGAGGAAGTTTGAGAGGAAAGAAAGAAAGAAAAAATGCGTATCCACGAAAATCAGAGGTAAAGAAACAGAGAGGTGCGTGCTTCCCTAGAAACAAACAAAGCACTGCGCGTTGAATTCTGTGACATTTGCAACGTGCACTTTTTGCCTTCTCTCTATGATTGATGCCGTTGCCATTGTTTGGATGTTTTCAAAGACCTCACAATTCCTCAGAGAGGGGGACAAAGGCTGCTCTCTTTGACTAGGGAGTGAAAGTAAAATGTAACTGATCTGTAAGAAAAAAAAGATATTTGAGTTTGGTAAAAGAATCGTCAAGAAAATAGGGAAATAAGAGGATGAGAAAGAGAAGAAGGGAGGAGGAAAGGAAAAATAGAGGACAAAACAGAAGAAGAAGAATGCCAAGAATGCGAAGAAGAATGCGAAGAAAAAGAATGCGAAGAAGAAAAGAACGCGAAAAAGAATGCAAAGAAGAAGAATGCGAAGAAGAAGAATGCAAAGAAGAAGAAGAATGCAAAGAAGAAGAATGCGAAGAAGAAAAAGAATGCTCAGAAGAAGAAAAATGCGAAGAAGAATAAGAATAAGAAACAGTTGCAGTTTTCACCAACTGTCGGATCTTTTCTTATTTCAGATTGTTTCAGTCTTTACTCAGTTATTTCTTGTTTGTATCTTGCCTTCTGATCGACTAACTAATTTTCTGATTGATTGACTCATTGACTGACTGATTGACTGACAAACAGATTGACTGATTGACTTGATTACTTACTAGCTTAATTGCCTATATTGCTGATTTGTTGTGTTATACTGAGCCCGGGTTCCAGCACTCTTCAAGACGACGACATTTCTAAAACCGGCGTTGGGTCTGTCACCAGTGAAGGTCGATGTATGTTAGTGAAAAAAAAAGATCTCGTACATGATTTTTTCAAAGACAATATCTTATAACACAGCTGAGAAAATACAATGAACACGAAACTTTAAACTAAAGAAATAAAGCAGCACATCGTTTAGAAACAAACCCAGCAGGATATCAAGCAATCCAACGTACGAACACAACAATCAAACAAACTAGCAAACAGCGACCATGCAACCAACAAACGAACCACCCGGCCAACCAACCTAACAAGATGGACGCAGAAGGAAATTTGTTAAAGCCCCAAACATTGACAGCTGGGAAAAAAATTCGTCCATAATTATTGTCGAAGATGCCTTTTCATTTCAGCTGATGAAATTTGAAACAGAAACCCCCAACAGGGAAAATCTTTTAAGAAAACCCAAACTTAATCAAATTCACGTAGAAGAATTTTTAATATGCAACTAGTCTCAGTGGAAAAACAAACATAGCTCCAGGATGAAATGAGATCCAGAGAAAGACGTGGAGTGATAGTAAAGTGGTGAGGGAGAGAAACAGCACAATGAGTGGATTTGCAAGATTAATAAAGGCAAAGGGCTGAAGGCATGTGACAAAGAGACACATGACATGCTATTTCTGAAGAAAACAAATAAATCCACAAACTCGCAACCAGGAAGAGGAGTGACATTGTTGTGCTTGGGGCAGCGGAACACACTTGTCTTGCTTTATCCTTGTGTGACTGATGTTGCACAGCACTGTTGGCTTTGTCTTTACTTTTGCTTGAAAGCAACGGCACTTTGAAGAAAACAGAATGGTCCTTTCGTTTGGTTAAATGACCGAGAAATAGCAACACAGAAACAAATAAAACAGACCAAAATCAAAGAGCAACCAAACATTTTAGAACTCAATTTTATCGCCTGAGAAACTTGGTGGTTATTCTATTTTCTACTATGATTGTTTCATTTGTCAGTAGAACTTGAGATGAGTTAATGCGGTTTTTCCACCAATTTAATTATGAAACTCGAGCATGATTTATGAAAAATAGCTGAAGTATACAAAATGGTGACACTCACGCGATCCACGTTCATGAAAACTGCTGATGTGGGCTCCAAAAGAGACAAAAAGGGAGTAGGGAAGAGGGGGTGGGGGGCTTTAAAATAGATGACGTGGTTTCGAAGAGCTTAGAAAGCAGTACCGCTTTGAAATAGCAATAATTAACACAGAAACAGACATGAGAAAAGTGTATGTGCATGTGTGTTTAAAGAGACAACACAGGACGAAGTGACACATTCCGATACGAAGTGACACATTCTGTGATGTTTTTTTGTTCATCTTTAGTTTTAGGCATGCTCGGAAGACTGAAACTGTGCTGCTTGCTCGGGTGCGTCAATTGAAATTTAGATATTCAGTAGCTTAGCTTCTGTTGCCTTCATTTGGATGTTAAAGGAAAGACAAAGCGACATTCTTTCCGTGGCAAAATGTTGTTTTTCATTCCTCGGCTAGAGATTTTTTATGCGTAGCAATCTGCATGTCAGTATTGTAATTGTCCTTCATGGGATGATTAAAGTGTTTTTGACTTGACTAGAGACACGATTTTCTTCAACGGTAAGATTTTGCGTGTTTGAACGCCTGTGCATCACTAAAGGCAGCGACTTTGTGGATGATGTCTAAACACGACAGTAGTGTACAAGCTTTACACATGTCATCCGTTCCTATTGGCAGAATATGCTGTACTCTTTAGAGAGGTGGAAAGGGCTTTGCGTGCGCTCGTACATGAGAACTCGGTTGAGAGTCTCATTTGAAGGATTTTCGAGGGAATGGAGTCGGTATTGATGTTAACCCCACGGGAAATCCCCCTTCAAAAGGAAGTCTATGTGATAGATCGACCCCGTTTTGTCAAATCGCACGCGCAAGGTTCTAACTACTTGGCTACCCCCTTTCCCCACCTGCCCATAGAATGTAAATCTGCCAAGAAAAAGAAAAGGACGGACAAGAAGAATTAGAAGAAAAAGAAGAACCAACAATCTGGATCGTGTTCCGAGCACTGACCGCTGTTTAAGGAAATGTCACTCTAGTTGTAAGACTAATTTCCCTAAAAAAAACCCAAGCTTTCCATAGCTTTCAGTAACATTCTGGTGGTCTATCTTCGTGACAATTTCCTTCCCCTCTTTCCTTCATTCCTTCCTTGCACGTTTGTATACTTACTTGCTAGCCTGCTTTCTCATTTGCTTGCTATAATAGTGAGTGAGTGAGTGAGTGAGTGTGTGAGTGAGAGAGAGAGAGAGAGAGAGAGAGAGAGAGAGAGAGAGAGAGAGAGAGAGAGAGAGAGAGAGAGAGAGAGAGAGAGAGAGAGAGAGAGAGAGATTCGGATTCGGATTCAGATTCGGATTCCAATTGTTTATTCATTTATAGGCCAAGGACCCTTATGAAGAGAGAGAGAGAGAGAGAGAGAGAGAGAGAGAGAGAGAGAGAGAGAGAGAGAGAGAGAGAGAGAGAGAGAGAGAGAGAGAGAGAGAGACAACGACAATGACAATGACAATGACAATGACAAATTCTTTTATTTCGAGGATAATGAATAAGCACTCATGTGCTTTTTTACATCCAGTCCCCGCCCGTAGGGATACATCTTAATAATAACCCAACACTTATACAGTCTCACAGTAGAAACATGGGGAAATAACCCTTTTCAAAGCAGCACCCCCCCCCCAACAACTCCCCCCCCCCCCCCCCGAAAGCAAACTAATAAAAGAAAACCCTAAAAACATCCCCCATCACCCCCCCCCCCCCCCACCTCCCTCCCCCCAAAAAAAACCCCAACAACCAACCCACAACAAACAAATAAAAGAGAAAGAAAACCAAATCAACAAAAGAAGAAAAAAAGAGAAAAAGAAACAACAACAACAACAACAACAAAACCAAGAAGAATAACAACCAAACTTAATAAGTCACAAAGAAAAACATCTACACATTATCAAATGGTACATATACTTGTTACACATAACAATAAGATATTGAAATAGGGCACTCGTTAAGACTTAAGTGCAGAGGACAAGTCCAATAAGTATTGAAAATATAAAATATGAATCCTTCATCAGGATACACCATAACTATAAGCAAAACGATAAAAGGTGAGAGAGAGACAGACAGACAGAGACAGAGACAGAGTGTGTGTGTGTGTATTTCAAAGATAATATCCAATTTATAATTCCCAAAACAGTACACGATCACCATCAACACTCATTTTTGATTATACTCGTTTTCAAATTATATGTCATGATGATGAAATAAACTCAATACTCATATATTCACACAATAAAAACAAGAAACAAAGCAAAAGAAGAATCTAAACCTATACAGTCATTGAGGGAGAGAATGTGAGTGAGTGAGTGTGTGTGTGTGTGTGTGTGTGTGTGTGTGTGTGTGTGTATGTGTGTGAGTGAGTGAGTGAGTGAGTGAGTGAGTGTGTGTGTGTGTGTGTGTGTGTGTGTGTGTGTGTGTGTGTGTGTGTGTGTGTGTGTGTGTGTGTGTGTGTGTGTGAGGGATAATACTAAATATATAATACTCACAGGGCACACGATCAACAACACCAACACTTTTTAGAGAGAGAGAGAGAGAGAGAGAGAGAGAGAGAGAGAGAGAGAGAGAGAGAGAGAGAGAGACACACACAGACAGACAGACAGACAGAGAACACTATACCACATAGCAACCAAGTCAAACAAAACAGAGAAGAAAACTAAAGATACAAACAAGCAAACATAAAAAACACACAAACAAACAACAAACAAGCAAACAACAAACAACAAACAAACAAACAACAAACAAGCAAACAACAAACAACAAACAAACAAACAACAAACAAGCAAACAACAAACAAACAAACAAACATACTTACATACAAGGAAGGAAAAAGACAGGGGGATTTACTTGCTGCCAACACGTCAACAATACGGGTGTGCTGTTTCTAAGACAAAACGCGCCTTTTCAGTCAAGCTGATAGCACGCAGAACAGAAAACAATTCCAAAGATACTTTAAAGAAAAAAATTGCAAAGCTGTCAAGTAAATTCTATAAACGAGAGATTTCTGAGTGCTACAAATATCAACTTAGTTCCAGGTTATTTGATTTTGAAAAGAAAGAAGAACTGAGTGGATGCAGGGATAATGGAATGGGTGGATTGATGAATAGGTGCGTAATTGAAAAAATAAATAAATACGTGATTAAATAAATAAATAAATGAAACATTAAACAATGAACGAATAAATGAGTGAATGCATAAATGAAGGAATGAATGAATAAATAAATGAATGTTTGAATAAGTTTGTGAACAAATGAATGAATGGATGAGTGAATGCATGAATGTATGAACAAATCAACCCCCAAAATTAAAAAACCCATGAATAAGTCAGTAAATAATCTTTATTACACAACGACGAATAATTCTTACCAAGCTTAAATCTTACAACATAAAAGAGGACTAGGTGTGAATGTAAACACATTTATAACATTCACACACACAAAAAACCAAGGCAAAAGCTGAAGACAAGAAGGAAGCAGTTGGAACCATACTGCCGTTCACTTTCAGACTACTCTGCAGAACACACACAAAAACCCCCAACAGATTCATTCCTGCAGATGCTTCCAGCAGTAGGAAACACTGCACAAGCTGGGAGCAGCGGACACTCCTAGTGTTTCAATCAGGTTTCTGTGAATGAAGGCTTCAGGGCATAGCATGGTCTGTGTGTGTGTGTGTGTGTGTGTGTATCTGTGCGTGTGTGTGTGCGTGTATATGTGTGTGTGTGTTGTGTGTGTGTGTGTGTATTTATGTGTGTGTATCTGTGTATGTGTGTGCATCTGTGTATTGTGTGTGTATGTGTGTGCATCTGTGTATGTGTGTGTATGTGTGTGTGTATCTGTGTATGTGTGTGTGTGTCTTTCTTTGGAAGAGCAGTGCTGCCTCTGACGAGGCAAACATAACATGCCTCTCTTTTTTTCTTTGGCAGAATAGATAAGAAAAAGATATTTCAAGAATACAGGCAGAGACACTGTGTGTGTGTGTGTGTGTGTGTGTGTGTGTGTGTGTGTGTGTGTGTGTGTGTGTGTGTGTGTGTGTGTGTTTATGTCTTTACTAGATAATGGTCATTATGGTGCGTGGGTGCACGTGTGTGTGTATGTGTGATAAAACTGTGTTCATATATTGGTGTGTGTGTGTGTGTGGGTGGGTGGGTGTGCGCGCGTTTGTGAATGCGCACGTGCGTGCACGCGTAAAAAAATGTTTATATATTTTTCAACCAATGGTTTTTACAACATTGTATTCCTACATTGGTATGTGTGTGTGGGGTGTGTGTGTGTGTGTGTGTGGTGTGTGTGTGTGTGTGTGTGTGTGTGTGTGTGTGTGTGTGTGTACGTGGTGCGTGTGTGTGCGCGCACCTGGGTTTGTGTATGATAATTTTTTAAAGCTATCTTGGTATGTTTATAACAATCTGAAATGTATTTTTCTTGTGTCTTGTGAGATAATCGTAGGTATCAATGTGCCTGTCAGTATTGTAATTGCCCTTCATGGGATGATTAAAGTGTTTTTGACTTGACTTGACTTGACATACAGTTAGACAAAGACAAACAGACAGACACGCACGCTGACAGACAGACAGACAGACAGAGAGACAGAGAGATATAGAGACAGAGAGACAGGTACATGCATACGCACACACACACACAAACCCACACACAAACACATACACATGCACGCACGTACACACACACAGCTAGACAACGACACAAAGACAGACAGACAGACAGACGCAAACACGGGAGGGAGAGCGCGT
>CM054136.1:17316942-17321942 GCA_028751875.1 Rapana venosa | reverse complement strand
CTCTCTTCTCTCTCTCTCCTCTCTCCTTCTCTGTGTGTTTAATCTGATTGATCTCTTCAGGCAGAGAAAGAGTTGCTAATTGCAACACCACACACACATTTCTTTTCTCCTTTTTTCTCTCTCTTTCTCTCTCTCTCTCTCGGAGTGTTTCATTTGATTTGCTCAAAGACAGGGAACCCAAGACAACGCTCTCTTGTTGCCGTGGGTTCTTTTTCATGGCTTATAAACAGGATACCTCATTAGCAGAAATGACATCAAGACCAGAGATAGAGAAGTCAGGTTTGGGGCTCGTATTGCTTTTGCTTTTTTTTTTTCTAAGTTGGGGGTGGTGGTGGGGTGGGGTGGGGGTGGGGGGGAGGGTGTCGCATCTTGGGTACTTATCCATATAGGCTATAGCCCATTGGCTTCTGAAAACACTATAAGCAGATCGAACTGTTTCTTAGAGCTGGTCTAAATGGTAAAATATATACAGATTGAACATAACGTTTATCCTGTATTTCAATAGCAGCCCAGTCTCATCTTAAATACGGAAATTCTGACATGATTTCTTTTCCTTATTTTTATTTCTTGTAAGGATTCCAGAGCTAGCCTGATTGGGCCCATTTCTCTCCAGATGGAAGATTGCATGTTGAGTATGTTTATGTCATCCATAACCACCACCCTGAACTGGCTCTTCTATTCTAAGAAAGATGATTAGATTTTTAACTTGTGCCCAAACTGTCATGAATGCATTCGCACACGGAGCCTATATTTCACATGAAGGCCTTGCAGGAGAGTGATAGTTGTAACCTATGCTAACCCCTGAGGAAAACCTGCCTCAATCGGATTCTTCAGAGGTGACCCAAATTTGTACCATTGACTGTTAGGCAATCAATTCAACGCTCAAACAGCTATGTAGATAAGCTTGAAGTCTCCAAGTCATTCAGTGAAAACATGCCTTTTAGAAAATGCAAAAAAAAGTGCTGGTGTTAAAAAAGAAAAGGAAGATATTTTATTGCACACAATATTGATTTACAGCCCTGAGTTGTGTCTAAAATGTCTGCTTCTTCTTATCATTCTTGTTTTTGTTCTTGTTCTTGATTTTCTTGTTCTTGTTCGTGTTCTTGTTCTTGTTTTTGTTCTTGTTCTTGTTCTTCTTCTTGTTCTTCTTCTCTTGTTCTTGTTCTTCTTGTTCATGTTCTTCTTGTTCTTGTTCTTCTTGTTCTTCTTGTTCTTGTTCTTGTTCTTGTTCTTGTTGTTGTTTTCTTCTTCTTCTTCTTCTTCTTCTTCTTCTTCTTTTTCTTATTTTCCGCCTGCTCCTCCACCTCCTCCTCCTCCTTTTTCTTGTTCTTGTTCTTCTTGTTCTTCTTGTTCTTCTTCTTGTTCGTCTTTTTCTTGTTCTTGATCTTGTTGTTGTTGTTGTTGTTGTTCTTCTTCTTCTTCTTCTTTTCTTCTTCTTCTTCTCTCTTTCATATTATCATATATCACCATCGGTCTGGGGCTGTATTAGTATTGTAACCATCCGAAGCAACGTAGTCTACTCCCATTCTAGACATTCTGAAAATTCTCCAAAATCTACTTCATCTGTTGGTGAGAAACTTACCTAATAAACCAAACACTCCTTCTAATGTGTCGTTTTACCAGTCTCATAACTTTTGAAACGTGCGTGACACTAAACAACCAATACCACCACCACTCCCTTCTACGACTGTTTTTTTCCTACAGCACAGCTCAAACATGTTTCCCTCTTATCATCACTCAGACAACTCTGTCCTGACCAAACACATCGCCAAAGTTTAACGCCACTCCGCCTTTATAGGCATTAGTGCTAGGGGAGGGAAGGCTGATACGATTAAAGGAAGTTTGCCAAGGACAGCTTTCTCATCAGCGCTCCCTTGCCCAAGGCTACTTACTTACTGTGCATGTGGTGGTGGGGGTAGAGGTGGAGGTGGTGGGGGTGGTTGGCACACGTACAGTGCACGTGCAGGAAAGAGTATGTAGGAGTAGCAAGTATTTCGGTCAACAGGGAGTATTTGAGGGAGAAGATAGTACGATCTATGCTCTTTGCCAGATCAAAAGTTTGTTCCCAGCTGTCTACATACTTCTATTTTCTGTGGGAGTTTTTTTCTTATATGTGATCAATACACAAGAGAGAGATAAACCATTTAAATGAGAGGATGATGCTTTTGTTGCAACACTAAATCAATTAGCACACCATTAATTAGTGGGATCTGACTTCATTCTCAACTAATATCTGTCTTGCAACTAGAAAGTTACGAAACAAATACTCCAAATAACTGTACTTTAACAACGTTTTTCTTGTGTCATTATGATGTTCTCAAAAATGGTTGCTGGTTTTGTCTGTATTTTGGGGTAGGGGTAGGAGTAGGGGTGGGAAGGGGGAGCAAATCTTTTATTCTGGCATGGACACATAACTATCATCATCATCATCATCATCATCAGTTGGAGGCTGTGATTGTGTTGTTATCATCCGAAGCAATGTAGTCTACTCCAGATCCAGTCATTAATCAAAACCAAAACACTTCCAGTCATAATTCTCCGCCTTAAACTCCTTCTATTGGCAAGAAACTTAACATCAGAGACCAAACACTCCTTCTAAGATGTCGTTTTACCGGTCTCATAACTTTGAAACGTGCGTGACTCTAAACAAACCATAAAACCACCACCACTCCCTTCTACGACTGTTTTGTTTCCTACAGCACAGCTCAGACATCTTTCCCTCTTATCATCACTCAGACAACTCTGTCCTGACCAAACACATCGCCAAAGTTCAACGCCACTCCGTCTTTATAGGCATTAGTGCTAGGGGAGGAAAGGCTGATAGGATTAAAGGAAGTTTGCCAAGGACAGCTTTCTCATCAGCGCTCCCTTGCCCAAGGCTACTTACTTACTGTGCATGTGGTGGTGGTGGTAGAGGTGGAGGTGGTGATGGTGGTTGGCACACGTACAGTGTACGTGCATGGAAGAATATGTAGGAGTAGCAAGTATTTAGGTCGACAGGGAGTATTAGAAGGAGAAGAGAGTATGATCTATACTCTTTGCCAGATCAAAAGTCTTTTTCAGCTTTCTACGTACTATTTTTTCTCTCCTGGATTTCCCTCCTATATTATGTGATTTATAAAAGAGCGAGATA
Organism: Rapana venosa; assembly: GCA_028751875.1. Taxonomy (NCBI): domain Eukaryota; kingdom Metazoa; phylum Mollusca; class Gastropoda; order Neogastropoda; family Muricidae; genus Rapana; species Rapana venosa. The sequence continues at coordinate 17,318,809 of CM054136.1, read as the reverse complement.
GAGATACAATGACAATGACAATGACAAATTCTTTTATTTCAAGAATAATGAATAAGCACTCATGTGTTTTTTTTACATCCAGTCCCTGCCCGTAGGGATGCATCTTAATAATAATCCAATACTTTTACTCACACACAGTAGAAACAAAGGGAAATAATCTTTTTCAAAACAAAAGAGAGAGAGAGAGAGAGAGAGAGAGAGAGAGAGAGAGAGAGAGAGAGAGAGAGAGAGAGAGAGAGAGAGAGAAAGAGAGAGAGATGGAGAGAGAGAGATCATTTAAATGAGAGGTTGATGTAATTGTTGCAACACTAAATCAATCAGCACACCATTAATTGGTGGGATCTGACTTCATTCTCAATTAATTTCTGTCTTGCAACTAGTAAGTTATGAAACAAATACTCCAAATAACACTACTTAACAATGTTTATCTTGTGTCATTATGATCTGTTCCCCAAAATGGTTGCTGCTTTTGTCTGTATTTTGTGGTAGGGGTAGGAGTGGGGCTAGGAAGGGGGAGCAAATCTTTTATTCTGGCATGGACACATAACTATCATCATCATCATCACCATCACCATCACCATCATCATCATCATCATCATCATCATCATCATCATCATCAGTTGGAGGCTGTGATTGTGTTGTTGTCATCCGAAGCAATGTAGTCTACTCCAGATCCAGTCATTATTCAAAACCAAAACAATTCCAGTCATAATTCTCAGCCTTAAACTCCATCTATTGGCAAGAAACTTAACATCAGTGACCAAACACTCCTTGTAATTTGTCGTTTTTCCAATCTCATAACTTCCAAACGTGCGTGACTCTAAACAACCCATAAAACCACCACCACTCCCTTCTACGACTGTTTTGTTTCCTACAGCACAGCTCAGACATGTTTCCCTCTTATCATCACTCAGACAACTCTGTCCTGACCAAACACATCGCCAAAGCTCAACGCCACTCCGCCTTTATAGGTATTAGTGCTAGGGGAGGGAAGGCTGATACAATTAAAGGAAGTTTGCCAAGGACAGCTTTCTCATCAGCGCTCCCTTGCCCAAGGCTACTTACTTACTGTGCATGTGGTGGTGGTGGTGGTAGAGGTGGAGGTGGTGGGGCTGGTTGGCACACGTACAGTGCACGTGCATGGAAGAATATGTAAGAGTAGCAAGTATTTAGGTCGACAGGGAGTATTAGAAGGAGGAGAGAGTATGATCTATACACTTTGCCAGATCGAAAGTTTTTTTTCCAGCTTTCTAGTACTATTTTTTCTCTCCTGGATTTTCCCCCTATAATATGTGATATATAAAAGAGCAAGATAGAGATACAATGACAATGACAAATTCTTTTATTTCGAGGATAATGAATAAGCACTCATGTGCTTTTTTACATCTAGTCCCTGCCCGTAGGGATACATCTGAATAATATTCCAATACTTATACTCTCACACAGTAGAAACAAAGGGAAATAATCTTTTTCAAAACAAAAACAAACAAAAGAAGAGAGAGAGAGAGAGAGAGAGAGAGAGAGAGAGAGAGAGAGAGAGAGATGGAGAGAGAGAGAGAGAGAGAGAGAGAGAGAGAGAGAGATCATTTAAAGGAGAGGATGATGTATTTGTTGCAACACTAAATCAATCAGCACACCATTAATTGGTGGGATCTGACTTCATTCTCAATAAATTTCTGTCTTGCAACTAGCAAGTTATAAAACAAATACTCCTAATAACACTGTACTTAACAATGTTTATCTTGTGTCATTTTGATCTGTTCCCACAAATGGTTGCTGCTTTTGTCTGTATTTTGGGGTAGGGGTAGGAGTGGGGTGGGAAGGGGGGGCAAATCTTTCATTCTGGCATGGACACATCATCATCATC
>CM054136.1:17301942-17311942 GCA_028751875.1 Rapana venosa | reverse complement strand
CCAAGCAAGCAGGAAAGCAAGCAGGCAAGCAAGCAAGCAAGTACCCAACCAACTAATTAACTACCTTCTCAGTCACTTACTCACTAATTCACTCAAACACTCACTCTTTCTCTCCCTCCACCCCCTCTCTCTCTATTTTGATTCCTTAGTATTCATTTGATTGATGTCATTTTTACTTTTGTAAACTACCCTACATAAAACAACAATAACTAGGCATATTTTGGCTGTGTTATATAACAAACAGCTCTCTGTAAACTGTCAGAAATAGGCCACAATGTTGCCACTAGGCATAATTATGATACCTTGCAGTTTTCCTGACATACTTTTCTAGTGTTCAGAGGTAGATTGTTTTGTTTAAGCAAACACAATACGCCTTGTAAATCTTTTTACAGACGACGATAATAACTCAGTAATAAAAACCAGGAAAAGTGATAATGTTACTCCAGAAAGCTGAAAGCTAACCTGTAGCATGAAAAGTTTGACATACATTCAAAGAGATTGAAGACTTGAGGGTAAAATTGTGACTGACACTTGCAACAAAGAACCATCCACCGCCAAGACCTTTTTTTCTTGCACAACTGAATAAAACACAAACTAATTTTCAGAGGATTCAGTCAGGCTTGACATTTTGAGACAGCGTTATTTTCAATAACATTTTTGACAGTAAATCAAGACAGAAACCAGGCTGACAAAATTACACAGACTCGTTTAATGCTATTATTAAACATTTGAGCGTGCCTCTCAAAATTCGTGTTAGTATAATGGATGCTCTCTCTTTGTGTATCTGCCTGTCTCTCTGTCTCTGTCTCTTTCTCTCTCACTGTATCTGCCTGCCTGTCTGTCTCTCTCTTTATCTGTCTGTCCTTTTCGTCCTGTCTCTCTTTCCCCTCATATTTCTCCAATCCATAGTTTACTTGGCTATAGTTGTAGACATGCCAGTAAGTATATCAGTTAGATTTGTCTGCAATGTGACTGGCAAAGGCGTGACTTAATCCACTGAAGTATACATCAATAGTCTCCAGAATGAACGTGACTGTGAACACTGTTCTAAAATATGCAGAGTTTTATTTTTATTGTGTTTCCCCTTGTGCAGTCTTGAGGCAAAGTTTTTGGCATGCAGAATTTTTTTTTAGTGCAATGCCAATTGCTTTCTTTTGTTCATTACAATCTGTCTTCTAAAGATTTTTTTAAACACTTTTTTAAACAGTAATGATCGACAATTTCAAATTATACCAAAATGGAAAAGAGCATGATAATGAAATCCTATTATTATTTTCCTGTTGATGTTTTTAGTTTTCTTCCAGTCCTTCCAGATATCCATCGAGATTGTATAGCTCATTGTATTCTCTAGTTAATAGACAATAAATGCATTCTTTAGTATTCATTGACTGATACATCCGTCTGTGATTTTGATTGCTCTAGTTTCTGGTGTACTGACTCATTCCATCACCAATTCCATTTCATTCCCCCTCGGCCACATCTCCATCCCCGAGTTCCAGTCAGCTCCCTGATGTCTTCTAAAGTTAGGAGAACTATACAAGTTGGCAGGGAGCAATGTTTTCGACATGCTTTGCAGTAGGTTCCTTTGCTTATGGTTAACTAGGTGTCAGGTCAGTTTAGATCAGACATGCTTTTGGGGCTGCAGTGGGATTTTTTTTTTTTACTGTATGGGCAACATGTTTTAAGCTAAAAACAATCAGTATACTGCTGCGTTTTTATTCATGGTGGTCAAAATCAATGATAGTGCATGTATGTAGCTACTGCTAGGATTCTGTATTTTGGCTTACAACACAAATTTTAAGGACTGGAGGGAGGGAGTGGGAACTGCAAGTAGTACTGTATTAGTGCTAATATATTTTTTTTCAGGGATTGACTGCTTTCAAATTCTTATAATTGAAACGTATGTGTGCGTGCGTGCGTGTGTGTGTGCATGTGTGTGCGTGGCTTTCTATACAATAAAAAATGCAAATTGAATACAACATAAGATGGGTCACAGAAAACCACTGCCTGGAAGCAGTATTTTTGTTTTACAAGGTCCTGTCTTAATAGAAAGACATCAAGGAAGTAGAAGCCATCAAGATCCTTTCTGTCTGTAATGACTGAGGTCACAGGCGACAGTTTCACGCAGTGCAATCTCACAGACACTGATTGGAACCTGTCCGTTCAGTGCGTGCAGGTAAAGGCGTGTTTGTCTGAGGAAGCACTTTCCTGCACAGCGGGAGCTAGAGAAGGTTGAATGCTGACCTGGTTTCAGACCATACCAATTTCACTCAGCACACACAAGAACACAGGATATGGCAGGCGACTGTATAAAAATGTTTGGAAAAGTGAACGCACAAGGTCTGAGACAGCTTTACTGTTAGATTCGGGTCACATTGATAAAAACCATTATGTTATCTAATGTTGCAAATTTCAGGGATGCATTAAAGTCTTTCGTTTTGCTTTCCCTTAAATGAGCATCTCAGGAAGACTCAAATTTGTGCCGCCAGTTACATTAGTCAGATCATGAGTGTAAGATCCAAGTATTAAGCTTTTTGGTCCAGTTTCCTGTATGTATGTTACTGTACCACATTCTCAAAACTATGCAGGATTTTCTACCATGTGTTTGCTGCTCTAGGCAGTTGTAGCCTGTGCAGGTCCCCAGACTAAAGTTTTGCATGGAGAAAAGCATGTTCTATGCCGATGGCCCCCTTTTGTGCATTACTTTCTGCGTGTATAAGTTATAAAAAATACGGTTTGGGAAGAAATCAGGAAACAAGCTTTCAGCATCCTTTGCAGGAAGTTTATGTGGTTATAGTAAAGCCATTTTATGGATCACGTCATGGAAGGCACAAGTTAAGGGCTGAACTGGAGTCTGGAATGTTGTTGAAAAGTGTGGCTTCCTCTCAATTTATACTTCTCTGATTCCAGTCTTTCTTGTGGTGTTCAATTTGAATGCTTCCTTGTAAAAGATAAAAGTTATAGGTGTTCCCATAACCTATGCAGTCATTGGGGAGAAAGTGTCAGACCTTAGCTTCTCCAGAGGCCAGCATATTGTGGGCGGCACCCATCTCCTCTACCTCGCTGCTTTACCTTCCCTCACCCTAAAGAGGCAGGCACCCATTGACAGCTGGGTGAACTGGGGGACTGTTATCTAGCCATGGTGCAGAAATGGTAATCTGTCCACTTGTAGATATTCCAATGAAGCTCAGCTTTGATCTTCCTCTTAATATTTGTTTAGCTCGGTTTCTGTCTGTGTTTTTGTCTCTCTCTCTGTCTCACTGTATGTGTATCTTCCGATGTCTCTCTCTCTGTCTCTTTGTGTTTATCTCTCATTCCCTCTGTCTCTGTTTCTGTCTGTCTGTATTTCTCTCTCTCTCTCTCTCTCTCTCTCTCTCTTCTCTCTCTCTCTCTCTCTCTCTCTCTCTCTCTCTCTGTCTGTAATCCTAGTTTATTTTTACTGCACATTTTAGACCAGGTCAATAATATGTAGATAAGTTAAATTTCTAACCCAGGCAACGCAAAGAAGAAGAAGTTAAATTTCTATGTGATGCAACTGGAGCATTCTTGACTGACTAATCCTCTGAACATAACTAAAAAATTTTCTGTAAATGGGTGACATAGGATGCATTTCTAAAATATTCATTCTTTACTGGGTTTATTCATGCTTATCTTGATATGTTTTCTCTACGCAGACGTCTATAAGTAAAGGATGTTACACAATTCGATGCCAGCAGCTGTCTGTTACGCATTTCTTCCTGTCTGCAAAAGTTAAGGAAGTTAAGAAGTTGGCAAGGGACAATTCTTTCGTTCATGTTTTACTTGAAGTTTCTCTGTTTGTGGTAGGCATACTTTGAAGACAACTACAGACTAGACACACGACTAGACTAGCACTGAAGCTAGACAGAACAATTCTAGAAAGCAGACCATGGTTTTCAATGAATAGTTTATCAAACTTTTAATGGTTATGGTGGATAGGGGGTCGGGATAGCTCAGTGGTCAGATCACTTACTCTGCCCAAAGCCAATGTTACGCAGAGTTGAGCATGTTGCCTAGTGGATGGGTGACCGTTTGTGTGCCTTGGCTTTAGTAAGGTCCCCCAGATCACCCAGTTGTTAATGGGTACCTGCCCTCTTTAGAGTCAGGGAAGGTAAAGCAGTGAGGAAGAGGAGATAGACGCCGCCCTGTATATGCTGGCCCCTAGAGAAGCTGAAGTCTCTGATACCTCGTTTTCCAACGACCACATAGGTTATGAGCATACCTTTACCTTTTCATGGTGGATGTTTGCACTGCTTGTAAGTTGATTTTCCAACTAATTATAGATCAGACGTACCATCCTCTGCTCTCTGTCTGTCCTGCCCTCTACCTCTCTGTTTTTGTCTCGTTATCTCTCTATTTCTTTGTGTCTGTCTCTTGGTCTACCTCTCTCAACATGTCCTTCCTCCTCCCCCGTTTATTTTCCTGCTGTTCTCACTACGATGATTTTTTAAAATCTAACTACAGTATTATTCTTAAGAGTAAGATAAGTCTGATGTGTCTATAATTGCAAAAGTTTGTGCCATAGAAGAGTTTAAAAAAATTGTGTGAACTTCCAAACGAGTAAAACGGAGACCTCTAAAAGTGTATAGCGGTGACTAGTCCTATGCGTTATACTGTTCTTTATTATTGTGTTGATATCATGACATGTCTTACCAGCTCAGTCTCTGAGACAAGAGCGTTGCTTTTAAACACATATTCACACAGAACGATTTAGGCACTACGTTTGTCGGAAGATGTTGACGTGTTTACGCATAATAATTGTACTGAATCATACAGCATTATTTCAGCTATAGCTGATTCCCTGCATAAGTTTTGGACCGCTACCATTGTAAAAAGCACAATTCAATTTAATGGGGGGGGGGGGGGGGGATATTCTCGTGGTTAGAGAATTGCGCTCGCAATTTGACGACCTGGGATTGAGCCCACGTTTGTACCATGTTTAAGATCAAGGGAATGTTCAAGGGGATTTTCCCCCTGAAGTTAACATACCCGAAATCCTTCGGATGAGACTAAAAGCCGAGTCCCTGTGTGCAAACATGCACAAAACCTTTTGCACACGTTGAAACCCGTTTTGTCTTTCAGAAGAATAGGCCATTCCTGCAAATACGAACGGATAAGAAAAAAACAACTGTATATTGGAATAAAACCACCTGCATGCACACTAGTGTCGTGTTTAGACATCATCCCTAAGTCAAAGTGCGGCTACTTGAATGATGGTAAAAAACGATCGCATACATACAAATCTCACCATTGAAAACCTTGGAGCTCTAGCCAAGCAACAACAAACCCCAATTCCGTTCTTTTATTACATGAATAATGAATAAGCTCTCCTATGCTTTTTTCTCTCCATCCATTCATTCCCTGTATCTGTATCTCCAAGTGAATCGCCACCAAGTGACAAAAATACTGGAATATGCATCTCTTTTCCTATCAACTTGACTTTTCTACAGATTTTGTGCCAGAGAAAACTCTTTTGTTACCATGGGTTTGTGGACATGCACAAAATACATGTTACACTCGACCTCCGTTTATCATCTCATTTGAAAGACTAGCATCCAGATGGACAGGTTTGCTTTAGACGGGATCAAACTTGCAACATTGCAACATCTCGCTTTCTAAAATGGACGCGTTTTCTGGGGACCACCAGGGCTGTTATAGAATTTAGCCGTACAATTCTTTCGCCTGCTTTGTTGTAAGTTTCTTTGCTCAAGGGAAAACATCCTTTGGCAGTTACTTACACCCCCCCGCCCCAACACACACACACACGCACGCACACACACTCACACACAGGTGGGTGGGTAGGAGAGAGAGAGAGAGAGAGAGAGAGAGAGAGAGAGAGAGAGAGAGAGAGAGAGAGAAAAGAGAGAGAGAGAGAGAGAGGAGAGAGAGAGAGAGAGAGAGAGAGAGAGAGAGAGAGAGAGAGAGAGAGAGAGAGAGAGAGAGAGAGAGAGAGAGAGAGAGCCTGCACTGAAGTCCGACATTTCTCAGTGGAAAACCGTATACCTTTAGCTAATAGTCTAGTCAAAGCTTTCTGTCGTTTAATCTTTTTGTGGTACACGGTAGGTATTCTGAGTGCTTTTATGCAGACTTTCCCATTATAGACCACCTTTATTATCATTGGCTCTTTCTACGTCCCTGTCCCCCCACCCACCACCTGTCCTTCTGTCTGTCTATGTCACAGTCTGTCTACGCTTTGTCCCTCTGTGCTTCTGTGTCTCAGTGTCTCAGTCTGTCTACACGTTGTCTCTATGTCTCGGTTTCTGCGAATTTACGTGACAGAGACAAAAGCAACAGGGCACACCTTGAATCATGCGAAGAAAATTCATCGTTTATCCGTCACCATGCTAGAAGCTGGACTTAGATAGATGGCTTGAGGAAATAAAGCAAATGCATTGCTTATTCAATGTACCACCTGGAAACAAAAATTTGACTTGACTTGACTTGACTTGACGCCATACAGACTGGAGTCCGTCTTGACAGCCCTGCTGACGCGCAGTTCCATGTCGAGTTGGACAATGTCTGGAGAGTGCCAGAACATTGTTGTTGGCTGAGAATAAAGCAAGCAGACGGCCCAATGTCAGCAAACATGCCGGATAGCCGTGTCAAACTGAAACACACAAGTTCAGTAGTACTTCAGTAAAAAAGCCCGTGCCAGCTATGACGTAACCGAGGGAGAACCTGAAAACAGAAACTGGAAAAAGAGATCAGATTGCAATGAGTATGGAAATGATTGTGTTGTCAGTTAATGTAACCCGCATTGGTAGAGAGAAAAACAATCTTTTCTAGATGGAGGTACACAGTACGTTATGACACATAGCACATAAGAACATGACATGTGTGACACATTATCAGTTGACACAATCATTATCTTCTAGCTGGATATTGGAGACGTCTGAAATATAAAGGTATTACTAATTTAAGCGCTTGTGTTGGAGTTTTTCTTCTGTACAGATGTTCTATTGATATTTTTCAGGTCAGTGTGTAACATGACTAGACCCTAATTTTATTTTATTTATTTTATACCACTTTAAGTCACGAGATTTCTCTGCGTGAAATTCGGGCTGCTCTCCCCGGGGAAAGCGCGTCGCCACAAGAGCAGCGCCACCCTTTTTTTTCTCTTTTTTTTTCTTTTGGTCTGCAACTGTATTTGTTTCCCTATCAGAGTGGCTTTTTCTAAGAATTTTGCCAGGGACAACTCCCTTGTTGCCGTGGGTTCTTTTACGTGCGCTGAAAATTTTGTGTAACACACGGGACCTCGGTTTATCGTCTCATCCGAAAGACTAGCGCCCAGACCACCACTCATGGTCTAATGGATGGGGGAAAATTTCGGGCCCAAACGGGGTACGAACCGCGCACACACCCGACCCGGACTTTTCGCATTCTAGACAGGCGCGTTACCTCTAGACCACCGATCCACCTCTAGACCACCGATCCACCAATAATGGTGCTTGTTTGGCATACTACCGTTTAGTCTCATACCTTTCAGTACAGGTTCCTAGCTTAAGGTAAACATATTTTGCTACTTTTTCAGAAAAAGAAATGCGACTGCGCCTGTACTGGAATTTGGCCTTGTACAGGAAAAAAGTAAGCTTTTAGTTAATAGTCTGGTGAAACTTCTGATGTCTTCAGGCTGTGTTGTGCTGGGTATTTTTGGTGCTAGTAGTAGGCAGACGTTCCAAATGTAGACTAGGTCTGCCATGGTCAGCACTTTTCTATGTACTTCTTCCTTTCTGCCCCTTTGTCTGTGTAGCTCTCTGTTTCTGTCTGTCTGTCGTTTCTCTCTCTTTTGCTATCTCTCTATTTCCTTTTCTTTCTTTCTTTCTTTTTTTCTTTCTTTCTATCTCTCTTTCTCTTTCTCCCTCTCTCTCTCCCTCTCTCTTCCTCTTCCCCCCCCTCTCTCTCCCCTCTCTCTCTCTACCTCTTTCATTATCTCTCTCATTCTCTCTCTCGCTCTGTCTGTCTGTTTTCTCTCTCTCTCTCCCCCCTCTCTCTCTCGCCCACAGTATGCGTTCTGTCAGCGGGATTGTCTATCTGCTTATTTTTGTTTGTGTCTTTATCTCTTTTTCTCTCTTTCTCTACCCTCATACTGTTTTCGTGTCCTTATGGCTTATCTGTAGATACATCTTATTTGTTTTGTAGTTGACAATTTGTGACTGTGAACAGTCCTCTGGAAACATGGCATTCTAGTTTTGTTTCCCGTGGACTTTTCCAGCAGCTTTATCAGTTGTTGATATAAGCACATTACCAAGACCTGTTATCAATACCGTTATGCATTAAACTGGTATGTGGAAATTGTTTTCTACTTTGAAAAGCGCCGAACAAAATCAGAATCCTTCAGTAAAAGAGAGAAAAACAACTCAGAAGTCGGAGAATGTCTGCATACATGGCAAGGTATTTATAAAAGAATCATGCTTACAAAAACTTATCATCCGGTATACACTTTTATGATGATATCCAGGTGTGGTGTGGTGGTTAAGCATATGAGTGATTTCCAGGGTGGTTGAGTTGCAGGAAGGTCAACAACAAACAAGCATAAGCAACGGCAGTCTACGGTTTTCATGAACAATCAGAACGATGTTCCAAATGCCCCTGTCTTATGTATCAGCATGTGTCTCTGCAAAAGTCAAAGAAGCTGCAGAAGTTAGCTTGGGACAACTTTTTCTCTTGTTTTGCTTCCAAAAGTTTTGTTTCACTTATACTGTTCACAGTTTGCAGTCTGCTTTAGAGCAGACGAACAACTAGGCTCGTGCTGTGCTTTAGCCATACTCAGAAACAGAAAGACAGCAGAAAACTTGTTTGGAATAACTGTGTGGTCAAACATTCGCTTGTTTGAGCATCGATGGCCGTTTGTGTGTGATGTGTGTGTGTGTATGTTCTCTCTGACACACATCTATCTATTTATCTATCTATCTATCTATCTATCTATCTATCTATCTATCTATCTATCTATCTATCTATCTATCTATCTATCTATCTATCTATCTATCTATCTATCTATCTACCTATCTATCTATCTATCTATCTATCTATCTGTCTGTCTGTCTGTCTGTCTATCTACCTATCTCTCTATCCATCTATCTGTGTGTGTGTGTTTGTGTGTGTTTGTGTGTGTATGTGTGTGTGTGTACACGTGGGAGGAAGGCAAATCTTTTAGAACAATATTTTGTCTGTTTACTTAGCATCACCATGCGAGAAATTTCATGTTTTGTAGGACTTGATAACAGGATTAACGTTCTTGTTCAAACACACGCTCAGCAACTGGGAGTTAATAGATAATGGCTTGCTTTTTTGTTTATCTGTTGTTTTAGAATTATTTGTGTTTGTGTTGACGTTTTTTGTGTGCACGGGTTTGCTGTATTTTCTGTTGCCAGTTTTGTCCTACCCGTGGGGTTTGAGTATTGTAAATAGATAAAGAACAGAATATGCTGCTATTACTTTCACTGCATTAGACAAGACATACAAGTTCGAGCTGATAATATTCTCCCTGAAGTCGGAGTTCGGCTGCCCAATAGGAGAAATTACTTGAAAACAGCAATACACGCAGACTTCTCATCCACCATGTTATTTCCCCTACTGAGACTCCCATGTGTGATAAGTGAGCCAGAATGTGTAGTATGGGTGACTGCCATGATGGTAAGCTGAGAAACTCGCAACATCAACATTTTCATGCCAGTAATGCTGTATATAATCTCACAGGCGGAGAGGAGAAGGATGCTAAATAATCTAGTGTAATCTGACTCGCTAACTGAAATGAAGTTGTTCTGATCGCTTCTTGAGTCGTGAACATAAGGAAGCTTACTCCACAAGTAAACGGTAAACAATTGGAACTCCAGTCCTTGGTAAATGAGTTTAGGTGACATTGTGGCCTTTTAGGGGGGCGAGGGAATGGGACATTTGGGGGCATGTTTATTTTTAAAACTAAAAATAAATATAATTCAGGCAGTACGTTTGAGAAACTGGAAATGCCAAAGTTGATGTATGT
>CM054136.1:17293403-17301442 GCA_028751875.1 Rapana venosa | reverse complement strand
AACAAAACAAGCAACCTGAAAAAAAAAAATAAAAGCTCTTTTTTTGCCCCAAAAGGGAAATTTTTTTAAAAAGCTAAAAGAAAAACTAGAGTTTTTTTGTAGATGATTAAAAAATTTTTCTTTTTTTTTTCTAAAAAGAGAAAAAAAACACTACAATAACTTTTTATAAAAAAGGAATTTTTTGAGTTCTTGACAACAATTGTTTTGAGCTTTGAAGAAGGTACAGTGCACTCGTCAACACTCAGGGGCCATCCCCTTTGCATTGCAGCATCTTTTCATCATCCTCATCAACTTGATCACATGCATTAAAAGAAGATGCATCTTCGATACTTCCCCTGTCTTCACAATGTTTGACCCAACAAAACGCCTTTTCTGTCTCTCGGCCTTTTTAAATTTGTCTGTTTTTCCATACTTATAAAATTTTTAAATGCATCATAAAATGTAATCACCACACACATTCTCATTTTATCAATTAGTTGCATGACTCGAGACAAAGAGTCCTATCGGATTTTTTTTCGACAATCTAAACAAAATGTATTTTTTACCTTTCTTTTAAAAAACAAAATGGGTTCTGGTGACCTCTTCCTTTCAATGTTGGGTTTTGTCATTTTGAACGGTCTTTCTGTCGGTGACCTGAAAAATGGCGGGCAACGAATTTCTGACATATTGGTTCAAAAAGGTTTTTATTCTTTTTTGTCACTTTTGCTTTGTTTTTTTGCGGGAAATTCTTTAACTTTTAAATGTTAATAATCACCCCCTTTTTTTTGCAGTGTAAGTGGGGGTTTAAGAGTGATTTTTTATGGGTTGGAGGGGAGAGAGAGAGAAAAGAGGAGAAGAAGAGAGAGAGAGAAGAGAGGAGAGAGAAGTGCGTGTTTTGACAAGAATAATAGATAGATAATAAAAGAGGCAGAGAGAGAGAGAGAGAGAGAGAAGAGAGAGAGAGAGAGAGACAGAGACAAGAGTTAGACGGGCAACAACAACAACAACAAAAAGACAGAAAAACAATACACAACGAAAAACTTAGACAGAAATAGCACAAAACCTAAAATACAACAAGTTATATCGGGTGCAAATACCTTTTTATCCACCTTTAAAAAGTTTTTTCTTTGTTCATTTACAAAATATGCTTATTTTTTGGAAAAGGAAAACACAAAAAACCCAAAAACCCCAACCCCCCCAAAAAAAACAATAACAACAACAACAAAACAACAACAAAAATCCTCATCAATACAAAAACAAATAAACCAAAACAAAAGAAATGCCAAAAAACGAACAAATCACTATACCTATGTAAATTTAACGGAAAGTCGAAATAAACTTATTTATTTATTTTTTATACGGATAAGGAATAAGCCTTAGTGCTTTTTACATCCATCCCCGTTGTATGCGTTTTGAAAATTTTTTCATCTGTTTCCCCCCCACAAAAGGGCCTACCTTACAAAAACGAACGGGGGTTTATGGGCGGCAAGATGTTCTGCTGCGTTTGCAAAAAGGCCTCGTTTAATAGCTCACCCGAAGGACTTTTTGGGAGAGGGGAGTCTGCCTGATTTAAACCCAGGGGAAAATTTTCCCGAAGGGGAATCAACCCGGGTTGTAAATTTGTAGCGAAATTTTTCTAGCCACAAGCATCCCCCCCCCTTTAAAGGGGCATCACATTTACAAACAACAAACAACAAACCAGAAAAACATTTTCCTACAACTAAAAAAAATAAAGTATTACAATTTTCCATAATAAAAAAGAAAAAAGCATGCATTTTTAGCCTTTTCCGGGCAAAAAACTTTAACTAGGACATCTTAGAAACTAAAAAAATTTTATGAATAACAAAAACATATAAAAAAGAAATAAAATGATTTTTGAAGGAATAAAAAATTGGATGAAGGAAAGGTATGCATTGTCATTGGAAAGACAAAGAATATGCAGGTGACTTAAAAAAATGGGAAAAAATCTTGGTTTTTTAGCAATGCTTGTCAGAACACGCCCTCTTTTTTTCTTTTTTCTTTCTTCTTTCTTTTTTTCTTTTTGTCTGCTTTTTTCTTCTCTCTTTCCCTTTTTCCTTTTCCCTTTTTCTTTCCTTTCTTTTTTTCTTTTTTTCCCTTTTTTTTTTTTTCTTTCTTTTTTTTTTTTTTTCCCATTTACTGCGAAGTTTTAAAGATTTAGAACACTGGCTTCATTCTCACCACTTCTGTTGACAAAAAAGCCTTTTAATGTTGATTGAATTCATTTGGGAAAATGCCTTATACTGAACGAAACTTATCCTTTTAAAACTCCCCTGCTCTAACCCAACAACATTCATTTACCTTTCACAAAAAAAGGGACCCTTTAGTTTTCAATATCAAAACACAGCCAAGAAATAACCCTACGGGCTGAAAAAACTGCCCAAAGAATCAAACATTAGATGAATATTGACTCTCATTTCACAAACAAGTAAACAAACAAACAGACAAAACCAACAAAACATCTATTGCTGGCGATGAGCTCAACAAGTAAAGGTTAAAACATGCACAAGCCACAAAAAAGAAATGTATAAAAAAAGAACGTGTGCACTTTGCCCTTAAAGGATTAAAAAAACGAATACTGTAGTTTACAATTCCAAAAAAATCACTTTCTTAAAGAATTACAGAAAAAGAAATAAAAATCGTTTGCAGAGCAAGAAATAGGGATGACTTAGTACATGCATGTCATCGTGAAGACGATGAGAGATACAGAGAGATGAAGATATGCAAGTGCATTACAAAATCCAAAAAATCTCCATGTATCTAGCCCAGCTCTTTGTTTCTGTCTGTCTTCTGTCTGCTTCTTTCTTCCTTTCTTCCTCTTTCCCTTCCTTATAGTTCATGATTAACAGTCCAAATAATTGAACATATCTCATGGAAAAAAAAAACCTTTAAAAAGAAACTATATCTTACAAAGTCTCAAATAATAAATTTATCAACAGGTATAAAGTGTGTCAAACAATAAAAGTTGCAATGAAATACAACTGAAAACGTCTTAATATGGATATAACATAATACAAAATCACAGAATTGACGACATTTTCAACTGAAAATATCTGATGGATATGACTTTCTATAATATCCTAGAACTGAAAACACATTCCTTTATGAAAACATCTCACGGGCACAGGCTATAGCAAAAACATTAATTGACAACATCCCCGGCCAGAAATATGGAAACAAATCGTGACACAAACCAGTCGACAATCAAAAATTTTTCACACACACAAATTCTTTATTGCAGAAACCCAAAGAAGAATGCCCTTATAAGTCCTATTCTTTGAGAGACTGAGGGAAGGTAAGAAAAGGGGGCGCACAAAGAAGCATTCGCTCGATTAGTTTAAACAAAATCTGAGCCGAGGGAAGGAGTAGAGGAAACAAGAAATGATCTTTAAAGTGTTTGTAAAGCGAGTAAAGGACCCGAGCAGCATTGGGACGTAACAAAAGACTGCTGAGCCAACAGTTTCAGACAAGGGTTTTCTATTGGGCACAGGGGTTCGTACTGTAAGCAATGCTTATGTCTTTCCTCGAAAACAAAAACCCACGAAGTTAATTATGATAAGTTTTGGGGAAAGATAACTGACTACAACACTACGCTAAACAAAAACTTAAAACTAGAAAGCCTCGATTTTTTTCAGTGTCCGTGAACATAAAAAAAATCTTTATAAAATTTTTTTTCTTTTATGTGGTCATTTATGGGATTATTTAAGGGATTCATTTTTTTTAATGAGAAAGGTATGCATTATAGCTTAAGTAATTAGAAAAAACTTGGCTTTCCTTTGTCTAAATCAATTTAAGATTTGGAGAAACAATAGAGCAGTTGGCGGGCTTAATTTTAAATTTTAATGAAAGGGTAAAAAGGTAGGGCAGCTTAAAAATGTACTTGTGTATTGTTGAATATTTTTTGAAAAACTACTTCATAAAATAAATAGAAATCCATTACCCTTTGATGTTTTGAAGATGCTACTGTCAAATAATGAAATTCATGTGACGTTTTCTGAAATACTTTTAAAGAAAAACATATACAAGTGGCGCAAAATAAACATTGTATGCTTAACTACAATATTTAACAAAAAAAATACCTTAGTAACTAAAAATTCTAGTTTGATATCAATTCTTCAACCAAAGCACACGACTATTCATTTCAAGCAAATTTACGTGCAGGATACTCACGTGCGAGTAATCCCTGAAGGCACCAAACAATAACACATTATCCCAGGCAAAGAAT
Source organism: Rapana venosa (assembly GCA_028751875.1). Classification (NCBI taxonomy): domain Eukaryota; kingdom Metazoa; phylum Mollusca; class Gastropoda; order Neogastropoda; family Muricidae; genus Rapana; species Rapana venosa. The sequence goes on along the minus strand of CM054136.1, from coordinate 17,297,220 downwards.
CCACCCACTTCCATGTGACAAAGGTAGAATTAGATAAGGTCAACTTCTGCCAGGAATGCAAAAGCGAAGGCAGCATGGAAATAGAACAGCTTGAAATAAATCCTCTCAGAAACGTAAGAACCGAACTCTTGTGCATCTTCAAAATGAACGGCCTCGTGTTTGTCATTGCATTGGCAAGTTTGCACATCTAGGGTGATGAGGTGCCATCTCTGGCTGCTTGTGTAAAAGCATGAATGTGGACAACATTTTTTTTTCTTTTCATTCCTTTATCCATCCTTGCTTCCTTCCTTCCCCTCACCTTCCCTTTCCCCTACGTTTTTTTTCCTTGCTTCCTTTCGTACTTGCTTGCATATTAATTTACTTTACACTTAATTATTTTTTTCAGTAAGCAAACTTTTCTGTCTAGTTTTCTATTCATTTATAAAGCGGTTTTTTGTTGCTATTTCCTACTTTGCCTTTTTTTTTCTTTGTTTGGATTGTTGATGCTTATTTTTATAGTAGATGGTTATTTCCTTTTATTTTTGAATTACATTTTTTTTAGTTTTTTTTAGAAATTTGACATAAAGACATTGCATTTTTAAAAAATAAACGTCAATAAAATTTGGTTTATTTGCCAATCCCTAATTGGACAGCCAAACATATAAAAAACAAAGCAACAAAGACAAAATGAACAGAAATAACAACAGTGATAATACATAACCCAAAAAAAGAAAAGAAAAACGTAAAACAGACAAGGAAAATGGAAAAAATGGAGAAAATAAACTAAGAAGTACACTATAAAAAAAAATCACAAGAAGATAGAAAAACGGATTCGACTAATATTCACGCTTCCACAACTCGAACTTGTTAGTTTTCATTATTAAAAGTCAGTGTTTCTGATGTTACCTGATGATATCTGCAAAGTGGAAAAAAAATCCATTGGCTATATCTGCTAACGTTCCTTCAAACTTTACACAGCTGAACTCTTCACCCGGGAACAATCTCAAAAGACTGCCAAATAATCCCATTAAAGAAGGTCTGGTATGAGAGGATAGATAAAATGGGGGGGGGGGGGATCTACCAGAGAAAGGAGAAAAGACAAATGGTAAGCAATAACCCTCCCTGAAATGGCACAGTTTCACAAACCAGAAAAAATGGTCTATGTTTCTGTAATTAACACCTTGGGGTTACTTCTTGCATGTTTCTTTGACAAGCAGTAGCTCCTCATTAGAGCGTACACGATGGCTGGATCTAGTTAAGTAGAGGAATAACCTAGAACGAATGAAAATTTTAAAAAATGCTTGAATTCATTCAAAGTATTGCTTTTGTGGTATTGGCAATCTGTCTTATGTTAGCTTGACTTTGATTTCATAGTCATGCTTAACGTTGACTAGATGCTTGACATAGTTGCGTCACAAATACATGTTACATGTATTGCAATATGGTTTTGTTTTTATTAAGGTGGAACTGTTACCCAAAGTTTAATAGACAATATTTGTTAACGTTGGTTAATGTGCTATCAAAGTATGTACATAATGTATAGGAAGAAAAGTAACAAATGTTTCTATTCATATTGTGATAGACCTTCAGCTTTAGCATTATCAAATATCAATTTGGAAAATGTTCATGTGAGTAGATAAATATACATGTCCAGATTTCCTTTCTTACTTATTGCTTCTTTATAGAATGGTTGATATTAGCTGTATGTTTTAAAAAGTTTTCAGTATGCGTGATACATTTGTGATGATATATAATCAAATTGAACACAATAAAACCTATCTAACTGACATATCTTCACAAAAATATATCAAACTCAACGCAAACACGAATTTTGTAGGGCTACTGAAGTATAGCTTAATGTTTGACACTTTAAGTAAATATACAAATTAAACATTTGTAAGTGCCTCCTGCAAAAATCTGACTTCAATAAAGAAACAAACAAGCGGGCAGGAAGACAGGCAGCTAGGCAGGAAAGCAAGTTAACATAAAACACAAATCAGAAACAAACAGAAACAAAGCTAAATGGTAACAGAGGAGAAAAAGGGATCCTCCAAGTGCCCAAAACGTAACCATGGGGAAATTTTATCCCCGACAATTATCGTAAAACACGCTTCCCATTTGAGCTGACGGAATCTTTAACAGAAGTGTCTCGTGGGAACAATGCAAAAACTGAAAGCCATAAAAGCTGTCAACCACAGTCTTTGCCAAAGAAGTGTTTACATGTTTCGCATTCTTGGAAAGATGGCTAGTAATTACATTTCTCCAGGATGTAGAAGGCGAAGACCGAGAGGAAGAGGAATGAGAGGGATTTACTGTGAGACAGTAAAGTTACAGGATGGAATGGCGAGTAGTGTCTCTTTAAGTGTCAGTTTTCTGTTTTGTCAGGTGGTGTCCTTGCAGGAGTCATTTCTTTTATGTTGCACTTATCTACAAAAACAAGTCCAGAGGCAAATACTTGGTCTAGTTATATGCTTCAGAAGAACCGTGGGTGTATGGATTGTTTTTTGTGTTTCAGGTAATTCAAATGCCAGAATTAGTAATGTAGGTACCTTATGTTGTTCACGGAATCTAGGCCCGGGATAGGAAACACTGGTAACATGTTAATGCTGGGAGGCAGACCATGACAACACACAGGTTTACCCTTCACCACTGACTGCCGTCGAGATTTCAATCAAAGAAACATGATTAGCAGGCACCATAAAGACAATACAGTGTTCATCTATCCATTGCCGGGAAAATAGAGAAGACATACACACAAATCATGGCTTTAGTAAAGAAATCTTTGTGATTCATCTGCATAAAACGTGTCGAGGCTTAGATATAAAACGTGGTATGTTCTCTAATCTAAGGTGGATACTGTCATTACTCTTGGTGAGATCAAAACAGAGCCACCTGTGTTGTTCATAAGAGGAAAAATAGTGGCCTGGAATACAATGGCTGCCTATTAATGGTGGGGTTTTTTAAACCATGTCTTCCTGGAATTAAAAAAAAGCGGCTACCTTCATGGTGAGTAAAACAGATGGCATACGAACAATATAACCAATGATAAACCTCGGGGTGTCTGATAGTTGCTACAGTGCAAGTCGGGATAGCCAGTGGTCACAGCACTCGCTCTCCAGAAACTGAGTTACGCCGTGTTGATGGTTACCAAGTGGATGGTGACCGTTCATGCGCCTTGCCTTCAGTTCACCTAGCTGTAAATGATACCTCCCCTCTTTAGGGACCGGGATGGTAAAGCATGAAAGAGAGAAAATGAATGGTGCCGCCATCAACATGTTTGCCCTAGAAAAGATGAGGTTTCTGACATCTCGCTCCCCAACGACCGCATATGTTATAGAGCACTTTTACTTTTACTTTACTTGCAGTTTTACATTGACTCTTGCGTGTTGTAACTGCATATACTGAATGATCCCAAGGTTTGAATATGAAATCTTGAATCTTTTCTTCCACCACCACCATCACCAGCTTCTCAACCGTCACCGCTACTAACAACAGCAGCAACACAGCAACAACAACAACAACAACAACAACAACAACAACGAAGCACTTGAATCTGGAGGGGAAGGCCATCAATACGCTGAGAGCAATTTGCACACGGGGAGATTTTCATGACACTTCAACTCAAGGATTTGTCACCAGGCTTTGTTTGTTTATTTTCTTAGGAAACCACTGCCACCTCAAAAGAGACAAATTTACTATTTCTGTTGTCCTGAATAGACAGGAATATTATAATGCATAGAGATCCACACCAAAAGCACTCGAAACATGCGTACCTATTTATAAACATCATTTTTTATAAATGTGTTGGAGAAGGGTGGACAGCCTAGTGAACAGAGAA
>CM054136.1:17268403-17285903 GCA_028751875.1 Rapana venosa | reverse complement strand
AAAAACAAAATTTCCCCCCTTTTTTTTTTTCCAAAAAAATTTTTTTAAAAAAAAATTTTTTAAAAAAAAAATTAAAAAAAAAAAAAAAAAACCCCCAAAACAAAAAACCCCCCCCCGGGGGGAAAAAAATTTTTTTTTAAAAAATTTTAAAAAAAAGGGGGGAAAAAAAAAAAAGGGGGGTTTAAACTTTTTCCCCCCCAAAAAAAAACCCCCCCTTTTTTTTTTAAAAAAAAAAAGGGAAAAAAAGGTGGGAACCCCCAAAAGGGAAAATTTTTTTTTGGAAAAAAAAAAAAAAAAAAGGGGGGGGTTTTTTTTTTAAAAAAAAAAAAAAAACCCCAAAAAAAAAAAAAAAAAAAAAAAAACTAAAAAAAAAAAAGGGGGAAAAAAAAAAAAAAAAAACCCTTTTTTTTTTTTTAAAAAAAAAAATTTTTTCCCCAAAAAAAAAAAAAACCCCCCAAAAAACCCAAACCAAAAAAAACCCCCCCCCAAAAAAAACCCCCCCCCTTTTTTTAAAAAAAAAAAAAAAAAAAAACCCCCCCCCCCCCCCCCCAAAAAAACCCCCCCCCACCCCCCCGGGCCCCCTTTTTTTTCCCCCCCAAAAAAACCCCCCCCCCCAAAAAACCCAAAAAAAAAAAAAAAAAAAAACCCAAAAACCAAAAAAAAAACCCCCAAAAAAAAAAAAAAAAAAACCCCCCCCAAAAAAACCCCCCTTCCCCCCCCCCCCCAAAAAAAGGGAAAAAAAACCCCCCAAACACCAACACCCCAACACACACACCACCCCCAAAAAAAACCCAAAAAAAAAACCCCACACACAAAACCCCCTTTTTTAAAAAACCCCCCCAAAAAACAAACCCCCCCCCCCCCCGGGGGGGGTTTTTTTTTTTTAAAAAAAAAAAATTTTCCCAAAGGGGGGCCCCCCAAAACCCCCCCCCCCCCAAAAAAAAAAAAAAAAAACCAAAAAAAAAAAAAGGGGGAAAAAAAAAACCCCCCAAAAAACCACCAAAAAAAAAACCCCACCCCCCCCCCAAAAAAAAAAAAAAAAAAATTTTTTTTTTTTCCCCCAAAAAACCCCCAAAAAAAAAAAAAAAAACCCCCTTCCCCCCTTTTTTTTTTTTTAAATTCCCCCCCTTTTTTGGGGTTTTTTTTTCCCTTTTTTTTTTTTTTTTTTTTAAAAAAAAAAAAAAACCCAAAAAAAAAAAAAAAACCCCAAAACCCAAACCAAAAAAAAACCGGGGTTTTCCCCCCAAAAAAGGAAAAAAAAAAAAAAAAAACCCCCCCCCCAAAAAAAAAAAAAACCCCACCCCCCCCCCAAAAAAAAACCCCCCCCCCGCCCCCCCCCCCCCCCCTTTCCCAAAAAACCCCCCCTTTTTTTTTTTAAAAAAAAGGCCCTTTTTTTTGGGGGTTTTTGGGCCCCCTAAAACGACAAAAAAAAAAAAACCCCCAAAAAAAAACCCCCAAAGGGGGGAAAAAAAACCCCCCCCCCCCCGGGGAAAAAACCCCCCCCCCCCCAAAAAAACCCCCCCCCAAAAACCCGGGGGGGGCCCCCCCCCCAAAAAAAGGGGGGGGAAAAAAAAGGGCCCCCCCAAAAAACACCCCCCCCCAAAAAAATTTTTTTTTCCCCCAAAAAAAAGGGGTTAAAAAAAATTTTTTTTAAAAAAAATTTTTTCCCCCCCCCCAAAAAAAAAAACCCCCCCCCCCAAAAAAACCAAAAAAAAACCCTTTAAAAAAAAAAAAAAAATTTTTTCCCCCCCCCAAAAAACCCCCTTTTTCCCCCTTTTAAAAAAGGAAAAACCCCCCCAAAAAAAAAACAAAAAAAAAAACCCCCCAAAGGCCCCCCCCGGGGGGAAAATTTTCCACCCCCCCAAAAAATTTTTAAAAAAAAAAACCCAAATTTGGGGTTTTTTTTGGGGGGGGGGAAAAAAAAAAAAAAAAAGGGGGGGGGGGGGTTTTAAAAAAAAATTTTTTAGGGAAAATTTTACCCCCCCCAAAAAAAAGGGGAAAAACCCGGGGGAAAAAAACCCCCTTTTTTTTTGGGGGGGGTTTTCTAATTTTTTCCCCAAAGGTTTTTTTTTTTTTTTTTCCTTTTTCCCCCCCCCCCCCTTTTTTTTTTCCCCCCCCTTTCCCCCCCCCCCAAAAAAGTTTTTTTTCCCCCCCCTTTTTTTTTTTTTCCCCCCCAAAAAAAAAATTTAAAAACCCCCCCCCCCAAAAAACCCCAAAACCCAAAAAAAAATTAAATTTTTTTTCCCCCCCCCCCCCCAAAAAAAATTTTTCCCCGTTAAAAAATTTTTTTTAAAAAAGAAAAATTTTTTTTTTTGGAAAAAAAAAAACCTTTTAAAAAAAAAAATTTTTTTACCCCAAAAAAAAAGGTCCCCCCCAAAAAATTAAAAAGGGGGGGGTTTTTTCCCCCCAAAAACCCAAAATTTTTTGGGGGGGGTTTTTTGGGGGGGCCCCCCCAAAATTTTTTTGGGTTTCCCTTCTTTTTTTGGGGGGGGAAAAAAATTTTTTTTTTTGGGGCCCCCTTTTTAATTTTTTCCCCCTTTCCCCCTTTTTTTTTCCCCCCCTTTTTACCCTTTCCCAAACCCCCCCCCCCCCAAAAAAAAAAAAAAAAAAAAAAACCCCCAAAAAAAACCTTGGGGGGGGAAAAAAAAATTTAAAAAAAAACCCCCCACCCCCCCCAAAAAAAAAAAAAAAAAAAAAAAAAATTAAAAAAAAAACCCCCCAAAAAAAAACCAAAAAAAAAAAAAGTTTTTTTAAAAAACCCCCAAAAAAAAAATAAAAAAAAAAACCCCCAAAAAAAAAATTTAAAAAAAAAAAGGGGGGCCCCTTTTGGGGGGGGGGGGAAAAAAAAAAAATTTTCCCCCCAAAAATTTCCCCCCCAAAAAAAAAAGGGGGCCGGGGGGGAAAAACCCCCTTTTTTTTTGGGTTTTTTAAATTTTTTTTTTTCCCCCCAACCCCGGGGGGGTTTTTGGGGAAAAACCCTTTTTTTTTTTTTAAAAAAAACCCCCCCCAAAAAAAAAAGGCCCCAAAAAAAATTTTTTAAAAAAATTTTAAAAAAAAAAAAAATTTAAAAAAAAAAAAAACCCCCCCGGGGCCCACCCCCGCAAAAAAAAAAAAAAAAATTTGGGGAAAAATTTCCCCAAAAAACCCCCCCCCAAAAAAAACCCACACACCCCAAAAAAAAATTTTTTTAAAAAACCCCCCCCAAATTTTTTGGGGGGGCCCAATAAAAAAAAAAAGGGGTTTTTTTAAAAAAAAAAAAAAAAGGAGAGGGGGGAAGGGAAAGGGGGGAAAAAAAAAAGGGGAAAAAAAAGGGGGGGGAAAAAAAACCCAAAAAAAACCCCCCAAAAAAAAAAAAAGGGAAAAGGGGGGGGAAAAAAGGGGGGGGGGGGGGGGTTTTGGGGTTCCTTTTGTGTTGGGGGTTTTTTTTTTTTTTTCCCGGTTTTTTTTTCCCCCCGGTTTTTTTTTCCCCCCCCCCCCAAAAAACAGAAAAAAAAAAAAAAAAAGGGAAAAACCCCCAAAAAAAAAAAAAACCCAACAAAAAAAAACCCCCCCCCCAAAAAAAAATTTAAACCCCCCACCCCAAAAACCCCCAAAATTTTTCCCCCAAACCCCAACCCCCCCCCCCCCCCCAAAAAAAAAAAAAAAAAAAAAAACCCCCCCAAAAAAAAAAGGAAAAAAAAAAAAAAAAAAAAAAAAAAGGAAAAAAAAAAAAAAAAAAAGGGAAAAAAAAAAAAAAAGAAAAAAAAGAAAAAAAAAGGAAAAAGGGGGGGAAAAAAAAAAAAAAAAAAAAAAAAAATAAAAAAAAAAAAAAAAAAACCCTTTTAAAAAAAATTTTTTTAAAAATTTTTTTTTTTTTTTTTTTTTCCCCCCCCCCCCCCCAAAAAAAAAAACCCCCCCCCCCCCCCCCAAAACCCCACCCCCCCCCACCCCCCCCCCAAAACCCCCCCCCAAACCCCCCCCCAAAACCCCAAACCCCCCCCCCACACTCCCCACCCCCCCCCCCAAAAAACCCCCCCCCCCCCCCCCCCCCCCCCAAAACCCACACCCCCAAACCCCCCCCCCCCCCCCCCCCCCCCCCCAACCCCCCCCAAACCCCCCCCCCCCCCCCCCCAAAAAACCCCAAACCCAACCCCGCCCCCCCCCCCCCCCCCCACCCCCCCCCCCCCACCCCCACCCCCCCCCCCCCCCCACCCCCCCCCCCCCCCCCCAACCCCACCCACCCCCCCCCCCCCCCCAAAAAAAACCCCACCCCCCCCCCCCCCCCCCCCCCCAAAAAAAACAACCCCCCGGGAAACCCCCGGGGGGGGCCAAAAAAAAAACCCGGGGGCCCCCCCTTTCCCCCCCCCCCCGGGCTGCCCCCCCCGGTTTTCCCCCTTTTTTTTTTTTTTTTTCCTTGCTTTTTTTTTACCTTTTTTTCTATTTTTTTTTCCCCTTTTTTGGGGGTTTTTTTTTTTGGGGGAAAAGGGTTTTTTAAAAGGGGGGGGGGGGGTTTTTTTTTTTTTTTTTTTTTTTTGTGGGCTTTTTTTTTTTTGGTTAAATTGTTTTTTGGGGTTTTTTTTTTGTGGGGGGTTTTGTGGTTTTTTTTTTTTTTTTTTTTTTTTTTTTTTTTTGGGGAAAAATTTTTTTTTTTTTTTTTTTTTTTTTTAAATTTTTAAAAAAAACCCCTTTTGGGGGTTTTTTCCCCCCCCCCAAAAACCTTTTAAAAATTTGGGAAATTTCCCCCCGGGGCCCCAAAAAACCCCCCCAAAAAAAAAATTTTTTTTGGGGGGTTTTTTTTGGGGGGGGGGTTTTTTTTTGGGGGTTTTTTGTGTGTGGTGGTGGGGGGGGGGGGGGGGGGGGGGGGGGGTTTGGTGTGTATGTGTTTTTGTGTGGTTTTTTTTTTTTTTTGGGGGGGGGGGGTGTGGGGGGGGGGGGGTTTTTTTTTTTTTTTTGGTGGGGGGGGGGGTTTTTTTTTTTTTAAATGAGACGAAATTTTAAAAAAAATTTTTTTAAAGGGTTGGGGGGTTTGTTTTTTTTTTTTTTTTTGGGGGGGGGTTTTTTTAAAAATTAGTCGCGTGTGAAATTGGGGGTTTCCTAATTTCAATTTTTTACAATTTGTTTTGCTATGAAAGTACTTTTAAATTTAAATTTTTTTCGTTGTAAATTGGTGAAAATGTTTGCCTTTAACAAAGTAAAATGACCCAAATTGTTTCCCGCGAAAACTCTTTTTTTTTTAAAAATAGGAATGGTTTAAAATGTGGGGGTTTTGGGTGTGTTTTTGGTGGGGGGGTGTGTTGGGGGCGTTTTTGGGGTGTGTGTGTGTGTGTGTGGGGGTGTGTGTGTTGTTTTTGGGGGTGTGTTCGATTTTTGACTATTCGCTTTTTAAATTAATGATGTTTAAAAAAAAAAAAGGGGGAGGAAAGATACGGTTTGAGCCCAAGTGAAGTGAAAAGGGGCCCTATTCCTTTTTTAAAAATTTAATTAAAAAAATAAAAATCAGTTTTGTTTTCAAAATCATAGCAGAAAAACCAACTATGGGGAAAAAAGAATAAAAAAATAGAACAATCAAAAACTATTCATAAAAATTGGGGAATTTTCTTTTTTTGGGGGCCGAAATTTAAAAAAAAATAAAGAAAAGTACGTGCGATAAAGCAAGCGTTCGCCAAAGTGTGTTTCCCCTGCATACGTGTTGTTTTTTGTGTTTTCTGGTGTGGGCGTGCGTGCGTTTTTTGGGCGTGGTGTGTGCGTGGGGAGAGAGAAAGAGAAGAGGAGAGCCGGTAAAAAAGTTCTGTATGCTTCTTTTTTAGAGAATTGAAAATGTAAAAGGAGGGGGAAGGGCAAAAAAATACCATTTTGATATCTATGAAAGGGGAAAAAACAAAAAATTTTTATTTAAATTTCTGCGAATAGAAAGCGAAAAATCATTGGGCCCTTTTTGCCCGAACAAAACTGCGTTTTCTGGAAAGAAAAAGGAAAAATTTTTTTACCCAGGTCGACGTACACTGACAAATTTTTTAGTTTTACAGCATCAATATTTAAAGTTTGATTTTCCTTCAAACAATTTTCTCTCTCTCTCTCTCTCCTCTCACTCTCTCTCTCTCTCCCCCTCCCTTTTCTCTCTCTCAACGGCTCTTCCTTCTAATTCCCCCCCCAAAATTTTTTTTCTCCTTTTTTTCTCTTTTCTCTCTCTCTCTTCTCGGGTGTTTAATTTGATTTGGCCAAAGACAATTTAACCCAAAACAACCTTTTTCCCTTTTTTTTTTTTTGGGTTTTCCCCTTTTTGGGTTCAGTTTTCATTTGGAAAAAACTCAAAAACCCGGGAAAAAGAAAAGGGGGTCACTTTTGCCGTTGGGGGGGGTTTTTTTTCCCTCTTTATTTAACAGGAAAACCCCTTCCTTTTAAAAACAAAATAGATAAGTTTTTTAGGTTTTGGGGGGTAAAAATTTCTTTTTTCTTTTTTTTTTCTAAGTTTATTTTGGGTTGGGGTATTTCTTTTTATTTTTTACTTTAAAACCAATAGGCCCCATTGGGGCCCCTTCTTCCGAAAAACATTTAAAAGGCAATCCAACCCTTGAACTGGTCTTTTTTAAAGGAAAAAAGATTAAATTTTTAAATTTAAATTTTGTATTTCCCCAAAGGGATCCCAGCTAATTTAAATAAGGAAAACGGAAGGGTTTTTTCCTTTTTTTAACCCCCAAAGGGAAAACCCCCCTTTTGGATTTTTTCCCAAAAGGGAAAAATTTTCCCTTTTAAGTTTAGGCAAACCCAAACCCCCACCCTAAAAAGGCCTTTTTAAAAAGTTTAATTAAGGATTTTAAAAGTGAAAACTGGTTTATGAAAAAGCAAAAAAAGTGGGTTTAAAAAAAAGGAAAAGGGGAAGGGTAAAATTTTTTGAACCTATTTTTAACCCCCGAGGGAAAATGTCTTTTCTTCTTTTCCCCAAATTTTTTTCCTTGCTTTTTTTTGGCTTTTCCGGTTTCCGCTTGTTTTGGCTTGGGGTTCCCGATCTTCTTCTTTTTCCCTTTTGCGTTCTTTTGTTCGGGGTTTTTTTCCAAAAATTTTTTTTCAGCCTTTTTGGTTTTGTTGGGTTTTTCTTCTTCTTCCCTTTCTCTTTTTTTTTTTTTCCCGCCCGTTCCCCCTTTCCTTTTCCCTTTTTCTTTTTTTTGTTCTTTGTTTCTTGTTCTTCTTCTTGTTTTTCTTTTTCTTTTTCTTGGTTTTTGTTGTTTGTTGTTGTTTTTGTTCTTCTTTTCTTCTTTTCTTTTCTTTTTCTTTTCTTGGGTGTTTTGGGTTTCCTTTTTCCCCTTTTCTTACTTTTTTCCTTCTTTTCATTTTTTGTTCCCCCAAATCCCCCTTCTTTTTTTGTTTTGGCTTCCCTTTCCAAAAACCTTTTTTCCCTTTTTGTTTCGGGTTTTTCTTTTTTGAAAAAGTTTTGGTTTTTTTTTTTTCCCCCCCCAAAACCAAAAACCCCCAATTTTAAAACCCCAACAAAACCACCCCGAACCCCTTTTACTTATCTTTGGTTTTTTTTCCTTTTCCGCCCAAACCTGCCCCCCCAACCCCTCCCTTTCCCCTTCCCCAATCCCCCTTTTTTTACTCACCGACAACTCTGTCCTGACCAAACCCCATCGCCCAAAAATTTAACGCCACCCGCCCTTTATAGGGATTATTTTCTTTGGGGAGGGAAGGGTGAAAACGATAAAGGAAGTTTGCCAAAAGGGCAAACTTTCCATCAGCCCTCCCCTTTCCCAAGGGTACTTACTTACTGGATTGGGGGGTGGTGGGGTAGAGGGGAGGGGTGGGGGTGGTTTTTCACACGTAAAAGGCACGTGCAGGGGAAAAAGTATGTAGGGGTACAAATATTTCGGTCAACAGGGAATTTGAAGGGGGAAGATAGTACGAACTAGCTCTTTGCAACAAAAATTTTTTCCCCGCTGTCTACAACTTCTATTTTCTGTGGGATTTTTTTTCTTTTTATGTGATCAATACACAAGAGAAAAATAAAACCCTTTTAAAAGAGAGGATGTGCTTTTTTGCAACACAAAAACAATTAGCACACCTTAATTAGTGGGGTCTGGGCTTCAAATTTTCAACTAAATCTTTTTGCAACTAGAAATTTACGAAAAAAATACTCCCAAATAACTGTACAAATTAAAAAACGTTTTTCCCTTTTGTCAATATGAAGTTTTTTCAAAAAAAGGTTTCTGTTTTTTTCTGTTTTTTGGGGTAGGGGGAGGAGAGGGGGGGAAGGGGGAGCAAATCCTTTTTTTCTGGCCCTTTAAAAACTAACTATCATCATCATCATCATCATCAATTTAGTTTTGGGGGCTGTGATTGGTTTGTTTCAAAACCGAAGCAATGTAGGGCTACCCAAACCCGACCAGTCATTAATTTAAAAAAAAACAATTCCAGTCATAATTCTCCGCCTTAAACCCTTTTATTTGGGAAGAAAAAATTAAAAACCCGAAACCCCAAAAACACTTTTAAGTGGGCGTTTTTCCCTCCATAACTTTAAAAAGTGCGTTTACTCTAAACCCCCCCAAAAACCACCACCACTCCCTTAAGACTGGGTTTTTTTTCCCCCACGCACAGCTCAGCATTTTTCCCATTTTTATCCAACCAAAAAAAATCTTGGGCCTGAAACCCAAAAACAAAAACGGGCCAAAATTCAACGGAAACCGTTTTATGTTTTGTGCTTGGGGGGGAAAAGGTTTTAGGATTTTAAAGGGGTTTGCCCAAGGGAAAAGTTTCCCCATTCACGTCCCCCCCAAGTTTTCATTCATTGTGTGGGGGTGGTTTTTAAGGGAAAGGGGGGGGGGTGGGTTTGGAAGAAAGGGGTGGGTTTTGGGGTTTTGGGGGTTTGGGGAAATGTTTGGGAAAAGGGGGTAGGGGGTTTTTTTTGGAGATGAAAATTTTTTGTTTTTTGATTTTTTTTTTTGGAATTTAAAATGTGATTTAAAAAGGGAAAATAGGGGGGGAAAAGGTTGGGGAAAAATTTTTTTTTGAGTTTGAATTTTTTGATTTAAAAAATTTTTTTTTTTTAAATTGGTTTTTTTAAAGGGGGGTTTTTAATTTAATTAAAAAAATTAAAAATTTAAAGTTGAAAAATTTGAAAATAATTTTTTTTTTAAAAAGGGGGAAGAGAGGAGAGGAGAGAAGGGGGGAGGGTTTTGGGGGAGGGGGAAGAGAGAGAAATGGGGGAAAGAGAATCATTTAAAAAGAGAGGGTTTATGTAATTTTTTGCAACCTAAATCAAATTTAGCAAAACATTTAAATTGGGGGGAACTACTTCCCTTTTCAATTAATTTCTGTCTTCAAAATAGAAGTTAAAAACAAAAAACCCAATTTAAAACTTTTTTTAAAAAAAGTTTAAACTTTGTCCCTTTTTATCTGTTCCCAAAATGGTTTTCCGCTTTTTTTTCTTTAATTTTTTTGGGGGAAGGGGGAAAGGGGTGGGTGGGGAAGGGGGGGCCAAAAAATTTTTTTCCTGGCAATAAAACCCTAAATAAAACCCCTCCCCCTCATCATCATCATCACATCAATCATCATCAATTGGAGGCTGTGGGGAAAATGTTGTTTTCACCGAAGGAATGTTATCAATCCAGATCCCGTCATTTTTCAAAAACCCAAAAAAATTCCAGTCAAATTTCAGCCTTAAACCCACCCCCTTGGGAAAACTTAACATCAAGGGCCAAACCCCTCCTTTAAATTTTCGTTTTTTCCTTTTTCAAAACTTCCCAAAAGTGCGGGGCTCTAAACAAAACCCCCAAAAAACCCACCACTCCCTTTTACACTGTTTTTTTTTTCCTTCACACAGCTCAACATGTTTTTCCCCCTTATCATCACTCAACAACTCTGTCCGACCCAAAACACGCCCAAAAACCCAAAGCCACTCCGCCCTTTTTTAGGATTAGTGCTAAGGGGGGGGAAGGCTGATACAAATTTAAAAGGAAAATTTTTCCAAGGACAGCTTTTTCCCCAGCGCTCCCTTGCCCAAGGCTTTCTTACTTATGGCATGTGGGGGTGGGGGTGGGGAGAGGTGGAGGTGGGGGGGTTTGGGTTTTGGGAAAACTAAAAATTTCCGTGCATGGAAGAATAAAGTAAGGAGCAAATATTTAGGTCGACAGGGGGAATAGAAGGAAAGAGAGTATGATCTAACCTTTGCCAGACGAAAGATTTTTTTCCAGCTTTTTTTTAAAATTTTTTCTCCTGGATTTTTCCCCCCCCTAAAAAATATGTGATTATAAAAGAGCAAAATAGAGAAAAGAAAAGACAATGACAAATTTTTTTATTTCAGATAAATTTAATAAAACACTCATGGTTTCTTTTTTTTCATCTAGCCCTGCCCCTAAGGGGTACATCTTAATAAAAATCCAATACTTATACTCTCCAACCAAGTGAAAAAAAAGGGAAAAAAATCTTTTTCCAAAAAAAAAAAAAGAGAGAGAGAGAAGAGAGAAAGAGAGAGAGAGGAGAGAGAAGAGAGGGGAGAGAAGAGAGAGAGGAGAGGAAGAGAGAGATCCCTTTAAAAAGGTTTAGTAAATTTTTGCAACACTAAATCAATCACACACCATTAAATTGGTGGATCTTACTTCATTCCCCAATTAAATTTCGTCTTTCAACTACAAGTTATAAAAAAAATACTCCAAAAAAAACTGTATTTTTAAAAAGTTTATCTTGTTCATTTGATCTGTTCCCCAAAAAGGGGTTTCTGCTTTTGTCTGTATTTTGGGGAGGGGGGAAGGGGGGGTGGAAAAGGGGGGCAAAAATTTTATTTCTGGCCTTTAACACATCATCATTTTTTGTTTTCATCATTTTATCATCATCATCATCATCATCAGTTGGAGGGTGTGATTTGTTTTTGTCATCCAAAACAATGTATCCCACTCCAGACCATCCCTATTTAAAAAAAAAACAATTCCCGTCCAAAAAAACCAGCCTTAAACTCCTCCATTTTGGGAAGAAACCCTTAAAACAGGACCCCAAAAACTTCCCTTTAAGGGGGTTCCCTTTTTTTTTCCCAAATTTATAACTTCAAACCCTGGTGTTAAAAAAACCTAAAACCCCCAACCCCTTTCCCTTTACACCCCACAGCCAGACAAATTTTCCCTCTTATCATCCTCAGAAACTTTTGGGCCGACCAAACACATCGCCAAAAATTCAAGGGCCCCTCCCCCCTTTATAGGATAAAATGCTAGGGGGGGGAAGGCGATACATTAAAGGGAAATTTGCCCCAAGGGCAGCTTTTTTCATCAAAAACCTCCCTTGCCCCCAAAGGGGTACTTACTTTTCTGTGCATGTGGGGTGGTGGGGAGAGGTGGAGGTGGGGGGGGTGGTTGGGACACGGACAGTGACGTGCAGGAAGAAAATTTTTAGGGGTACAAGTATTTGGTCAAAAGGGAATTTTTTTGAAAGGGGAAGAAGTAGATCCATCTCTTTGCCAATCAAAAGTTTTTTTCCCCGCTTTCCCACTACTTTTTTTCTTTGGGGGTTTTTCCCCCCTTTTGTGAAATTAAAAAAAGAGGAGATAAAACAATAAAGGGAAATGACAAAATTTTTTTTCAAAATAATAATAAAGCCCCTTAATTGTGGGCTTTTTTTAAAAAATCCGGGCCCCGCCCTAGGGAAAAATTTTTAAAAATTCCAAAAAACTTTACTTAAACAAAGTTTTCGGGAAAAAAATTTTTTTCAAAACGGGGGAAAGGGGAGGGGAAGGAGGGGGGGAAGGGGGAGAGAAATTTTTTTGGAGGGGGGGAAAAATAATTAAATAATAATTTAAATGGAATTATTAAATTTTCAACAACTAAATCAAAACACACCCTTAATTGGGGGTTGATTTTTTTAATTTTTTCCGAAAGAAATTATTCTACTCCAAAAAATTTTCCAAGTACTTTTCAAAACCAAAACTTCCGTATAAATTTAGGGTTTAAAGGGGGGACCAAGGGGAAAAAACTTTTTTCGGAAGGACCAAACAAAAATCCTTCTTTGTGTTTGTTTTCCATCACATACATTTGAAAACGCGGACCAAACCAACCCATAAAACCACCACCACTCCCTCTACTTACTTTTTTTTCCCAAGCAAGAAGTTTCCCCTCCTTTTTTTCAAAACCAAAAACTGATAATTAAAGGTTTAAACCTCCCTTTTTATTGGCAAAAACCCTTGGGAAAAACCAAAAACTTCCTTTCATGTGTTTTTTTAATTTTTTGGAAACGTCGTGACTTGCAAATTAAAAAAAGGGGCCCCCCCTATATTTTGGTTTTCCACAGTAACAGGAAAAAATATATCCCTCTTTCCAATCAAAACTTTTTCCCCAAAACCTTTTTCCCTTTAAAATTTTTCCGCCATGGGTTTTTTTCCCCGGGGGGGAAAACGATTTTTAAATTAAAAATTTTAAAAATCCCTTTTTAAAATATTTTAAATATTATTATATTTATTAAAAATATGGGTTAATAATAGTATGGAAAATATTGAGGGGAGAAAAACAATTTTAAAAAAAAAAGGATAAAACTTTTTTGTTCTAATCAAAACCTTTTTTATGGGTTTTTTGCCTTTTTTTTCTTCCCCAAAAGGCCCCCGTTTGACAATTTTTTTAGAAAAATATAATAAATTATTTAAAAAAACTTTTTTTTGTTATTATTTTTTTTTAAAAAAGGGGGCTTTTTTTTTTGGGGGGATGGGGAAGGGTTGAAAATTTAAATTTTTTAAACACACACCCTTAATTATATCTTAATCATTTTCATTCCCGCCGGGGCCCCCCTTTTTTAAAAAAAAACCCAAAAAACCCCCCAAATTTTAAAATTTTTTTTTCCATGATTGGGTTAAAAATTTTTCCTTTTTTCTGTTTTTGGGGACAAATAGAACTTTATTTCTTTGATTATTTTTTCAAGCATAAAAACCGGAAAACCACCCCAAAAAAAACCAATCTTTTTTTTTAAAAGGTTTAATTTTTAAAATCCTTTTTCTTAAAATTTTTCCCCCGTCCAAAATTTCCCGACCTTTTATTTTTTAGGTTCCTTTTTTTTCCCCTTTTTTGACAGGGCCAAAAGAAAATTGCAATTTTAATTAAATTTTCTTGGCCCCAATTTTTTTTCAAAAAAACCCTTCTGGCCCTTCCAAAAAGGGGGTTTTAAAGTCGTTTATTTTCAACAAAGTTTTGAACAAGGCCCCTTTATGGGGGGGCCCCTTTTTACGGGCCGGGGTCAAAAAAGAAATTTTTTTTTTTTTTTAAATTTTTTAAAAACTTTTAAACCCCTTTTAAAGGGCCCAAACAAAAATTAAAAAATTTTTAATAATTGGGGTGTGTGTGGTGAGAAAAGAGAGAGAGAGAGAGAGAGAGAGAGAGAGAGAGAGAGAGGAGAGAGAGAGGAGGGGAAAGAGAGAGAGAGAGAAGAGAAGAGAGGGGGGGGAGGGGGGAAAAAGGAGGGAGGGGGTTTTTGGGGCGATTTTAGAGCCAAAATCCCCCCCATGGGGTTTGGGCCCCTTTTGTGTCTCTCTCTTTTTGTCTCTCTTTTTTTCATTCTACCTTTTCTATCTATCTTCTTCTTCTATCTAACTATCTATCATCTTCTATTCTATTTTTCACGCCTTCTTCCATCTTCTTCTTTTCTTTTTATTATCATTCTTAATTAATTTTGCCCGCGGCCGGGGTGGGGCTTTTTTTTTAAAAACATTTAAAGCAAGGGAAATAAAAAAAAATTGGTCAGGAAATAACGAAATTTGCTTTGGGGGCCCCGCAACACACTTCATCCAAAAGCCCTGGCCAAAGGGACCAGATTTAAAAATTTATTTGGTTTTAAGCAGTTTGTCAAACCCCTCCTCCCCGTCTCCCCCCCCCCCCCCCCAGCCCCCCCTTTGACCACCACTACCACCCTTTGGGGGAAGGTTATAAAATTTTAATAAATTATTTTTAATTTAAAGGGCCCCCAAAAACAGAAACTTTCAAAAGCAATTTTGTTTGGGGGACACTGTGATTTCATGATGCTCATGATAGGAAAGGGAAAAATTTTTATACATCCATGGGAAAAAAAAAAAAACAGGCGAGAGGAAAGGGGAAGCAAGGAAATTTTAATTTCCCCTACTTGGTTTTTTTTGGTTTTTTTTTTGAAGGGGGGGGGTGGTTTTTTCTTTAGCCCCGGGGGGCTAAAATTTGGGCAAACAATATTCTTTTATCAGTTTTTTTTTTTTTTTTTTTTTTTTAAAAATATTTTTTTTTTTTTTTTTTTTTTTTTTTTTTTTTTTTTTTTTTTTTTTATTTTTTTTTTTTTTTTTTTTTTTTTGGTTTTACCGGGTTTTTGGCAACCATTTGTTCTGTTTGAGATTGTCCCCCAGCCCCAGCCACTACAGCTCCTTTCCCTAACAGAACCTTTCCCCTCTTCTTTTTTTTTAAAAAAGGGGAACATCTTTTTGAGCTCGGGTAAGCTTTCCTGAACAGTGAAGTCTCAAAAAAAATCATACACCTAAACCCTTTTCATCCATTTTGGTTATGGGGTTAAAAGTCATTTTTTTAAGGATGGGAGTGGGGCAGACAGCATTTTTGGGGGACCCCCCAAAAAAAAAGAAGGAGGAACGGCAACTTCTCACCCTTTTTAAGATGGATCCTTATACGTCAAAAATCTCCCAAAACACATAAAAAAACAAATTAGTCCCTTTTCTAATTGGTAATTTAAAATGTGAGGCCCCCCCAAAAAGAAGGAAAGGGAAAAAATAGGGGTTTAAAAAAAAAAAGAAACTACAAAGGCTTTAACCAAAGACTAAGACAGAATGTTTTAAAAAATAGGGAAAAAAAAAATTTTCTTGCCCTTCCGTTTTTTTTGTATAAAACAAATTTTTTTTCTTATTTTTTTGTAACACTAAAATTTCCAGATTCAATTTTTGCTGAAATGTGCTTTTCCCCGATTTGAAAAGGGGAGTTTTGAAAAACATAAGGGTTTTTTGAAAAGTGTGGAAAAAATTCCTTTTTAAAAATTGATTTTTTTTTTTTTAAAAAAAAAGGGCTTTTATTAAAAAAAAACCCCCCTAAAGAAAATAGTTTTCCAAATTTTTTTTTTTTAATAGAGTCAAATCTTTTATTTAAAAAAATTAACCAAAGTTAATACAATTACAAAATTTGAAATTTTTTTACCCCCCCTTCCCAAAAATCCTTTTTTTTATTTATTTTTTGACAAATTTAAAATTTTTGGGGAACAAAAAATTAAGCCATCAAAAATTTCCCCCCTGTCTTAATTTACTGAGGTCAAAAAGGCGACAGTTCAAGCAGTTTCAAAATCTCACAGACACTTTTTTTTTAAATGTCCGTTCCGTGCGTCAGGGCAAGGGGGTGTTTGCGAGGGAAACACTTTCCCGCACAAACGGGACCAAAAGAAGGTTTAAAATTTGCCCGGTTTCAGACCAAACAATTTCACTCAGCAACACAGAGAACACAGGGTTGGGGAGCGAATCTTGGGAAAATTTTTGGGAAAAATGGAAGGTTTCAGACCGCTTTCGGGCAGTAGGGATATAATTTTTGGGGTACTGAAGAAGGTTTTTTAAGGGGTTTTTTTTAAGGGGAAATGGTAAAATTAAAAAAAATTTTGAGTTTTGTAATGGTAAATTGTTGAAAGTTTTGAGACTTTAAATTTATGGAATTTTTTTTCACATTAATTTAGATATTTACCCGGAAAAAGCTTTTCAATTCATAAGTTTTTTTCTTTAAATCAAATTTTTCACTCAATTTACTTAACAACTATACATCCAAAAAAAATAACCAAACCCGCCAAACCAACCAACCAAAAAAAACCAGCAAAACAAGGAAACAAAGCAGGGCCCAAACAAGCAAAGCAAGTAACCCCCCCAAAAATTAACAAACCCCCCTTTTTCAGTCATTTTCTTACTAATTCACACAAACCCAATCTTTCTCTCCCTCCACCCCCTCTCTCCCCTATTTTTATTCCCTTTGTATCATTTGATTTATGTCATTTTTTTTTTTTGTAAACTACCCTACATAAAAAAACAATAACTAGGGCATATTTTGGCGTGTTTATAACAAAAACTCTCTGAAAAATGCCCAAAAAAGGGCCCCAATGTTGCCACTAGGGGAAAATTATGATTTCCCGCATTTTTTTTTGACATACTTTTTTAGTGTTTCAAGGGAGAATTTTTTTTGTTTAAGCAAACACCCAAAACGCCTTGTAAATCTTTTTTACAGACGACAAAAATAACCATTAAAAAAAAACCAAAGGGAAAAATATAAAGGTTTCTCCAGAAAGCTAAAGCTAACCTGTAGCAAAGAAAAATTTGACATACATTCAAAAAATTGAAGGGCTTTTAGGGAAAATTTTTGGGCTGACACCCTTTCAACAAAAAACCATCCACCGCCAAACCTTTTTTTCTTGCAACAACCGAATAAAACACAAACTAATTTTTAGAGGGTTCATTTAGGCTTGACATTTTGAGACCGCGTTTTTTTCAAAAACATTTTTACAGTAAAACAAGACAAAAAACCGGCTGACAAAAAATTTAAAAGACCCCGTTTAAGCTTTTTTAAACATTTGAGCGTGCCTCTCAAAAAATTTGTGTTTTGGAAATGGATCTTTTCCCCTTTGTGTTCTGGGCCGTCTCCTTCCCCTGTCCTTTCCTCTCACCGTATTGCCCGCCTGTCTGTCTCCCTCCCTTTTTCTTCTGTCCTTTTCGTCCTTTTCTCTTTTCCCCCCATATTTCTTCCCAAACCAAAAAGTTTTTTTGGCCCAAGTTGGTAACCCTGCCATTAAATAAAATATTTTGATTTTTTCTGGGAAAGGTCTGGGAAAAGGGGGACTTAATCCACTGAAATATTTCATCAATAGTCTCCAAAAATGAAAAGGGGACTGGGGAACACTGTTCTAAAATTGCAGAGTTTTATTTTTTTATTGTGTTTCCCTTGTGCAGTCTTTAGGCAAAAATTTTTGGCATGCAGAATTTTTTTTAGTGCAATGCCCCAAATTTCTTTCTTTTTTTTCATTAAAAATCTGTTTTTCTAAAGATTTTTTAAACATTTTTTTAAAAAATTGATCGACAATTTCAAATTTTACCAAAATGGAAAAGACATGAAAAGAAAAACCCCAAATTTTTATTTTCCGTTGATGTTTTTTTGTTTTTTTCCCGTCCTTCCAATATCCATCCCAGATTGTATAGCTCATTGTATTCTCTAGTTAATAGACAATAAATGCATTCTTTTGTATTCAAATTTACTGATACATCCCTCTGTGATTTTGATTGCTCTAAATTTTTTGGTGTAAATGACTCAAATTTCCCTCACCAATTCCCCCTTTTAAATTTCCCCCCCGCCACATCTCCATTTCCCCCAAATTCCAGTCCCGCTCCCGATGTCTTCCCAAAGTTAGGAAAATATACAAGTTGGGAGGGAGCAATGTTTTCGAAAATGCTTTGGGATATTTTCCCTTTTTTTATGGGGGAACTAGGGTTTCAGGCAGTTTTTGATCAGACAAAAATTTTTGGGGTGCATGGGATTTTTTTTTTTTTTGAAAGGGCAACATTTTTTAAGCTAAA